>CM060887.1:68868652-69546152 GCA_030762935.1 Hymenopus coronatus | reverse complement strand
CGTACTATGTACATATTGTATAGACAAGGTATTGCATTCCACCCAAAAATTCGACACCGAGATTTTACCGGGTATAGCCTTTTTATGGTACCTTATATCCAAAAAAAAAAAAAAATCTGATGAGTTCCATTCACATGACTTTCTCTACATCTCTGCAACAAATAATTGTTAAAAAGCTTATGCCTCTATTTACTTCATGCTAATCGAGAAAAAGAAGCAGAAATAGTCTTATTACTTGTTTCCTAGTAAGGAAGTACCATAGGTTAAAGTGATAGTCAAAAGTTGATTGCTATCTGACTGAAGTTCCTTTGTTTGTATGGACAGGAGTTGACAAATTCCTGTATGAGAAAAGTTTAAGTTTTTTAAAGGTGAAATCATAAACAATGAATATCTCAAAAACGACCAACTCCACGAAAAAGATGTATATATCATAAATTGTGTGTTTTAATGTGCTGTACATTTTTGTGTGATAAGTTTTTGTCCACCTATTATGGTTTAGCAGTTATGCAAAATTCCATAAAATTCTTCCAGAATAAAGCAGTCTTCAGAAGCTATTGCCAGAAAATCCAAGATATACATTTTATCTGGCAAGTAAATATCTTTAAAATACCATATTTTAATCAAAATCGTTAGAGCCATTTTTAAGAACATAAAATTTTTCGAAAAAAGTTCCATGTAAGGGTAGATAGGGGTGCGGGGCATTTTTCTCGAAATCTTTGTGTCGCATCTCTGAAAGATACTAAACTTAAATACAAACATTGGTATTTTACCGACTTTTCGTTTTTTGAGTTATCGTGTTAACAGACACACGGACACACGACACACACAGACCTTTTTTCTGAAAATACTTTTTTTTGGTCACAGGGGACCCTAAAATATATATTTCCGGTGAAATCTCGGTATCGAATTTTGGGCTGAATGCAATACCTTCTCTATACACTATGTACATAGTACGTGTAGAGAAAGTAAAACGTATTTTCAGAAAAAGATCAGTGTGTGTGTGTCCATGTGTCTGTGAACACATAACTCAAAAACGAAATGTCAGTAAAATACCAAACATGATATTTAAGTTTAGTATCTTCAAGGGATGCGACACCAAGATTTTGAGAAAAATCTCCCCACCCTAAACTCCCTTTACATGGAAAAATTTGCCAAAATTTTGATCAGAAATGGCTCTAACAATTTTGGTTAAAATAGCATATATTTAAGATATTTATATTGCGAATAAAATGTATATCTTGAATTTTGTGGGAATAGACCCAAAGACCTCGTTATTCTGAATGAATTTTGCGTAACTGGTCAACTGTAAGTGATAGACAGAAACTTACTACCCAAAAAACGTAGATCACGTTAAAACACACAATTTATGTCATATACACTCTTTTGTGTAATTGACCTTTTCTGAAATATTTCTTGTTATTTGTTTCAGCTTTAAAATACTTAAACTTTTCTCATTCCGAAAGTTGTAATGTGCTTGTCCTGCATAGAAACGGTTATTAACCACATGACAACCAGCTTGTAAAATATTTTATTATCGTTTTAGCCTAGTGTATTCCCTTATTTTCCTTCTACTTACAAGGAAGCAAGTAATTAACACAATATCTGCTAATGTTTATCTCGATTATCAGAAAGTAGATATGGGTTTAAGCTTTTTCACAATAATTGTTTACAGAAATGTAGAGAAAGTAATGTGAATGGAAGACACACTTTTTTTTGTTCTGTTACACTTCATTGTGTTTTCATAGTGGCAGATACTAGGATCGGCTGCTAAGTCCCGGGCCTCTCAATGAAAACAGCATTTAATTTTTTTTTTTACTTTATTTCTCAACATAATCTCCAGATAGACTAATACATTTGTCATATCTCTGTAGTGCGATTTATCAAGGTCCTCAAAACAGCTGTTTACCGATCAATGACCTCCTGGTTAATGTGAAATCTTCGTCCTCCAAGAAATTTTTTGAGTTTTGGGAACAGATGCTAGATCTGGCGAATAGGGTGGATGTTCAAGCGATTCCAATTTTAATTCGACTGAACAATGAGGATGAAACAAGATTTTTTTTCACCTCATCACACAAACGTTGCAGTAAGCTTGCGTAGTAGTCACCAGTGATACTTTTACCCTTCTCTAAGTAATCAATGAAATAATTCCCTGTGCATCGCAGAAAATGCCACAAAATTAAGTTTGTCTTTTTTGGAGTTGGTTTACCTGGCACAATCCACTGTTTTGACTGTGATTTATTTTCTGGAGTGTAGTGATGTATCTAAGTTTCATACACGGTAATAAATCATCTCAAAAATTCAACAGAAACAGTTTTTCTTTGCAACTTTTGATCAGGTGTCAACAAACGCGGCACCCATCTTGTACAGACCCAAAACATTACTTAAAATATTACCTGCACGTTCTTTTGATATCTTTACAGCTTCTGCTTTCTCAAACAACTTTAATCTGCGGTCTTCCAGTTCTAAACAATGAATTTTTTCAATGGTCTCTGGAGTTGTCACTTCTACAGGGCGTCCAGAGCGAGGCTCGTCACTAGTGCTCGTACGTCCCATTTTAAACTCTGCAACCTACCTTTTAATCATTGAATATGAAGGGACAGAGTCTTTCAATGTACTGTCCATTTCGTTCTTGATTTCTTTAGGCGTTAAGCCTTTCAATGGAAGTATTTAATCACTGCTCGTTTTTCTAAATCCTCCATTTTCGTGAAAACTCTAAAGTTGTCTTGTTTAAAATGATGTAATTCGAAAACTAAACAACCTGTAACTATATCCATAGCTCGTCTAGAGTTAAATTATACGATGCTACCGTCTAACAGGCCTAGTGGCGCCTATATGTGTGAGGCCCGGGACTTATCAGCTGACCCTCGTACAATTTTGTTATACCTGAAGATGGTATTACACACGAGTAAATGCAGCCTCATTAGTTATTAGAGATCATAAGTGATAAATGCTGTAGCCTAGCACAATGGTGAAAGATGTGCTCGACGTCCTACTTGACTCATCGTCCGCCATATTTAATCCCTGCACTCATGAAAGTGACAAATATGCAGAAGTATTTCATGCGGAATACTCCAAATAGTATGTCACTCCAGATAGCCTTCCCTCACTGCTGTTTCTCTTATGATATCTGATGCATTTGCGTTCACATCACGAAGAACTCGTTCATCAAGCTGAACGCTTCGCACACCTCTTGGTGTCTGGAAGTCCATAACTCCTCTCCCGTATTAGCCTATCTCTCACACGTAGTGTCGGAATGTTCTTGCAGCCCAAGATAGCTGCCTGTTAGGATATCTTTCGGAATGCATATGTTCATAATCTATTACATGTCCAAATTTGTAGTGCATATCTATCAGTTCATGTACTGAATGAATGTATTTCTCCGCGATTTCTGCGTTTAAAATCTGAGGTGTTTAATTCATATGATTTTCTCTACATTTCTGAAACAAATAATGCTTAAAAATCTTATTATTCTATCTACTTCATGATAACCAAGATAAACATTAGCAGAAATTCCCTTATTATTTGGTTCCTTGTAAATAGAAAGGAAGCAAATCTAATGTGTTCCACTTACATTATGTCCTCTAGCTGTTCGATAAACAAAACTTTTATTCAAAACATTAATCTCTTATCTACATCATGCTAATCAAGATAAACATAAGCAGATTGAGTCTTAGTACTAGCTTCCTTTTAAATAGAAGGGAAATAAGAAAATGTACAGGCTAAAGCTATAGTCTCGTGCTTTAACAGCAGGTCTCTATGTGAAACAAATGAAATTCCATGCTTGCCACGAGTAAACAAATGATAAATGAGAAAAATGATGTTCTAAGAGGCTTAAAATTGAAACCAATAATCCGGAATAAATCGAAAACGGTTAACTCCACATAAAAAATGTATGACATAAATTGTGTGTTCTAATGGGATCTAGAGTTTTTGTATTCGTCTTACAGTTTGAATACGTTCGGTCTTTTCGTTTTTTGAACTATGCTGTTCATACACATACACTCGCACGCACGCATACAAGCGGATCTTTTTTCTAAAAATGTTTTTTTTTTTTGGAGGTCTCAAAATTTGTATTCCGGTGAAATCTCGGTATCTAATTTTTGGGTACATTATAATGCCTTCTCTATACAGTATTACATAGCACGTGTAGAGAAAGTAAAAAGAGAGTTAATGAAAAGAGGAAAATCAAGAGGAAGGTCAAGATAATGAAAGTATGAGGTGAATGCGTAGTGGATGATATGAAATGCTAGTGAAATGGATGATAGAAAAGATGATGATGGAACTTTTGGTGGAATGAATGGTGGGGGAAACCGGAGGACCCGGAGAAAACCCACCCAGACGCCGCTTCGTCCACTGCAAATCCCACGTGCACAAAAAATGTAGATCTCAATAAAACACACAATTTACGTCATATACATTTTTTTTATAGTTAACTGTTTCCGAGCTATTCCTTATTGTTGGTTTCAATTCTAAACTGCTTAAATTTTTCTCAAACGGGAAGTCATCGTCCGTTTCATACCTCTTTTGTTCCACTCCTAGCCACGCAAAGAGAACCGAATATCAATTGTTTCACATAACGATAGCTTTTTAAAAAAATTGCCTTAGTCTAGAGAAACAGTTCCCAACCGGTGTGCCCCGGCACCCTAGGGTGCCGTGTGATTGGCTAAGCCATAAACAGAAGAATAATCTTTTGTAAGAATAGTTCTTTTGCAGAGTAGGTAGAGGAAGTTATGTGAAAGTAATACATCTGATTGATTTTCATAGTACGCAGAAGTTAAGATAGGAAATTTTTATTTTCTCTAATAAGTATTTACTATGAACATAGTGGATAGGCAAGGCATTGTATTGCACCCAAAAATTCGATAGCGGTATTTCACCGGAAATATATATTTGAGATTCTCTGTGTCTGAAAAAAGCATTTTTAGAAAAAGGTCTGTCCTTGCCTGTGGGCAGCATAGCTCAAAAACGAAAAGTTGGTTAAATACCAAACTTGGTATTTAAGTCCAATATCTTCCAAAGATGCGACACGATTTTCAAGAAAATCCCCCACCCTAACTTTTCTTTACACGGAACATTTTTCGAAAATCTTGATGTTCTTAAAAATGACTCTAACGATTTTGATTAAAATATCGCATATTAAAGATATTTACATCACAAATAAAATGTATATTTTGTGTGGCTGTGAACAGCATCAAAAGCGAAAATGCAGTTATGTACCAAACTTGATAAGATTAGTAACGTCCAAGGATGTGCCATGAAGATTTTGGTAAAATCCTCCCTGCCCAAACTACCCTTTACACGGAAAGTTTATCGTTACATTTGATTTTTCTCAAAAACGGACTTAACTATTCGATTAAAATGCCACATATTAACGATACTTACATGATAAATAAAATGTATATCTTGAATTTTTTTTGGAATAGCCTCTAAAACCTTCCTCGTTCTGGATTACATTTGCTTAACTGTTAAACATAAGAGATAGACAAAATCTTACAAGGTACATACAAAATTCAGATTTCGTTAACACACTATATATGACAATTTCATCTTTGAGAACTTAACCATTTTCGAGATATTCCTTGTTTCTTGTTTAAAGTTTCCAATACTTATATTTGTCGTAAATGAGGACTCTTCATTAACTTTTCTTTTTTCTTTCTTTCGTCTTATTTTCACCTTCCTCATACAAATAGAACGGTATAAAAAGGTCGCCACATAGCGACTAGCCAATAACCTTAGTTATTTCCCTTGAATCTAAAGAAATGTGTAATGAAAGCATTCTGCTAATACTTACCTTTATTAATATGAGTCAGATAATATTAATTCATTATACCTAATTTACATTTACAAATACAAAAATGTCCTGTTACTTACACTATATTACTTATCCTAATGTACAATTTGGTTTGAGTACCGCTTAGCTCCCTAGCTGTTAATCTGTGGTTTGTGCTACCAATTCTATCCCATTCTCTGTGTTTTCTCCTATCTCTTTCTTTATTCCTATCTGCTTATTTTTAAGTTTTCCAAGTATTGTCCTATTGCTTTAATTTTTCTCTTTCCCATTTTAATCGCTACTATCTCTCCTAGTATACTCCCTAAATTCTTTCTTCCAATTTCTTATCTCATTACATTCAGTTAAACAGTGAATAATTTTTTTTTTGTAATTGTTTCAGTTGTCATAACGGGGGCTTTGACTTTGAAACAACATGTATTACTGTAGGTTTAGAACGTTAGGCTAAGCTCACATTCACACTTCCTGAGTCTGGGGGGATAAGGAATAATTCTGGTTAAAAAAATTCCCGGCCCCAGCCAGGAATCGAACCCGGGACCTCTAGGTTAGAAGTGAGCTTGCTGACCACTCAACCACGGAGACAGTCTAAAATTGCTTTTCTCCCCGCATAATATACAACGTTCTAATTCATTAAGTAGATGTATGTAGAATAGAGGAAGTCATATGTATCTAACACATGATCTTTTTAAGTTAATGCTGTAGAACCAGGTGCTTGTTAATGAAATCGTGATAACGAAGTGTAAGATTCCCCGTGACTTAAATTTTGAAGTGGCCGTGATGCTAACGAAAAACGCTAATTCAGTTAATTAGGTTAAGCAGGATAGACTTCAAGAGGGCCGATCCCGGTGTCCGCGCTCGCTAAAGTGCCTCGCTTCGTGGCGCACCGGATCGTGGGTTTCAGTCCTGCCTTAGGCATGACTGTTTCTAAATGTGTATATGTCTATGTATATGTAAATATCTTATGTGTTCCATTCACATGACCATCTCTACATCTCTGAAATAGATTATTGTTAATAAACTTATGCTTGTATTTAATTCATGCTAATCGACAAAAAAATTAGCAGAAATAGTCTTATTACTTGCTTCCTTGTAAATAGAAGCGAAATAAGGGAGTACCATAGGTTAAAGTGATAGTCAAAAGCTGGTTGCTATGTGACTAAAGTTCTTTTGTTGGCATGGACTCGAGTTGACAAATTCCTGTATGAGAAAAGTTGTTTCTCGAACCTGAAAGCAAAAACAAGGAATATCTCAAAAACGATCAACTCCAACAAAAAAAATGTATATAACATAAATTGTGTGTTTTAAAGTGCTCTACATTTTTTGTGTGGAAAGTTTTTGTCTCTCTCTTACGGTTTAGCAGTTGTGCAAAATTCCGTAAAATTCATTCAGAATAAAGTAGTCTTCAGAGGCTATTCCCAGAAAATTCAAAATATACATTTTATTTGTCAGGTAAATATCGTTAATATACGATATTTTAATCAAAATCGTTAGAGCCATTTTTTAGAAAATCAAAATTTTCGAAAAAATTCCATGTAAAGGTTAGTTAGGGTGGGGGGATTTTTCTCAAAATCTTCGTGTCGCATCCCTGGAAGATACTAAACTTAAATACCAAGTTTGGTATTTTACAGACTTCATTTTTGAGTTATCGTGTTCACAGACACATGGACACACACACGGACCATTTTCTGAAAATGCTTTTTATGGTTACAAGGGACCCTAAAACATATATTTCCGGTGAAATCTCGGTATCGAATTTTTGGGTGGAGTGCAATACTTTCTCTATACATTATGTACATAGTACGCGTAGAGAAAGCAATAAGGAAAACGTTAAGAATTAATAGGTCAACTAAGGAAATGTAGGAATCTGGACCAGCCTCCGGAGCTGTATTTACCCCCCCCCCCCCCCAAAGAAAACAGGAAATTCTGTTTTCTAATATATGCACAAGTACACAGAAAGTACTTTTGAGGCAGAAGGCACCGGTTAGTTACGTTGACTATGTGCTAAACATGAAGTACAAGATTCTGAATGGAATGGAAGTGACCGCATGACATAAAATTAACGAGGCTACACGGAGGAGAACAGTTGAGGAGCCCTTGGATGAGGGATATGTGGGTTTCGCACAGGATTAGCTTCAGTCGACATGTAGTGAGTGTGTGGTGCATAACTGTGAGTGACTCGGCGTGGCTTGAGGCATGGACTCGTTCAACTGACCGGTATGCTAGCGGGTCAGCAAAGTGGCCGTTCTGGCAAAAGTATCTGTGACAAAGTATTGTCTTCACCCCCTTCTTCTGCTTGTCATCCTTCGCTCAATCAGCCAGACCCTTGTAAACCTTTGTTTCCTTCCAGTCAACTCTCTCCTCGTCAGCATATATGCAATTCTTCCATAGTACACAAGAACCTCTTTATCCGAATCTTGTTGTTCCGTATTTCCAGTTTATCTCAATTGATTATTGCGTGTTTTTTCACTCCGAAGTTTACATTTTAAATACTCTTAATTTTATATTAATATAAATCAATTTTTGAGCACCAAAAATCCTCAGTTTCGACCTGATTGTTAGATATATACTTGGTTTAAATTAAGTAGGAAGATAATAACTACCGCTACCTTGTCAGTATCACATAACAAAGACATTGGGAGGGAATTTTTCTGAAAAATTTACTATGATATCGTTGGTGTTTAATATGTATACCAAGTATTATTCAGATTGGATAGCTACCTTGAGAGCTACAGATTATTTCATAAAGTTCATCATAAGCAGATGTGTCACTTAATCAACATATTCCGCCCTTTTCATAATTTGAGGAAATTTGTTGCAATTTATGCAATTAGAGCTTTGAATCAGAAACAAAAATTCTATCAAAGGATATGGTATATAAATATAATAAAAACAATTGTATATACTCGGGGTATAACAGCTAATCCTAAAAAGTGTTGAGGGAAAAATGTTAAGTAAACTCCTACAAATATTGTTAAAAATTGGGCTTTTAATCGATTAGGTGAATAGTGGATATCAATGTACAAATTCGGCTATAATAGCAAATACGCCTCTTATATATTTATATAAACATATCTGTAAAAAAATTAATTCTTAAAGTTAACCATGTTTTCATTTAGTTATACTTTCTAAATTTTGTACATAGTGCACAGGTAGAGAAGGTATTCCACCCTCAACTATCCTTTATATGGAAAAAAATTCGAAAATTTTGATTTCCTCAAAATGATTTTGATTAAAATCTCACACATTAAAGATATTTAGATGACAAATATAATGATGTTTTGTTTTGGGGGGGATAAATTCTGAAGACCTCTTCATTCCGGATGAATTTTGCTCAGTTTTGCATAGCTGGTAAACCGTAAGAAATAGATAAAAACTTACTACACAAAAAATGTAGATCTCGTTAAAACAAGCAATTTATGTCATAAACATATTTTGTGGAATTGACCATTTCTGATATTCCTTGCTATTGGTTTCAGTTTTAAAATACTTAAAACTTTTCTCATAAAAAAATTGTCAAATGATTATATAAAGAATCACATAAAAACCGACTCTTAAAAGATTTTACTATCTCTTTAGCTTAGAATATTACCTTATGTCCCTTCTACTTACAAGTAAGCAAGTAATAAAGACAACTTCTGCTAATGTTTGTCTAGATTAACATGAACTTGATAGAAGAATAGGCTTTTCAACAATAACCTGTTACAGAGATATCGAGAAAGTCATGTGATGGAACATATCACACCTTTTTAAAATTGTTATAAGTGACGGTGTGTGTTTTGTAGTATAATATGTTACTGTGTATATTTCTGCACATTTTAGACATTATAATTAAATTTAAGCAAAAACTGAGACGCGAGAAATAAAATTAATGGAATTAAAAATAATTAAATGGGTTTTAATAATATTAAATGTTTGAGGATGTTATATAAATTTTACTTTTGTATGCTATAAAACAGATGGCTTGTGCGATATTTAAATATATGTAAAGATGCCCAAATATTCTAACGATTTATTATAAAAAGAAATTTCGATTTTTTTTTTTCGGATTGTAGTCTAAAATTCACTCCCAGGGTCCCTTTGCTACCTTCCCAGGCTAGTCACTGTAGTAAAATGTATCAAATCCATAAAATGATATAGTATGATAAGAAAGTCATAAAATGGCGTCAATTGCTATTTATATGTCCGTATGCATGAAACAACTCACTTGCTGAAGTGCTGAACTGATTGAAGAAAATGTCATTGTTTTAAATCTGTGCAAAATAATGACAGTTTAGATGGAGAGACTCCTTTAAATTTTACATTTTTACGTGAACTGCTGCAAATGCGGAGTTGCAACTTTACACACAAGAGTTTTAATAACATTGACATTCTCATAATGAGACATTGAGGTTCCAGGCTGAATGTTTCCGAATAAAGGTTAAAGGCTTTCAAATGTGTTAAATAAAAGAAATAAGCTTTGAAGCAATGTGTGTAACTACATTGGCGGGAAGTAATATACACTTTTTTCATGTATTTAATTTTCGTTAATGGAATTCATAATGGAATCCAGGGCAGCGAGTGAAGCTGTTAACGCGATCATAGACTCTCACTCTCATCCCCAAACGCTTGCCATATGTTTTGTGCTCTCGTTTGTCACATAATGTATTAAAATGTAGTCTACATTAGTTAACAACGTATCGTAATTATAAACTGAATGGTATAACTATGATTTTTATTTTAAATTTATTGACATGAATAGAGGATTTTTAAAGCTTAACAGTACAAACTCGGTAGGCACCCAAAATACCAGGAAGCCTCAGCAACCCTTCATAAATTAAATGATGAGAAACTAAAGGTATGAAGAAATGCTAAAGAAACATACATGGATATAATTTAAGTAGTTTGTTAAGTATGTTCGATTTTTAGGGTTGCTTCGTAAAATAGCCGCTAATTACCATAAAAAGTCACAAATTTTCGAACCCTCTGAAATATAATACTATGTGTGCATCTAATGTCTTCTTAAACTTTAAAATGGAAAAATATTCTGAAAAAATTTGTTATCTTTAGGCGGTTCCTTGATATATTAAAAAATTTAGAAAAATCCTTTAAAACTACTCCATTACTGAATCTGGTAATACTTTTATTAAGTTCTTGACTTATTTTACCAAATTAAGAGCTTTCTGGGTTAATGATAATTTAATTTATTTTTTAATTTACACATATTCTTTTTTCTACCTATTTTCAAAACATTAAGGACTATTTTCTAGAAGTATCTCAATTAAACTGAACGGTTAAAAATCTTAAAGAAAAACAAGTTATTCGCTAGAAAATTAAAAATATCTTTTTATATTTTTATTCTTAAAATGAAGGCAAATGCTTAATTTGATATAAAATAAGTGCAGCACACTAAACCTGTTAGCTTCAGAATTAAATTAAATGAATAAATAACGGTTAAAGTTCATAGTATCCGTTAAACCATAAAACATTTGAAAAATTGACCCAGAGATAATGCAACATATGGATACTTCAACATGACGTGAAAGAAATTTAATTCTAACAATAATAGTTAAAAATGTAAACTTACCACGTAAAGTTTTTGAGTGTATTGCATAGCTCCAATTCAAAAAATGCTAAACAATTTCTCACATTTTGAGGTGCGTGGAGCATTTTGGTTATGCAATATATTTGCATTATAAAATTTGAGAAAAAATGTGTATGTTGCAAATTATTTATCCAATATGAATGACAGTTCGTATTAATATTAACATAACAGCAATGCAATAACAGTAAAACTTTCAGAAAAATGTATACGGATATATAGAAATTTGAAACGTCCCTCCCACGTTCCTTAACGGCTGGAAGTTAAGCATCCTTAAAAGAAGTACCAAACACCACAAAATATCTCGATAAGAGGGCAGTAAGAGCAGAATGTGAAAATATCAAAAGAGAGAACTTTGTTTATATGATTTTAGCTTGAATGTAATGAATTTATTATATTCCATAAAACATAATCATAGTGGTAATTATCAGTCACTTATGCCAAAATAAACATATAATAGGAATTATTGAATAGGAATTATACATTTAGACGCCATATATCGGAGAAAGGAAGCAACAATGTACACATATATTAAACTTTTCTAAACGTTTCTAACTACTTAATTATGTTGCATTCTTTGCATTTCTGGATCTTCAGTTTCAATGTGCCGTTCTATTTTGAAGCAAGATTATGCTTTAAGGCTTGCTCATATTTCGTGTAATAAACTAAAATTATATATGGTAAATATAGAGAACTTGGCCCCCTCTAGAAATTAAACTAATTGTGGTTTGACTATAAGTTTGGTTCATACTTGTTACGTTTTCACCAATTTTTTTTATCGGAAAAGCTCCGTAATTAAGTTAAACGCTAATTTATTACGTACGCGTAGCGATCCTTTTTTGTGAATATTTATGAAGTATGCTGCCTAGAAGGAGTAGAGTATAAATAAAGAAGTCTTGTAGTACTTTTGCAATGTAAATATATAATAATACTACACACTAAAGTGCCTAAAATCTGAGTTTCACTGTCGGCGGCAGGCGAACAGTTTGAGGAATGCAACACCGGCATATGTCGCTAGACGCTGTGCTGATGTATGACAAGTATGTTTCACGCAGATACAGCTGTTCAGTGAATTTTATTATGCAGAACTTCGGCCACTCTAAAATCAAATGAAACTAAGTGCGATTGATTGACTTTGTATTTATGATGACAATTTCAAAGCCTGTGGATTTCAAATTTAGCGCAAGGTTAGGTTCCAATTCGTTTAGGTTAGTGTGTGTATATAAATTTATGTTTAATTTTATATCGTGGTACCTCATTATCGATATTTCCAACAACTCCTAACAGCGCAATGGATACAACATTAGTTTTTTAAACCATCTCCCCACCCATAATCCCTCTCTAACCACACCGGTCCCGTTAGAGTGCAAAACTGGCATAAGTCGCAGCGGAGAGAGTTAGCGGCCCAACTTGTAAATAATTACCTTATATGTTTGTAATACAGATATCCGTTTGCTTAACTGGCATTAATGAAACTGAGCTTATTTCCAGCAGAATATTATTTCCAGTAAGAGATGTAGGTTCTTCAGCAGAGGGAAAAGCCTCGCGCACCGTACCCTACTTAGATTTATTGGATCCCCCACCTCCGCCTAGGAGGAGGGGATGAAGTGATGGAACAACAGGAGGCACAGGCCGCGGCCAGATAGGCTCAGAAACGCGCAGAAGTCAATGTTCAATAATTCCTACATTATTGGGGAGTCAGTCCCTCGTAGAGAAAGCTGAGGAAGATATGTTCCCCATATTGCCTTTCCTCTAATTGAGTTGGATATATGGAAATTTAGAACTAATCTATGTGCTACACTAAAACAGCACGATTTCCTGTAAAACAGCCTTTTAATAAAAGGAATATGAGAAAGTAAAATTACTATTTTTGAAATCATTACAACTGTAAGATACTTTTGCCAGAACGTCGATGTTTAGTTTGCAAGCATGTTAAATGTAAGCAGTTTGATCGACACAAATCCAGCTTTTCCTCTCGCTTCCTTTTCTATTCTTTCTTCAAATATATTTAAAATAGATTTATTAAATATGAATATATTCTTATGTTTGTTACACCACTTATGGATTAAAACTGGCCCTACACTTCCCAAAATATCCACTCAGAAAAATCGCAATAGTATAAACTGTGTTAAACTTTAAAACACAGTGACTGATACTCAATGTTTGTATGGAATACTTAATAGCAAAGTGAAAAACATTCCCTTATGAATGAAAGGTCATAAATTTCAAGAAGAATTTGGAGTTTACTCTTCATCTACTCTCCATGGTCATAGCATGATTGGTGCAAGCAGTAATCACGAGAATAATAATAAGTATTTGTTGAAAATTCAGAAATGGAAATGAGTCTTTAATCTACTATTGCCGCACAAAACCTTTGTGTGCACTTCTCTGAAGTATTATATTTTTATTCTCTATACCAACGTACCTGTACAGGTAAGGTGTAAAATTGAATTCTACCCAAAATCTCGATGTTGAGATTTCACCAGAAATGCATGTTTTAAAATATTTTAAAAAGAAAATAAAATTTTAAAAAAATATGATGTGTTCCATTCAAATGACTTTCTCTACTCTCTGCAACAAATTATTGCTAAAAAGCTTATGCTTCTATTTCCTTCAAAATAATCGAGAAAAAATTAACTAATAGTGTTATTACTTGCTCCCTTGTAAGCAGAAGCGAAATAAGGGAGTACCACAGGTTAAAGGGTAGTCAAAAGCTGGTTGCTATGTGACTGAAGTTCCTTTGTATGGACACCACTTGACAAATTCCTGTATGAGAAAAGTGTAAGTTTTTCAAGGCTGAAACCAAAAACAAGGAATGTCTAAAAAACGATCAACACCATGAAAAATGAATATAACAAAACTTGTGTGTTTTAATGTGCTCTACAATTTTCGTGTGGTAAGTTTTTGTCTATCTCTTACGGTTTACCAATATACACAATTCCGTAAAATTCATCCAGAATAAAATAGAATAGTCTTCAGAAAATTCAAGATATACATATTGTTTGTCACATATATATTTTTAATATACGATATTTTAATCAAAATCGTTAGAGCCATTTTTTTGAAAATCAAAATTTTCGAAAATTTTTCCATGTGAAGGGTAGTTTGGGGTGGGGAGATTTTCTTGAAAACCTTCGTGTCGCATCCTTGGAAGATACTGAACTTAAATACAAAGTTTGGTATTTAACGGTCTTTTCGTTTTTGAGCTATGCTGCCCACAGACACACACACTGACACGGACATTTTTCTATAAATGCTTTTTTTTGTATTCAGGGTATCTTAAAACATGTATTTCCGGTGAAATATCGGTACCGAGTTTTTGGATGCATTCTCTATACACTAAACACTATGTAAATAGTACGTATAGAGAACGTAAAAAGATCCTTGTGTATGTGTGTGTGCCTGTAAACAGCATAGGATTAGGATTAGCAGTATTGAGGATGAGCCCCCATTCACTGGATCTCGCTCCGCACACAGACCTCGCAGCCCTTTGCAACTTACTGACAACTGGGAGGGCTGAGGGGAGACACCCGAATGGTGACCAGATGTGGATGATGACGGGAGTAAGAATATGCGGAGTCCCTAACGTTTCCAGATCGATGAATCCAATAAGCTCCTGAATCCCGTTGACATGCGAAGGAAAAACCCAGAAGGAGGTCTGACGCGCAAAGACACCAAGAAGAAAAGTTTACAGAGAGCAGTCACCGACCATCCTGAACCCACAGAGCACCCCCACCTGGTCCTCCAGCCCTGAAACAGGTGACAAAGAAGTGAGGGGTGGACAGAAAAGTCATGATAGAAAAACCACCCCAGCATTTGCCTAGGGAAATCACGAAAAGCCTTGGGCCAAAGTAACCCATCTCCGGGCTTCGAAACCTCATACAGGTCTCAAACTGTACTGCCTGAGCCATCTCGCTCGGTTGTAAAGTACATAATTCAAAAATCTGATGTGTTCCATTCGCATGACTTTCTCTACATCTCTGTAACAAATTAATATTAAAAATCTTAGGCTTCTATTTACTTCATGCTAATCGAGACAATGTTAGCAGAACTAGTCTTATTAATTGCTTCCTTGTAAGTAGAAGCGAAATAAGAGAGTACCATAGGTTAAAGCGATAGTCAAAAGCTGGTTGTTATGTGACTGAAATTTCTTTGTTTGTATGGACACGAGTTGACAAATTCCTATATGAGAAAAGTATAGGTTTTTGGAAGCTGAAACCACAAACAAGGAATAACCCAAAAACCATCAACTCCACGAATATATATATATATATATTCAAATATCGGCTACGCTATTACATCCTTGAGCCTGTTTCCACCATTCCCATTTTAGCCTATTCAGGCAATCGAGGGGACAAATAACTAACTGCGACCTGGAAGTGATGAAGTGAGAGAAACAAGAGTACAATCTGCAGGCGACAAACTAAGGAGACGCGCGGAAGTTTCTAATCTTTCAGATTTTTAATATCCTCTGGAGCTGCCCGGAGAGGGCGGCAGTAGTCCTCTAGTGTCCGGGGTAGGAGTCATTCCTTTTAGCATGCATTCTAGATATTCGTCCGGCACTGCTATACGCACGAACCTTCAAGCACACCCTAAAGATGAGAAAGAAACAGAATAAAAGATGGAAAGGAATTCGTAGTAGATGAAAAACCACTTAAGTATTCCCTAACGACCACGGGAAAATCGCGGAGGACTTCAGGAATGTGAGACGCACACGCGTGTGGAAATCAATAAATTATCATTTCGTGAGAATCTTTATAGCAGGCATATAAACATAAACGTTAGGCGTAGAGATAAATGGAAATGTCGTGTTATTTATGGACGCTCTTTGACTGCTGTGGTTCTCAGCGTCCCATTCTATGCTGGGCATGAAAGATCGCTTAATTTTGCTCAGAGGCCTCTCCTATCAGGCTTGAGGTTCTTTTACGTGCCGTTACGCGGAAGTGTCCATGCTCAGGATTTTTACACCCAAAAAAAGCCATTGTCCTCCCCCGGATTTGAACCCGGGTATATGAAGTTAGCATGGTAACCATTACACCACGGAGGGCGTCAGGCGTAGAGATGTTTAGGTGAATGTTATACACCAGATATTTTTTCCCCCCTTCAAAATGTGGCGAATTGCTTATGCGTGATGCAGAAAATCAGATGCATTTTCGTCTGGCAAAGAAAAAGTCTAGCATGCTTCGACAGACAAGTATATCGCGTGTCACACGGCCATCATCAACTCTGTGGCTGCGGAACTAAGAATATCCGCACCGGATACTTAATATGGCCATTTCATTGGAGTCGATAAACAGGAGCTGTGTCACGTACTGCAGTTACGTCATTTTTTTAGTAGTCCTTTATTTCAATAATGCCCTGACCTTGGCTCGCTTATGCCGAACGGTCGTTATTGTCATATTGATTTTTCTCCTCTGCAGAATGTGGCCCCAGAGATGATGAAAGCTGGCGACCATAAATCATTCTGCCAACTGCAAGCGGATGCGTGTAAATTCACCGGGAGTCCGCATAAGTGCCACTTGCACGAATCTGCATGCGAAAGCGATGAATCTCCTCCACATGGACCATGCGCGTTTGTGTCAAAAAACATATGTGTAGGCAACATTCCTCAATAAAACATGTCTTAAGTGGAGACTAAAGGGGGAAAATTGTCAATAAATTACATTTTTAGTTTTTAGAGATCTTACTGTTACTACCTGGGATTCCGGGCCGCGTCGTGGTCGAGTGGTAAGACAAAGATGCGCAGGGGCGGATTTTCTCCGGGTTCTCCGGTTCCACCCGCCATTAAAATCTGATGTGTTCCATTCACATGACTTTCTCTACATCTCTGCAACAAATTATTGTTAAAAAGCTTATGCTTCTATTTCTTTCATGCTGATCGAAATAAATTAGCAGAAATAGTCCAATTACTTGCTTCCTTGTAAGTAGAAGCGGAATAAGGGAGTACCACAGGTGAAAGTGATAGTCAAAAGCTGGTTGCTATATGAGTGAAGTTTCTTTGTTTGTATGGACAGGAGTTGACAAATTCCTGCATGAGAAAAGTATAAGCTTTTCAAAGCTGAAACAAAAAACAAGGAATATCTTAAAAACGATAAACTCCACGAAAAAATGTATACAACATAAATTGTGTGTTTTAATGTGCTCTATATTTTTTGTGTGGTAATGTTTTGTCCATCTCTTATGGTTTAGCAGTTATGCACAATTCCGTAAACTTAATCCTGAATAAAGTAGTCTTCAGAAGCTATTCCCAGAAAATTCAAAATACACATTTTATTTGTAAGGTAAACATCTTTAATATACGATATTTTAATCAAAACCGTTAGAACCAGTTTTGAGAAAATCAAAAATTTCTAAAAAAGTTCCATGTAAAGGGTAGTTGGGGGTGGGGGATTTTTCTCAAAATCTTCATGTCACATCCCTGGAAGATACTAAACTTAAAAACCAACTTTGGTAGTTTACCGACTTTTCGTTTTTCAGTTATCGTGTTCACAGACACACGGACCCACCCACCTGGTCTCCCAGGTCTCCCAGCCGGTACTGGGGATCGAACCCAGGTCTCCCGCTTGGTAGGCAGCTGCGCTACCACCGCGCTAAGGATACTCAATTAAATCCCACTACAGTTTTATTTTCTATAGATAAATCTGTTTGTACTTCCTCTAGCTGGTTATCGATAAAAACAAACACTCTTGTAAGATTACTGTTGAAAAATGCAATTCTTTTATCGGAAAGAGAATAAAAAAACACATATATACATATATATATATAGCTTTTCTATTAGGACGTCATCTTTTAAATGAACGAAATGGTTATGGCTCCACCCTCTTTGCTGAATGAAATGGCGGCTGTGCAATCTACACCAGGGAAGAATATAAACGTGTTCTCTTTATTAAAAGCGCCCCTTATTCTGTCTCCCCTATTCTTTTCACCTCCGATAATAATGGACACGATATTAGTTCCTTATCCACACATTCTGCCTTTTATCTGAGGGTAAACACACTGGTACAGTTCGGTGTAAAAAAAATGTTCCTACCGATTTCTGTTAAGAACCAGCTGATACTTTACTGGCGTGTAAAACCGTGTTCTTAGTTATACATGCTACATTCAAAAAGTTTCCAGAATGCGTAAATAACACAGAAATAAGGCAATTTACACACCATTTCCTTTAAAATAATTCGCTTCCACAGTGACACACTTCTGCCACCACGTGTAAAGAGACTGGAAACACTCCGGGAAGCCGTCTTCAGGTACCTGTTGTAATTTCTTCAGTGTTCAAAAATCTTGACAGAAACGTTTGTGCCATTCATACTTCTGAGTTTTCTTCATCGCTACTTCAACATCAGCTTCTTCTATCATTCTCAGTGGCTCTGAGGGAGATTTGTTTAACGAAACACAAAACTTTATGTTCAAACTGCTCCGGTGCGGACATTATAAAATGCGATAAACGAACATAAATACACAACAAAAACTAGTTGCCAAGTACAGACCAAAATCATTGTCGCTATGGATGTTACCAACACCTAAAAATAAAATATCCTTTACTTTCGTAAACATTAAAGAGAAAATAAACGATTCCGGGGACTTTTTGTATCTAGGGTTATATTCATTGTCTTTTGAAAAATAACAAATAACCCATTAAAGGAGAATAAATGATCAAAAAAATCTGATGTGTTCCATTCACATTGCTTTCTCATTATCAGAAATATTCTTATTACTTGCTTCATTGTAAATAGAAGGGAAATAAGGGAGTACCATAAGTTAAAGTGATAGACAAAAGCTGGTTGCTATGTAACTGAAGTTCCTTTGTTTAAATGGACAGGAGTTGACAAATTTCTGTATGAGAAAAGTATTAAGTTTTTCAAAGCTGAAACCAAAAACAAGGAATATCTAAAGAACGATCAACAACACGAAAAAAAATTATATACGATAAACTGGGTGCTTTAACGTGCCCTACATTTTCTGTGTGGTAAGCTTTTGTATATCTCATACGGTTTAGCAGTTATGCAAAATTCCGTAAAATTCATCCAGAATAAAGTAGCCTTCAGAGCCTATTCCCATAAAATTCAAAATATACATATTATTTGTCAAGTAAACATCTTTAATATTCGATATTTTAATCAAAATCGTTACAGCCATTTTTAAGAAAATCAAAATTTTCGAAAAAAGTTCCATGTAAAGGGTAGTTGGGGTGGGGGAATTTTCTTGTAAATCCACGTGTCGCATCCTTGGAAGATACCAATCTTAAATACCAAGGTTTTCGTTTTTGAGCTATGCTGTCCACGGACACACACACAGACACACAGACACGCATACGCACACACGGACCTTTTTCTGAAAATGCTATTTTTTGGATTCAGGGAGACCCAAAACATGTGTTTCCAGAGAAATCTCGGTATCGAATTTTTGGGTGGAATGCAATACCTTCTCTATACACTATGTAAATATTATATGTAGAGAAAGTAAAAATTGCTATTATAAATTGGAATTTGCTCATTAATTGTATAATCGTATATAAATATGTTTTAACACTGACAACAAATGTTTAAAAATGTCGCATTCTCATGTGTCCTGTAGCACTTCACCGTATATATAACGTGTACATATTTTGGAATAGACAGTAGCTAAACCCAATATTTTAGTAGAAGCTCTTATCTACAAATTAGTAGCACATTAACATATGACGTGTGCTCAAACCATAAGGCTGTTTTTTGTTTTGTTTTGTTTTGTTTTTTTTAATTTGCGAGTTTGTTATTGCCATTTTTGGGTTGAACAGTTTTTTCTGTGAATGAAATCTTCTGGTATTAAATTACCAATGTTTCAGAAACTATTGAAGCTACGTAGATGAACTAAACGTTGATGATAATAATTTCTAAGTGCTGTTGTGGATTTACTTTGGCGTTAATAACAAACTTGGTTATTTAATATAATTAATTGGTGATAATGTTTATCAATAGATGGTATAATTAAGAAATAAATGCTATCTATGCGTCTTAATAAACAAACTATGAAACAAAAGTAGATCGTAAACATTGGCGAAATTCGCCTAAACCTTCTAAAATTTAAATTCGATATATTAAAAATGTATGACATAACAAATAGATTTAGCGCTAGTAAACGTTGGTGGGATAACTGTAAGATCTAGCCAAAAGAACTACGCAAAAAATCTGATGTTTTCCATTCACATCTCTGAAACAAGTTATTGTGTATGTTTTTTTTTTTTTTTTTTTTTCAGTCCTTTAACCTGTTTGGTCATATCGGACGATGAATGAAATTGGTGAAATGACGCTCAAATGATCTCGGGGTCCATGGAGCTTAAAGTTACTCGACATTGTCCTCTGAGGATAAGGGAAACCCCGAAAAAAACCTTATCTGGGTAACTCGCCCTAAGCGACCTTTTGAATGTGAGGCAGACTCTCTACTACCACACTACCCAGGCGGGCATTTATATATTTTGATCACACATAATTGTTTATATTATTGTCTAAATATTTAAACCCCCCAAAAATCCTAAAACTGATTTTTTTTTATTAGATGTATTGCACCGAACAAAAATATTTAATTTAAGGTTTGTAATGGCATAAAATATAATTAATTTGAAATTATTAATGCAAATGATTCCTAATTATTTTTGGAACATAATGTAGAAAATGTTGGAAAATAAGAGAAACTTATCTAGCCTGGCTTTTTCACTTTCGTGTTCACTTTTTCTAGCATGTATTTACAATGTACATGTAGTTAGGGAAGGTATTGCATTCCACCCAAAAATTCAATTACAAGTTCACTGGAAATGTATGTTTTAGGGTCCCCTGAATCCAAAAAAATAGAAAAAGGTTCGTATGTATGTGTGTCTGTGGGCAACATAACCCAGAAACGAAAAGTCGGTTTAATACCAAACTTTAAATTCAGTATCTTCCAAGGACGGAACACGAAGAATTTCAAAAATATCCCCAATTGCCTTTACATGGAACATTTTTCGAAAATTGTAATTTTCTCAAAAATGTCTCTAATGAGTTTTATTAAAATGCTATTATTTAAGATATTTCATTACAAATGAAATGTGCTACCATTAATTTCTTGGCAAAAGCCTCTGAAAGCACCTCATTCTGGATTATTTTTATATAATTCGTACACCATAAGAGATAGATATACACTTACCCCACAAAAAAATGCGGATCTCATTAAAATACACGATTTATGTCATATACTTTTTTTTTTGTTGTAGAGATAACCGTTTCCGAGATATTTGTTATTAGTTACAAATTTAAACTGCTTTAACTTTTCTCAAGAGGTAAATCAACTTTCGTTTTTCTTCTTCCTTCTTCTTCTTTTTTTAACTACCCTGCTTAGTCATATCGGACGAAGAATGATGCTCGAATGTTCTCGGGGTCCATTGATCTTAAACTTACTCGACATTCGTCTTCTTAGGAGAAGGGAAACCCCCGAAAAGGCTTTTATCCACTCCTAAGCGAGATTTGAGAAGCGAGAACACACCCACACTACCCTCTCTTTTGTTTTACGCCGCGAAATGCAAAAGAGAACAGATTTCAATTGTTTCACATAGCGATAGCTTTTAAAAGAATTGACTATTAATGTATTCCCTCATATCCCATCTACGTACAATGAAGCAAGTAACAAGATCTTTTCTGATACTGTTTATCTCGAATAGCATGATGTAGATAGAAGATTAATCTTTTGTAGGGAAAGTTTGTGGAACAGCTAGAGAAACTCGTGTAAATGGAACACATCAGAATTTTTTACAACACAAAAATTAATTCAAAGATTAACCTTTAATCTTAATATTCTTTGACTTTTACACTGAACATGCATGTACTGTGGATCTGCAAGTTACACTGAAGTGTAAGACATGAACAGGAAATAAAGGATCATATTTCTGCAAGTCTGCTTCCTCTGATGCGATTACTAAAGCTGAATATTTTCTGAGTGTCGTTTCCTATTTGGCAGCATTAAATGTAAATCAGCAACAATAATTCATACTGACTTTCGTGTGTGTGATTCCTTGATGTTACTGGAGTCCCAACATATTTTTATTACAGAAAACAGCAATTCGAATTTTATGTGGTGTAGCCCGCAGAACTCATTGTAAACCTTTGTTTGTTAAGTTGGGTGTTTTTACTTTGACTTCGTTGTTCATTATTTGCTAAGAAAAATATTCATAAATACAATCTATGTTGCGAAATTCAGCATCACACTAGAACTAGTTCCAATATTTACATAAATAGATGTAAATATAGTAAGATACAAAATTCCTTTGAGACAGTATCATTAAATCTATTTAACAAACTTAGTAATAGCACAAAAGCTCTCTGCATTGAATCTTTTAAGAGGTCAGTGAAGCGCACTTTGATTTTAAATAGATTTTATTGTCTGGATGAATTTTATGACACTGACAATTGTTTTCTAATTTACTTGTATTTGACGTTGCTACACAATGTACCTTGTTCTGGCAAATAAACATATCTATCTATTGGATATTCATTCCTTCAGTAATTAGTTGTCTTTGCGAATGAGTTGTTTTCGTAATGTTGTGGAAGAACACGTAGAAATCCGTTGAGAATGGACGTGAGTATTGGCCAAAAGACTGCACTAAGAGTTAATGCCAACATGGACAAGCCAAATGAGCTTTTTTCTTCTTTTCTTTCTGAAAATTTGTTGAGGCCATTTGGTAGCGAAGCTTCCACTGTCTCGGTGATTTACGGCCTCCACAAGTACGCTCGATTATTGCCGGCGTTGTTTCCGAGAAAGGTACTTAGAAAGACCCTCGTATTAGGGCGGGAAACCGTGCCACCCCAGACTCCCTGCTGAACGGGCGGGGAGTGTGAAAAAACTGAAGCGAAATAAGCTAAATAAAGATATCTGACCATGGTAGCTCAGTGGCAGAGCAACCGGCTAGAGATCGGGAGATCCGTGGTTCAAATCCCGGCTATGGCGTTGAATTTTTCAGTCTGACTCACTGCTTGTGTGAAAAAAAAAAATTAATTCAATACCAATTGACCATAAGAGTTGGCTATACTATAAATCTTGACTTAAAATATTTACAGTATTTTAAGACGCCATTGGGATTGTCATCTCAAAATAATTTGAGATCACCTTGTGATTACGGAAAACATGCGAGACAGCTGAGAAATTCAATGCTATGCCAGTATGTTGCCATGGTAGCTCAGTGGAAGAGCAACCGGTTAGAGATCGGGAGATCCATGGTTCAAATGCTATGGCATTGAATTTGTCAATCTGACTCTATCCAACTCCAGTCCTACACACACGGTCTGTGTGAAAAAACAATTATTTCAATATCTGACCATGTTGGAAAACTAATATGACATTTTAAATAGTGTGATTCAACTGCTGGAAAACAGTTAAATACTTTATCTAACATGTACCTAATAGGTTGAAAGGTAGGTAATTGCATTCATCAAAAAATTCTAAATCAAGAGTTTACTAGAAATATGGTTTGAGGTCCCCTGTATAACAGAAAACGCATTTTATATGAGCATGTGACATGTCTGTTATCATAAATCAAATACAGAAAGCCGAATAAATATCTAACTTGATATTTAAATGTACATAACAATTTTTACAACATTTTCTTACCCTTTACATGAAACATTTTTAAAAAGGTTTTTTATTTTTTCAAATTGTTTATCAAAATATCAGACATCTTTTATCCAGATATATTGGATTATAGTTGACTCCAATGAGATTATGAAGCTCTTGGCGTATTCCTCAATTCAAACTTTCAAGTCAACTTGATTATCTTAAAAACTTTAATTCGTATCTTTATTTTGTATGGTACCATCTGAAAGAAGTAAGAAAAATATCATTTGTAGTAGTGACACACCGTAAATAAAAGAATTTAAAATCCTGTGACCGAATTTTACACTTTAAGTATCAATACACATCTATTACATACGGTGTCTAAGTATAACATAAGAACATCAAAATGTCAAAGATATATAATTTCTATTTAAGCAATTACAAATTGCTTGGAAGAATAAAATAAATCCTAAAAGTATTAAATTACAAATTCAGAATCTTAATATTATTAGTCCAAATGATAAATAATCATAGCCATCTAGTCCTTTCTGAGATTTTGATATATTTGTTCTATTTCTTATATCCTTATATTTTATATTTTATTTTAAGGAGACTATTATAAAGAACATAATCTGTACGATTAACATTATGATTATGTTATACGAAAAAATGTAATTACATCTATATTTATTTAATTTAATGAATGTAATTTATGAGAATATTTTATAAAAATCTGATGTGTTCCATTCACATGAGCTTCTCTAATCTCTGCAACAAATTATAGCTAAAAAGCTTATTCTTCTATTTACTTCCTTCTAATTTGGAAAAATTAGCAGAAATGGTCTTATTACTTGCTTCCTTGCAAGTACCATGGGTTAAAGTGACAGTCAAAAGCTGGTTGCTTTGTCAATGAAGTTCCTTTGTTTATATGGATAGGAGTTGACAAGTTCCAGTATGAGAAAAGCATACGTTTTTCATAGCAGAAACCAAAAATAAAGAATGTCACAAAAACGACGAACTCCACGAAAATAATGTATATAACATAAATTGTGTGTTTTAATGTGCTCTACATTTTTTGTGTAGTAAGTTTTTGTCCATCTCTTACGGTTTAGCAGTTATTCAAAATTTAGTAAAATTCATCCAGAATAAACTACTCTTCAGAGGCTATTCCCAGAAAATTCAAGATATACATTTCACTTTTCAGGTAAATATGTTTAATATCCGAAATTTTAATCAAAATCGTTAGAGCCATTTTTGAGAAAATCAAAATTTTCGAAAAAAGTTCGATGTAAAGGGTAGTTGGGGGTGGGGGGATTTTTCTCAAAATCTTCGTGTCGCATCCCTGGAAGATACTAAACTTAAATACCAAGTTTGGTATTTTACCGACTTTTCGTTTTTGAGTTATCGTGTTCACAGACACACGGACACACGGACACAAACACACACACACACACGGACCTTTTTGTGAAAATGTTTTTTTGGATATTGGGGACCCTAAAACATATATTTCCGGTGAAATCTCGGTATCGAATTTTTGGTGGAGTGCAATACTTTCTCTATACACTATGTACATAGTGCGTATGGAGAAAGTAAAAATACTCATTATACTCAATACGCAAGTCATGATTCAACAGAAGATCTTGCAAAATTAAATATATTCAAGACTTTCATAGTGTTGGTATGGGCACGTTCTGACTTCCCAACCCAGATATCCCGGTTGGTGCAAGAAATGGTTCTTTCTCTGCTTGGTACATGGTATAGAGGTAGAGAAGGTATTGTACTCCATCCAAAAATTTGATACCGAGATTTCAACGGAAGTACACCTTTTAGGGTCCCCTATATCGATAAAAAAAGCATTTTTGAACAAGGCTCGTGTATGTATGTGTGTGTGTGTGTATGTTCGTATGACGATAAACACAATCACTTAAAAACGAAAGGTTGGTAAAATGCGAAACATGGTATTTAAGTTTAACATCTTCTAAGGATGCTACACGAAGAGTTTTAGTAAATCCCCCCACCCAAAACTACCCTTTACATGGAAAAAAATCGAACATTTTTATTTACTCAAACATGGCCAAAACGATTTTGATTAAAATACCGTATATTAAAGATACGTATATACATAATACTACAAATGTATATATTTCTGGAAATAGCCGCTGAAGTCATCTTAATTGTGGATGAATTTTGTTGAATTTTGCATAAAGAGATAGACAAAATTTAAAATACTACACAAAAAATGTTGATCTCTTAAAACACCCAATTTGTGTCATATACTTCTGGAGTTTACTATTACTTGTAATGGGGCATGTTGTTGAATACTACTATTCATTGAATCGGTTTATTTGGATTTCTAATTTCATTACTCTCCCAATTTTTGTTATTACTTTCTCTAAACGTACTATGCACATAGTTTATACAGAACATATCGTATTGCACCCAAATTTTAGAAAAGTGTCCGTGTGTATGTCTGTGTGTGTTTGTGCTCGCGCGCGCGCTCAAAAATGAAAAGACCGTTGGTATTTAAGTTTGGTATCTTCCAAGGATGCTACACGAAGATTTTCAAGAAAATCCCCCCACTCCAACTACCCTTTACTTGGAAAAACATTTCGAAAATGTTTATTTTCTCGAAAATAACTAGCGATTTTGATTAAAATCTCTTATATTTAAGATATTTACATGGCAAATAAAATGTATATCTTCATTTTTTCTTGACGTGGTTATTCAGGATGAATTTTACGAAATAACTGGTAAACCGTAAGAGATAGGCAAAACTTACCTGATAAAAAACGTATATCTCGGTAAAACACACAATGTATCTTATAAGCATTTTTTCGTGGAGCTGGCCGTTTTTGACATATTCTTTGTTAGTAGTTTCAGCTTTAAAATACGTATACTTTTCTCAAACGGGAATTTGTCAACTCTCCATTCAAACAAAGGTACTTCAATCACACAGCAACCAGCTTTTATTATATCTGATTATCGATTTAGCCTATGGTACTCCCTTATTTCTCTTTTGCTTACAAGGAAGCAAGTAATAAGACCCTTTCTGCTATTTCTCGATTAGCATTAAGTAAATAGAAGAATAAGCTTTTTAACAATAATTTATTCTAGAGATGTAGAGAAAGTCACGTGAATGAAACATATCTGATTTTTTTTTTTTTTTTTATATATTTACATTCATATTGATGTGATCTTTCATAGTGATAATACAGTGAGTATGATTTTACTACTGTATATAGAATGTGTGTGTGTGTGTGTGTGTGTGTGTGTGTGTGTGTGTGTGTGCGCCCTTGCTAGCCAGAAGCTTGCAGATTTTAATTGGCCATGGCCTTTCTTTTACCATTATTTCTTCTTTGACCTCCCAATAATTTGTAATTGAAGAGAATATCTTCATGTGCTTGTTCTTCTATACAGAACACTGAATCTTAGATTATTTTAATCTCTGTAAATATGATGTCAGTGCATGTAAACTTGCATGTTGTAGGTATATCATGAAAGTTTACACGATTGCAGTTAAACGTTTTAAAGAGAGGGCTAACGATTCAGATCTTCTGCACATAGTACAACAATGTCATAAAGGATAAGGGGGAAAATAAATTAAATAAATGACAATTCGAGATTTATAAAGCCACCCGTACAGATGGGAGACAGTAAGCCGAGCCAGGCGTTTCGTCTGGGACTAGCAAGGTAGTGGGATCGGTTTCCTATGGGTTGTTCCGGGGTGTTCCCGGATCATTAGTTGAAAACTGGGTAAGTTTCTTCATTCACCCGAATTTCCTACCTTCATTTCATCTCCATTTCACCCAAAAGTTTTTTCTAGGGTTGAAAGTGTTGGCGTGGAGATGACTGCACTTTGGAAACTCAGTTCTCGGCAGCGGGATCCGTTGGGGGTCGTCAGTAGATTCAGGGGCGTTTGGTCAGACTTGAGGCGCGGTCTCGTAGAGCCCACTGCGTCAAGAATTGCTTAGCAACTGTTAGGGACCCTCCACGGTGGCTCCTCCTCCTCCTGCCTGGTTCCGTCTGCCCATTGTAATTACTCTCATTTCATCCTATCAATATTTAGTTCCTTTTAAGTAAAAGGAAAATAAGAGAATTCATTACGCTAAAGGATGTGAATTCTTTAAATCCTGGTCGTTATTTGATGTCATTAAAATTCCCTTCTTTTTGCATGACAAGAATGCAAAATGTGAAGAACAACGTGCATTGAATCGAAGGGGTAAGGATACGCTGCCCGAGGGGAACATGTCGTCCTCCGTGGTGTAGTGGTTACATGCCAACCCGGCGGAGGACGATGGATATTTCGGGTGTAAAAATCCTTAGCATGGCTTCCTTCAGAATGGAAGTAAAGCCGTTGGTCCGGTGTTGTAGATTTACGGCACATAAAAGAACCTCAAGCCTGATAGAGAGGTTTCTGAACAAAATTAAGCGGTCTTTCACACCCAATTTAGAATGGGACGCTGAGAACCGCAGCAGTTAAAGAGCATCCATAAATAACAGGCAATTTACATTTCGAGGGGAACATAACGGGAGAGAAAACAATGCTGTTCAGGCGACACTGTTTGGGGCACTTGGCGAAGAACCTCCGCACAACCAAGATTGATATTTAGCGTCCGTGGTGGAGCCGTACTGGCTATCTTTTAGTTGTGAGGGAAATAATTAATCTTAATACCGACCTGAGTACGGAAGATATCACGGCATCAAAATTAATAAGTAACAATAGTCGCGGTCGAATAAAGTACAGTTTCACAAGAGAAAATTCAGAGGAATGTGTGTGTGTTCGACGGCGGAAAAAGACCGAACTAAATTAATAAAACACTTGTGTCGTACCACACCCTGCAAAGAGTTTCCATGCTAGTAAAAGTCCTGAGTTAGGGCACCAACATATCCGTACCATTCCGAATACCCAAAACCTGTACCCGGGATACGAACCGGTAACCACGTTACCGCCATAAGGTTTACTCGTGGCCAAGCAAAAAGCATGCATTTACAGAGTTATTTAAAAGTTTGACTATCGCTTTACCTATATGATGTGTAAAATGTGTAAAAGTGTATTGAACATTTATTTGAATTAACAAGAGAAAGTAATAAGTTTTTGCAAGAATAAATATGTATGAAGACTTTCATGGCCAGAGAGTGATAAAAGATTAAAATCTTCCGTGCTGAAAGCTCTGGAAAATTATTAAGATCTGACGATTTGTCAACTCTTGTTTACCATTTTGAAAAGATAACCAAAGAGTTGACCGAAACGTCGGGTCTTAATAACATTACCCATAGAACACGTCTTCAAGCCTGGAATATTTCAACGTTTTGTAACAATAGTTTGTATAAGATAAGAGTAGATACAGGTTAACGTAACACATTAGATTGTGCTTCATGGTTTTACAACTAGTTTCAGTAATGTATTGCCTTAAATCGATGAGAACTAATAAGTCAAGCACAATCCGAACTAATACAGTTCTCTCTTGATAATCGCAATATGGATAAACGTCCGTAAGAGATTTCAGATGAGTATCTGATTTGTAGAAGCGCTGTTACGCGTGGCAACATTTTTGTACGGGAGTGTCTACGGAGAGATAAGAATTCTGGGGTCCTTCCCACGATAAAGCAGTCGCGCTCATGGACACGGAGGATCCTGCCTCGCCGACGGTCTGCTTGCTGGGACATCATGAAGTTCTCTGGAGGTAAACCAAACCTTCTCCAGGAAATTAAGGCCTTTGCAAAATGTTAGTATCTTAAAATGGCACACCAATGGTCATTTAAACAAGTTTATGAAAAAATTAAATGCAGCTTGATCATAACCTCAGGTTTGACAGTGAAAAACCTCTTGTATTTTAAGATCGATATTTTGTATTCAAAAAGTCCGTGGCTCAGAATTAGGATATGGGAGAGATAGACAAAACAGAATGTGGCGTTAACTCTATAACATCGCTGGAAACAAGTGAATAGTTACTAAATATTGAACAATAATTGAAACCAGTATTAACTGATAGGTATCTCGAAAATTCTAATGACGCTGGCAAAATCATGAAATTAAATGTATGTTTTAAAATTATAGTATTTTGCATTTTTGCCGTGTCATATAGTTTATGAGTTACACAAAACTATGCAATTTTTTTCCTAATGAAGGGGACTTCACAACCTTATTTATATAAAATTCGAGATATATTTTTATTCCTCATGCAAAATCCTAAACATATGGTATTTTAAACTAAGTCATTTGAAGGTTAGCCTTCGTGGCGCAAAGATGTTCATGAATCTAAAACGAATTCGTTCACTTCCAAAGATGTTCAAGAATTCGTTTTTTACTTTCTCTACACGTACTATGTACATAGTGTATAGAGAAGGTATTGTAATGCACCCAAATATTCTATACCGAGATTTCACCGGAAATATATGTCCCCCTGAATCCAAAACAAGCATTTTTAGAGAAAGGTCCGTGTTTGTCAGTCTGTCTGTCTGTCTGTCTGTCTGTCTGTGTGTGTTTGTGGGCAGCATAGCTCAAAAACGAAAAGACCTTTAAATACCAAACTTGATATTTAAGTTTGGTATCTTCCAAGGATGTGACACGAAGATTTTGAAGAAAATCCCCTTACCCCAAACTACCATTTACATGGAACTTGTTTCAAAATGTTTCATTTTCTCAAAAATGGCTCTAACATTTTTCATTAAAATATCGTATATTAAACGTTTTTACCTGACAAATAAAATGTATATCCTGAATTTTATGGGAATAGCCTCTGAACACCACTTTATGGATTTTAAGGAATTTTGCATAACTGCTAAACTGTAAGAGACGGACAAGAACTTTCCACACAAAAAATGAAGGGCACGTTAAAACACACAATTTATGTTATATACATTTTTTTCGTGTTGTTGATCTTTTTTTTTTTTTTTTTTTTTTTTTTTTTTTTTTTTTTTTTTTTTTTTTTTTTTTTTTTTTTTTTTTTTGATATTCCTTGTTTCTGGTTTCAGCTTTAAAAACACTTTACAGGAATTTGTAAATTCCTGTCCATAGAAACAAAGGAACTTCAGTCACATAGCAACCAACTTTTAACTATCACTTTAACCTAAGGTACTCCCTTATTTCTCTTCTACTTACAAGGAAGCAAGTAATATGACTATTTCTGCCAATTTTTTCTCAATTAGCATGAAGTAAATAGAAGCATAAGCTTTTAACAATAATTTGTTGCAGAGATGTAAAGAAAGTCATGTGAATGGAACACATCAGGTTTTTTTTTAGTTATGATGGTCACACCACACACATACACACAAGGACTTTCTATAAAATGTGTTTTTATTCAGCGCAACTTAAAATGTCTAAATATGCGTAAAATTATTAAGAAAGCACAGATTATCGCCTATCGATATGTGACTGACATTATAAGAACACGGTTCAAAGTGTTGTTGGTATTTTTCTAGACCTAAAAAAAGTAATGATACCAGGTTTATATATAATATATTATGTTAGTTGCAATTCTGTCCTCAGGTTTATATGCTGTAAATGCAAATGCCCTTTGAGGAGTAAGGAGGAAAGTATATTTTATTTCTATTGGCATAGAAATAACATAATAAGTAGTATGAGCTATTTTTAGATATTCATTAATTCGTCTTTACTTCTGCTGAATATCACAGGTAAGCAAACGCTGCTCGCTAGAAAAATACCCTTAATTTCCTCAAATTCACAAAAATTATTGTTGCTTTGACACTTCAAGAAACATTCTATAGCTTCAGGCTAAAACTTTCCTTAATTTAATCAATGCATGAAATGCTATGGGATCATCCTTGATGTGTTATCCTCCGTGCATAAATAAAAATCTGATGTGTTTCATTCACAAGACTTTCTCTCCCTGTTCTGCAAAGCATTTAGTCTTACAAAAGATTATTCTTCTACATGCTTCATGGTAGTCGAGAAACAGAAGCGAAATGATCTTATTGTTTAGTTAGAAGTAGAAGGAAAATAAGGGAACACATTAGGCTGTCGTTATGTGACTGACATTGAAATTCGTTTCTCTTTCCATGCTAGCAGAAAAGCAAGAGCAAAGGGATGACTTCCCGTTGAGAAAAGTTTAACTATTGAAACCAATAACAGGGAATATCTCGGAAATGGTTGTGTGTTGTTAAGTGTATTCAGTAAGTGTAGGGCACTTTAATGAAAACGTTAACGTCACTTTTCAAAAATCAAAAACTTTGAAAAATCTTCCATATGAAGGGTAGTTTGGGGTGGTGCGATTTTCCTGAAAATCCTCGTGTAGGACTGTTGGAAGATATTAAACTTAAATACCAAGTTTCGTATTTAACGGACTTTTCGTTTTTAGGTTACACTGTTCAAACACACGGACTTTTTTCTAAAAAAAAAACGTATTTGTCCTCAAATATGTATTTCCGGTGAATTCTTCTCTATCTACTAATTACACTGTACATACGCACTTGAAAGGGTAAAAAATATGTAAATGACATATCTAAATTCTGTGTTTTAACGAGATCTACATTTTTCTGTATAACTTTTTGCCTAAGTGTAAGTGTAGCAGTTGTGCAAAAGTCGTTCAGAATGAAAAGGGTTTAAGAGGCTATTTTTAGGAAATTCAAATATACATTTTATTGTCATATAAATAATTTAATATGCGGCATTTTAATAAAAATCATCACTCATTTTTGAGTAAGAAACATTTTGAAAATGTTTCCATGTAAGGCGTATTTTGGGTTGAGAAAATTTTCTTTGAAATCTTCGTATCGCATCCTAGGAAGATGTTGATTATTATTAAGTTTTGTTTTTACCCACTTTTCATTGTTTAGCTATCGTGTTTAAAGGTACACGGACGGTCGGACACACGCACACATACACACACACAGATATTTTTCTAAAAATGCTTTTTATGGATTCGGAGCACCTCAAAATATATATTTCCGGTGAAATTTCAACATTGATTTGTTAAGTGGGATACAATACCTTCTCTTTCTAGTATGCACATAGTACGTGTAAAGAAAGTAAAAATGAAAATTCAGTTAAATGTTATATTTGGATCAGACTCATTTTAAGGAGAACAGTGGAAAATTTTAAGAAAACATCCAAATGTTAACAATCCGCCACTCGGAAATATTCACTCAAACACGGCTGTAATAATTTTCAATCAAATATCTCTGCTTGGCATAAGTGAAATGTATATTTTAATTTTATACCATACCTTATGAAGTGAAATATAAACAATCATACACAAACCATAGCACATGCATTTTAGAAAAAATATAAAGCTGGTTAAAACGTACAATTTATATGAGTAAAATAAAGGTTTTTTTTTCCTTTGTTTCTTGGGTAGTTTAACGTCCTTTAACTTAGTAGCTCTTATCGGACGTAGAATGAATGAAATTGGTGAGATTAGGCTTCACCCGATACTCACCTTCTCAGGAAAAAAAAACTCTTGAATGTGAAGCAGACAAGCTATCGCCACACTACAGAGGCAGGCCCAAATAAATTGCTTCGTAGCATTTGCCATTTAACAATGCGGTTTCATTGCAGTTTTTTTCTTCTTCTAAGCAAATATGGTTTAATAGTGTTTCACATGCCAGAGTATTAGGCCCTAACACAGCAATAAATGAAACTTTAGAAACGAAACTTTCCAGACCTAAATTTATCGCACCTCCTAATCAAGGCAGGTAATGCTTAGTGGCTTCAGTATGCTTTGTTCTTCGGTATGCTACGAATTATGTATTGAAAATATTTCCAAAAGTATTAAATCTTGATTAATAGGAATTACAAATAAATAAGTGGTTATTGAAGTCTGTATTTCCAAAATAATAGGTATTTCTGTGAATAGTTTTAGAATAACTATGAAGATAAAATATAATTATGTTATTTTGTTTATTAATTTCTTGTCAAGCTCTTAATTATTGCGAACTATTTTCCTCTAATTTCAAATATCTGCGCTTCCAGCTTTAACTGTCATCTAGGTGTCTAGTAACTATTAGATTTTAGAATTTCGTAATCCCGAAGAAAATCTCATGTTTTGTATGCCTTTGATTTTCTTTATCCATTCTTCTACAGTTTCTTCTACCTAATAAGATAAATTTCTTTCTTTACACATTTGCACATTCATTTTAAGTATAACAAGGACAAGTAGGTAAAGCTATGGTCATTTTTACTTTCTCTACTTCGCACATAGAAGGTATTGCATTCACGCCAAAATTCGATTTCGGGATTTCACTGGAAATACACGTTTTAGGATTCCCTGTATAAAAATTGTTTTTAGAGAAAGGTGCGTGCGTGTATCTGCGAGCACAATAACTTAAAAAGGAAAAGTCGGTTAAGTACCAAACTGGATATTTAAGTTTAGCATCTTCCAAGGATGGGACACGAAGGTTTATAACAAAATCCTCCCACCCCAAAGTACCCTTTATGTGGAAAGATTTTCGAAAAGTTTTATTTTCTTAAAATGGCTCTGACGATTTTGATTAAAACACATTTATTAAATATATTTATATCACAAATAAAATGTATTCCTTGAAGTTTCTGGGAATAGCCACTGATGACCTCTTCATTCTGAATGACTTTTGCGTAACTGGTAAACTGTAAGAGAAAGGCAAAAACTTACTATACAAAAAAAAAAAAGTAATCTCATTAAAACACACAATTTATATCATACAGTATTTTGTTGAGTTGATCCTTCCGAGTTAATCCTTGCTATTAGTTTAAAATGCTTAATTTTCTCCAACACGAAGTCACCATTATTTTCATATCTCTTTTGTTTTACTCCTGCCCATGCTAAGAGAACCGAATTTCAATTGTATAAAGTAGCGACCATCCCTTAACGGGTTTGATTATCGCTTTAGCCTTCTATTTACAAGGAAGCAAGCAATAAGACCAATTCTGCTAATGCTTATCTTGATTAGCATGATGTAGATAAAAGAATAATCTTTTGTAAGAATAGTTTGTTTGCACCATAAATAGATAAAGTCATGTGAATAGAACACATCAAAATTTTAAAAAGAGTGTTGCTAAGTGAGTTTTGTAACGCCATGCTTTTTGTATGACCAGGAGAAAGTCAAAAAATCCATGTTTTCACTTGAAACTACAAGTATTTGAATATTCAATTAATAACGGAAGCTGTTAACGACTCAAAAAAATTGACAAATTGTATGGTTATAAAAAAAGTTATATTTTAGTTATTTTACCGTTCATTAGCGGGTTCAAAGGCTATTATTATCATACCTTATTTTTCTACCTATTTTATTTTAACCGAGATAAACTATGCAGAATAATTACATTGTGCATTTCACTATAGACAAAAAATGAACTGGACGCTATTCGCTGTCCTATTAAAACATATAATACTCTTGCCATGCAATCGCGAGAAACAACTGAAAATCGACAAAACTTAAAACACTAATCATTGAACAATTCGAACTTTAATCACGGGTATTGGAAAAATTATTGTTTTTTTTTTTTACAAAATAGTAATTCGATATAAACCCCGTTTTAAAGAGAACTACATTTGTTGTGCAGTACGTTTTATTTAAGGTATAACAGTTGTACAAGATTATGCAAAATTCCTTCCGAACGAAGAGATTGCGCAGAAAATCCAAGATGCACATTTCATTTTATTGTTACTATTCTTAATATATGTTTGCGTTATTTTTTGAGAAAAACATTTCAAAAACAATTTCATATTAAGGATATTTTAGGATGAAACATCTGAAAATCTTTGTGTCACATCTTTGGAAGATAGTGAAGTCAAATACCAAGTTTGGTGTCCATTCAACCTTTCGTTTTTGAATTATCTGTTGTCAGACACACCCATACTTGAAACTTTTCCTAAAAATGTTTATTTTATATTCAGGGACTTCGAAACATCTATTTTCGGTATAACCCGAGTATCCAATTTGTTTATGGAATACAATACTTCTGCTTGGAGTAAGTAGTAGAGGAAGTAAAACTATTAAAGGCCATACACGTGGTTTAATGTTAAAGTCTCCAACCATTCAAAGCCCCAATGATCTCTCTACCTGCAAATGTTTGCAATTTGCCACCCGTGAATCCGGATGTTTATTTTCCGGTGAAATGGTTTCACAGGTAATGTTGACGTTAAATAAACGAGTGTCTGTTATGTTAAAAAAGCTACAGTTTGCCAACAATGTGGGTTATGTAAAAAAGCATTCACTATACTTTTACCCAAAGGGAATTTAATATCACTTTTAAATGAATGTTGCCCCAATTCATAAACTGACATATTTAACAGTGGCTTTTCTTATATCTGCAATGCGATTGGTATAATACTGTATACCGAGTTTTATGTACAAAATAATGAGAAAAATCTGATGTATTCCATTCACATAACTTTCTCTGTATCTCTGTAACAAATTATTGGTAATAAGCTTATCTTTTATTTATTTCATGCAAAGCGAGTAAAGTTAGCAGAAATAGTCTTATTTCTTGCTTTATTGTAAGTAGAAGCGAAATAAGGGAGTACCATAGAATAAAGTAAAAGCCAAAAGCTGGTTGCTATGGGACTGATGTTCCTTTGTTTGTATGGACAGGGGTTAACAAATTCCTGTATAAGAAAAGAATAAGTTTTTCATAGCTGAAACCAAGAAAGAGGAATATCTCAAAAACGATCAACTCCACGAAAAAAATGTATATAACATAAATTGTGTGTTTTAACATGCTCTACATTTTTTATGTGTTAAGTTTTTGTCCATCTCTTACGGTTTAGTAGTTATGCAAAACTCATCCAGAATAAAGTACTCTTCAGAGGCTATTCCCAGAAAATTCAGAATATGCATCTTATTTGACAGGTAAATATATTTAATATATGATATTTTAATCAAAATCGTTACAGTCATTTTTTAGAAAATCAAAATTTTCGAAAAAAGTTCCATGTAAAGGGTAGTTTGGGGTGGGGGATTTTTTTTCTTCAAAATCTTCGTGTCTCATCCCTGGAAGATACTAAACTTAAATACCAAATTTGGTATTTTACCGACTTTTCGTTTTTGAGTTATCGTGCTCACAGACACACGGACACACTGACACACGGACCTTTTTTTTGGATACAAGGGACCCTAAAACATATTTCCGGTGAAATATCGGTATCGAATTTTTGGGTGGAGCGCAATACCTTCTCTATACACTATGTACATAGTACGTATAGAGAAAGTAAAAATTGACATGGCGTGTTATTTATGGGCGCTCTTTAACTAGTGTGGTTCTCAGCGTCCCATTCTCAATTGGGCGTGAAAGAGCGCTTAATTTTGCTCAGAGGCTTCTCTATCAGGCTTGAGGTTCTTTTACGTGCCGTAAATCTACGACACGGGACCCACGGTTTTACTTCCCTTCCGAAGGAAGTCATGCTAAGGATTTTTACACCCGAAAAAAATCCATCGTCCTCCGCCGGGTTTGAACCCGCGACCTTGGGTATGCGAAGTTAGCATGGTAACCATTACACCACGGAGGGCGACAAAATAAGGAAAAGATTTACACTGCCGTTTGTGAAAATTGCAACGTCAAGAAGGAAGCTCATAAATTCGATGAACTTAATGCCACAGATTAGGTGGTACATGACGAGTAACAAATGATAAACTTTTTCAAATCTATACATGATTTTTGAGCCCTCATATTCAGTATTTGGTCGGGCCTAAATGCGCAATTAGAGCTGCTATACGCCGTGGCACTGAATCTAGAAGGCTCTGAGTAGGTTCCTGAGGGATTTCCCTGACGCAGTTTGTATTCGAGCCCACAAATTTGTGACACTGGTTACTGCAGGACCGTGACGCATCAGGTGCCGACCAACCACATCCCAGACATGTTTGATGGGCGACATTGCAGGCGAACGTGCAGGCCAGGGAAACAATGAATGGTACTTGTCGCTCTTCGAAGAAGGCTTGTACATTCCTCGCAATATGTGGCCGGGCATTGTCCTACTGAAATGTGACCTGTGGATATGCCTGAAGCAGGGGAGTACCCCAGGCTCTACAATCACCTGTAGGTACCGGTAGGGTACCCCCCTCCCGGGGAAGTTCCGACCTCTTCAGCTGCTTCGGTGCGAGCGCTGGGGACCCCGAGCACCTGTGGTACTTCTGACGTGACCAGAAGTAGTCGGGCCGAACATCCGAGCCCTCTCCCCGGAAGGGAGTTGTTCGGACTGGGTTGGACTCGGTGTAGCAGTGGTCCCTGGGGATGTGAGACTCCTCAAATTCTCCGGCACTAACCAGGAGAGTTAGTAGACGGTAAGCTGGTATCTGTCGTTATCACCAAGGTTATTGGTAGTCTTCCCTAATGGGTAGACGGTCGTAAGTGGCATATCCACTTCCGTCCCGGTACGTTCCTATGCTGGGGGGGGGCTTATTAGCAGCTAGGTCTCGTCCTAATGGAAAGAGCCACAGGGTTTATTCCCCTGGTGCATCAAGAATGGGGGGCTTCGCCCTGGGTAGCCATTCGAGTTATCTAGAGGTACCTGTTTGCTGTTCAAAGTGCCCTCAATTCGTAGGAAGCGAGATCAGTTGTAACCATTGGCGCCCCAAATCACCATACCTGGTATTTGTCCGCTATGCCGTTCAACAATGCAGTCCTCCAGGATCCACGCTCATCACGGATCCGACGAACACGTATGTGGCCATCACTGTAGCACACGTTGAAGCAGGACTCGTCCGAAAAGACCACATTTTGCCACTCAGCACCCCACTGACGGTATTCAGGTGCCCATTGCAGTTGGAGGAGCTTGTGGTTTCTGGAAAATGAAACCCAACGTAATGGCATATGTACAATCAGTCCAACTTTTGGCAGACGTGATGAACCGTTGATCCAGACAAGTTGCAGTGCTCCAGCGTCGAGCCAACACAGGATGAAGCTGTACGGTCCGCTATGGCCATGCGGACAAGATGAAGGTCATCCCGTGCTGTGGTCATCAATGTCGTAGCAGCATGCCCTCCCTTTACGAGCCGAGATATCACGCTATGACAAACCCATTCATTCTACCCCGTTCGAACTCACTCACGTGACGTCGACAAGACATACTGGCACTCACTTTATTGTTTTCGTCTTCTTTGACAGCTCTGCACTGACCACACTTGGTGCAATACTGACCTTATGTGTACCCCATCTCTCTGCAAACCTAATTACTTCTTGATTTCACACTCTTCTACACTCCCACCAAGTTTGGAGTTATTCGGGAAATTCTCTCTTGGTGTTGCAATTTTCACACACGGCAGCGTATACTTCTGTACTAATATTATAAAGAGAAAAACATTGTATGTGTGTATGTATGCACCGCCGCTGAAAATGGAAATGGATTTTATTTCTGACGCTGTTTAACTACTGTGGTTCTCAGCGACCCATTCTGTGTTGGGCGTAAAAAAAATCTTAATTTTGCTCAGAAGCCTCCCTATCAGGCTTGCCGTAAATGTACGACATGGACTAAGACTTTATTTCCCTTCCAAAGGAAGCGATGAAAAGGATTTTTACGCACGAAAAAATCCATCGCCCAGCGACGTTGGGATCAACCACTACATAATTGGTAACCACTACCGCCGCTGAATCTTTGCACTTAACAGATTACAGTTAAGTTGGCATACTCGTAAAAAAACAGATGAAAATGCATGCGAATCAGTTGAGAAATGCAATGCCATGCCGGTATTTAACATGGTAGCTCAGCGGTAAAGCAACCGGCTAGTGACCGGGATATCCGTGGTTTAAATCCCGGCTTTGGCACTGAATTTTTCAGTCCTACTGTACTTATTCAACTCACGTCCTACACACAGCTTGTGTGAAAACAACAAATAAATCAAGATATAAAGTTTTGCCTTCCTGAACCAATCACAAGACAGCATTTCGGTCAAAGGGGAAACAGATCTCTAAGGGGCTATGTTGCCAGATCTCGTTATTTCTAACCGCATGCCTCAGTTTGTGATCTGCAACACGTGCCCGAGTTGTTCTTTATGTTTTTTTTTTTTTTTTTTTACTTTCTCTATACGCACTATGTACATAGTGTATAGAGAAGGTATTGCACTCCACCAAAAAAGTCGATGCCGAGATTTCACCGGAAATATATGTTTTAGGGTCCCCTGTATCCAAAGAAAGGTATTTTCAGAAAAAGGTCCGTGTGTGTCAGTGTATCCGTGTGTCCCTGTGCCTGTGAACACTATAACTCAAAAACGAAAAGTCGGTAAAATACCAAACTTGGTATTTAAGTTAAGCATCTTCCAGGGATGCGACACGAAGATTTTGAGAAAAATCCCCCCACCCCAAACTACCCTTTACATGGAACTTTTTTTCGAAATTTTTGATTTTCTAAAAAATGGCTCTAACGATTTTGATTAAAATACGTATATTAAAGATATTTACCTGACAAATAAAATGTATATCTTGAATTTTCTTTAAAGAACCTCTGAAGAGTACTTTATTCTGGATGAATTTTACGGAATTTTACATAACTCCTAAACCGTAACAGATGGACAAACATTTTCCACACAAAAATTTAGAGCACGTTAAATTTAAGTTATATACATTTTTTTTCGTAGAGTTGATCGTTTTTGAGTTATTCCTTGCTTTTGGTTTCAGCTTCGAAAAACTTAAACTTTTCTCATACTGAAATTGTCCACTCCTGTCCATACAAAGGAACTTCAGTCACACAGCAACCAGCTTTTGATTATCACTTTAACCTATGGTACTCCCTTATTTCGCTTCTACTTACAAGGAAGCAATTGCTAACACTATTTCTGCTAATTTTATCTCAATTAGTATGAAGTAAATAGAAGCATAGACATTTTAACAATAATATGTTGCAGAGATGTAGAGAAAGTCATGAAAATGGAACAGATCATTAAGGTTTTTATCTGAAAACATTTTTAATAAATGCTAGCACCACAACTTTTGTTGCTCTAGAAATATATATTTATAGTCTTACAACATGGAACACGATAGCATGCCAATGCTGCAGTTTCTAGGCCTAATTTTCCTGCACACGCTTCTCCCTGCAGTGCTGAACAAATTAGCTTGTCTTCAAAACCAAGACCCTATTTAATAATTATTATCTGCAATTTCGAAGAACAGGCGATCCCACTGATCAGGTTATTTATTTTCTGAAAACAGGGGCGTTATGCTATAACTTTGTATACTTCAAGAAGCACTAAAAGTGCATTCATATTCAGTCAATAATAACGGTATTGCTATCGCTAACAACACACGATTCTTTGGTATCATTAACCATAATTTTCTTCCTCTCAGCAAGAATCTGTGAGACACACTCCCACACATACACACACGCGCACACACATACACACACGACACATGCTACATACACGCGCGCGCAAACACACACACACACACACACACACACACGGGCCGCGCCGTGGTCGAGTGGTTAGACCATTCGCCCTTCACCTAGACGGTCCGAGTTCGATCCCAAGCGATCGCATGTAGATTTGTGGTGGACAAAGTGGCTCCACATCACCAGTGTCATCGCCTGCGGTGGCATGGTAGTAAAAGCAAGCGTTAAACATGCCGGTCCCCATGGCCACACTCGCTAAGGCGTCTCGCTTTAGTGCTTCGTGGGCAGGGGTTCGTGGGTTCGAGTCCCGCCTAGGGCATGTTTGTGCAATGTGTGTATGTTTGTGAAAGGAACAGTAAAATCAGTAATCATACAGGCGGGGGATGTAAATTGGGGATATAGCGCAGGAGTCCTGACCAGACTCCGATACTGTTTTATTTAAAAAAACAAAAACAAAAAAAAAAAAACGTAGTCACAAAGTACAGACATAGACTCATACACGCGCGCAAACACACACACAAAGGTAAATAACAATAGTGGGACCAATATACACATTTGTTAATTAAAGAACTGAAAAGAGTGATTTATTTAGGATATTTTAACTCCTTTTTAGGCATATTTAGGACCTATAAAATTCATAACACAAGGGAAATAACAGCAGCGGGACTAATATATGCACATTTGTCATCTGAAACAGTGATTTATTTGGGACGTTTTATCCCATTATTTAGACATACTTGGGATCTATTAGTCCCAGGAGTGTCAAAATGGTTCATTAAATGGCAAGAAAGAATAGAATAAGACATTAAGAATCCTAACCCTAATCATAACCTATTCGGTCAAAGGCTTTAGAGCTACGCGATTAAATAAATAAGTCTGCTCCATGGTCAAGTGGTCGGCGAGCTGAGTGGTCCCGGGTTCGATTCCCGGTTGGGCGGGGAATTTTTCTTTAACCCGAATTATTCCCTATCCCTGAAAGAGCCGGGAAGTATGCATGTGCGTGTGTTTAATGATACAAAATGATTAACGTGATCTCCATAGCCTAGCTAAAATGTATATATGTATGCGTGTATATATATTTCACACGTCATGACCCCCGATATAGCCAGAGAAATTAAAGGGGGCGCTATACCAATGAACCAATTAAAAAACTGCCCGCCTGGGTAGTGTGGTGGAAGCGTGTCTGCCTTACATTCAAAAGGTCGTGAGTTCGAATCTCGCTTAGGGGGAGTTACCCGTATAAGGGTTTTTTGGGGGGGTTTTCCCTTATCCTGAGAAGTTGAATGTCGAGTAAATTTAAGCTCCATGGACCCCGAGATCATTTGAGCATCATTTCACCAATTTCATCCATCGTCCGATATTACCAACCAGGTTAAAGGACGTTAAACTACAAAAAAAAAAAAAAGAAAAAAAAAAGTTAACTCAATTTTGTAGTGTTTAGCATACTAAAGGGGCATTGTGAATAGGAGTGTAATTTAATCTTTAAAATAAAGCTCAACGATTAGCACAGAACTACAAAAGGCGAAATCAGTGCCAATATTCGAAACCAAAGTCGCGATATAATACTAGGCAATGGACTGACGGCACATAAATGGAACAAGGAAAAGAAATATAGAAAGCAAAAAAAAACAAAAAAAAACAAAAAAAAAACAAAGATGCAGACCGTTTTCCTGTTTTGCAGATTAATTGGAGTGAAGCGATTTACCATAATTAAGAGATAACCCCGCTTCAGTTGCTTTCCGTTAGCAGGTCATTGCCATACGACTGCATTGAGTGACCTTGATATGACGCATTTGTTTTGTCTGAACCTCTCATCCACATAGCTTGGTTAATTATTAATATCTTCAATATTGCATCCTGCGCACTGCAGTCTGGCAAACTCATATTTGCTCACCGTTCCAAATTCACAGGAAGCCCAAGAGAGTTTCTGAGTATTTGGTTTCTTTTGCACAGAGCAGCGCTTCGCTTCATGAATACTTAGGTATGTGTGTGCTAAAGATAAAACCCGACGAGTCAACAGGATTGCAATTCCAGGAATCCAGGGATGAGCGAGAACCTCTTTAACTTGTTACACTGCCTGTTTGGGAGATGAAGGAAGATATTTTTAGCATTTATTTAAGGTAAGGGCTATAGTGCGCCTTTGCTGGCACCACTTTCCCGGCGCTCTAGGTTCTCTCGCGCGGTGGAGAGCGGTCGAGAGAGGGGTTGCCTTATCATTTAATGACCCTATATAAGGGAAATAAGGGAATACATGCACTAGGCCAAAGCTGTTCTATGTAATTGAAATTCGTTTCTTTGCATGTCCTGACATTCCCGAATGACAAAAATTTCAGAATTTTAAAATTGGAACCAATAAAAACCAATATCTAAAAAAATTGATCAACTCCACAAAAAATGGGTATGACATAAATTCTGTGTTTTAACGAGATCTGCAATTTTTGTGCAGTAAGTTTTTTCCTAAAGCTTACCAGTTATGCAAAATTCACCAAAAATCATGCAGAATAAAGAGGCCTTCAGAGGCTATTCCTAGAAAATTCAAGATATACATTTTATTTGACTTGTAAATATCTTTAATATAGGGTATCTCAGTCAAAATTGTTAGTCGTTTTTGAAAAAATCAAAATTTTCGAAAATTTCCCCATATAAAGGTAGTTTGAGGTAGGGATTTTCACAATATTCTTCGTGTCACATCCTTGGGAGATACCTTAAATGCCAAGTTTGGTATATTACCAACTTTTCTATTTTGAATTATCGTGTACATAGACTCACGGACACATAAATCTTTTTCTAAATTTTTTATACAGGGGACCCTAAAACGGGTATTTCCGGTGGAACCTCGGTATCGAGTTTTTGGGTGGGGTGTAATACCTGCAAGTACTATACAGAAAAATTAAAAAGCTATTAAATTTACAAATTCAACTAATTGTTGATGTTTGTTTGTTGGTAAATCTATAAAAGCGTTATTAGAGATTTGCATTAAGGGATGAATTTTACGTAGGGGTTTATACATTAATTTATTTATCGTAGACGTCCTTTGTAAATATTAATAATTTTAACAATTGCAATTAAAAGTTTGTTTCATGCGAATACCTAGTTTCTTTAACCAAACTGTTCTTTATTGCTTGAGTTCAACTGACTTAATTTTAATCTTAAATCGGACGATTTCAGTTCTTGGTTTTGATATAAATTAGATAAAATATCAACAATTACATTGACGAGGATTATTACAACAATTATTATTATTATTATTATTATTACACTGTTGACTTTAAACTCCTGTCTCTAATCTTCTGAATGTCCGAAAACCAGGAGCATACAAATCATAAACAGTTTAGCAGCTAAGATCTCGAGTTCAACGATAAAGTTGCCCACTGGTTTCTTGAGTGTATATGTGTCTTGCAGTTAAATAAGAGATAAAAAGTTTCTATTATTTTCTGATCAAGTAATATATTGGAGTTCCATTCTGGCATTATCGTAAGTTCGAAATTTAACTGTGTAACATTGCTTTCTCTATTAAGTATAGCAATCAGAGGAAATATTGTATTGCACCCAAAAATACGATGTCGAGGTTTTGTTGGAAATATTTTTTGAGCCTTCTGAACCCCAAAAAAGCATCTTTAGATGAAGGGCAGAGGTGTATGGCTGTGTGCTTGCGAGCAGTATAACTAAGTCGTTTACTTTCAGCATATTTCAAAAATGTGATACGAAGATTTTCAAGAAATGTTCCCTAACATTACATTTTCGAAAAATGGCTCCAACAATTTTATAAAATATATTTAAGATATGTTCATGAAAATTTAAATGTGTATCCTAAATTATCTTAAATGTTAAATGAAATAGCCTCTGAAGTCTTCATTCAGAATGACTTTTGTATAAGTGGTAAACTGTAAGAAATATATAAAACTTACTGCACAAACGTGTAGATTGCATTAAATTAATGCCAAATTATTTCTGTTAAATTTTCCTTGTTATTGGTTTGAATGTTCAAATAGTTAACACTTTTCATAAAGGGGAATTATTTTTCCTTTCTTTCACTATCTGTTTCTCTGTCTCTGTCTCGGTTATGCAAAAAGAACGGAATTTCAAAGCCATTATATAGCCACCAGCTCTTGAAAGATTTGACTATCGCTTTAAGCCTACTGTATTCCCTAATACCATTGTATTTGCAAGAAAACGTGCACATTTTTTCTGGATTATAACGACATAGGTACGTTAAAGAATAAGCATTTGTAAAAATAGTCTGTAGAGTGTGAATACAAAAATCATGTGGATGCAAAACATTACATTATTTTTGTTTAGTATTATACAAAAGTACTTTATGATAATGTAAGATCCGTTTAGTTACAGTAGAACTGTAAACATTTTTATTTGCAAAAATAAATTTTAATTTTTCTTATCTGCTAAACTGTATTGCTCGCATACAGCAACGGCATACGTACCCCTGATTAAAACCCCTGGCCTAGACTATAACATTACATTCATAAGAGTGAAAATAGCTTTAGTCTGATGTTATATTATGCTATTCTCAATTCTGTCCTTACCGTGCATGTATAATTACTTTTTCATTATGTGGATTATGAAAGACAGTGCCTTACCGGGGTTTTTGAGTTGCCCGGATGGTACCCTTCCCAACACCCTGCTTTTTTGTACAAATGTTGAGCGTATTTCATTACTGACATTAAAACCGTTCATGGATCCACTTTGTTTTGCTCTTTTTAAATATGCGAGCACAGAAGTTACAGAAATGATATTTCTCTGATATGAAAAAAGTTGTAACAGATCAGAGAGTTTTAGGCATGATGATTTACGGAAAGAATTAAAGGCTATATCGCTGGAAGAAAAAAAAAAATGATGTGTTACACTCATATGACTTTCTCTAGCTGTTCTGCAGACAGACTTCTTATAAAAGATTATTCTTCTTTCTACACAATGCAAATCGAGATAAACATTAGCAGAATGTTCTTACTCAGCTCCTTATAAGCAGGAGGGAACTAAGGGAATGCACTAGGCTAAACTCATAGTCAAATGTTTTAAAAGCTGTCGTTATGCGCTTGTCATTGGAAATCGTTTCTTTACTTGGCCAGGAGTAGGACAAAACAATAACGACTACTTCCTGCCTGAGAGTAGTATAAGTACTTTACAATTGAAACCATAACAGGAATATCTCGGAAAGGCTACCTCCACAATAAAAAACGCAAAGGACATAAATTGTATGTTTTGATAAGATCTATATTTTTTGTAGAGTAAATTTTTGTCTATCTCTTACGATTTAGCAGTTAAACAAAATTTGGCAAAATTCATCCAGAATAAAGAGATCTTTAGGGGCTATTCACAGAAAATTCAAGCTACACAGTTTATTTGGGATGTATTTGTATTTAAATATGGTATTTTAATCAAAATCTTTAGAGCCGTTTTTAAGAAATTAAAAAATGTCGCATCCTTGGAAGATATTAAACCTAAATACCAAGTTTGACATTTAAATGCATTTTTGTTTTTGAGCTCTGCTGTTCACAGACACACACACGCACACACACAGACTGATATAGATACAAACACGAACCTTTTTCTAAAAATACTTTTTTGGTACTCAAGGGACGCCGAAACATATATTTCCAATGAAATTTTGACATCGAATCACTATCCACTATGTACATGGCACATAAAATGTAAAAATTTGATGTGTTCCATTCACATGAATTTCTCTACATCTCTGTAAAAAATATTGTTCAAAAGCTTATGCTTCTATTTACATCATGCTAATCGAGAAAAAAAAAAAACTAGTAGAAATAGGCTTATTACTTCCTTTCTTGAAAGTAGAAGCGAAATAAGGGGGTGCCATAGGTTAAAGTGATAGTCCAAAGATGGTTGCTATGTGACTGAAGTTCCTTTGTTTGTATGAACAGGAGTCAAAAACAAGGAATATCTCAAAAACAATCAACTCCAATAAAAAAATGTATAGAACATAAATTGTGTGCTTTAAAGTACTCTACATTTGTTGTGTGGTAAGTTTTTGTCCATCCCTTACGGTTTAGCAGTTATGCAAAATTCCTTAAAATTGACCCAGAGTAAAGTAATCTTCAAAGGCTATTCCCAGAAAATTCAAATATATATTTTATTTGTCAGGTAAATATCTTTAATATACTATATTTTAATCAAAATCGTTAGAGCCACTTTTTTAGAAAATCAAAATTTTCGAAAAAAGTTCCATGTAAAGGGTAGTTTGGGCTGGGGAGGATTTTTCTCAAAATCTTCGTGTCGCATCTCTAGAAGATACTAAACTTAAACACCAAGTTTGGTATTTTACCGAATTTCCGTTTTTGAGTTATCGTGTTCACAGACACACTGACACTCGGATACACGGACACACACACACACACACACACACATGGACCTTTATCTGAAAATGCTTTTTTTGGATACAGGGGACCCTAAAACATATTTCCGGTGAAATCTCGGTATCGAATCTTTTGGTGGAGTGCAATACCTTCTCTATACACTGTGTATATAGTACGTGTAGAGAAAGTAAAATATATCATTGCACAGAACAATGGATTCACTATATTTACAGAATGGATTCTATCCGCATTCCTGAGAAAATTCTGAATGCAGACCAAGAGGAAGAGATATCCGGGACGACCTAGAAACCGGCGGATAAACATGTAAAGCCGGAACAGGTTTGAAGCCCAATCCTTGTAATGATGATGATGATGATGATGATGAAATATGCTCGCATAAGTGGTTCTGGTGTGCTCCAGGGGCGTTACCTAGAGGGGTAGGGGGCCTAAATTACCAGAAATAAGAGGATATTGCTCTGATAAGAGAAAAATTTACAGCTGTACCTTTAATCAAATATTTCTCAGTTAAGTAATAAAAGATGAGTTAACTTCAGGAATTCATAAGAAATTTCGGGAAGCTGCTTCAGCAATTTTGCCTCCCCCAAGGAGCAACTTAAATGACATTGGTGCTGTGTATGCGTGTGTGTCAAGGGGTTCCCCACTGCAACCCCATAGTTTATTGTGCGTCAAATTCCAGGAAGATAGGATGATGCTAAAGTATTATCGACGGCGGCCGAAACCGGACCACAGGGAAAGAACCACCGTGTAGGGTCGCTAACATAATCCTGGAACTCGCGCCCCAGGTCCGACCGAACACCCTGGGTCCTACAGACATTCTCCAACGCTATACCGCCGTTGGGAGCTGTATTTCCAAAGTGCATTAACCATTATGGAAAGGGGCCACCACCGCAATCCTTACAACCCTTAAAGAGACCAGCTGGATGAAATAGAGATGAAATGATGGAACAGGAAGTTCGGGGGAATAAAGAAACCTCACCAGCATTTGCCTAGTGACCAGTGAGAACTCGCGAAATAACCCATGGGCCAGAGATGTCGGCCACGGGCATCGAACTCATAACCTCCCGAATACTTTTTTTTTTTATCTTGTTTTTCCGTATTATTACTGTTTTCTTACTTTTACAACACACACATATACACAAACATGTAACACCCATGCCCAAGGCGGGACTCGAACCCACGATCCCCAGCGCTACGAAGCACCAAAGCAGAACGCCAGATGAAACGCCTGATCCACCTGGTTCGGCCGCTTTGTTGTGCCCAGTGAATTAGAGCCTCACCGTACTCTCTTTGATGAATGGTATTTTTCAAACTATCCGATTTTATACTTATTTTACTCTCTTTGTACATAGGACTTATATGCGAGTGCCTGGGGTCAGAAGTCTGTCGAGGAGCAGACGAACATTGAACCAGTGAATATTCTGGACCTGTTCGTAACCGGATGGTGATATGAAATGAAGGCGAAATGGATGAAGGGGAAGGTGATGATGAAGCAATTACAGCTCAATGTCGGAGGAAGTCAGAAAACCCTACCAGATACCGCTTCGTCACTACAAATCCCACGTGCGTTCCTCTGGGATCGAACCTGGGCCAATCGGTTACGGTACAGCTCCAATTTTATACACCTTATATGATAATTGAGAAATCGTTCAGTTTGTAACATTTCTTTTATATGGTAAAACCCTTTAATTTTATGGAAATAAAAATAACCCTTTTGAATCCCGAACCTTTAAAAACATAAAAGGATGACAGGAGACATGAGGATACAAAAAGGCGGGAAAATTCAGCTCCGACAATGAATTTCTAGATAAAATGATTTACCATCTTTGAGCGGAGCGGCAGGTAATGACTTATATTTCTCTTAGTGTAAACGACATCGAGAACTGATATAAGAATAAACCAATATATCTGTACAAATATAAGCTAACTAAAAAAATCTGATGTGTACCATTCACATGACTTTCTCTATATCCCTGCAACAAATTATTCTTAAAAAGCTTATGCTGCTATTTACTTCATGCTAATCTAGAAAAATTAGCAGAAATAATCTTATTACTTTCTTCCTTGTAAGTAGAAAGGAAATAAGGTTATAGCGATAGTCAAAAGATGGTTACTATGTGACTGAAGTTCCTTTGTTTGTATGGACATGAGTTGACAAATTCCTGTATGAGAAAGGTTAAGATTTTCGACCCTGAAAACAAAAACAAGGAATATCTCAAAAAAGATCCACTCTAAGAAAAAAATGTATACAACATAAATTGTGTGTTTTAATGTGCTCTACATTTTTTGTGTGGTAATTTTTTGTCTATCTCTTACGGTTTAGCAGTTACACAAATTTCCGCAAAATGCATCCAGAATAAAGTAGTCTTCAGAGGCTATTTCCAGAAAATTCAAATATACATTTTATTTGTCGGGTAAATATCTTTAATATATGCTATTTTAATCAAAATCGTTTGAGCCATTTTTTAGAAAATCAAAATTTTCGAAAAAAGTTCCATGTAAAGGGTAGTTTGGGGTGGGGGGATTTTTCTCAAAATCTTTGTGTCGCATCCCTGGAAGATACTAAACTTAAATACCAAGTTTGGTATTTTACCGACTTTTCGTTTTTGAGTTATCGTGTTCATAGACACACGGACACACTGACACACGGACACACACACACACGGACCTTTTTCTGAAAACACTTTTTTCAGATAAAGGGGACCCTAAAACATATATTTTCGGTGAAATCTCGGTATCGAATTTTTTGGTGGAGTGTAATACCTTCTCTATATACTATGTACATAGTTCGTATAGAGAAAGTAAAAATCTGATGTGTTACACTCACAGTACTTTCTCTAGCTCTTCTACAAATTTCTTACATAAGTTTATTCTTCTTTCTGTACCTTGCTAATGGAGATAATCATTAAGAATATTCTTACTACTTAGTTCCTTATAAGTAGAAAGAAAATAAGGGAATACACTAGGCTAAACCGCTAGTCAAATGTTTTAAAAGCTGTCGTTATTCGATTGTCATTGCAAATCACTTCTTTGCTTGCCCAGGAGTAGAACAAAAGAAAAACGGACACTTCCGGTTTGAGAAAAGTACAAGTACTCACAACTGAAACCAAAAACAAGGAATATCTTGGAAACGGTTACCTTCACAGCAAACATATAAAGAACATAAATTGTGTGTTTTGATCAGATCAATATTTTCTGTATAGTAAGTTTTTGTCTAGCTCTTAACGTTTAGCAGTTAAGCTAAGTTTAGCAAAATTCATCCAGAATAAAGAGCTCTTCAGAGGCTAATCCCAGAAAATTCAAGATATACATTTTATTTGATATGTAAATATCTTTAATATACGGTATTTTAATCAAAAGCGTTAGAACCATTTTCTATAAAATCAAAATTTTCGAAAATTTTTCTATGTAAACGGTAGTTGGGTGTGGGGGGATTTTCTTTAAAATCTTCGTGTCGCATCCTTGGAAGATAAATACCAAGTTTAGTATTTAACGGACTTTTCGTTTTTGAGCTATGCTGTCCTCAGACACACACAGACAGACACGCATTCACACATACACACGGACCTTTTTCTGAAAATGCTTTTCTTGGATTCAGGGGGTCCTAAAACGTGTATTTCCGATGAAATCTCGGTATCGAATTTTTAGTTGGAATACAATACTTCCTCTATACACTATGTACATAGTACGTATAGAGAAAGTAAAAATGTAACACACTTAGGAAATGAACGTGTGCTGTCTGGAGGCGCGCTATGTGTCAACGCACCGTTATACTACTACGTGCGTGCAGGGAACGGGGGAAAGGGAAAATAATCCAAGACGGTTGGTTGGCTGCCTGATATTGAGCGCTGAGCTGGCGAGACCGGACTTTGCCAGACTACTAGCTGACAGAAGAAAGGCGTTCAGCGCACGTGGCGGTCGCAAGGTGCTGTTCATGTTGTCTGTCTTCACTTCTCGGCGGTGGTGCGAGTGAATTATGATAATGATTTGATTCGTGTGTCAGTTTTCCCGCTATTCTTCGGCAAGTTATGTGTGTGCACACTTTTATTTCGTCCTCCTGGCGCGAGTGTGTTCTGCAGTGTTGCCAGCTTAATTTCAAACAGCTGTCATTTGCTCAGCACCGGAAGAAAGACAAACTCGCGCCAAACATGTGATTGTCAATTTGATTTTTGTTCATATAAAGCCAATGTGCGGGCCAAATTTGACACCAGTAAATCAAAGTTCTTATTATTCTTAGATCTGTCAGCAACAGTTTATTGCAGTGTTAGCGGCGTTGTATTGTTGTCAACTATAGCTCTAAAGCGCATCCAAAGTGAAAAATAATAAGGCATTTTGTTTCTCGTCTAAAAAATATAGTGCACACAGTTTTCCTTCAGCACAGCAAAGTAAAAAGGAATTCGTATGTGGATCCAAGTAAAGCAATTGGCTTGTGATGCTGTGTTTCATACAAGGAAGCTTTGGAAGCAAAGATGGTCAGGAAAACGACAAGAAACGACAAAAGAAAAGGTAAGACTTCTCTAGCTGCTAGGAACAATACGGACATGTTATTACCTGAGAAGGCCACGTTGTACCATACAATCATTTATTGATAAAAAGTTTACACATTCTAGGCTCTTAAAGCCTGAGTTTTTCTCTCGCAGATTTCAACGAAACATTCTGAAACCGTGGAGTATTGGCCACCCTGCTGGGTGAAGGTCCTGCGGATAGAGAAAATAGACTCTTCCTTGCTCAGGACTGATCCTTCTCCCATCGCAAAGCTCATTTTGAAATGAGATTAGCTACTGAATTTCAAAAAGTAAAATGACTAATACCTATTACGGGCAGGACATGATATTTCTTACTACGATAAACGCTATTGTGGTTCGAAACCTGGCCTTAAGCCGGGATTACGATGAACCTCACTCGTTGAAGTTAAGAAATGCTGCAAAACTGAAGATCTTTCAGGATGCCTTTAAACTTAACGTTACGTACATGAATTATTCTCGATTGATAGTTTTTATTACATTCTCTACACGTATTCGATACCGACATTTCACTGGAAATACACGTTTTAAGGTCCCCTGTGTCCAAAAAAGCATTTTCAGAAAAAGGTCCGTATGTGTGTCCGTGTGTGAACACGTTAAGTCCGTAAAATACCAAACCTGATATTTAAGTCTAGTATCTTCCAGGGATGTGACATGAAGATATCTAAAATAAATCCCCCCACCCCAAACTACCCTTAAATGGAAAAAATGTTGACATTTTTTATTTTCTCAAAAGTGTCTCTAACTATTTTGACTAAAATATCGTATATCAAAGGTATTTACACGACAAACAAAATGTATATTTTGAATGTTCTGTGAATAGCCTCTAAAGACTACTTTATTGTGGATGAATTTCGCATGACTGGTAAACCATAAGAGATAAACAAAAACTTGCCGGATAAAAATGTAGATGTTAAAACACAATTTATGTCATACGTTTTTTCGTGGAATTCACAATTTCTGAGATATTTCTTGTTATTTGTTTCAGATTTAACATGCTTAAACTTTACTCACATGGAAAGTTGTAAACTCGTGGCCATGCATAGAAATGATTTCAGCCACAAGGCAACGAGCTTTTAGAAGATTTGACTATCGTTTTAGCCTAGTGTATTCCTTTATTTTCCTTCTGCTTACAAGGAAGCGAGTAATTAAGGCAATTTCTGTTAATTTTTATCTCTATTATCATATAATAGGTAGAAGAATATGTTTTTAACAATAATTTTTACAGTGATGTAGAGAAAGTCATGTGAATGGAGCACATCAGATTTTTGCTTAATGTTCTGCTTAACGCCGATTGCCTCTAATATGGCATAAGGAAGAGTTGTCAGATTCCTAAGTTAAACCAAGTCACGTTACGTTAAATTCATCGTAATCCCGGAATTACCTGGATTACTTTCTTTTTGTTGATCTATTCAAAAATAACTCACTGCTATTGGCTAAATGGAATAGTGGTGATAATTCAGTATATCTTAAATGTATGATATTTTTTCATGATCACGAAAGATCATTAAGCTCTTATCTCTGGTTAAATTGATATTTCTTTCTGATGCGTTTAGCTCTTTTTATTTTCTCTAGACGTACCATGCACATAGTGTATAGAGAAGGTATTGTATTGCACCCAAAAATTCGATACCCAGATTTCACTGGAAATACATGTTTCTGGTCCCCCTGAATGCCAAAAAAGCATTTTTGGAAAAAGGTCCGTGTGTGTGTGTCTGTGGACAGCATAGCTCAAAAACCAAAAGACCGTTAAATACCAAACTTGGTAGTTAAATTTGGTATCTTCTAAGGATGCGACACGAAGATTTTCAAGAAAATCCCACCACCCCCAACTATCCTTTACGTGGAACTTTTTTCGAAAATTTTGATTTTCTCAAAAATGGCTCTGACGATTTTGATTAAAATATCGTATTTCTTGAATTTTCTGGGTATGGCCTCTGAAGACTACTTTATTCTGGATGAATTTTACGGAATTTTGCATAACTGCTAAACCGTAAGAGATGGACAAAAACTTACAACACAAAAAATGTAGAGCACGATAAAACACAATTTATGCCACATACATATTTTTAGTGGAGTTGTCGTTTTTGAGATATTGCTTGTTATTGGTATTTAAAAAACTTGTACTTTTCTCATACAGGAATTTGTCAACTCCTATCCATACAAACAAAGCAATTTCAGTCACATAGCAACCATCTTTTGACAATCACTTTAACTATGGTATTCCCTTTTTTCGCTTCTACTTACAAGGAAGCAAGTAATAAGACTATTTCCGCTCACTTTTTCTCAATTAGCATAAAGTAAATAGATGCGTAAGCTTTATAACAGTCATTTGTTGCAAATATGTAGAGGAAGTCATGTGAATGGAACATATCAGATTTTTTCTCTTTAAATATAATTATTAAAGTGCTTTAAGAGAGCATCAAAGTAGTTACTATTTTAAGGCTTCAATTAAAAAATCGACTATTGATACAAAAAATATACCTTAATATAATTCTGGAAGTGTTTAGCGATACATCTCATATTTGCTTGCGTTTAAATAATTTTAAAATTAATGATATTTTTTCTGACCTGCCTTAGCACCTATTTAGCTCCCTCAATATAGAATAATAATTGTTCCGCCTGAAAGTTCAATATCGAATTTTTGCCGAAGGTACGTTTTTTAAAATCTCCTAATCTACAAAATTGGTTTTAGAAAAAGGTCCTATAGGTGTTTGTTTATTTTTAAAAAAATTACTTAAATTTGATTAAAATGTTTAAGATAATTGAGAATAAAATGTTTATCTTGAATATTTGGGAATAGCTCTTCAAACGGAAGTATATTTAAGTAATTTTGCCGTAGCGCAGTGGTAGCGCGTCTGCGTCTGGCACGAGGTACTAGATTCAATTCCCATTCAGGGAATGGGGATGTTTCCCCGATTAGGATTCATCCACCCGCTGTGGGTGTTTTGTCCGTTCACCGCCATCCCGTGGAAGGCACTGATAAACCACCGCGGTATTCTGGTTAGTCGCCGGTTGTGATCAGGCGAGATTTTGTGTTGACAATTACTTCAAAATTTCGCAGTAATAATTTTAATTAATGGTGTTTGTAGATTGTGAATATTTTACATAAATTCTCATTAATTTCGCGCTAATTATCGGGTACAATGAGAAATAATGCGACAGAAACGGAAATTCATAGGTAATAAAAATAATATTAATGTTAAAACCCCATATTTTTATTTCAAATCAATATCATGAATATACTCAAATGTGACATCAGCAAACTGCAACATACAATAAGTTTTTGATAGTTTTCCTTCTGCTTTTTCAACTGTGGTATTCGACGACATAAACGGGAGGAGACATTGATGATGTAATGGAATAATTGGTACGCATAAAATTCTTCCCTGACTGCGACTTTCTCAGAGGTAAAAATGTCAAGAAGAAATTAAAGACAAATGGTGCAAAAATATGGTGAGATGCTGAGAATTACGTGTAGCCAAGTGATTTTGACTTCCAATTTCATTTGACCAGCTTCCATTATGAAAATATTATTACACTAAAGTTAAACAGGCAAAATTCTCAACGATAATGATTTTTATATATTTATTACGAAACTATTGAATAAAAATCTGATGTGTTCCATTTATATGACTTTCTCTATATCTCAGTAAATTATTATTGTTAATAAGCTTATCTTTTATTTATTTCATGCTAATCGAGAAAAATTAGCACAAACAGTCTTATTTCTTGCTTTATTGTAAGTAGAAGCGAAATAAGGGAGTACCATAGGTTAAACTGAAAGCCAAAAGCTGATTGCTATGTTCCTTTGTTTGTATGGACAGGAGTTGACAAATTCCTGTATGAGAAAAGTATGTTTTTCAAAGCTGAAACCAATAAAAAGGAATAACTCAAAAACGATCAACTCCACGAAAAAATGTGTATGACATAAATTGTGTGTTTTAAAGTGCTCTACATTTTTTGTGGGCTAAGTTTTTGCCCATCTCTTTCGGTTTAGTAGTTATGAAAAATTCATCCAGAATAAAGTAGTCTTCAGAGGCTATTCCCAGAAAATTCAAAATATACATATTATTTGTCAGGTAAACAACCTTAATGTACGATATTTTAATCAAAATTGTTAGAGCCATTTTTTAGAAAATCAAAATTTTCGAAAAAAGTTCCATGTAAAGGGTAGTTTGGGGTGGGGGGATTTTTCTCAAAATCTTCGTGTCGCATCCCTGGAAGATACTAAACTTAAATACCAAGTTTGGTATTTTACCGACTTTTCGTTTTTGAGTTATCGTGTTCACAGACACACGGACACACACACACACACGGACCTTTTTCTGAAAATACTTTTTATGGATACAGGAGACCCTAAAACATATATTTCCGGTGAAATCTCGGTATCGAATTTTTTGGTGGAGTGCAATACATTCTCTATACACTATGTACATAGTGAGTATAGAGAAAGTAAAAATTGTTTCGGAAGTATGCAAATAGTATTTCACACTTATTTGGTAACTTCAAAACTCGATGCCAATTTATATTTTGTCTTGTCATGGTGTTTGCTTAGCTTAACCGAATGTATTAATGTGGTGATGTAGGAATAATCCTTTGTTATTAATTCTAAATTATTATTATTATTATTATTATTATTATTATTATTTGTCAAGATATATCCTCCTCCAAGAACTTCTCCAACATTTTGAACTAGCAGCCTGTCGAGGAGTAAGCAACTTTGAATTATAGCATATCCAGGATGAGTGGTTTGTCCAAGTCTGGTATGGCAGTGCAGGAGAAGGAAATGAAAAGTGGTGAAAGAGATGAAAGAAAAAAGTTCAAATTTTACGTATTAATATTTATCATCTACGTGTCTATAATCACTACAGGTTGGTGCACAACTGCTGAATATTGTACACGCTTTAACGAGATCTACATTTTTTTGTGTAGCAAGATTTTACGTTTATGGGGTGATACATGACTCGCGATTATTTCTTATTGTGACGTTCCCACGGTTGTCGACACTGAACCTGTTTTGCAATTGTTTACTGATAGCGCTGCGGTGTTTTGCATGTGCATATTCATTTTTCCCCGAGAGAGAAAAAAAGATTGCATTTTCAACGCGTCTATTCTACTATCGTACCTACTTGCAAAAGAATAACGTCGGTTATTGTCTCTAAGTAACTGTAGTTTACACCTTTAGATCATCCCCCCGCGCGGTACAGGCACGGCGATACAGTTGCCTGCACATTAGGAGTGAGCACCCATAACGTTCTAAGCCGGGTGTAACAGAAAAGTGCTTCGTGGGGCATTTGTACTCCTTTTACTGCTTACAGAACGGAAGTCCTTGTCTTCCTAGTCTCAGCAAATATTGTTACGTAATTATGTCCTTTCCCTGACATTCGGAAAAGGAATACATTTTCGCCTCTCAACTGTGTGTAAGTGCCACATGTTGAGAATGTGAATAAAATAGTAATTTATATATTGACAAATGTATTTTTTGGCATAATTTATCAGGCAACTTAAAAATAAATAACAAACTTCAAATATTAATTACTTCAGGGACTTTTAAATATATGTACAGGGTGTTGATGAACTACACCGAAATAAGTTGCGAGATTATGCACGTGACTGATATAAGTAATTTGAGATCGGCGATGCATGGTCCCCGGATAAACATAACGCAGCTACATAGCGTTAAACGTGTGGGTATCACGTGCTGATAAGTCGGTGTTAAAGCAAAGCAGGTTGAAAAAATGGCTTAGAAAGACTTTAAAACTGCTACCCAGGTATAGAAATATCGATTTTTAGCAGCTCGTTACTAGCGTTCTCAAGATTTAATGTCGCAAAAATCTGTAAAATCTCGAACTAATCAGTTGACAGTTTGATACTGAGCATTCATTAACCACGTTCTTGAGTTATATAGGCTACTCTTGAGGCGTTTTTTCAACTGCTCTGGTGGCTTAATGCTTAACTCGGGAAGCTGCTATCCCAAAGGTCATGAGCTCGATTCCTGTCATAGAGTAAATGTTTTTATTATTATTTTTCATTCCAGACGAACTGCCGCTATACGTAGCATACTGGCACTTCAGAAACTTATAACCGTTACTTCGAAATTTCAATAAATAGGCCATAAGTCTCCTATCTCAAATAACTTATTCAAGTAATCTACATATTCTGTGAAAATATTTCGGTATTGTTCATTAAGATCCTGTGTATATATAACTGCTAATCTTATAATATTGGTTGTTACGCACCATTTTGCAGTTTTGGCACTATAAACTTACTTTTCCTAAAGACTGTTACGCGTAGAGTCTCTGCGACACCAATCACATCCTAGTCACGTGATTCCTAGCCAACCAGCGGAAGACTGCGTTTATGTGAACTTTTGCTAATTTCGTTCGGGATTCCGTCTCTGAAGGAGCATCCAGTGACGAAGGTTTAAAGCTGTGTATTATAACTTAATATGTAGTACATTGATGCTAGCAACAAAGTAGAAATGCCACCCGGTTTGAGGAAAGCACGCATTTGTAGCACCCACTTTCCACTTGCAATCATCTATGCGACAAGTGTCATTCTTCGTAAGCGATTGTATGTAGAAAAAGTTTAAAATAGGCTTCAACCTACTGTCTAGGATATTGTAAGTAGACTAAAAAATTCAGTACGCTTGATTTTCATAATTCGTAAGGATTTTCTTTTATTTTCTACGGGCACTTGCTTCAGAGTTCCAAAAATCTGTAGACTTTACGTAACAATAAATAAATTATATAATTGTTGGGCAGTTATACTTTTCATGTTGATGTTTACTGAGATAAAAATACAGGTTTTAAGAATAAAAACAATGTTTAATCAGGAATGTACACTTATAGTGGAAAGAAGTACCTTGCCGGTAGAAATATGGCTGTAGGTAACGTTGCAGAAGAACAGAAAGAAAAAAAAAAATGTATTTTATTTATGGACGCTCTTTAATTGCTGTGGTTCTCAGCGTCCCATTCTATACTAGGCGTGACTGACTGCCTAATTTTGCTCAGAGGTCGATCTATCAGCCTTGAGGTTCTTTTACGTGCCGTAAATCTACGACACGGGACCAACGGCTTTACTTCCCTTCCGCAGGAAGCCATGGTAAGGATTTTTACGCCCGATAAAATCCATCGTTCTCCGCCAGGTTTGAACTCGCGACACCTTGGGTATATAAAGTTAGCATGGTAACCATTACACCACGGAGGGCGACTGAACAAAAAGATGTGAAGATGTGAATTTCTAAGGGAGTAAAAGAAAGCAGTTGATGAGAAGACCGAACCTATGATGAAGCAAGTGAGTTCCTACTTCATGCAATATTTTATCCATAATGCCCCAAAAATTGGAATAAACACATTAATAGAGGATCCAGAACCGTCAGTCTTCCAGGAAGAAGAAGATGGTGACGCCCAAGATATCGAAAAGGGGTGCGAGTATTCTCCTTGAATGTGCATAAGAAAATTAGGCACGAGGATGACCTTAGTAAGCAAATTTCTCCTGCTAGGTCAGCCCGCCTGCCTGAGGCCTGAGATGTTTTTTGCCAGAGTACCTGACAGCAGTTTTGGAGTATCGCCAAGTGGTGGTTGCTAGGAATCGATACTTCATTTGGCAAAGAAACGCTGCAGCAAAACTAAACGTGTACCGCTATATAGACATAAACACAACTTCTGTGCAGGATAGGACGCTCTGAATAGTATTACTATAAACGTAATGCACAGAGGTATATAACAGGAGCTGCAAGAGGTGAATTGCAGGTGATTATTTTTCCTTTTTACTTTCTCTACACGTACTATGTTCATAGTGTATAGAGAAGGCACTGCACTCCAGCCAAAAATTCGATACCGAGATTTCACCGGGAATATAAGCATTTTCACAAAAAGGTCCGTGTGTCCGTATATTAAAGATATTTACCTGACAAAAAATGCATATCCTGAATTATCTGGGAATAGCCTGTGCAGACTACTTTATTCAGGATGAAATTTACGGAATTTTGCATAACTGCTAAACCGCAAAGACTAAAACTTACCATACAAAAGTGTAGAGCATATTAAAACACATAATTTATATTAAGTATATTTTTTCCGTGGAGTTAATTTTTTTTTTTTTTTTTAGATATTCCTTGTTTTTGGTTTTAGCTTTGAAGAACATACTTTTCTCATACGGGAATTTGGCAACACCCATCCATACAAACAAAGGAACTTCAGTCATATAGCAACCAGCTTTTGACTATACTTACAAGGAAGCAAGTAATAAAATTATTTCAGGTAATTTTTTCTCGATTAGGATGCAGTAAATAGAAGCATAAGCTTTCTAACAGTAGTTTGTCTACACGTACTATGTACATAGTGTATAGAGAGGATTTTGCACTCCACCCAAATATTCGATACAGAGATTTCACCGGAAATATATGTTTTAGGGTCCCCTGTATCCATAAAAAGCATTTTCACAAAAAGGTCCGTGTGTGTGTGTGTGTGTGTGTGTGTGTGTGTGTGTGTGTGTGTGTGTGTGTGTGTGTGAACACGATAACTCGAAAACGAAAAGTCGGTAAAATATCAAACTTGGTATTTAAGTTTAGTATCATCCAGGGATGCGACACGAAGATTTTGAGAAAAATCCCCCCACCCCAACTACCCTTTACATGGAACTTTTTTCGAAAATGTTGATTTTCTCAAAAATGGCTCTAACGATTTCGATTAAAATATCGAATATTAAAGATATTTACCTGACAAATAAAATGTATATCTTGAATTTTATGGGAATAGTTTCTGAAGACTACTTTATTCTGGATGAATTTTGTGGAATTTTGCATAACTACTAAACCGTAAGAGATAGACAAAAGCTTACCACTCGAAACATGTAGAGCAGATTAAAACACACAATTTATGTTATATACATTTTTTTCGTGGAGTTGATCGTTTTTTTTTTTTTTTTTTTTTTTTTTTAGATATTCCTTGTTTTTAGTTTCAGCTTGAAAAACATATTTTTCTCATACAAGAATTTGTGAACTCGTGTCCATACAAACAAAGGAACTTCAGTCACATAGCAACCAGCTTTTGACTATCACTTTAACCTATGGTACTCCCTTATTTTGCTTCTACTTACAAGGAAGCAAGGTATTTCTGCAAATTTTTTCTCAATTAGCATGAAGTAAATAGAAGCTTAACCTTTTTAACAATAATTTGTTGCAGAGATATAGAGAAAATCATGTGAATGGAACACATCAGATTTTCAGACTACTGATTACCCAAAGTAAGTAGAGGACTGGATTCCACTCAAAAACTATACCCAGTTCCATATTCTGCGGTCTCCTGAATAAAAATATAAAATATAAAAGCATTACTTTCTCTACATCTCTACTACAAAGTATTTTTGAAAACCCTATTCTTCTATTTACTTCATGATACTCGAGAAAACATTAGCAGAAATCGTCTCTAATTTCTTGCATTCTGTAAAAGTAGAAGCGAAATAAGGGAGTACCATAGGTTGAAGTGTTAGCCAAAAGCTGGTTGCTATATGATTGAATTTCCTTAGTTTGTATGGACAGCAGTTGACAAATTCACGTATGAGAAAAGTATTAAGTATTTTATAGCTGAAACCAAAAACAATATCTCAAAAACGATCAGCTCCACGAAAAAATGTACATACATAAATTGTGTGTTTTAACGATCGGTACATTTTCTATTCAGTAAGTGTTTGTCTATCTCTTACGGTTTACCAGTTATGCAAAATTCTACAAAATTCATCCAGAATAAAGATGTCTTCAGAGGCTATTCCAAAAAAAATCCAAGATATAAATTTTATTGCTCATGTAAGTACCTTCAATGTACAACATTTAAATCAAAATCGTTGGAGCCATTTTTCAGAAAATCAAATTTTTGAAAAGTTTTCCATGTAAAGGATAGGGCATTTTCTTCATCATCTTCGTGTCGCATTCTTGGAAGATACTGAACTTAAATATCAAGTTTTCGTTTTTGAGCCATGCTGCAGAAACACTCACACACGAACATGTTTCTAAAAATGTTTTTTTTTGGATGCATGAAGATCTCAAAACATGTATTTCCGGTGAAATCTCGGTATCGAATTTTTTGGTGCAATTACAATACCTTCTGTTTACACTATGTACTAATTACGTGTAGAGAAAGTAAAAACTGCACTTAATATGTGTGTGGCTTGAGTGCCTGTTAACAACATAACTCAAAACCAAAATGGGTTAAATAATAAAACTTCAAAGGACGCGACACGAGGATTTATAGCCGCTATTACCGTTTAACATTTTCGTTAATTTTGATGATCTCAAAAATGGCTAACGATTTTTATTACAATACCATATGTTCAACATACTTGCATGACACATAAAATGTTAGTAATATCTTTAATTTCATAGGAATAATCTCTGCAGTAGTCATCAATCTGAGTGAGATTTTGCATTCATTGGTAAACCATAAACCCTAAAAATTTAATTTAATTAAATAATAAAACTTATACACAATGCATACAATTTATGCCAAATAGGATTGTTTTTATTTTAGCTCTAACTAATTTCAAATATTCTATATATGCGTGTATTGTTTTCTCTACTACGTACTCACAGGTAGTAGTAGAAGTATTGCATTCCACCCAGAAATTTATGGTTGAGATTTTAATGCCCCTTACAGAAAAGGTCGCGCGTGGTGTGTGCACAGCGTAACTCAAAAACGAAAACTCAGATTAATCTCAAACATTGGATTTTAGTTCAATATGTTGTAAAGACGGGAAACAAAAGAAAATGAATGTGATAGACAAGATTATGGTATATCATATTTTAATTGTTGCATCATAAGCATTGCTAGCCAATGTGTAATCCGTATCATTGGTCCCAGCCTGTGAAAATGCATATTTATTACATAATTTTGTTATTTTTGTCGTTATATATTATAGGATTTTTTTTTTCGTTTTACGTCATTTTTTTTATTTTCTTGCTTTTGGAGTCTTTACTTGATAATTTTATTGTATTTACATTGCATATATAGAACGTTATGTTTTGATATTTTACAAGTGAATAATAAGTGAATAGTCAAGTTGCTGTTGTGCTTTTGTGATGCCATTGGTTGTGAAGTAAATAGAGCCATTTAATTTATTTTAAATTACTTTTTCTTCCTGTATAGCAGTAATAATCACATTTAAATTAAATAAATCTCAGATATTTTTTTTTTTTTTTCCAATTATGTCTATAATTATTTTTTAATTTTAGTCATTTTATAGACCATTTTTCAAACACTCTAGGTCATCATCTTTCATTGTTTGTTGGTACAATGTCATTTCTCCTTCAAGTTTATATACTATTTTATGGCAATCTATTTGTATTGAACTGAAATATTTAAATGCATTAACTTATTTAAGATATTTATTTTATATAATTATTGCTTTACGTGGAATATATTGTATGCTTTGAAGGTTTTAAGTTATCGTGATGTTATATGATTTTGCTGTATTACTTTTGGTAAGGTATCTTCGGATTATGCATTAATCACTAGATAATCGGCCAATAAAATATAATAAATTAAATCGTATCACTTATTTTGTAATTTTCACCGCGTGCTATAAAAATGCAGATGACATTCTGACATGCTACGAAATTTGTTTCCGTTTTATTAAAATCTGAGCAATATTTACTATATATATTAATGTTTAAATGCCTGAAACAGTATAAACACCGCTGTTTGTTATTAATATATCCTAATGAGCTTTCAGTGTTCTTGGTTTATAAAAAGTCAGCGCACGTTTTGCTGGGCTTTTGTGCCAGGATTTCTATCTTTCCGCCGCATTTGTGCGATTCTGCTTCGTAAATCCACAATATGGAGGAAACTTGATTGGTGCGCTATTGAAAAGGAGATTATTGCGAACCCCCATTCCCTCATATGATTTGAAATAATATTTATTGTAGACCCTTCCTAATATTGCATTTCTTTTGTGCTGAATAGCAGTTCTTTACTTTAGAGAATACGCATCTATTGTTATCTTATAGATTGACTGGCTGTCCCACCCGCTTTGGACGATGGATTTTAAATCCATATTAATGCCTCTTGCTTTCTCATTTTCCCCACCTGCAGTCTTTATATATGGAATATGTCTATGCTGTTATGGTATTCGCGATGTATTGATTCAAACCTAAAATATGTTTTTTTACGTTGAACCTCCCCCAACCTTTACATGCGCATATTCGTAAAATCTTATAACTGACAACAAATCTTTTGAAAAGTTTTCTTAGGTAATACCGAAAAATATATCGACTTCGTATTTCTGACCTCCGTTAATATTACAGATAGCGAAAAAGGATGTATAGGCTATTTGTAGTTTTCTGCACTGTAAAAATTATAGAAAATTAACATAATTAGAATATAAGATATGTCAGTAAGATATACTATTCACTTTGACATTGTACTTATTTAATATTTAAATTACCAATGCAACAGACATGTAGAGCACGATAAAACACAATATATGTTGTATATTTTTGTTCGTGGAGTTGATCGTTTTTGAGGTATTGTTTATATTTGGTTTCAACTTTAAAAAATCTGATGTGTTCCATTCACATGAATGCAACAAATTATTGTTAAAAAGGTAATTCTTCCATTTATTTCATGCTGATTAGCAGAAATATTCCTATTGCTTGCTTTCTTGTAAGTAGAAACGAATAAAGGGTCTTTTATAGGTTAAACTGATAATCAAAAACTGGTTGCTATGTGACTGAAGTTCCTTATGTTTGTATGGACAGGAGTTCACAAAGCCCTGTATGAGAGAAGTATAAATTTTTTATAGCTGAAACCAAAAATAAGGAATATCTCAAAAACAATCAACTCCACGAAAAAAATGTATGTAACATAGATTGTTTTAAAGTGCTCTACATTTGTTGTAGGGTAAGTTTTTGTCCATCTCTTACGGTTTAGCAGTTATGCAAAATTCCGTAAAAAATTGACCCAGAATAAAGTAGTCTTCAGAGGCTATTCCCAGAAAATTCAAAATATACATTTTATTTGTCAGGTAAATATCTTTAATATACGATATGTTAATCAAAATCGTTAGAGCCATTTTTTATAAAATCAAAATTTTCCAAAAAAGTTCCATGTAAAGGGTAGTTTGGGGTGGGGAGGATTTTTCCCAAAATCTTCGTATCGCGTCCCTGGAAGATACTTAACTTAAATACCAAGTTTGGTATTTTACCGACTTTTCGTTTTTGAGTTTTCGTGTTCAGAGACACACAGACACACACACACACGGACCTTTTCCTGAAAATACATTTTTTGGATACAGGGGACCCTAAAACATATATTTCCGGTGAAATCTCGGTATCGAATTTTTGGTTGAAGTGCAATACCTTCTCTATACACTATGTACATAGTTCGTATAGAGAAAGCAAAAACTTATACTTATTCATGCAGGAACTGTCCATACAAACAAAGGAACTTCAGTCACATAGCAACCAGCTTTTGACTTTTACTTTAACCTATGGTACTCCCTTATTTCGCTTCTACTTACTAGGAAGCAAGTAATAGGAATATTTTTGCTCATTTTTCTCGATGAGCATGAATAAATAGAAGCATAAGATTTTTTAACAATAATTTGTTACAGAGATGTAGAGAAAGCCATGTGAATGGAAAACATCAGATGTTTCTATTGTTTCGTTTATATTACTCTCTTATGATCATATTGTGAGTTCTGACTTAAACAACGCTTTTACTGCAGGTTCTTAAACGTTGGGTTTTTAATCATTTCTTTTCTTCATACACACGCACATTCACTCTTACACACATACTTTGAGACTCTGTGGGGGCTAGAGAATGATTCAAGTTAAAGAAAAATTCCCCACCCCTGCCAGGAATCAAACCCTGGACCTCCGGGTGAGAAGTCAGCTCGCTGACCACTCGACCACGGAGACAATCCTTTTCTGGAGTTGTTCAACTCAGTAAAGTGCTACGTTTGCCCTACTGTGAAACTCCCAACGCCTAAGCCAAAGTATTAGCCTTACTTAAGCAGCGTATTTAGCTTAAGCGTAAGTTAGGTTTAAGTTTATGCTCGCTATCAAGACACGTTCGTAGTTAATTGTAACCATTGTTGCATTTGAGTTTCTCAATAGAATATTTTTCTTAAGATGAAACGCAAAATTCTTTCATCTTTTAAGTTATTTTCCTTTACCATTTCCTTTCTGGGCAGCTCGTCTAAATAGTTTAGTAGTACACCAAAATGGTTTAAAGTGCATCATTGCTTTTCTACATTGAGCTTTCATCAGAAACCGCACTAGTGGGCGTAATTTTATCTTTTGAATACTTTGCTCATCAGAGTATATTTTACTTAGGAAAGCGTAAGCAATTATCAATATATTAGAATTATATTATTTTATGAATACCTCATTGAATAGCTAGTTTGCTGTCGAGTGTCTTGCATTTAACTCATTTGTTTTCTTTTCTTTTTTCAGGTAAGTGTCAGCATTCATTTAGCTCTCCTGAACTGTAAGTACAAGAGACTTTTCCTTGTCTTATATCAAATAAGCAGGCATAGCCTTAAAATCAGGACAGACGGAAATAAAGTTGAACTGTTCCAGGCGCGCACGTCGCAGATAACAAACTATCGCATGTGTTTAATGTAAGCGCACTGATAGGTTATATTTGCCTGCCATCTTTGCCGCTGTTATTTTAAGTTCCTTGTATTGGTATATGATTTGAGTGTTGATAAATTAGACACCAACTGTTTAAAAATCCTTATGCCTATTTTATATATATAGCTTCGCAATCCATCGCATCACGAAACTGGTACAACAGGTTCGATGAAGTACCGAAGTGCATTTAGAATCATGCACAAATGATATATCCGAAAAAAATGGAATAAGTACTTAAGACAAAAGGTAATAGAATTAAATAAATGGATGAACATTAAAGTAAAAACATGGTAATAGTTCATAATATAGTAGTGTTACAGAAGTAACCTAAGCTTATTCTTCTATCTACTTCAGGCTTATATAGATAACATTAGCAGAAATGATTTTGTTGTATATTATTAGTATTTCCGTTTACAAGAGGAATAAACCTGAGCGGTCACGGAATATGCCTGGGGTGCGGATTTTAAATCATAGGTGTATGACCGGTGCCCATTCAACATAAAAGTGAGGAGCTAAATAGGTAGCAGCGATCCCGCCCATGATAGCCAACGTTGGGGATGTGTAATGCTGGCCACAGCACCTCCCCGTCCACCTTTGCCATGCCTAAGTGAGCTTGAGTCCGGCTGTCGGGTTGGCTGCCCCAGGCTCTTATAGGCTGTAGCGGCATGGTGTTATTATTATTATTATTATTATTATTATTATTATTATTATTAATGTTAATGTGAAATTCCGTTCTCTTTACTTGGTACGGATGAACAATCTGTGTTCCATTCATATGAGTTTAGCTATTCTGCAGCAAATTATTCCTTCAAAATCTTATTCTTTTATCTACTAATTACTTCATGCTAAACGAGATAAACGTGAGCAGAAATGGAACGCAAATAAAGAAATAGAGATAGTCAACCCTTTTAAAAGCTGGCCCTTATGTGATGCTTTAAAATTCCATTCGTTTTAGATGGCCAGGAGTATTTTCCCACTTGCGAAAAGCATAAATATTGAAAAATATAAATCAATAACAGGAATATCTCGGAAATGGTTAACTGTATAAAATAAATTTATCTGGCATAAATAGTGTACTTTAATGAGGTCGACATTCCTTGTGTACTGACATTTTTTGGCTATCTTGTACGGTTTACTAATTATGTAAAAGAATAAAGAGGGCTTCATATGCTATTCCAAGAAAAATCAGGATATACATTTAATTTGTCTTGTAAATATCTTAAACATAGGAATTGTATTTTAATCAAAACATATAGAGCCATTTTTTTAGAAAATTGTGATTTTCTAAAAAACTTCCATGCGATGGGGGATTTTCTTGAAAATATTTTTGTCGCACCCTGGAAAACTTGAACTTAAATATCACATTGGTTGTTTAATGAACTTTTCATTTTTGTTATGATCCTCACAGACACATACATACGCAACGGACCTTTTTCGAAAATAGTTTTTGGGGGAGAGGTCCAGGTGTCCTTAAACCATGTATTTCCGATTAAGTCTCGGTATCGTATTTTTAGATAGAATGCAATACATTCTCTATCTATTATTTACATTGTACGTAGTAAGAACTATGAAATGTATATTTATAGGATTAAAACGATAAAACTGAGCTGTGATTGGTCCAAATGCAAACTATTACTTTCCGGATTGGTTACTTGTTTCAATAGAGATGTATTCGGAAGAAACTGGAAAGACCATGTCGCCAGTGAAAGAAAAGTCAACAGCTAATCTAGAATACAAATAAAACAAAGCAATGTAGATATAATCACCAAAACTTAAGCAAATTCGCAATCATTATACTCAATTTTCTATGTATTACCTACTACTGTTAATTCCTCCACCGATATTTAAAGGAAAATGATTAGCAAGAAATACGGAAATATATTCTCCGAAGCACAGTTAACGACAAGAAGTTGTTATATCTCACTGATACCATGTAGAATCTGAAAATTAGTATTTTAGTCACCATTATAAATGTTGAAAGTTTTTGCCCTTACAAAAACGAAATGACATCGATAACTCAGTCACACTAAACTATATGCAAAGAAAGAGGATGTAAAAGTTTACGAAATAGTGTGAAAGTTCTGCATGTTGTTGTTAATATTATTATTATTATTATTATTATTTTTATTATTACTTAGATAACAGCAATAAAAGAAGTCTTTATTTTGCACTCTTGCACCCCAATTTTCTGTATTTAAATGCATTAAGGTCCAATAACAATAAAGAATAGCTAAACTCTTTAGAAATCCTACAAAAGAGAGCTCTTAAAATACTTTATGGATTTAATATTTTAAAACCTTCTGTAGAAGTATTTAAGGAAACAAATATACTGCCATTTTCCTATCTCTGTAAATATAGTGAATCTTTATTCATGTACAAAACTGAATAAATCTCCTATGTACCAACTCTGTAATCAAACACAAAAGAGATGTTCACTCCTACAAAACTAGATCAGCCAATCACATTATATAGAATCAGTTAACTCTACCAAATATGGAATAAAAAGTATATTACATAGTGCCACCAAAACATACAACAGTCTCCCACTTAACATTAAACAATCACTTAACTTATCCTAATTTAAAAACAAACTCTTCAAATACCTACTTGAGCAATACTGTAATTCCAAAAAAACTTGACAACAGAAAATCCCTACGGTGCTTTTTGAAATATTGCATTGAGTTTAATCATACGCCCACACAAATTACGTTAAAAAATATGATGTGTTCCAGTCACATGACTATCTCTATTTCTCTGTAAATTATTGTTAATAAGCTTATCTTTTATTTATTTCATGCTAATCAAGAAAAATTAGCAGAAATAGTTTTATTTCTTGCTTTATTGTAAGTAGAAGCGAAATAAGGGAGTACCATAGGCTAAAGTGAAAGCCAAAAGCTGGTTGCTGTGTGACTGATGTTCCTTTGTTTGTATGGACAGGAGTTGATAAATTCCTGTATGAAAAAAGTATAAGTTTTTCAAAGCTGAAACCAAAAGAAAGGAATATCTGAAAAACGATCAACTCCACGAAAAAAATGTATATAACATAAATTGTACGTTTTAACGTGCTCTACATTTTTGTGGTTTAACTTTTTGTCCATCTCTTACGGTTTAGTAGTTATGAAAAATTCATCCAGAATAAAGTAGTCTTCAGAGGCTATTCCCAGAAAATTCAAAATATACATATTATTTGTCAGGTAAAGAACTTTAATATACGATATTTTCATCAAAATCGTTACAGCCATTTTTTAGAAAATCAAAATTTTCGAAAAAAGTTCCATGTAAAGGGTAGTTTGGGGTGGGAGGATTGTTCTCAAAATCTTCGTGTCGCATCCCTGGAAGATACTAAACTTAAATACCAAGTATGGTATTTTACCGACTTTTCGTTTTTGAGTTATCGTGTTCACAGACACAGGGGGACACACGTACACACATACACACACACACACACACACACGGACCTTTTCCTGAAAATACTTTTTTTGGATACAGGGGACCCTAAAACATATATTTCCGGTGAAATCTCGGTATCGAATTTTTTGGTGGAGTACAATACGCTCTCTATACACTATGTATATAGTGAGTATAGAGAAAGTAAAAATTACCTAGAGCAATATGCTCATTGGGACATTCTATGTAAATAAATAAATTATTATCGGCTTTTGTGATTTTCATGCACATATTGCATCGTCTCAATCGAATTTAGAATACCTCGTATACTGCTCGTATGCTGCTATTAATTTAACCCACTGTAAGTAGCTCAAGTGCCACCATTTCGTGTGAATGTGCGAATGTCTGCTTAATTTTAACTGCCCGTCCACCAACTCGTTCTTTTCCGTGGAGGTCATTTACCTCTTCGTTAGAAGGCCTTCATTTTCTTTTCTTCTTACGCCTGCTGATGACTAGGCAAGTCTATGCATAAATCAACAGGTCATTAAAGTGATTGCCGACATAATAGCCGTCCTTATTTTCTCACTCTCAATTTCATTTTCTCTCTTGTGATGTTTAAGCTTTTATTTATTTCCATATATCCAGGGCTAAAATATTCCATAAATTTGATCTATATAGAAAGTTCTCTGTAAACGCATCTATTTATTGTGTTTGCTTAAACAACTGCATATAAATTCTCCGCGTGTAATGTAGGTAGGTACCTTCGTACTCTGGCTCAACCCTTTTTCTGAACGTTTCCGGAGCACCATTCTTTTCTCTCGGCCGACAATCTGCCCATCCCACTAGAATTCGAGGCCATCTACCTCAAAACCATCTGCTACCACGGGTTGAAGAAAATTAACTAACTTCAAACCTACTCTCTGTCTCCCCCCCCCCCTCTCTCTCTCTCTCTTTCTGTCTATTTTATATTTAATCCTGATTGAGTCTGGTCTTTACTGTTCTTGTTGTTCTAATGAAGTAAAGGTTAACCACTGTTGTGTACTATTATTGTCACCTCACTCAGTCTCATTTCACACTAATGTGATCTATTTAGTTCAAATTTTCATTCCCACACTTCAGTTCCTACTTTCGTTTCACTTTTTCACAAAATAACAGCATAATGAAGTACGCGTGATGCAGCTTCTTCTTAGGGTGGCTAACTCGCTGGAGCGTCGAACACAAGACCTCTCTAGTTCCCCGCAGTAACAACACTGACTCCGGTCACAGCATTCGTCACAAACTCCTGGATAACAGCTCTTTTTGTTCCACCAGAAACGCACTCACTAACTCAACTAGCTGGCTCGCTCGCGAGAACGCCCAATTATATAGTGGCTGATTTCCCCAGAGTTCCAGAACGTTCGAGAAGCGGAGAGAAAGGAAACTTCCAGTTGGTTTTGCATATTCCTCGATACGCCTCTATATTTACGCTGGTGAGAACGTCTCAGTTTATCTCTCCGACAGCCCAGCGCCGACCCCTTGATAAGCTTAGACCATGCATCAAAATATTATGTGATCAAAAATAATATTTCGCTCTCTTGGATAAAGGTAATCAAAATTTAATGATTTTGTTTAATATATCAATTATTGAAGATACATACATGAAAAATAAAAGTTATATCTTGAATTTCTGGGAATAGCTTCTGAAGACCTCTTCATTCTGGAAGAGTTTTGCATAATTGGAAAACCGTAAGCGATAGAAAAAAACTTACTGCACAAAAAAATGCAGATTTCACTAAAAGACCATTTATGTCAGATACTTTTTTCTGTGGAATTAACAATTTCCGAGATATTCCCTTTTTGATTTCAAATTTAAACTAATTTAAACGTTTCTTAAACAGCAGCTTGTCATTCATTTGTATTTTGTTTTCCTCCTGGCCATGCAATGAGAGCCAATTTTAATCACATATTAACCAGCTTTTAAAACATTTGACTATCTACTTAAAAAGAACTAGGCAATAAGACTATTTATGTCTAATTAATGTTTACCTCGGTTAGTGTGAAGAATAAGCCTTTGTGGTTTAGTGAGTAGGTTTAAATGGCTTACAGAGTAGGTAGAGAAATTCATGTGAATGAACACAGCAGGTTTTTTTAGTGAAGTAATGCAGAAAATTACAAGATTCAGTAACATTTTAAAATGTTTATTGTATCTACAATAATAAAACACACAGCCCCATTTTAGCCAGTGTTCTTCCAAGCAAGTAAGGGTTTAGTAGTGGAAGTGGGTAGTGTTTACCGTTAGTCTGAAGCACGCGCGGCGCGAATTCAGCATATTGTGTACCCCTCCCACCAGTTAAAGTTTTACTTGAGAGATAAGTCACCCTAGCTAAAACGTTACTGAGCAGACAGTGCATATATAAAATTGAAGAGGAAATGCAAATTTATAAGGTTGCACAAAAAATGTATTTTTTTGAAATTTTGCCAAAATTTACACGTTTTGAAAGCAGTGAGAGAACAAAATATAAAGAAGGTATTCAGTAGCATATATGTTAAATTCCCAAGTAACAAGAAGTATAATGATTAAAATGAGTTGGATTTATCCGCGCCCAATCGCTTTGCTGCACAATTTTTGTTTTGCTTTATTTTGTTTGTTTGCTAATTTTTGTTACAGTATTGTATAATGTTACGTCAGTGAATATTTAGGCTGAATAGTCAATGTAAATCTGAAATAATAAATGACTGTTATAAAGTTCTTTACTATTATTATTATTCCTCAGTTTACCCTCCTCGTGTGTAGGATTTACCTCAGGACTTACAAGCCAGATGTTGTTGAGGAGCAGATGCTCTCTGGATCACAGAGGAGACAAAGAAAGGGTAATCAACCCCATTCACGGAATGAGTGTGAGGAAGAGGATGATATGTTAGGGAGGCAAATTGGATGAAAGGAAAGGTGGTGAAATGAATGGTGAGGGAAACCGGAGATCAGCCATCAGACTTTGCCCACCACTAATCCAACTCTGGGTTGGAATCCAACAGGCAAACGGTCTAATCAACCGGAGACATTAGCGCCACAATTTGAGGGTGAAGGAGTAATTTGAACGATTTTGTTCGAATGCAAATACAATGCAGCTTAGTTTCAGTCTGACCTATTGATATAACAAAATGTCACGAGTTTTCAGAATTGTGTTGTAAACAGTAAAACAAGGAAGAAACCCAGTAAAATAGAGGTGGGGGGAAGGGTTATAACCACTCTTTGTTGTCGGCCGAAAGCATAACACAATATCATCCAACTACTTCAATGGATATTAAATTTGGTTAATCTTGTATATGCGCAGACTCCACAATGTATAAAATAATGTATCACTCGTTATTGTCCTCGTGTATCATGCTTTTCGGAGAGTGCTCAGTCCGCAGACATAGCAATGAACATGTCATGTTCAGACACATGAGATATATTACAGTAATAACTTATTTTTGTAATGTCATTGGGGTTTCCACAAAATGGCCACTCATTCTTAATGACAGCTAAATATTCTGTCTCTTTCACTGTCCATAATTTCGTCGGTAAAACACAAACTCGGTCTTCACGTGCTGTTCGCATACCATCCAGTTAAAAATGAAAACCTAAAGAAAATGTAATCCTAAATACCAGCTCAAACTGGTAGAATTAACATTTTTCCCCCTCAATTAACTGAATCGCTTCTAGCAGAGTAAGTACTAGGTTATTTAAATAATGTTAGATGTTTCGTTTTTTACTGCCTCTACGCCTACTAAGTACATAGTGTATAGAGAAGGTATTGTATTGCACCCAATATTCGATACCGAGATTTCACAGGAATCCAAACAAGCATTTTTAGAAGAACTTCCGTGTGTGTGTGTCTATAGGCAGCATAGCTCAAAAACGAAAAGTCCATTAAATACCACTGGTATTTAAGTTCAGTATCTTCCAAGAATGCGATAAGAAGATTTTCAAGAAAATCCCCCCACCTTCAATTTTTTCGAAACTTTTGATTTTCTCAAAAATGGCTCTAACGATTTTGATTAAAATATAGTATGTTAAAGGTATTTGCATGACAAATAAAATGTATATGTTGAATTTTCTGGGAATTGCCTCTTAAGACATCTTTATTCCGGGTGATCTTTTCTTTCTTTCTTTTTTTTTTTTTGTAGTGTTTAACGCCCGCTTTAACTACTTATGGCACCGCAGGCGGTGACATTGATGATACATGAATGATGATGGAGCACCGGTGGAATGCGATGGCGGGGAAAACCGGAGTACCCGGAGAAAACCCGCTCCAGCGCCGCTTTGTCCACTACAAATCTCACATGCGGTCGCTTGGGAATCTTTTCTGAATTTTGCATAACTGGTAAACCGTAAAAGATACACAGAAATGTAAAGTCGTTAAAACTCACAATTTATGTTATATGCATTTTTTTTTCGTGGAGTTGACCGCATTTGAGATATTCCTTGTAATTTGTTTCAGTTTTAAAATACTTATTCTTTTCTCATACGGAAATTGTCAATTCCTGGCCATACAAACGAAGGAATTTCAATCACATAGCAACCAGCTTTTAAAACATTTGACTGTTGCTTTAACCTATGGTACACCCTTTTCCCTCCTGTGCATAGGAAAGCAAGTAATAAAACCATTTCTACTAACTTTTTGCGATTAGTATGAAGTAAAGAGAAGTATAAACGTTTTAACAATAATTTGATGTAGAGAAAGTCATGTGAGTGGAACACATAAGATTTTCTTTTAGAAATAATGGAAAACATTGTCATCAAACCGATACTTATGGATTGGGTAATCATTGAGTATATGGACTAATCTAATATGCACTAATGAATTTATGGTATCCCTGCTAATCTTAAGAAGTGGGAAGAAGCAAGAAGAGGGAAGAAGGTTAAATTAACACCTACAAATACTTTGAAGAATTGACCTTTTAATCAAGTTGAGTTAAGGGATAATCTAATATATAATGGATATCAATGTACAAATCCAGCTCTAATAGCAAGAGCTCCCATTGAGAAAACATAATGGAAATGATCTCAACATAGTATCATGAACAATATCAATATGAATTAGCTATTTATTATTAGATTGTAGATCTCCCAGAATGTATGGCTCCTTTAAAGATAAAAGGACAGGATAATTAAATACAGTGATAAATTCTAAAAGATCTTTAAATGTAGAGTAAGGATAAAAATCTGATGTGTTACACTCACATGATTTTCTCTAGCCGTTCTACAAACTTCTTACATACGATTATTCTTCTTTCTGCACATTGCTAATCGAGGTATTCAGCACAATGTTCTTATTACTTAGTTTCTTATAAGTAGGAAGAAAATAAGGGAAAACACTAGGCTAAATCGATAGTCAAATGTTTTAAAAGCTGTCGTTATGCGATTGTCATTACAAACGGCTTCTTTTCTTGGCCAGGAGTAGAACAAAAGAAAAACGGACACTCCCGTCTGAGAAAAGTATAAGTACTTCACAACTGAAACTAATAACAATGAATACCTCGAAAACGGTAAGCTCCACGAAAAAATGTATACGATGTAAGTTGTGTATTTTAACAAAGCCTACATTTTTTGTATAGTAAGTTTTTGTCTATATCTTACGGTTTATTAGTTATGCCAAATTAAGCAAAATTCATTCAGAATAAACAGGTCTTTAGAAGTTATTCACAGAAATTTCAAGATATGCATTATATTTGTCAGGTAAATCTTTAATATACGATATTTTAATCAAAATCGTTAGAGCCATTTTTAAGAAAATCAATATTTTCGAAAAAAGTTTCATGTAAAGGGTAGTTTGGGGTGGGGGGATTTTTCTCAAAATCTTCGTGTCGCATCCCTGGAAGATACTGAATTTAAATACCAAGTTTGGTATTTTAGCTACTTTTCGTTTTTGAGTTATCGTGTTCACAGACACACGGACCTTTTTCTGGAAATGCTTTTTTTGGATTCAGGGGGTCCTAAAACATGTATTTCCGGTGAAATCTCGGTATCAAATTTTTGGGTGGAATACAATACTTCCCTATCCCTATGTACATTGTACATACGGGGCTAGAGAAAGTAAAAAGGAATGTTATATTTTCATTAACCTCTAAAGAACTATTAGATCCAGTTTGACGGAGAAAAAGTAAATGAATTAGTACTGTGACCACAACAATAAATGTAAAAACAAAATGAAATGAATGATATTAAGGAACAACTACTATGTAAAATAGCATAACCTCATGTTATGCCTTTTGCTAAGCTAGATCTCATTCTCATCTGTGAGAATAAGAGAGAATCTATCATATTCTGAGGAGACTATACATCTTTATTCAGTTGCAATGTCATGCATTCAGTAGTTTTTCAAAACATTTTCTTGCTTAAGGAAACGTTTAAGTTTGTTTCTAAGAAATTCTTATTCATTAATAAGAAAACTTTTTTTTTTTAAACAAAGTTGCTTTGATAAGCACATAACAGCTTGTACTATTCCAATATTGTATTCATATAGCAGAAAATATCATTTTGTTTTCTACGTAAACGTAGTTCATCACTTAAATTTACTTTATACCCCTAGAGTCGTTGCTTTACAAGGATCCAATGCCAATAGCAGGTGCAAGCCTTCTGGGATAAAATGTTCAAATGAACGACAAATGAATAAGATGTAAATAAGTTTTAACCACTTGAATAATAAATTAACAGCTTTTATTCAATCAACATATCTTCTTAATTGGAATAAACTATGCAGGGTAAACAAGCGCATTATAACCCTTCTTTATAATTTGACAAAATGCTGGAAATTTGTTGTTGCTAAACATGCAAGCAGGAATATATATATTTGAGAAACTACAAGACTATGTATGAAGGCGTTTTTCAAATGTTGGAGGCTATTTTGTTCATCCCTGACCATTAGGCAATGAACGTATATGACCGCACGTTTCCTCCAACTCGCTAAATGTCGTCCTCTTGTACAATTACGCAATTTGCACAACTTGTTCTGGAAACAGTTTCATAGACCGCACGCACGTCCTTGCCTTGAAGGACACTGATAGTTCTCTGTGGACCTGTTAAACCCAACAGTTTCCTTTTGTTTATAGCAAATTTCCTTGCGGGCATTAGGAGCCATTGCTTCTATCTTACATAAGAACAGCGGGCAAAGAACTCAACCGTTAATATGGATCACTTTTACAGCTGCTCTAGCATATAATTAGTGTGTGTTTACACTCCACTTTGTAGACTTATTCTTCTGTTGGTTGTCCACCTGTATCTACTTAACTTTCTATGCGAGACTGGAGACCTTTCCTTCAAGGCTTTATTTTGGTAAAGGTAACACTGCGTTGCAGAATCCTGTATAATAGTAATTTATGCAACAACGATGATTATGGTACGAGATAATGGTTATCAGTTTTAAAGATTGACACTAATTGGATTAGGATTGGGATAAGGAGTATTGTGGGTGGAGCCCCCAATCATTGGGGGTTATCGTGGCCCTTTATAACAACTCACTAGGGATGAAAGAGCAGGCCCAAGGGCCGAAGCATCAGAATTAGGACATATTTTGTGCAGTCTTAGCATTATAAATTGTGTGAAGTAAATAATGAAATAATTCGGCGTCTATAGCTGACAAGTGAGATGTCTTCGTATATTTTGAGAATTGGCGTCTCTGTCTCCATTTCATTTGTTATCTGGCGTGTTGAACCAATGGGCAACTTGCACGCATTCGTTTCCTGGGAACGAAGTGAACAGATGTCACGGGCTGTGATGTATCAGTTATCAACACAGCATGAAACATTATAAATTTAGATCTTAATTGTTCAATAGTTAATAACGTACACAGATTTCTGCATTATTGTTGCTGAGATAAAAGAATTACCAAAAAATCTGATGTGTACCATTCACATGAGTTTCTCTATATCTCTGCAACAAATTATTCTTAAAAATCTTATTCTACTGTTTACTTCCTGCTAGTCATAAAAAAAAAAAAGTAGCAGAAATAGTCTTATTACTTACTTCCTTGTAAGTAGAACCGAAATAAGGGAGTACCATAGGTTAAAGTGATAGTCAAAAGTTGATTGCTATGTCACTGAAGTTCTTTTGTTTGTATGGACAGCATTTGACAAATTCCTGTATGTGAAAAGTATAAGTTTATCATAGCAGAAACCAAAAACAAGGAATGTCTCAAAAACGATGGACTCCATGAAAAAAATGTACATAACATAAATTGTGTGTTTTAAGGTGCTCTACATTTTTTGTGCAGTAAGTTTTTGTCCATCTCTTACGGTGTAGCAGTTATTCAAAATTCCGTAAAATTCGTCCAGAATAAAGTAGTCTTCAGAGGCTATTCCCAGAAAATTCAAAATATACATTTTATTTGTCAGGTAAATAGCTTTAATATACGATATTTTAATCAAAATCGTTAGAGCCATTTTTGAGAAAATCAAAATGTTTGAAAAAAATTCCATGTAACTGGTAGTTGGGGGTGGGGGGATTTTTCTCAAAATCTTCGTGTCGCATACCTGGAAGATACTAAACTTAAATACCAAGTTTGGTATTTTACCGACTTTTGGTTTTTGAGTTATCGTGTTCATAGACACATGGACACACCCACACGGACTTTTTTCTGAAAATACTTTTTTTTTATTCAGGGGATCCTAAAACATATATTTCCGTTGAAATCTCAGTATTGAATTTTTTGGTGGAGTGCAATACCTTCTCTATACACTATTATATAGTACGTATAGACAAAGTAAAAATAGTTTCATCTTCTCTCTATAAGTTGCGGCTACTTGGAATTACAGTATTACTGTGGTGAGTCACTTGTGCAGGATATTGAATACATGAACAATCTATTTATAATGGTAGGATTGATTCTATAAAGCATTCGGAATGCGGCAAGATGAAGAAATTGAGACCAGATTCGAATGCTCTCTGGAATTTGCATGAGGCCTTTTCGGTCTCTACTCAGTTAATGGAATGAATATTCTGCGGGTTTAACATCTGATTACTATAAGATAATACACAAGGACCTTTTTGGTTAGTGAATGAGTACGCTACTTAACTTTTAAGCTCATAACTTTGTGTTTTTATTTTGACTGTTTCATATTATTATTTTTATAAAATATTCACAAGAAAAGTACTGTATATTTATGTTCTGTTTAAAAGCATAACATTACAACGGGGCATATTGTATCTTCTGGAAGGTGCAAATAAAGAAACTAATACGAAACCTTCGTAACAGATTGCATTAAGTTAAACATTTAATTATATTATTGTTTATGCTTGGGGAGTCATAGGACTGCTACCTCAAACACGTTTCTTGTGTATTTACACATATGTATATTGTACCTGCACAATTGTATTGTGCATAATGTATAATAAAGTTATCTTCAATTAAACAAATCTGATGTGTTACACTCACATGACTTTCTCTAGATATTCATATTCAAACTTCATACATAAGATTCTTCTTCTTTCTGCACCTTGCTAATCGTAGTACTCATTAGCACAATGTTCTTATTATTTAGTTCCGTATAAGTAGGAAGAAAATAAGGGAATACACTAGGCAAAACCAATAGTCAAATGTTATAAAAACTGTGGTAATGCGATTGTCATTACAAATCGCTTCTTTTCTTGGCCAGGAGTAGAACAAAAGAAAAACGGACACTCCCGTCTGAGAAAAGTATAAGTACTTCACAACTGAAACTAATGACAATGAGTACCTCGAAAACGGTAAGCTCCACGAGAAAAATGTATATGACATAACTTGTATATTTTAACAAGACCTACATTTTTTGTACAGTAAGTTTTTGTCTATCTCTTACGGTTTACAGTTATGCCAAATTAAGCAAAATTCATTCAGCATAAACAGGTCTTCAGAAGCTATTCGCAGAAAATTCAAGATATACATTTTATTTGTTAGGTAAATATCTTTAATATATGATATTTTAATCAAAATCGTTAAAGCCATTTTTTAACAAAATCAAAATGTTCGAAAAAAGTTCCATGTAAAGGGTAGTTTGGGGTGGGGGAATTTTTCTCAAAACCTTCGTGTCGCAGCCCTGGAAGATACTAAGCTTAAATACCAAGTTTGATATTTTAGCTACTTTTCGTTTTTGAGTTATCGTATTCACAGACACACGGACACACACACGGACCTTTTTCTGAAAATGCTTTTTTTGGATACAGGGGGTCCTAAAACATGTATTTCCGGTGAAATCTCGGTATCGAATTTTTGGGTGGAGTGCAATACTTCTCTATGCATATGTACATTGTACATATGGGGCTAGAGAAAGTAAAAAAAAAAAGAATACGTACAATGTATTGATGGGTGGATGAATATGCGTACGCATAGGTAAAATATTACATTAACAATATCTATGGAAAAGCATTTATTTTTAAGCTAGTTAAATGACTGGCATTTGTACTAAATCAGGCTTGGGCATTTTTGAACCCGCGCGTCACCGCGTGCTAAACGATGTGAAACCCCACCCCCTTTAAATACTCTGTTTGCACCAGACAAGCAATTGTATAGAAGTGACAGAACACCTGTACACAATTACGAGTGGCATTTCACATGCTGGTCGTCTGCCACTGTAGCGTTCTGCCTCACATCCAGGAGGTTCCAAGTTCGAATTTCGGGTAGGGTAGTTGACCGGATACTTATCATGAGAAGACAGTTCTCGAGCAGCTTTAAGCTCTAGGTACATCAGGCTCATTTGAGTACAATTTCGCCTAATTCATTCATTCATCGTTCGATATGACCTTCCAACCTGCCAGGTAGAGGACGATAAACCAGAGTATCATAATGAAAGTGTACGATAACCGAAGCAAAAAAGTTGCAGCAACAACGGGTCCGTAATCTAGCCGTGCGCGATATTTATTATTGCGAATATGTGCTTATGACTAATGAGCCACCAGTGACTTCATTAAGAATTAATTAGTACAAAATTTATGTGTTCAATACACACGACTTTCTCTACATCTCTGCAACAAATTATTGTTAAAAAGCTTATTCCTCTATTTATTTCATGCTAATCGAGAAAAAATTAGCAGAAATAGTCTTATTACTTGCTTCCTTGTAAGTAGAAGGGAAATAAGGGAGTACCATAGGCTAAAGTGATAGTCAAAAGCTGAAAGGTATATAAATATCTTTAATATATGATATTTTAATCAAAATCGTTAGAGCCATTTTTGAGAATTACAAAATTTTCGAAAAATGTTCCATGTAAGGGTAATTGGGTGTAGAGGGATTTTTCTCAAAATCTTCGTGTCGCATCCCTGGAAGATGCTAAACTTAAATACCAAATGTGGTACTTTATCGACTTTTCGTTTTTGAGTTATCGTGTTCACAAACACACACGGACCTTTTTGTGAAAATGTGTTTTTTTTTTTTTTTTTTTTTTTTTTTTTTTTTTTTTTGTGTATAGGTGACCCTAAAACATATATTTCCGATGAACTCTCGATATCGAATTTTTGGGTGGAGTGCAATACCTTCTCTATACACTATGTACAGAGTACGTGTAGAGAAAGTAAAAACAATTTGAAAATAGACTTCATTTATGTACATACCTTCGTTTATGTATATCTCCATTTTGAATTTGAGTTCAACACCTGATACTTCCAAGTGATTGCATTCTGCGACTGTGTACTACCCATTATCTATCGTATATGGTTTTATTACATCTCCACCTAGTGGAAATGTTCAGTTTTGTAAACAAGAGAAGATAGTATAGCTGTTCTAAGTGCACAACTAAGGACATTATTGTCGGCTCATAACCGTACATTCGCAATAATAAAACTCGCACACACTGATTTTTACTTTCTCTGGCCCAATATGTACAATGTACATAGGGATAGAGAAGGTATAGTAATGCACCCAAAAATTCGATACCGAGATTTCACCGGAAATATATGTTTTGGGGTCCCCTGAGTCCGAAAAAAACATTTTTTAAAAAAAGGTCCGTGTGTGTATGTGTGTGAGTTTGTCTGTGTGTGTCTGTGGACAGCATAGTCACAAAACGAAAAGACCGTTAAATACCAAACTTGGTATTTAGGTTTAGCACCTTCCAAGGATACGACACGAAGATTTAAAAAAAAAGAAAAAGAAAAAAAAAAAAAAAAAAAAAAAACCTACCACAAACTACTCTTTACATAGAAAAGATTTCGAAAATGTTGATTTTCTTAAAAATGGCTCTAATGATTTTGATTAAAATCCCGTATATTAAAGCTATTTATGTCCGAAATAAAATGTACATCTCGAATTTTTGGGGAATAGCCTCTGAAGAGCTCTTTATTCTGGATGAATTTTGCTTAGCTGCTAAACCGTAGGAGATAGAAAAAACTCACTACAAAAAAAATGTACATCATGTCAAAACACACAATTTATGTCCTTTTACGTTTTTTTTTTTTTTTTTTTTTTTTTTTTTTTTTTTTTTTTTTTTTTTTGTGGAGGAAACCGTTTCCGAGATATTCCTTGTTACTGGTTTCCATTGTGAAGTACTTAAACTTTTCTCAGACAGGAAGTGTCCGTTTTTCTTTTGTTCTACTCCTGGCCAAGCAAAGAAGTGATTTGCAATGACAATCGCATGACGATAGCTTTTAAAGCATTTGACAATCACTTTAGCATAGCGCATTCCCTTATTCTCTTCTACTTATAAGGAACTAAGTAATAAGAACATTCTGCTAATATTTATCTAGATTAGTATTGTGTACAAAGAAGAAGAATCTTTTGTAGGAGGCTTGTAAAGCAGCTAGAGAAAGTTATGTGAGTGTAACACATCATATTTTTTTTTTCTTTCAAGTTTACTACATCTTTTTGCATCAGCCATTTCGCTTTTCGCTATTAATTATGATACACTTATATATAGCCGTAATTAATTCATACTTTTCCATAGATTTTTCTACAGAAAAGCTCTTTAATGTAGCTTCGTTATGTAAAATAGTTTAAAGTCGTGATGCGTGCTGATATAACATGTAAGGTAGGAAAGCGGAACAACGGTAATGTATATAGCAGGCACTCGGAAGATACCGGGTTCAAATCCAGAGGCAGCAATTTGATTTTATTCATGGTTTCCCTCGGGTTTCTTTAATGTACTACCAAAAGTTCTACCTTAAGTATAAAACAATAGTGAAAATAAAAACAGATGGTAATAGTGAGTGCACTGCCATCTATCTGCAGATAATGGAATCAGGTACGGCGCCTTAATATCATCGTTACGTGTAGAAAGCAGAGTTAAAGTTGCCAGGCATTATGGCTCTGTGGAAACTGGAAACGTGTCGAAGCTACCATCTGCCCGTCACATGAACAAGCGGAAGTACAATTTCTTAGCACTAAGACCTCCGTGGACACTTGACGAAGCAGGAAGCTATACTACAGGAATGATACTTAGAAGGCTAATTGTTTGCCACACACGATACAGAAAAATTGGAATTTTTATGCCTATCTTAATTACTTTATGTTTTTCACTCCGAAAGTGCATTTTGTATAGTCCAGTAATTAAAGTAATCTGTTTACGAGATTTAATTATCTTATTTCATATAATTGGGGGTCTAGATGAAGTATCACTACAATTACTTATTCCTTACGCTTTATTAAGTAAATTCTCCGTTTTCTTGCTTACGTGGGTTCGGTTAGGTATGGTTTGAATGTAATGCATTAAAATCCATAATTAGACATTCATACCTATTGTTATCTAGTTGCACTAAGATTTTCCAACTAACCTGTTTACAAAAATCTGATGTGTACCATTCACACGACTTTCTCTATATCTCTGCAACAAATTACTCTTAAAAAGCTTATTCTACTATTTACTTCATGTTAATCAGACTAAAATAGCAGAAATAGTTTTATTACTTGGTTCCTTGTTGCTATGTTTGCTTTGTTCCTTGCTAGTTTCTATGTCACTGAAGTTCCTTTGTTTGTATGGAAGCAGTTGACAAATTCCTATATGAGAAAAGTATGTCTTCATAGAAGAAACCAAAAACAAGGAATGACTCAAAAACGATGACTCCACGAAAAAGAAATGTATATAACATAAATTGTGTGTTTTAACATGCTCTACATTTTTCGTGTAGTACGTTTTTATCCATCTCTTACGGTTTAGCAGTTATTCAAAATTCCAGACAATTCATCCAGAATAAAGTAGTCTTCAGAGGCTATTCCCAGAAAATTCAAGATATGCATTTCATTTGTCAGGTAATCTTTAGTATACGAAATTTTAATCAAAATCGTTAGAGCCATTTTAAGAAAATCAACATTTTCGAAAAAAGTTCCATGTAAAGAGTAGTTTGGGGTGGGGGAATTTTTGTTTGGTATTTTACCGACTTTTCGTTTTTGAGTTATCGTGTTCACAGACACACGGACACACAAACACACACACACACACACACACGCACACGCACACGCACACACACGGACCTTTTTGTGAAAATGCTTTGTTTGGATACAGGAGAGCCTAAAACATATATTTCCGTTGAAATTTCGGTATCGAATTTTTGGTGGAGTGCAATACCTTCTCTATACACTATGTACATAGTGCGTATAGAGAAAGTACAAAGTGTATATCAGCTGATCTGCCAATAGAAACCTCATAATGTATAAATATACAACAGCGCCCGTTTGCAGAATTAATTAGATCAACCAAATGACATTATCAGATTAATATTCACTAAACAATTAATTAACTACAACCACAAGCTTCACTTTTTGTTGTTTTTTTGTCTGCTAAATAATCCCAATCCTTAAAAAAAAAAAAAAAAAAAAAAAAATTAATAATTACAGCAATTAGTGTCCATAATGACTGTTTTACTTTCTCTGCCGAGTACTACGTACAATGTATAGAATAGGTACTTATTCCACTTAAAAATTCGATACCGAATTTCACCGGAAGTATTGTTTTGAGGACCCCTGAATAAAAAAAAATATTTTTAGGAAACGTTTGTGTGTGTCGTCTCCGTGTATTTCTGGGCAACATAGCTCAAAAAAGAAGTCCGCTAAATACCAAACTTGGTATTTAAGTTTAGTATCTACCAAGAATTTCAAGAAAATCCCCCCCTAAAGTATCCTTAATATAGAAAAACTTCGATGTTTTAATTTTCTCAAAATGGCTCTTAAGGTTTTGATTAAAATGCCGTATATTAAAGAAGTTTACATGTAAATAAAATGCATATCTTGAATTTTCTGGGAATAGCCTCTGAAGTGCTCTTTTTTTGGATGACTTTTGCATAACAGGTAAACCGTAAGAGATAGACAAAAACGTACTGCACAAAAATGTAGGTCTCGTTAAAACACAATTTATGTCATATATTTTTCTGGAGGGGGGAGCCATTTCCGAATGATTACTTGTTATTGGTTTCAATTTTAAAATGCTTAACTTGTCTCAAACGGGAAGTTACTATTCATTTCATTTTTCCTTTGTGTTACTACTGCCATGCAAAGAAAACCAAATTTCAATTGTATCACTTAGGGACCAAGTTATAAAGGATTGACTATGACTTGTAAGGACTAAGTAGTAAGACAAGCTCTGCTAATGTTTGCCTTGATCAGCATTAAATAAACAAAAGAATAAGCTTTTATAACAATAGGGTGTTACGGAATAACTAGAGAAGCTCATGTAAATGGAACACATCAGACCTCTTAAATATTTAATCGTTAGAGTTAGCCCCACTTTGTTATCCTCATGTTCAAGAGGTCCTGAATTCGAATCTCGGTTAGTCTGACTTACCGGGATAGGATTTTTCCAAAGATTTCCCTCATCCTGAGAAGAGTAAGCCTATGCTTATTTGAGCATTCAACCATTTAATTCATCGTTCGAAATTGCCTCAAAAGACATTAAACTACAAAAAAAAAACTGATGTGTTACACCCATATGACATTCTTTAGCTGCTCTACAAACTTCCTACAAAATATTCTTCTTTTTACACAATGCTAATCGAGATAAACATTAGCAGAATGTTCTTATTCACTTGCACTAAAGTGATAGGCATATGTTTTAATAGCTCTCGTTATGCAACTGTCATTGCAAAAGTGCTTTACAATTGAAACTAATAATAAGGAATATTTTGAAAACGCCAAACTCCATGAAAAAAATATATATATATATAACATAAATTGTGTGTTTTAACGTGCTCTATATTTTTTGTGTGGTAAGTTTTGTCCATCTCTTACGGTTTATCAGCTAAGCAAAACTCGGCAAAATTCATCCAGAATAAAGTGGTCTTCAGAGGCTAATCCCAGAAAATTCAAGATTTATTTGGAATGTAAATATCTTTAACATACGGGATTTTAATAAAAATTGTTAGAAATTCAAAATTTTCGAAACATTTTCCATGTAAAGGGTAGTTTGGGGTGAAGGGTTTTTCTTGAAAATCTTGGTGTCGCATCCTTGGAAGATACCAAGTTTGGCATTTAACGGACTTTTCGTTTTTGAGCTATGCTGTCCACAGACACACACACATACACGGGTCTTTTTTCTGAAAATACATTTTTTGGATTCAGGGGTTCCTAAAACATGTATTTCCGGTGAAATCTCGAAATCGAATTTTTGGGTGGAATACAATACTTCCTCTATACACTACATACATAGTACGTGTAGAGAAAGTAAAAAAAGTAAAATTTTTAACTTATTCTGAAAGAGATTGCGAAGGTGAAAGTATACAATAACAGAAGCAAACAAGTTCCAGCAAATATGGGACCGCAAACAAGCCGTGTGCGAGATTTAATACTGCGGTTATGAGCCGCCACTGACGTCCTTTAATTTGTGCTTCACTCGTTGCGAAGCGGTCCGCTATGTGATCTTGTTAACAAAATTGAACATCGCCACCAGGTGGAGTACTAATCAAACTATACATGACAGACAATGGATCAATCACTCGTCTGGACAGTGTCAGCCATGCTGAACTCGATGAAGTCAAAATGGAACTAAGCAGCAACGAAAAGTATACGGTAGTGATGGACACCATTGAATGTTTTCGACAATCGGAATGATCCATTCGGATTTAAAAGCTGTTTATTTTCAGAAATACGTGAAGTAACGGCACGGATGCTACTGAAGTAATTGCGAGAATTTTCGAATTAAAAGTTCGATGTAATAAGCGTTTTAGCTCTCGTGCAACATAAAAAGACTGTTGCACAATATTTTGCAATATTAAAACACATAATAGCATGCAGATATGTCTAGCAATTAAAGCGATAATTAATTTCATTAATATCGGATTGTGAAATCATGTAGTTTCTCAGTCAGACTGGAACAGAAACATTTTCAGGAAAAAAAGACCCGCTCCGCGCGCGCGCCCAAATGTCTGTAAACACGATAACTAAAAAACGAAAAGTCAGTTACTCCCAAACTTGGTATTTAAATTTAGTATCTTCCAAGGATGCGACATGAAGATTTTGATGAAAACCCGCCACCCCATACTACCCTTTACATGGAAAATTTTCCGAAAATTTTGATTTTCTCAAAAATGTTCTAACGATTTTGATTAAAATTCCGTATATTAAAGCTACGAATGTCTTAAGTTCTCTGGGAATAACCTCTGAATACCTTTTTATTCTGGATGAATTTTGCATGACTTTTAAACATAAGACATAGATAGAAAACTTACTATACAACAAATTTAGATCTCGTTAAAACACACAATTTATGTAATATACATTTTTTTTTTTTCGTGGAGTTGAATTGTATAGATATTCCTTAGAATATTTCAGTGTTAAAATAAACGTTTTTCATAAGGGAATTTGTTAACCTCATGGTCATGCTAAGAAACGGATTTCAATCACATAGCAATAATGTTTTAAAAGATTTGACTCGCTTTAACATAAAGTACTCCCTTATTTCCCTTCTACTTACAAGGAAATAAGTAATAAGACCATTTCTGCTAATTTATTAGCATGAAGAGATAGAAGAATAAACTTTCAACAAGAATTTGTTACGGAGATGTAGAGAAGTATGTGAATGAACATATTAGATTTTTAAAATAAAGATACATAAGATTTTTAAAATATACATAAAGTTCCCCTTTATAAGTTTATATACCTTACCAAAATTATGTGGCTTATGGTTCAGTAATTTAAGTTTGCTATATTGGTTATATCGTGTTTATTATTTCGTCCTTTTAATTTAAAGTTAAAATGAATGAACCAAAATAGATTATTCCCTTGCAATGTGGAAAGAACTTGAAATAGTAATTAGTTGTTATTCTGTATTTGCGGCACTCGGTCCCAAATGTTTGTTGAAGATATCGCTCTTAGCTCTATGTGGGCATGTGCTTCTCGATTTTAATACACAAACAGATGGGGAGCTACAATAGTGTTGGCTGTTGACTAGCTAGGAAACAACGCAGCATCAACTATACAGGTTTAACTTCTGTTGTGCAAAAAGGAGGTTATGTTAAGGTTTGGGATTAACGTTTTGGTTTTTATTAAATACAACAATCACCCACCACTGGTGCATCATCAGCCACCAAATGTGGCCTCACCAGCAGTAGTATACCTATATTAATGAACATGTTTAGAACAAACTGCATGCCCTAGTGCCTAGTAGACCAACTGTTGGGTAGTTGGCATGTTGTTTGTCATAATTTTTGTTAGTTGTCAAAATATTAAATAAATAAAATGAAACAGTAGATTCTTTATCTCTGAAGGGGGTGGGCATTATAACTTCATTGGTTCATCGATGAAAGCGACTTGGAATGGGATTGTGGACTTGTGACTACCAAAAAGACCAATACTATAGTAACATTTTAAAACCGAATGAAACTAAATCTTGGATAACAATCGAATAATTCGATAGTGCGCACACCTAGTATACGGTCAAATATTTCATGTCATAAAGGAAAAGCAAACTTTTCAAATTCATTTGTACTAATTGGGAGATGTTTCCTTATTGAAGTTCGTGATGACTTAAACATACATTCGCACGGCTTAATTGCGGACCCATGTTAGCTGGAAAAGTTTTTTTTTTTTTTTTTTTTTTTCATTTGTATAGCCCCCTTTAACATCAATGGTCATATGGAGGACTTTGATTTGTGAAACTGTAGGTTCAGTTTAATAAACTTAATAAACTTTATATTACTAAACACACGCACATTTACTCTCACATTCATACTTCCAGACTCTATGCGGGATAGGGAATAATTCTGGTTAAAGAAAAATCGAACTCGAGACCTCCGGGTGAGAAGTCAGTTCGCTGACCACTCGACCACGGAGCAGTCAATTTTACTTTTGTTTTGTATACTTTCAACCGTTTCGGTTTTCGCTATTAATTATGATACACTCTGTATATAATTTTATTTCCAAATACAATATACCGTACTAATTTATACTGTCTATTTCTCCTGTATGAGTAACACGTTCTTTATTTTCACAAATTCTAATCCCAAGTAATTATGTTTTAATGTGCTTCTAACAAAATATAAGTATTTATAAATATCTACTGTGAAAAATATATCTAGTATTTACGGATCACTTGTTGAAAACTAAATTCTCAGGAATAATCCACAAATGCCTACCATTGCATTAGAACAGAGTTGAAAAAGAATTGAAAATATCGGTCAAATTTGTTCTGAAATCGCAGAAACCTTCTCTCAGATGTGTGTTCTTGTTTTGCGTTTCGTGGCCATGTTGATAAGTCGGGCTCACTCAAACTGTGCAACATTCTGGAGATGATAGTGTGGAGAACAGGTCGTGTTCCAAACCCGGAAATGAGATGTCCAGGAACATGTCACATGTCACGGTTTATTTGTGTCGTGCGTGTCGTTGCTCCATCTTGTTGAAATAGAGTTGGTATTTATGCCACCTTGCAGCAGTGTCGACGTCAGTTATCCAGCTTAATGTATTAAAGAAGTTAATCAGTGAATCATTATAACAAAGTACATTAACAAACTAATAATTGGTTATCAGGGCCTGGATTGATGACATTCATCTTTCAAAGATTGCGCCATAGGTTTTGCTAACCTGTACATAAATCCGCATAATGGCTCTGAGGCAATATTTAATTTCATGTCATTTTTGCAATATTTGATGTTCAAATGTTTTTGTTCTGTTATATTCCAAGTTGAAATCGCTGGATGCAAATGTCTATTATTCCTTGTGCTTTCGTCGCGTATAAGTGTTTTGATTTTCTCTATGCGATTTTGTTTTCCAACAATAAGTATCATAGTTATGTTGATTTTCTTCATAAGAGACTTTTTTCACAAGCATGGAAAAGGATTGGAGATTGCGCGTATATTAATGTATTCGCGTAGAATTATATGCGTACACATATTTGCAGCATTCAACAAAGCACATAAATTACATCGAGCGATTGCAGTTTCACTTTAGAATTGTAAGAAATGACTACAAAATAAACTACAGTTCTACAAAGAAAATCCTAGTGTTATATTATTTAAGAAGTCGCCTGGTAGTCTGGGTCTGTGAAGTCCAACAAGCCCGTTAAAACGCCCTGAGAAGAGTCGATTGCTGCTCCAAACCAGGCATAAGCGCGAGTAGACTTTTAGTTCAAATTTAGCGCGCACGCGAAGAGGTCCTCAGGCTTCAAATGTGGCTCTAGGAAAAGCAGGTCGCATGCTTCAGCTCCCAATTTAGGAAAATGTATATCTGTTAAATAATGTTTGTCATTTTATGCCATTTTCTATTTTAGACTATTTTTCAATATACGTCATTATTTTCTGGAACTTTATTAATTTTGTATACTTATCCATTTTCTTGGTTTTACATAGCATATATGAAGAATTTTATAATATTTATATTTTACACACTAACTTTTACAACATCAAGCATATTTTAAGGATCGACACGAAGATTTCAAGCAAATCCCCCACACAAAACTACGCATACACCCTTTCCACTCTTGGAAAACATTTTGAAATTTTTATTTTTCTCAAAAATGACTATAACGATTTTGATTAAATGCTATTTATTAAATATAGGTATCTATATCACAAATAAAATGTATAGCTTGAATTTTCTGGGATTATCTTCTGAATACTTGTTTATTCTGGATGAATCTTGTTGAAATTTGCGTAACTGGTAAATTGTAAGAAATAAATTAAAGCTTTCTACACAAAAATGTACCTAAATCTCGTTATAATACACAATTTGTCATATACATTTTGGTTGTAGAGTTTGCCGTTTCAGAATTATCCCGTGTTATGAGTTTCAATTATAAGCTACGTAATTTTTTCTCAAACGGCAGGTCGTTTTTCTTTCGTCCGTCTTTTGTTTACTGCTGGCAAGAGAACGGAATTCCAATGCTTTCACATAGCGATCGGCTTTTAAAGGAATTTACTGTTGCTTTTCCCTTATTTCCCTTCTGCTTACAAATAATCAAGTAATAAGACCAATTTTCTAATGTTTATCTCTATTAGCATGATGGAGATAAAAAAATGATCTTTTGTAAGAAAAGTTTGTTTACGGAACAGCTAGAGAAAGTAATCAGAATGGAACACATCATATTTTTCAAACATGTTAGGTCATCAAAATTCTGACCCTGGTGCATAGATAATAAATATAACCTCGTTTGCGTTATCACAAAATGTAAATAGGAACACAAACACTGATTTGAATGAAAAACCGATAAGACAACACTTATCCTTATGTTTTCCTTGTGCCACGAGAAGTTAGAATTATTTTAAAATGTTGCTATAAAGGAAATTTAAACTCCAAATGCATTTTTACTTTCTTTTGCTCGTATGTAATATGTATATAGTGAATAAAGAAGGTTTGTATACTACACAGAAATTCGATACCGAGATTTCAGAGTCCTCTGAAGAAAAAAAAAATTGATGTGTTACACTCACATAACTTTCTCTAGCTACTCTACAAACAAACATCTTACAAAAGATAACTCTTCTTCCAACACCATGCTAATCGAGATAAACATTAGCAGAATTTTATTACTTAGTTTCTTATAAGTAGACTGGAACTAAGGGAATGCACAAGGCCAAAGTGATAGTCAAATGTTTTAATCGCTTCTTTGCTTGACCAGGAGTAGAACAAAAGAAACACACACACACTTCCGTCTGAGAAAAGTAGAAGTACCTCACAATTGAAACTAATAATAAGGAATACCTCGAAAACGGTAAGCTCCACGAAAAAAATGTATGTGGCATAACTTGAGTATTTTAACAAGATCTACATTTGTTTTATAGTAAATTTTTGTGTATCTCTTACGGTTTACTAGTTATGCCAAATTAAGCAAAATTCATTCAGAATAAACAGGTCCTTAGAAGCTATTCCCAGAAAATTCAATATATACATTTTATTTGTAATAGAAATGGCTTTAATATGTGGTATTTTAATCAAAATCGTTGGTCATTTTTAAGAAAAACATTTTCGAAATTTTTTCCATGTAAAGGGTAATTAGGGGTGGGGGGATTTTCTTGAACATCTTCGTATCGCATCCATGGAAGACACCAAACTTAAATACCAAGTTTGGTATTTAACCGCCTTTTCGTTTTTGAGATATGCTGTCCACAGACAGACACACACACGGACCTGTTTCTAAAAATGCTTTTTTTGGATTCAGGGGGTCCTAAAAATGTATTTCCGGTGAAATCTCGATATCGAATTTTTAGGTGGAATACAATAACTTTCCATTCCTATGTACATTGTACATACGGGGCTAGAAAAAGTAAAAATACTAGCATTTTTAGGTCCATGTGTGTGGGGAGGTCTGTGGATAGCATAGCTCAAAAACGAAAAGTTGGTTAAATACCAACCGACTTCAGTATCTTCCAAGGATGCGACATGAAGTTTTTCAAGAAAATCCCCCACGCGCAACAACACTTTACATGGAATATTTTTCGAAAATTTTGATTTTCTGAAAAAAAGGCTCTAACGCTTTTATTTAAAATTCTAAATATTCAAGATATTTTCATTACAAACGAAACATGCTTGGCTTTCCTGGAGATCTCTTCATTCTGGATGACTTAAGTGGTAAACCGTAAGAGATAGACAAAAACTTAGTACTCAGAAATGTAGATCTCTATAATGCACACAATTTTTGTCATTATATATCTATTTACTATTTTTTGTTGGAGTTAACAGTTTTCGAAATATTCCGAGTTATTGGTTTCAGCTTTAAGGCACTTAAACTTTTCTCAAACGAGAAATCTATTTTTTTTTTCTTTTCGTCTCTCTTTTGTTTGCCCATAGCACACAAAGAGAACCGAATTTTAATTGTTTCACATAGCGACTGGCTTTTGAAAGATTTGACTATCGCTTTATCCTGTGTATTCCCTTATAAAAGCTTCTTACAATGAAGCAAGTACGAACCAATTCTGGTAATATTTATCTTGATTAGATGATTCAGAAAAAAGAATATTTTTTGTACGAAACGTTTGTTTGCGAACAGCTAGAGAAAGTCATGTGAACAGAACACATCAGATTTTAACTTTTTATACTGTTTACCATAGTAAGCAGAGGAAATACAGAACCGCACCCAAACACTTGTAGTCGATGTTTCATCTGAAATACATGGTTTGAAAATCTCTGACTCGTACTAGAAAACAGTTTTATAAAACGAATCCGTGTTTGATATCTATTTATGTATCTGTGACCCTGAACAGCTTTACTGAAAAACGAATACTAAGTTAAATACCAATCTTGGTGTTGCAAATTTAGTGTCTTCCAATGATGCAACACTAAGTTTTTCAAGAAATATTTCCACTCCAACTATCCTTTATATAGTTTTTTTTAATGTCCATTTTTTTTTTCAAAAATGGCTGTAAAGATTTTGATTGAAAATATCATATATTAAGGATCGCATTTAAGCAGTATATTTTAAATTCTGTGGTAATATCCGCTTCAGCGGAAGAAATGTTGTATATTCTCATCAACTTATAATCGTTAAGCAGTAGACGAAAAGTTTAGATCTATTTAAAACTCAAACTTTCTTCCAAATGACATTTGAGCTATTTCCGAGGTATCTGTTATTAATTATTAAAATTGTTCCATACTTTGTCATTCGTTTCAAGTCCTATTGATTTTCAGTTGTTACGCAATTGCATGCAAAGAGTATGGAATTATAAGGTTAGTGTATAGCGTCTTGTTCTACCGCTATTCCTGTGGTTTCTTTAGCTAAGTGTATAATGCAGCTATTTCTGCAGAGGTTTATTTCGATTAACATGAACTAGATAGAGAAATAAGCTTTCGAAAGAATAGTTTGTAAACCCACTATTGCGATAAAGGCTGGGGAAGCGATGCGAATGTCACATGTCAGATTTCTAATTTCTGTACACTACAGTGTATATAGAAGGTATTGTAGTCCACCCAAAATTTCGATACCGAGATTTCATTGGAATTCCCAGAATTTAGAAAAAGGTGAGTGTATGTATGTACAGCATAGCTCAAAACGAAAAGGACGTTAGATACCGAACTTGGTTGGTATTTAAGTTTAGTATTTTCCAAGGATGCGAAGATTTTCAAGAAAATCTTCCCACTCCAAAGTACCCTTTAAATGGTAGATGTTTTGAAAATTTGTTTTTCTCAAAAATGGCTCTAACGAGTTTGATTAAAATGCCGTAATGATAAAGAAGTTTACACGACAAAGAAAATTTTCTGGGAATAGCCTCTGAAGACCTCTTCATTCTAAATGGTTTTTGCATAACCGATAAACCGTAACAGACAGATAAAAACCTACTTTTTAAAAAGTGTAGCTCTCGTATAAACACACAGTTTATATATATATATATATATATATATATATATATATATATATATATATATTCTTGTAGAGTTAATCGTTTCCGAGATATTCTTGTTATTGGTTTCAATTTTTAAAATACTTAAGACTATTCTTACATGGGAATTTGACAACACCAAGTAAAAGAACGAATTTCAATCACGTAGCAACCAAGTTTTAAAAGATTTGACTATCGTTTTAGCCTAGTATACTCCTATATTTCCCTTCTGCTAACATTTAGCTCGATTAGCATGAAGTAAAATAACTTTTTTTAAGGATAGTTTGTTACAGAAATGTAGAGAAAGTCATGTGAATGCAACACATCAGATTCTTTCATCTATATCCTCAATAAAGTAGGTAAATTCTTCAACGGCAAAGTAAAAGTTAAAACACAATGATGCAATGAGAGTTTCCATGGTGACACGACTTTGGTGGGCCAGTTCATGATAGTACTATGGAGATTAAATATATACGTATAATATGTAACCGCTTATTGAAACTCTTTAGATAGGTATCGAGCATCGAATCTCCGTGTACGGAGGAAGTACCTTCACTTTAAAACTTCAAACCATTTTTTTTATGAAATAAAATAATTAGGTATTATATTTCACCGAAGTCAGAAAAAAAGGTTTTAAAATTGCTGTAATAAAGAATCTCACGAAGAAAATTTATGAAAAGAAATAGATTGTTATTCAAAATATATTACTTTCTCTACAGGTAGTATGTACATAGTGTATAGAGAAGGTACCTATGCATGCCACCCAAAAAAATCTTATGTGTACCATTCATATGACTTTCTCTATATCCCTGCAACAAATTATTCTTAAAAAGTTTATACTTCTATTAACTTCATGCTAATCAGTAAAACATTAGCAGAAATAGCCATATTACTTGCTTCCTTGTAAGTAGAGGTGAAATAAGGGAGTACCATAGGTTAAAGTGATAATCAAAAGCTGGTTGCTATGTCACTGAAGTTCCTTTGTTTGTATAGACAGCAGTTGACAAAGTCCTGTATGAGAAATGTATGTCTTTCATAGCAGAAACCAAAAATAAGGAATGTCACAAAAACGACGAACTCGACGAAAAAATGTATATAACATAAATTGTGTGTTTTAACGTGCTCTACATTTTTTGTGCAGTAAGTTTTTGTCCATCTCTTACGGTTTAGCAGTTATTCAAAATTTAGTAACATTCATCCAGAATAAACTACTCTTCAGAGGCTATTCCCAGAAAATTCAAGATATACATTTTATTTTTCAGGTAAATATGTATAATATCCGAAACTTTAATCAAAATCGTTAGAGCCATTTTTGAGAAAATCAAAACTTTCGAAAAAAGTTCCATGTAAAGGGTAGTTGGGGGTGGGGGGATTTTTCTCAAAATCTTCGTGTCGCATCCCTGGAAGATACTAAACTTAAATACCAAGTTTGGTATTTTACCTAATTTTTGTTTTTGAGTTATCGTGTTCACAGACACACGGACACACACACACACACACACGGACCTTTTTTCGAAAATGCTTTTTTTAGATAAAGGAGACCCTAAAACATATATTTCCGGTGAAATCTCGGTATCGAATTTTTTGGTGGAGTGCAATACTTTCTCTATACACTATGTACATAGTGCCTATAGAGAAAGTAAAAATCGATACCGAGATATCAATGGAAATAGACATTTTAGAGTCCCCTGTGTCCAAAAAAAGTACTTTCAGAAAAAGGTCCGAGGGTGTATGTGTGTGAACACGATAACTCAAAAACGAAAAGTCGGTATAATACCAAACTTGGTATTAAGTTAATATCTTCCAGGGATGTGACACGAAGCTTTTGAAGGAAGCAGAGCTGTTTGTTATTATAATTAAACTATTTGGTGGCCTATTTATCTAGGGTAGGCTAGCCCACTGTAGCTTCGCTAAAGGTCATTCAATATTATGTTTTTCAAATGGGAAGAGTCCTACTCTATAGCAAATGAGATGCGTTATCGTGCTCTGCGTTGCCAGGTCACTATCCCCACTCTTTTCATATTTCCCTCTCACACACTGAACATGAAATCTGCCTGGCGATATAATGAGAAACTTATTTGAGCTAAAAATCTGTGATTTTTACAGTTCTGCTACAAACATTACTCCCTTCTTCCTCGTGCATAATTTTTTCTAAAATTTGAATACATATTTTGTCTTAGCGCAAGTAGTATTTATCACATAGCGCGTTACTCCCCAGTTAAGCGGGAATGTCAACACAGCATCACTCCGGTTGGCTGCCGGCCTGGTGGCGCTCAAGGACAAACTTTATCCCATTTGAAAGTCGCTGTAGAAGGAACGAGCAGTCTCTAACTACTGCACTCATATGGATGGCATAATAACCCTGCAAATTAAATTTTCTGAGTGCAGAAAACTGAACACTTGTTCCGCCCGCCACTTTCTGCTTTTAGGCAGGCATGAACATAGTAAGGGATGAAATTAAACGATCTTCCGGGCTTGTAGGCCGTGGTCTATTGGAGTTTTCACTTGGTATTATGTTTATAGAGTTTTCACTTGGTAGTGAAAACTCCAATAGACCACGGCCTATAAGCCGGGAAGATCATTTAATTTCTAACGACACCGGCCGTTAAAGCCTACGTATTTCCATAGTAAGGGATGGCTTGTTGCTTTCTGCTCTCGACATAAAACTGACACACGACGCACATACAAGGAACAGATAGCTGTCCCTGCTGACACGTGTTTACTCAGTGCATGCACGGAGGAACAAGTCTATTTGTTCCGGCACAAAATAAAGCGAGCTGGTAACATCTGCCATCACAAAATGCTGTAACAATAAGGAATTCTGCAGCAGTGGCGACTGCTTTATACAGAGCACGTGAACATTGTAACTTTTGACATTTTACAGATTTATTGATTAGATAATTATTATTTGTAATGCTGTTAAACGTAACGTAACACGCTAGTGAAAAATCTTCGGAGTATGAATCTACAATTTACTTAGGGATCAAATACATATGGGCCGTGCACATGTGAAGAAGTGCATTAGCGGGCGACTTTTTTCCTGCGCTCTGACTTCATTTTATCACTACAGTGTTACGCTAAGGCCACTTAGCACAGCAGAAGTCTACTCAGCAAAGTACAGCAGCAAAGACTGTTACCGAATATACCTTTAAATAACCTGTACTCGCTAAACAGAACGGGTTGGCAAGTAAACAAAGCTAAAAATTATGTCCTGGGAATAAGGAACGTGCAAGCGAGAAATATTCTCGCGGTTTCTCCATACTATCCATAATCTCAATTAATTTACACGTTACTTCGTTTTCGCCCTAACACGGTGTGCTTATTATGGACGCAAAAGGCTTAACAGGAATACATTTGGACAACTCAAAACAAGCGCAAAAATACTTTCTTTCGTTATTAATAATAATAATAATAATAATAATAATAATAATAATAATAATAATAATATATTAATATTGTCTTTGCTGTTGCTGCTTTTAGCGGTTGCAACTCTATCAATTTATAGAAGATGCTATTTCACATTTTCAGGGCTGTCCAACATTTTATGATACCCAAAATTTATATTCACGAGCCGCTGCTGTTCTCAAGGAACGCTTTAATCAATTTTAAGAGGTTGTCGTTCACAGAGCGGAAACCGTCTTTGTATCCCAATCTGGGAAACGGGACACCAATACAAGATCTCGGTTGAAAAGCTTCACTTGCAGACAGCGTATCGAATTATAAAAGAATTCTCTTTCTTTCGCTTCATTTTTATGCACACCGAATCTTTCCCTTTTGTCTATTCCTCCTTTCTTTTCGGTAAAGAGGAAATTAGATGTTATTGAAAAGGAGGTCACGTTTGTGTTGAGAAGAGTTACTTTATCTCAGTAGCGATCCTGCGTGTCAATTGGCTGCTGACCCTGAAAAACCGCTGAATTTTATGCCAAGGAAATACGGAGATTAGTTCAAGATTAAGATTGTACAATGAAACAGCATCTAGTATCTTGGGATCAGTGTACATGAGAATGACAAAGTTTTCCACTCCATTCTTGAGCACTACGCTCTTTTTAACAATAAATGAGAAAGTTGTTGAATCACAAAAACAAAATTATTGTATACATTTGATTTACTTTGAATACTATATATAGTAATTTTTTCGCGAATTTTTTAGAATCGCTCATACTTCCCAGAAACTGTTTTAACGATACATGACAAATATCTATGGATAAGTAGAGTCAGACTGAAAGTTCAATGTCATAGAGGGGATTTCCCAGTCTTTAGTCGGTTGCTCTACCACTGAGCTACTATGGCAATATGCCGGTAAGGCATTAAATTCCTTAACTGACTCGTATGTTTCCCGGTAAACCACAAGGTGTTATCAAATTATTTTGAGATGACAACCCCAATGGCGACTTACAGTGTCGTAAGTTCTTCAAGATTCATAGTATAGCCAAATATTATGGACAATTGATTGATAATTTAATTGTTTTCTCACACAAACCGTGCGAGGGACAGGAGTTGACTCAAAATAATTTGAGATCACTTTGAGGTTCACCGGGAAACATGCGAGTCAGTTGAGAAATTTAATGCCGTAGCGACATATTGCCATCGTAGCTCAGTGGTAGAGCAACCGGCTAGAGACCGGGAGATCCGTGGCTTAAATACCGGCTATGGCATTGAATTATTCAGTCATTACTTCTGTCGGAAAGTTAATGTGAAATTAGTGCGAATGTATGTAGAATATTCAACATAAGCACCACTAATTAAAACCATTAATGTGAATTATCTATAACTCAACCATCATTTAGCCAGCTCACAGTGAAAGTGGGACTTTTTAGCATAGGGTGCTCATACTATATGTTTTGTGTTATAATATTCCAATCTCACCAAATTTAATGTTATGCAGATTTTATAATCATTAATAAATCTTCCGGAGCCGTGGCAGAGATGTTAGAAAGCTCGCCCTCCACCTAGGTGGCCCAGGCTCACTCCCAAGCGTCCGCATTTGGGATTTGTGGCGTCTGGGCGGGTTTCCTCCGGACTCTTCGGTTTCCCACAACACCCATTCCACTAATTGCTCCGTCATTACCTTTCCTGTCATCCATTTCAATTTCATTTCATATTAACCAGTTCTTCACGCTCGTGCCTGCCTGACGTTGCAGGTTCCTCATTCTGTGATCACATGCCGTTGGCTCCCCGACAGACTTCTGACCCCCAGGCACCCACTTGTAAGTACTAGAGGGCTGTCAGTTTTACATACGGGCAGGTTTACCGACAATGTAACGTATTAAATCTTCTTAAAAGGATTCAAATTAGCGTTTCAAACAGTAATATTTTAAATCCCTCAAGCTTTCGGGGAAAAACGTACTTTTTATTTCTGAACGGTGTTAAACTGCTTAGGTTCTCAGCGTCTCGTATAATAAGCGTGAAAAACCGGTTATGTTTGCCTAGAGGTTTATATCAGGTATGAGGTCAATACGTGTCCTAAATCTATGACAGGGGATTTACAGGATTGCCTCCCTGCCGAAGGAAGCCATGCTATGCAAAATCCATTGTTCTCTTTCGGATTTGAACCCACGATCTCCAGAACCAGATGTTACTCCTAGACTACACAGGACTAAACAAGAACTCGGCGTGATATATTCGAGTATTTTACTATCGTAATCGCACTATGTAAGTACATAGCTGATAGAGAAGATATTGTACTCCACCCAAAAATTCAATTTCGAGATTTCACCGGAAATTTTAGGCTTCCTGAATGCAAGAATAGCATTTTTAGAAAAATGTCCGTGTGTGATTTTTATTAAAATGCCGTATACTCCAGATGCTTACATGTTAAATAAAATATATATTTCGAATCTCTTGGGAATAGAACCTGAACACAAAAAGTATAGTTAAAACAACAATTTATACAGTTTTTTATTACCTATTATTATTATTGCTATTATAATAAGCGCTAATCATTTCCGAGATATTCCCTGATATATGCAGGTTTAAATTTTAAAATACTTAGCGTTTCTCAAATGGGAAGTTCTCATCCGTTCATATCTCTTTTGTTTTACTCCTAGCCATCGAAAGAGATCCGAATTTCAATGGCAATCGCATAGCCACAGTTTTTAAAACAGTTACTGTCGCTTTAGCCTAGCGTATTCCCTTATTTCCGTTTTACTTATAAGAAACTAAATAATAAGACCATTTCTGGTAATGCTTATCTTGACTAGCATTATGTAGATAGAATCTGATTTGTTTTTGATATTGATAGTGTTTAACGCCCGCTTTTTACTACAAATGGTACCTCAGGCAATGACACTGATTATACATGGAATGAAGATGGAGCACCGGTGGAATGCGATGGCAGAGGAAACTGGAGAACTCGGAAAAAACCCGCCCTTGCGCTGCTTTGTTCACCACAAATCCCATTGGGATCGAACTCGGTGAGTGCTCTAACCACTCAGCCACGGCGCGACCATAAAAATCTGATGTTCTCCATTCACATGACCTTCTATACATCTCTGTAACACAGTATTCTTAATAAGCTTATTCTTTTATCTACTTCGTGCTAATCGAGATAAACATTAGCAAAAGGGTCTTAATTACTTAGTTCCTTATAAGCCGAAGGGAAATAAGGGAATACACTAGGCTAAACCGACAGTCAAATGTTTCAAAAAGTGGTTGCAATGGGATAGAAATCCGTTTCTTTGCGTGGCCAGGAGTTGAGAAGCTCCCATGCGAGAAAAATTGTATTTTAAAACTGAAACCAATGAGAAGAAATATCTGGAAAACGATCAGCTTCACGAAAAAAAATGCATATGACATAAACTGTATGTTTTACGGAGATCTACATTTTTGTGTAGTAAGTTTTTGTCTATCTCTTACGGTTTACTAGTCATGTACAATTCAGAAAAGTTCATCCAGAATAAAGAAATCTTTAGAAGCTGTTGCCAGAAAATTCAAGATATATATCTTATTTGCCATGGAAATGTCATATATATTAGAGATTTTAATCAAAATCGTAAGATCTATTTTTGAGAAAACCAAAAGTTTCTAAATTTGTTCCATGTAAAGGGTAGTTGGAGGTGGGAGGATTTTCTTGAAAATCTTCGTGTCGCATTCTTGGAAGATACTTAACTTATGTATCAAGTTTGGTATTTAACGGACATTTCTTTTAGAGCTATGCTACGCACAGAAAATTAATATCTAAAAAGTCCTTTATTACTTTCTCTATACGCACGATGTACCTAGTGTATAGGTAGGTATTGTATAGCACCCAAAAATTCGATACCGAGATTTCACCGGAAATATATGTTTTGAGACCCCCTGAATCCAAAAAAAAAACATTTTTAGAAACATGTCCCTGTGTGTGTCTATGTGTGTGTGGGGAGGGGCAGCTTAGCTCAAAAAATAAAAGACCGTTAAAACCAAACTTAGTATTTAAGTTTGGTATCTTCCAAGAATGCTGCACGAAGATTTTCAAGAAACTCCCCTCACCTCAAACGACTATTTATATGAAAAAAATTCGAAAATTTCGATTTGCTTAAAAATGGCTCTAACAATTTTGATTAAAATCTCGTATTTTAAGATATTTACCTGACAAATAACATGTATATCTTGAATTTTCTGTGAATAGCCTCTGAAGACTACTTTATTCTGGATACATTTTACGAATTTTTCCATAACTGCTAAACCGTAAGAGAAGGACAAAAACTTACCACACAGAAAATGCAGAGCACATTAAAACACACAATTTATGTTATATACCTTTTTTTTCGTCTAGTTGATCGTTTTTAAGATATTCCTTGTTTTTAGCTTCATTTTGAAAAAACTTATACTTTTCGCATGCAGGAATTTGTCAACTCGTGTCCATACAAACAAAGAAACTTCAGTCACATAGCAACCAGTTTTTGACCTTCACTTTAACCTATGGTACTCCCTTATTTCCCTTCTACTTACAAGAAAGCAAGTAATAAGACTATTTCTGCTAATGTTTTATCAATTAGCATCAAGTAAATAGAAGCGTAAGCTTTTTAACAATAATTCATTGCAGATATGTAGAGAAAGTCAAGCGAATGGAACGCATCAGATTTTGTTTAATTCAGGGTGTACCAAAACATGTATTTCCGGTGAAATCTCGGTATCGAATTTTTTAGTACAATACACTATGTACATAGTACGTGTAGAGAAAGTAAAAAGATAATTATGTATAAGAATAATTTGTTTGCAGAGGACAAAGAGAAAGTCATGTGAATGGAACGCATCATCAAAAATGTTTTTGTTCGAAATTTTTAAATCTTGTAATCAAATATTTGGAGTAAAAGTGAGCTAGTTCAAGCACGATACCGTTTGTAATTGTTAGCATCTAACAAAAGGAACACGGAATGGGAATATCGTAATCGAAATGAGAGAGTAAGCCGTAAATAAATAATAAAATGTTTTAAATGCCACTTGGGAGATAGCAAATAGACTACAAAACAAAAACACAGAGCAAAACCAGCCTTAGTGAGACCGCCAGACATATGAAAAAGCAACGTCTGTAAAAGGTCAAGAAGTGTTCTGTCAACTCAAGTAGTAAGCTAAATATGAACGTCTAAAGAGCACCAAGGAAAACAGGAAGAAAAGAAATACCAAGAGTCGGTTGGGAATTTTAAGCATAATCACAATAGATGCAGATGAAATAAATATGGTAAATAAAATTGTGATTTTTGATCAGTTATATAATTTTTCAGGCCCTTTTTAAGGACTGCAAAGATATAATTAACTTAACGTGTAAATGTAAAAGTTAAGAATTTAACAGAAAGCTATGAACAGTGACAACATTGTTGGAATGCAAGCCATAACCTTAAACTTGGATCATAAAATATTTCGTTTCGTAATCTGCTTACCCAAACTGATATCGTAGGACGGACACCTCCCTAGGACTTTAGTCGTCCTCCGTTGGGTAATGGTTAACATGCTAACTTCATTCACCCAAGGTCGCGGGTTCAAACCCGCGGGTGTAAAAAAATCCTTCCCTTCAGAAGGGAAGTAAAGTCGTAGATTTACAGCACGTAAAAGAACCTCAAGCCTGATAGAGAGGCCTCTGAGCAAAATTATGCGGTCTTTCACACCCAATTTAGAATGGGACGCCATTTACATTTTCCCTAGGACTTACAAGTCAATGCCTAGGGATCAGAAGCCTGTCGGGGAGCCTATGAACCACAGAATGGAGAACTTGTCGGCCCGTAGCCAGGCATGAACATGAGGAAGTGGATGATTGAAATGTAAGCGAAATTGATTATGGAGCAATTGATGAAATAACTGGGGGGGGGGACCAGACGACCCGGAGAAAACCCACCCATACGCCGCTTCGTCCACCAGGAATCCCACATACGGGCGCTTGGGATCAAACCCGGGCCGCCTGGATGGGAGGCGAGCGGTCTAACCACTCACCCACGGCGCCGCCGTATTATAAAATACAGTGGACTGAAAAATATTTTCCCATCCCAAATTACCCTTTACATGGACAAATTTTCGTGAACTATTTTGATTGAAGTAAGATATTTGCTTTATAAATACAATTAAATTCTTGAATTTTTTGGAAATTGTCTGTGAGATCCAGTTTCTTCTGCAATTTTTGCATACTAGGTAAACACTGAGAGACAGAAAATATCTCTTCCTCTTCTTTAAGGGCTTGCTCTCCTCTTTGGAGGGCTTACACCGCCAGTGTCTAACAAGCCAAGCTAGGTAGGTGGTCGAACATCAAGCAAACTCAGGACCATTGTAAAACCAGGATGGACAAGCTCAATGCCTGCTTAGAGTGAAGTCGAATTCTTTATATACACAGTAACCATGGTATTAGCTGTATAGCATCCAAAATACTAAACACTCCAAGAAGTTAATGCACCAAAATTATAATTATCCCCTCTGCATTTATTGGAGCCAAAAGAAAATTGTTAAACCTAGATAAAAAAATCTGATGTGTTCCATTCACATGGCTTTCGCTTCATCTCTGCAACAAATTATTGTTAAAAAGCTTATGCTTATTACTTTCTCTATACGTACTATATACATAGTGTATAGAGAAGGTATGGCATTGTACCCAAAAATTCGATACCGAGATTTCACCGGAAATACATGTTTTGAGACCACCTGAATCCATTTTTAGAAAAAAGGGTGTGTGTCTATCTGTCTGTGTGTGTGTGTGTGTGTGTGTGTGTGTGTCTGTGGGCAGCATAGCTCAAAAACGAAAAGACCGTTAAATACCAAACTTGGTATTTAAATTCAGTATCTTTCAAGGATGCGACACGAAGATGTTAAAGAAAATCCCCCAACCACTAACTACCCTTCACATGGGAACATTTTTCAAAAATTTTGATTTTCTAAAAAATGGCTCTAACGATTTTGATTAAAATGTCATATATTAAAGATATATACTTGACTAATATGTATATCTTCAATTTTCTGGAAATAGCCTCTGAAGACTACTTTATTCTGGATGAATTTTGCGGAAATTTGTGTAACTGGTAAACCGTAAGAGATAGACAAAAACTTACAACACAAAAAATGTAGAGCACATTAAAACATATAATTTATGTTACATACATTTTTTTCGTGGAGTTGATCGTTTTTTTAGAAATTCCTTGTTTTTTTGTTTCAGTCTTAAAAAACGTGTACTTTTCTCATACAGGAATTTCTCAACACCTGTCCGTACAAGCAAAGGAACTTCAGTCACATAGCAACCATCTTCAGCTGTCACTTTAACCTATGTTACTCCCTTATTTCGCTTCTTCTTACAGGGAAGCAAGTAATAAGACTATTTCTGCTAATTTTTTCTCACTAAGCATGAAGTAAATAGAAGCATAAACTTTTTAACAAAAAATTGTTGCAGAGATATAGAGAAAGTCATGTGAATGGATTACATCAGATTTTTTTTTACTTCATGCTAATCGAGAAAAAAGTAGCAAAAATAGTCTTATTACTTGCTTCCAAGCAAGTAGAAGGGAAATAATGCAGTAGCATAGGCTAAAGCATTCGTCAAAAGCTGGTGGCTATGTGACTGAAGTTCCTTTGTTTGTATGGACAGGAGTTGACAAATTCCTGTATGAGAAAAGTAAGTGTTTTAAAGCTGAAACTAATAACAAGGAATATCTAAAAAAACGATCCACTGTACGAAAAAACGTACATAATATAAACTGTATGCTTTAACGTGACCTACCTTTTCTTTTAAGCAAGTTTTTGTCTATCTCTTACGGTTTGCTAGTTATGCAAATTTCTGTAAAATTCATCCGGAATAAAGTAGTATTCATAGGCTACTCCCAGAAAATTCAAGATATACCTCTTATTTGCTAGGTATGTATCTTTAATATACGATATTTTAATCAAAATCGCTAGAGCCATTGTTTAGAAAATCAAAATTTTCGAAAGGTTTTCCATGTAAAGGGTAGTTTGGGGTGGGGTGATTTTCTTGTAAATCTTCGTGTCGCATCCTTGGAAGATATTAAACTTAAATACCAAGTCTGGTATGTAACGGTCTTTTCGTTTTAGAGCTATGCTGCCCACAGACACACAGACACACACACACGCACACACACGGAACTTTCTCTAAAAATCGGATGTGTTCCAATCACATGACTTTCTTTACATCTCTGCAACCAGTTATTCTATTTACTTCATCTAATCGTGAAAAAATTAGCAGAAATAGTCTTATTGCTTGCTTCCTTGTTAGTAGAAGCAAACTAAGGGGGTGCCATAAGTTAAAGTGATAGTCAAAAGCTGGTTGCTATGTAACTGAAGTTCCTTTGTTTGTATGGACACGAGTTCACAAAGTCCTGTAAGAGAAAAGTATAAGTTTTTATAGCTGAAACCAAAAACAAGGAATATCTCAAAAGCAATCAACTCCAAGAAACAAATTTATATAACATATTTGTGTGTTTTAAGGTGCTCTACATTTGTTGTGTGGTAAGTTCTTATCCATCTCTTATGGTTTAGCAATATTCATAGGCTATTCCCAAAAAATTCAAAATATACATTTTATTCGCCAGGTATACATCTTTAATATACGATATTTTAATCAAAATCGGTAAAGCCATTTTTAAAAAACAAAATTTTCGAAAACTTTATCTTGTAAAGAGTAGTTTGGGGTGGGGAATTTTCTTGTAAATCTTCGTGTGGCATCCTCGGAAGATACTAAACTTCAATACCAAGTTTGGTATGTAATGGTCTTTTCGTTTTTTGAGCTATGTTGTCCATAGACACACACATACAGACCTTTCTCTAAAAATCGTTTTTTTTTGTTTCAGGGGTTCTTAAAACATGTATTTCCGGCTAAATCTCGGTATCGAATTTTTGAGTGGAATACAATACTTCCTCTATACACTATGTACATAGTACGTATAGAGAAAGTAAAAATTCGAGGGTAAAGGCAAAAATCTCTTCACGCATAACAAATGAATTTATATATCGATATGTTATAGACGGCCAATATCTAGAAATCCTTTGAACCGGATATTCAAGTTGCAAATAATTTAAGTTTTTAACCGACATTCATTCATACTCGTTATCCATAGTTATGATTATCCGTTGTATAATGTTGAATTGGCGATCGTCTGGAGACCATGGCATACGATCCGGTTCAAGAACTGTGCTAGCAGGGCGAAGTTGTGAAACTGCGTCCAGCATCTCAAGGTAGCCGGGTTCCATGTACATCGGCCAGGGAGGGGAGCACATTATGCAACAGCAGCTGTGTCTTTCTTTTCTTGCATTGGCTCGCTGCTTCTTTACAGTGATACGTTTCTCCTACTCTTTCTTTTTACTTTCTCTACACGTACTATGTAGACAGTGTATAGAAAAGCTATTGCATTCCACCCAAAAATTCGATACCGAGATTTCACCGGAAATACATGTTTTGGGTCCCCCTGAATCCAAAAAAAAAACCATTTTCAGAAAAAAGGTCCGTGTGTGTGTGTGTCTGTGGACAGCATAGCTCAAAAACGAAAAGACCGTTGAGTACCAAACTTGGTATTTAAGTTTGGTATCTTCCAATATGCTGATGACGTGCTGTTGTACTGTACAAACAAACACCCACGCAGAGCCTTCAACCCCATTCAGAGACACCTCTGCCTCATCCAAAAGTGGTGCGAGCGTTGGCGATTGTCCATCAATCCGGAGAAAAGCCACGCTATTCTCTTCACCCAGCGCCGCTTTCCCGCAAACTTCCCCACATTCACATACCTCAGACGAAGGATACAATGGACAAACACCATCACCTACTTGGGGGTGAAGCCTGTGAGATCTGGGGCATGGCGGCATACTCCAGTCTGCTGTTGCTTCAGCGGGTACAGAATAAGTGTTTTCGGGCTATCTAGTCTGTGCCTCGAGACTTTCCAACGAGACTCCTGCACGAAGCCTCTGGTCTACCACCATACCTGGAGGACAAGATTAGGAGTCGGGCAACAAAATTCAACGAAGGGTTACCATTCCATCGGTGCGCCATCGTTAGGTCTCTTGGGGATTACTATCCCACAAACCGCCGCTTCAGGCGATTCCGGCTTCCCCGCATGGCTTGCGGGCATCCCCGGTAACGAAGGAGCACCTCCAACAGCTGCTACGGCTAAGCTCCTTATAATCCTTCAAGAGATGCTTGGATTCAAAATTAAAACCTCAAAACAAACATTTTGATAAACACACACCAGCGGTGCACAAGGGCCGTTGCACCATAATAAGCAACCGCCGAGGAGCAACACTTGCCTCCTCCCGTCACTCCACAATCCCAACACTCACCCGCCATTCTGCAAAAACCCACAATCCCGTCAGAACGTGGTTAAGTTCTCTCCGAGAACAGGGACACGTCTATCACACCTCGGGCTGCCCTCAGCCTGCCAATTGCTCTGGTCTGGATGCGACACGAAGATTTTCAAGAAAATCCCCTCATCCTCAACTACCCTTTACATGGAACTTTTTTTCGAAAATTTTGATTTTGTTAAAAATGGCTGTAACGATATTGATTAAAATATCGTATATTAAAGATATTTACCTGACTAATGAAATGTATATCTTGAATTTTCTGGGAATAGCCTCTGAAGACTGCTTTATTTTGAATAAATTTTACGGGATTTTGCATAACTGCTAAACCGTAAGATATGGACAAAAACTTACCTCACAAAAAATGTAGATCACGTTAAAACACAATTGATATAATATACCTTTTTTCGTGGAGTTGATCGTTTTTCAGTTATTCCTTGTTTTTGGTATCTCATACAGGAATTTGTCAACTCCTATCCATACAAACAAAGGAACTTCATTCACATAGCAGCCAGTTTTTGACTACCACTTTAACCTATAGTACTCCCTTATTTCGCTTCTACTTACAAAGAAGCAAGTAATAAGACTAGTTCTGCTATTTTTTTTTTTTTTCTCGATTAGCCTGAAGTAAATAGAAGCATAAGCTTTTTAACAATACTTTGTTACAGAGATGCAGAGAAAGTCATGTGAATGGAACGCATTAGATTTTTCTTATTTCAAGTAAGTATTGAGGAGCACCCAATTTAATGTGCCCCCATGTATTTTATTCACACAATTTTCTCTGCTCACTCTTTGTCCGTTCTTTGAAGCCCACTTTTGTATTACTCCGCGCCCATGTGCACAAGCATATGTGACAGGCGACAGTGTCATCTTCGCCCAAGTGTTACGCCATATTACATTCAAAACAAGTTGTATGGACAAGAATTGATTACTAGTGGGTTTTGCTTTAACAAACAAACTTTCCTTATTAAATGATTCTGAGAAATATATCAAGAAATAATAACCATAGTGAATTCAAACGGCGGCACCGTGGCCGAATGGTTAGACCTCTCGCCTCCCATCTAGGCGGCCCCCGTTCGATCCTAAGCGCCCGCATTTGGAATTTGTGGTGGACGAAGCGGCGTCTACGCAAAAAATGTAGATCTCAATAAAAACAGATTTTGTGTCATGTACATTTTTTCGTGGAGTTGACCGTTTTCGAGATATTCCTTGTAATTGATTTCAGTTTTATAAAACTTGTCAACGCTTGGCCACGCAAAGAAATGGAATTCAATCCCATAGCAACCAAATTTTAAAACATTTGACTGTCGGTTTATCCTAGCGTATTCCTTTAGCTCCTTTCTTCTTATAAGGCACTAGATTGAATATCTTTATTATTTATAAGTTTTGTAATATTAATTTCCTTATTAGTAATGTTATATAGTGAAGTTTATATAATAGGGGATATTACGTTAAATCGTTTTATTTTTTTAGTTTTAATATTTCTATTATCTATATTTGTTTTACTTTCTCTAAACGCACTATGCACATAGTGTATAGAGAAGGTATTGCATTCCACCTAAAAATGCGATATCGAGATTTTACCGGAAATATGTGTTTTAGGGTCCCCTTTACCTAAAAAAGCATTTTCGGAAAAAGGTCCGTGTGTGACTGTGAACACGATAACCCAAAAATCGAAAAGTTGGTAAAATACCAAACTTGGTATTTAAGTTTAATATCTTCCAGTGATGCGACACGAAGATTTTCAGAAAAATCCCCCACCCCCAACTACCCTTTACATGGAAATGTTTTCGAAATATTTGATTTTCTCAAAAAATGGCTCTTACGATTTTGATTAAAGTTTCGTATATTAAAGCTATTTACTTGACAAATAAAATGTATATCTTGAATTATCTAGGAATAGCCTCTGAGGAGTACTTTATTCTGGGTGAATTTTACAGAATTTTGAATAACTGCTAAACCGTAAGAGATGGACAAAAACTTACTACACGAAAAAAATGTAGAGCACGTTAAAACACACAATTTATGTTATATACATTTTTTCGTGGAGTTGATCGTTTTTGAGACATTCCTTGTTTTTTGGTTTCTGCTTTGAAAAACGTATACTTTTCTCATACAGAAATTTGTCAACTGCTGTCCATACAAACAAAGGAACTTCAGTGAAATAGCAGCCAGCTTTTGATTATCACTTTAACCTATGGTACTCTCTTATTTCGCTTCTACTTACAAGAAAGCAAGTAATAAGACTATTTCTGATAATTTTTTTTTCTGATTAGCATGAAGTAAATAGAAGTATAAGCTTTTTAAGAATAATTTGTTGCAGAGATGTAAAGAAAAGCATGTCAATGGTACACGTCAGATGTTTTAATTATTAGTCCTAATTTAATATATGTCTTATTATGTAATAAGACGGTAATTCCTAATGTTTTAGCATGAAATAGAAGCAAAAGGTGCTTACCAATAATGTGTTACAAAGTCATGTGAATGCAGCATATCAGATTTTATCGAAGGACTGTTTAAACCGTACGGTGCAACACTGGAGTTCTCCATTTAAACTTGTCAGTAGAAGAGAATGGTAGAGCGAAGAGAGAGAGAGAGAGAGAGAGAGAGAGAGAGAGAGAGAAGTATTGAGAGACTGAGATAAGGGTAGAGAGAATCATCGTAGTTAACACAAAAACTCGAGCGGAGCTGCGACTCCGTTGATTATGTGGGTAATAAACAATTCAAGTTTATCAACTGGAAGTCTGGCTTTTAAGACTGCCGCAGATGACATAATGGATCCTCCATATGTAGCATGTGGTGACCTAAATGAAAGAGCGTATACTACTGGGATAGGTCCACTTGTATTGATCCCGATGAAGCAGGAAATCCCGACGGCGCTCTGTTCGAGGAATCCTCAGGGTGAAGAGAAAGCGGCCATGCACGGTGAGCGGGTTTTCCTATTCACCTGAATCACAGGCTAATCTACCAGTTAACCTGGAATTGGAAACGTCACAGCACGCACTGCTGTTATTACGTAAGTTTTTTCGTTGAAAACTCCACAAGCTTATAACTGTTAACAATGTTGAGCATTGCGTTATTTCTCTTTGCCTCTTTTATCCCTTTTTGTTTCCTCTACACGTACTGTACAGTGTATAGAGAAGGTATTGCACTCCACCCAAAAATTCGATACCGAGGCTTCACCGGAAATATATGTTTCAGAAAAAGGTCCGTGTGTGTCCATGTGTCTGTGAACACGATAGCTCAAAAACGAAAAGTCGGTAAAATACCAAAGGTGGTATTTACGTTTAGTATTTTCCAAGGATGCGACACGAAGATTTCCAAAAATTCCCCCAACTACCCTTTACATGGAACTTTTTTCAAAATTTTTGTTTTTCTCAAAAATGGCTCTAATGATTAAAATATCGTGTATTAAAGATATTTACCTGACAAATAAAATGTATATCTTGGATTTTCTGGGAATAGCCTCTGAAGAGTACTTTATTCTGAATTAATTTTACGGAATTTTGCATAACTGCTAAACCGTAAGAGATGGACAAAAAGTTACAGCACAAAAAATGTAGAGAACATAAAAACACATAATTTATGTTATACACAGTTTTTCCGTGGAGCTGATCGTTTTTTGAGATATTCCTTGTTTTTCGTTTCACCTTTAAAAACCTTGTATTTTTCTCGTACATGAATTTGTCAACTCCTGTCCATAGGAACAAAGGAACTTCAGTCACATAGCAACCAGCTTTTGACTATCACTTCGCCCTATGGCACTCCCTTATTTCGCTTCTACTTTCAAGGAAGCAAGTAATAAGACTATTGCTGTTATTTTTTTCCCAATTAGCATGGAGTAAATAGAAGCATAAGATTTAACAATAATGTGTTGCAGAGATGTAGAGAAAGTCATGTGAATAGAACACATCAAATTTTTCTGGAATTTCCCCCTATTCCTCATTATGTTTCATTATTTTATATGGTAAATTATGCTTTTTATATATTATTCATATTTGCTCCGGCTAGGTGGACTCATCGGTCGAGCAAGTATGTAGTAAAGATCGTAAAAAGGAACTATTTCAGAGATAGCACATTTGAAGTTTTAGTTTAAGCAACTTATTTAAACTGTGACCAAAGATTACATAATTTACGTACACGTTATATTTCTATACGATCATAGCTGAAACTATTCGTTCACTTACACGTATAACTTAGATTTCGATATTACGTTTATTACATAGCTAATCTGTAATACCAAAATATTGGGGGACAACGAATTAAATGCACTTCTACCCACTTCTCTACTACATTGTACAGTACATAAAATCCGACTGTATTGTATCGTACATGACGACAAACTGAACCGAGAACTCGTGTCTGCGTAGAATATTATATCAAACATGCCTGTTCTGCCTAAGCATTAAGACTATTCTCTAATTGGTTAGTCTTCCTGCTCTCAGTAGCGCCTCTTCTCACGAGCCAATAATAACTATCCTACGGTGAGTTTCAAATGGGATGAGGTTCGTCCTTGAGCGCCACCAGGCCGGCAACCAATCGGAATGCTGCTGTGTTGACATATTGCATTTGCGCTAAGAGAAAATATTCAAATTTTGAAAATAATAATTTACGAGGAAGATAGGGAGTAATGTTCGTAACAGAACCATAAAAACCACAGATTTTTAGGTCAAATAGTTTTCATAATTCACATGAATAAACATTATGTCGCCAGGCAGATTTGCATGCTCAGTGTGCGAGTGAGAGGGAAATATCAAAAGAGTAGAGGTAGCGACCTGGCAACGCAGAGCACGATAACGCATCTCATTCGCTGCAGCGTAGAACTCTTCCCATTTGAAAACTATTATAGTATCTCATTTAGTCTCTTAGCTCCCCATTATCTTTCACATTTTTTTATACCACTAAGACTTGTGTAGTCTTTTTAACTCAATAACATTCTTTATGTTTCCCCCAACTCCCTGGCTATTGTCCACAAAAACCTTGCGACTGATAACTCTTTTATGACATGTACAGCTTCAACTATATCTTCTCTTTTATAACTAAGCTTATGCTAACATCCTCTAATAATAAAATATTATTTCTGTATTACATACACGTGTTTACATTATCCTGCTTGTTAAATATTTATACCTTTTTGCAGTTATTAATACTGCCTCAAATTATAGCAGAAGTAAGACATGAGAAATTTACTGTGAGTACATTGCTCTCAAGTTAATGTGAATACCATATTTCATTCGCATTGAATAGCCACTTTGCAATATATAAATTATTTCATGAATGTTATTTAACATATAAATACATTGCATAATCAAAATGTTCCATGCGCTTCAAAATTTCAGAAAATGGTTCGAAAGTATTTGAACCATGTACAAGAACTTTGCAGGGAGATATTTCAATCCCTTTGATTACTGAATTATGATAATTTTTTAAAAAGTTAGAAAAAATGTGTTAGGGTAATCTTGTTACTAGTAATGTTACAGTAGAATCTTCAGCAGATTTTGGGAAATTTTAGTTTTATTTAAACACATGGAATGTTTTGAAAGTGTGAAATTTTAGCTTTGAGAGCAACGGCTTTTATAAAATAGGAAACAGATGTTTTGGACGATCTTTAAATGGCCGTAGAGCCCGAAGCAAAATGAGACAGCTGGATATTCAAGGTCTCGAACATATTTTTGCTATAAAAAGCTACGAGTTTTTGACCAGTTATAGTAAAAATTTTGCTCGTGTCCCTTAACAGGTCGTTATTTTGTGACATTTCCTTATCAATCGGCAGTGCAATCGTAATTCGTGGTAACTGGTTTGCTGCACGAGTAATGAACATTGGTACAACTTTTCCTTGTACAATGTATAAGTAATTTAACTTATCAGCTGTATGCTTGTAGACTAAAACCAGCAATAAACTAAATATTTCGATATTTTCTATTTTGCAGCGATATTTGCTATTTTTAGGGGAAGGCATTCGTGGTATTTTATATATATTGAAAATATTATAATATAACATCCGTTAAATATCATATTTCATGAGAATCGGTTTTAGCCGTTCGTGCTGAAAACTTAACAAACAGAAATACCTACAAAGAAAATGTCGTGAAATACAGTTGTTTGCATTCTGTACTAGTAAGTAGGGAAGTATTTCATACTACTAAAATATTAGACGCCAAAAAATCACCGGAAATACTCGTTTTCAGATATCCTGAATGAAAAAAAAAAAATTTAGAAAGTAGGTCTGTGTGTGTGCGCGCGCAGGCGTGACTGTCGATCAATTGTTCGCAAAGGCTACCTCTCGATCTTGATATTGCTGTTGAACAGCTGACTCTAATTAGTTTCACGTGAGAACGCTAAACCCATTTTAACATTAATAATTATTTTACACCAATGATACTGAAGTTAAGAGCAATTTCATGAAACCTATTAATGGTCTTCATGATGCTGAACTACTTATTGGGAAAAACGACAGCAAATAATAAAGTATCCATGTTTATATAAAGTTATTTATAATTTAAAGTCGCGTAATCATTTCTTCTTTCTCGTTCTGTAAAGATCACTTACACATTTCTATTGCAATACAATTTATTTAGCTCCTCTGCCATTACTAAGGCGTTGTTCGCACATTTATTGCACTTGCATATGTACTCGAAATGTCTTAAAATTTTCCCAACCCACTAATTCTCGTCCTTAAATATTGTATATATTTAACATATAGTAATATCAAATTTAAGTTGATTAAGTTATCACAGGTTTGATATTTCCAGAAATATTTCTCTTTCAGGAGGTTTTGCTGCAACTGCCTTCAAAAGAGGAGAAGGGAAAATGAAACCCTTATTCTAAAAGCTGTTACATGTGTCTTAAAGGGAAACTCAATTTCACGGCTTCACTTCTGACCGCGTTTGAAATCCCTGGGGCGCAACAAATTGAACCATGTATTTCTGTTGTTGTTGTTGTTTTTTGTTTGTTTTTTTTTTTTTTTTAAGTTTTATTATATGAACTGGATTTTTTGCTGGAAACCCTTAATAGAGACCTTTCAGATAGTTCTTTCATTATTGGTTTAATAAAGAGTTAAGTATTAACCTCTTTTCCTACAAATTTTAAAACTCTAATGTGTTGATTTCACGTGCCTTCGTTTACTTGCATACATCTTTTACAACATTTTGTTAGAAAATTGTATTATTTTTGTTTGTTACATGGGCGTATGCAGAATTAGCCTCATTATGCTTTTTTCTGATTGATTAAGAGGTGGTGGGTAAGAGGGGTACCAGAAGGGCCGCTATGTGACGACTTTGAAATCCATACTTTTTTATTGCATCATGAGAAGACAATGAACCACTCAACCGATTTTGATAGTTTTTTTTTTTCACTATTTAATTGCTCAATTAGCTTAGATGGCTACAGGCCACACAATGTTTCCAAATTTTGTAATACTAGAGGTTTTATTTTCATATTTATGTCACCAAATTTCAATCCCGTTTGATTGGGGATCGATATCAAAGGCTAACTATTCTATGGTATATTTTAACGACTTAAAGCCTAAAGGGGTAAATGGGGAGGCTTAAACTACTTTGAAACCCAATTACTTTAGGGGGGGTTGCATATTCATTCATATTTTACTGAAGATTTATCAAGTAATATTTTAAGTATGATTTTTACTCAACCAAAATTATTAACTTACATTTTAGACTACTCCAAGTATATTTCCTACCTTTTATGCAGCAATCTACTCTGTTTAAACCATCAACTATTGCACAATTATTATACAATAGAATTTGGTGAACATCATAGGTATGTTACAGCTTCCAAAAGCTTCCTAATCCCTATTTTGCTTTACAAAATAAAACAAATAAACAAAAAACAAACCGACCGTTATTTTGAACCCCCTACACATAAAACTCCTGGGTCAAATAGTGCATAAAGTTTGTGCACTTGGAGTATAGGACTTGAAATTATAGAATACCATAATATCGCAACAAAAAATACTCATATTTTTTAACTTCTTATGTTATATTGTCGATTATTTGACCAGTGTGGACAAAACTTTGGACACAAACGCCTTAGATGCAAATAAAAATTTCAGACTACTTTCGACTTTCAAGAAGTACCGATGAATTTTTTTTTCAACCCCGGATGTTGTTGGATAAGACAGCTAGTATATTATGCTGGTTATGCAGAAACGAACACAGTTTTTGCCCTGTTTGCATCGATTGAGTTTGCTTGACCTGTTCGCAGTTTCATTGTCAACTTGCGATATGGCTAAGCGTCTGGTAGGATTAGAATATAGTGCAGGCTAATCAAGCTGGATTGCGCACCAGCGATCAGCGCAAAATTCACGCTGGGGAGTAGAAATCTGCCTGCAGCTAGCAATACAGTCCAGCACTGGGGCAGGTTATCCATCACGTCTGAATGAAGTCCGTAGCCATTTTTCGAAATCATTTATATGGTTTGAATAGAACGTAAAATGTATTATGGTTTATAAATCACTTTGTTTTTGTAGTTTTTTTCTGTGTTATTGTTATAGCTTTTATTGTTGCACATCTTTTATAATGTGCTACAATTTGTTCTCATAGAACTATTATAACATATGATAAAATATTTTTTGTTACACTCACTTATAACATTTTTGTTAACAACCTCTAAATGTATATTGTTCTGTGTCACTTGGCAAACTCATTTATGACTCAGACTAATAAATAAATAAATGGTGCCTTTTCCTCGCCGAATTCAGCAACAGGAGTCCGTCCTTTCCGGTAAACAGAAGCTGTTTTTTCGATAGTTAATGGACCTCCCCGGTTTTGCATAGTAACATACAATATGAGAAACGAAATAATCCCAAGACTAGCAGGGAGCATAATGACTAATACTATGTCTTCGACCAATCATGATTTGCCTGGTACCTCCCCTCCACCCGAATATCCAGCACTAGCTGCGAACGCACAAGAACATCGACTCTGCCGAGCAGAGCTGGAAACGGTGGATATTATATACATTTTATTCACCAATTTCTCAAAGTATAATGTAGGTATACTTCACTGAAGAACTTGATTACTTTGGAGGATAAAACTTTGTTTCTGTTTACTTAAATATCCTCCTCACAAACTGATCACCGCTTTAAATTTTAGGGTTATTTTGGAGTTATATACATTGACATTCTTTCATATCTGCGAATATTTGATTTTCTCTATTTTCTTTAAAATTTAATAGGAGTTCGTCAGTTCCAGATGCCTCCAAACTTTCTGCTCCACACTGCTTAGCAAAATGTCGAAACTAAAATTTATTTGTTGGAGGGATAGCGTCAGACTGAAAAATGGAATGCGATAGCCAGGATTTGAACCTCGGATTTTCCGTCCAATTCCTCTAACCACTTAGCCACTATGGCATCATACTGGCAGGGTACTAACTTTTCGAACTGACTCGCGTTTTTTCTGATAAACCATAAGGAGATCTCAAATTATTTTAAGTTGTCAATAAAGACTTACAAACTCCGTAAGTACGTAAGTCCCGTACTTTATAGTTAAGCAAATATTAGGTGTGATTAACATTGTCCAACATAACTTCACTGAAAATGTGCTCTTAGTTTAAGCCCCATTATACTGAAACGTAAGCGCAGACGCAGCATAAGCGGAAGAGTTTGCAACCATGTTATTTAATGGAAGCATTCACACAAGGCTCGCAACGCGCTACGTAACGGAAGTGTTCGCATAAGAGAAAAAGTTCTGCAACCGGTCCTCATAGTCGGCGCTAAAGTGTCTAGCTTTGGTGCTTCGTGGCGCAGGATCGGTGGTTCGTGTTTCTGTTTTTATGTTCTATCTAAGACATTCTCCACTAGTGGCCAATATGTGTGTAAATGAAAACAAATTCTACATTTTTTCCCGCAATTTATTGCCAGCTTCTGAGGAAGATATGATTCGAGATTTTACACCAACTATATAAACAAAATGCTCTTCCGTAACGCCATGCCTTGCCATTTTAAATACTGACGCCAGATGCTGTTCTGATTGTGAACCAACTTATCAAACATTAATGTCAAAATAACCAATATATTAGTATCACAAGCTTAAAACATTCTTAAAGCGAAGTTAGAGGTCTAAAATCTCAGAAATTATAAGCAAGAAACAAATTTATGAGCACTGCTTGAGATTCAGATAAATGAAAACAACTGATATCTCGCTGCATACGCTGACTAAAAAATCTTATGTGTTCCATTCACATGACTTTCTCTACATCTCTGCAACAAATTATTGTTAAAAAGCTTATGTTTCTATTTATCTCATGCTAATCGACAACAAATAAGCAGAAATAGTCATATTACTTGCTTGCTGGTAAGTAGAGGAGAAATAAGGGAGTACCATAGGTTAAAGTGAGTCAAAAACTGGTTGCTATGTGACTGGGGTTCTTTATTTGTATGGACAAGAGTTGACAAATTCCTGTATGAGAAGTTTTTCGAAGCTGAAAACAAAAACAAAGAATATCTCAAAAGCGATCAACTCCATGAAAAAAATGTATACAACATAAAGTGTGTGTTTTAATTTGCTCTACATTTTTTGTGTAGTAAGTTTTTGTCTATATCTTACGGTTTAGCAGTTATGCAAAATTCTATAAAATTCACTCAGAATAAAGTAGTCTTCAGAGGCTATTCCCAGAAAATTCAAAATATACATTTTATTTGTCAGGAAAATATGTTTAATATACGATATTTTAATCAAAATCTTTAGAGCCATTTTTTAGAAAATCAAAATTTTTGAAAAAAGTTCCATGTAAAGGGTAGTTTGGGGTGTGGGTATTTTTCTCAAAATTTTCGTGTCGCATCTCTGGAAGATACTAAACTTAAATACCAAGTTTGGTATTTTACCGAATTTTCATTTTTGAGTTATCGTGTTCAGAGACACACTGACACATGGACACACACGGGCCTTTTTCTGAAAATACTTTTTTTGGGTACAGGGGACTCTAAAATATATATTTCCGGTGAAATCTCGGTATCGAATTTTTTGGTGGAGTGCAATACCTTCTCTATACACTATGTACATAGTACGTATAGAAAAAGTAAAAATACGATATGCCACACGTATTAAAGGTGGTTTTATTTTGCTCGTAGGGTTGTGATCACAAACATTCCTACTCTATTAATCCTTTAATCACAATGTACTTTTATGAACTACAGTGTTTTTATTCACTCCCGCTCTTACTAAGCTAAGTTGAAATTCCTGCTCTCCCTGCGATTTGCATTTTTATCGCAGATGTTAATAGAATTAAAATCAACTTATTCATATGTATATTTATAATTGCATTTGATAATTTCATTTTACCAATTAAACCCTACTGTCTCCTTCATTTATAAACATTTCATTATAATTTAATTATATGACATTAAAATATAGCTCTTTCGGCGCAAGCAGCCTTTTCACTCTCAATTGGTCCATCCCCCACCCCCAGTTTATTGGGAGAAAAGTGGATCAGTTAGAGTAGGGAGGAAAGCAAATAAAAACATGCCTATCCTTCCAAATGTAAATCATCCAGTATTACCAGTCAGGTTAGAGGGTGTATATAGAATATGTTGCCTATAATTCGGTTAGACAGGCTTGGAAAATACAACCAACTAATCGATACCTGTCCGCATTGAAGGTAGTTGTGCGACCTTGATACTACTTTTCAAAAAGGGGCTGTATTTTATTTTCGCATATTTATTTGATTCATTAACTGCTAACTTCATATACCCAAGGTCACGGGTTCAAATCCGGCGATGGACGATGGACTTTTTCAGGCGTAAAATCCTTAGTATGGCTTCCTTCGGAAGGAAGGAAAGCCATTGGACCGTTTCGTAGATTTACGGCACATAAAAGATCCTCAGGCCTGAGCAAAATTAAGCGGTCTTTCACGTTCAGAGAATGGGACGCTCAGAACCATAGTAGTTAAAAAGCGTCAATAAATAAAACTCCATTTCATTTTAATTCATTATCCTCACTTCGTCTCGAACGTTGAAATTTCATCCTCGATCTGCAAGGTTGCATGTAGGTACTTACCGCACTTGTATTGCAACGTCCAATGCATTTTCAATCCCAGAAACGCCGTGAAACAGGTCGTGAATTCGAATCTAGCTTAGGGTGAGGTACCCGGAGAAGGTTTTTTCCCTTATCCTGAAAAAACGAATGTCGAGTAACTTTAAGCTCCATGGACCCCGAGATATTTGAGCATCATTTCACCAATTTCATTAATCGTTCGACATGACCAACCAAGTTAAAGGACGTTAAGCTACAAAAAAAAAAAAAAAAAAAAAAAAAAAAAAAATTGTAGTATTAGTACTAAAATTATTATTAATAGAATCAATTTTTTGTTTTGTACTTAAAAGTTTGAATTTTGGGCGAAAATTCTGTTTTTGGGAGGAAGCGCCTTTGTTTTAGAGTAGTAGTAGTAGTAGTGGTCGTCTCCTTAGCGCGGTGGTAGCGCAGCTGCCTACCAAGCGGGAGACCTGGCTTGGGGATTTTTCCTCCGCTGGGAGACCTGGACCGGGGTGCACTCAGCCTCGTGAGGTCCCTGGGGGGCCAATTGAGGAGCTACTTGATGGAGAAGTAGCGGCTCCAGGTCGTGAGGACCGCATTAACCGGCCGGGAGGGGCTCGAGGCGCTGACCACGTCTCACCCTCCAATACTGCACCCCATCCATGACGTCTGTAGTGGACCGAGATGGGGGACGCAGCGGCCGGGCGGTAGGCCAAGGTTCCCCGTGAGCTGTCGTGCCATGGAGTTATGTTAGTAGTAGTAGTAGTAGTAGTAGTAGTAGTAGTAGTAGTAGTAGTAGTAGTAGTAGTAGTAGTAGTAGTAGTAGTAGTAGTAGTAGATGTTAATAATAATAATAATAATAATAATAATGAACAACATCCAATAATGATTACAATTTTGAGGTAAACCCCAGAGGAACCATGCTATGTTTCGGTATAGCTTACCCCCACACCGAAGTATATGCAATATAGAGTTTGTAGCATGCTTTGAGCGTTGGCGAAATATGGAGAAAGTTGAAATTCTTTTTCAGGAGTATCGGAGGAATGGAGCATATTGGAATTCCATTTTCACGTAAAGCACAAGCGCCCAGAGGGTATTTCCACTCATGACCCGCGCACAGTCCCAGCGTCGCCTACCTGCATTAAAGATTTATTTTGGTGCCATGGCCAGAAGCCGACGAGCTAGCATCTGATGCATAATGTAACGCTGTTTCTTCTGCTGGTGTTTCACATGACGTGCGAGAGATTGGCCTGACGACAGCTTTCTGGAGAGTACCCTACTGCAGTCTGCATTACACTCCATGTCTTGCTTCCTTATTCTTGGTAGCCTTTTTCCACTCTAAGAACATTAACTAGAAACGTAATAATACTTTTAAGCACGTCTTCACTACTAGAAAGCTCGAAAATGTCCGGTGCAAATATTTAAAACTGCCTTATATGAGAGGATTATGTAAAGCATTAGAAATTTGAAGACCTATAAAATATCCACAAAAAAAAGGGACATAAAACTGTAAAAAAGAACATAAAAGGGTGGTCGAAATTAATAATAATTTCAGTTTAAATTAAATATTATATATGTTTCTGAAATACAAAATTCTAATGGTATGCAACATAGTGTGAAAAAAATCTTATGTGATACACTCACATGAATTTCTCTAGCTGTTCTACAAACTTCATACATAAGATTCTTCTTCTCTCTGCACCTTGCTAATCGTGGTACTCATTAGCACAATGTTGTTATTATTTAGTTCCGTATAAGTTGGAAGAAAATAAGGGAATACACTAGGCTAAACCAATAGTCAAATGTTTTAAAAACTGTGTTATGCGATTGTCATTACAGATCGCTTCTTTTCTTGGCCAGGAGTAGAACAAAAGAAAAACGGACACTCCCGTCTGAGAAAAGTATAAGTACTTCCCAACTGAAACTAATAACAATGAATACCTCGAAAACGGTAAGCTCCACGAGAAAAATGTATGACATAACTGGTGTATTTTAACAAGAACTAAATTTTTTATACAGTAAGTTTTTGTCTATCTCTTACGGTTTACTAGTTATGTCAAATTAAGCAAAATTCATCCAGAATAAACAGGTCTTCAGAAGCTATTCCCAGAAAATTCAAGATATACATTTTATTTGTTAGATAAATATCTTTAATATATGATATTTTAATCAAAATCTTTAGAGCCATTTTTAAGAAAATCAAAATTTTCGAAAAAAGTTCCATATAAAGGGTAGTTTGGGATGGGGGGATTTTTTTTATTCAAAATCTTCGTGTCGTACCCCTGGAAGATACTAAACTTAAATACCAAGTTTGGTATTTTAGCTACTTTTCGTTTTTGAGTTATCGTGTTCACGGACACACGGACGCACACACAGGGACCTTTTTCTGAAAATGCTTTTTTTGGATACATGGGGTCCTAAAACATGTATTTCCGGTGAAATCTCGGTATCGAATTTTTGGATGGAATACAATACTTCTCTATCCCTATGTACATTGAACATATGGGGCTAGAGAAAGTAAAAAGCTACAAAGCTCTTCTGATTCATGAACCAGTAATGGGCATTCTGGAGAAATAGATTGACATAGATATAATTATAATAATATTTGCAGATAAGACTACCTCTATCGGTAGAAAATATCTCCGCTCGGAATAGCGGTACAAATTGTCGCAGATAAAGGTGTTTTATGTAGGCTTAGTTTTAAGTATGTTTACCGTCGGCTTTCTTCCACAAACTGGTCGAGGTCACTGTTATGGTGCTATAACGGGACATTTAGAGAATGTTCAGTAATTTCTCGCGGGACTTGTACATATATTCCAGAATGCCACTTCTCTCTGGTTCTAACAGGATGAGTACAATAAAAAATCTGATGTGTACCATTCACATGACTTTCTCTATACCCCTGCAACAAATTATTCTTAAAAAGCTTATACTTCTATTAACTTCATGATAATCAGTAAAACAGCAGAAATAGCCACATTACTTGCTTCCTTGTAAGTAGAGGTGAAATAAGGGAGTACGATAGGTTAAAGTGATAATCAAAAGCTGTTGCTATGTCACTGAAGTTCCTTTGTTTGTATGGGCAGCAGTTGACAAATTCCTGTAGGAGAAATGTATAAGTTTTTCATAGCAGAAACCAAAAATAAGGAATGTCACAAAAACGACGAACTCCACGAAAAAAATGTATATAACATAAATTCTGTGTTTTATTATGCGCTACATTTTTTGTGTAGTAAGTTTTTGTCCATGTCTTACGGTTTAGCAGTTATTCAAAATTTAGTAAAATTCATTCAGAATAAACTACTCTTCAGAGGCTATTCCCAGAAAATTCAAGATATACATTTTATTTGTCAGGTAAATATCTTTAATATACGAAATTTTAATCAAAATTGTTGGAGCCATTTTTGAGCAAATCAAAATTTTCGAAAAAAGTTTCATGTAAAGGGTAGTTGGGGGCGGGGGGATTTTTCTCAAAATCTTCGCGTCGCATCCCTGGAAGATACTAAGCTCAAATACCAAGTTTGGTATTTTACTGACTTTTCGTTTTTGAGTTATCGTGTTCACAGACACACGGACACACACACGGACCTTTTTCTGAAAATTCTTTTTTTGAATACAGGGGGTCCTATAACATGTATTTCCGGTGAAATCTCGGTATCGAATTTTTGGGTGGAATACAATACTTCTCTATCCCTATGTACATTGTATATATGGGGCTAGAGAAAGTAAAAAGGTATTCCACATAAAGCAACATTTGACACCAAAGTTTCCTTTCAACTGTTACTTATATTAGTTAAAATATTGGAATTGAGACTAAACACTGCTGGATAGGAAAAATGTAGCCAATAAAGTTACCAAAAAATCCGTTAAATGAAGCAAAAAGACTAAAAAGGATTTTAAAAAATGTGATGTGTTCCATTCACATGACTTTCTCTATATATCTGTAAATTATTATTGTTAATAAGCTTATCTTTTTGTTTATTTCATGCTAATCGAGAAAAATTAACAGAAATAGTCTTATTTCTTGCTTTATTGTAAATAGAAGCGAAATAAGGGAGTACCATAGGTTAAAGTAAAAGACAAAAGCTGGTTGCTATGTGACTGATGTTCATTTGTTTGTATGGACAGGAGTTGACAAATTCCTGTATGAGAAAAGTAAGTTTTTCAAGGCTGAAACCAAGAAAAAGGACTATCTCAAAAACGATCAACTCCACGAAAAAATGTATATAACATAAATTATGTGTTTTAACGTGCTCTACGTTTTTTGTGGGTTAAGTTTTTGTCCATCTCTTACGGTTTAGTAGTTATGAAAAACTCATCCAGAATAAAGTAGTCTTTAGAGGCTATTCCCAGAAAATTCAAAATTTACATTTTATTTGTCGGGTAAATAACTTTTATATACGATATTTTAATCAAAATCGTTAGAACCACTTTTTAGAAAATCAAAATTTTCGAAAAATGTTCCATGTAAAGGGTAGTTTGGGGTGGGGGATTTTTCTCAAAATCTTCGTGTCGCATCCCTGGAAGATACTAAACTTAAATACCAAGTTTAGTATTTTACCGACTTTTCGTTTTTGAGTTATCGTGTTCACAAACACACGGACACACGGACACACACACACACACACACGGACCTTTTTCTGAAAATACTTTTTTTGGATACAGGGGACCCTAAAACATATATTTCCGGTGAAATCTCGGTATCGAATTTTTTGGTAGAGTGCAATACATTCTCTATACACTATGTACATGGTGAGTATAGAGAAAGTAAAAACAACAACAAATAAATCCACTATTTTCGGGCGTATAGTTAGTTACCTATAATGAAATATATCATAGAGTCTCCTTTGAACACACTACAGAGATATATATATATATATATATATATATATATATATATATATATATATATATATTTGTGTTCGAGAATAGACATACAAGTTACAGAGTAAGATATCCAAGCCCAGAAAACTGAAGTTTCCTTTTACCGATCGAGATGACAGCGGGATGACGTGTGAGGCTCGCATTTGGGAGGTCCCAGTTTCGATTCCCATCGGCCCGGCCACTTTGGCTATGGGCTTTGTGTGACTTCACGGATCGGTAGGAAAATTCTGGGGTAGTTCCCCCTCTGTACGACTTTCCTGTTCAGTCGGCTTCCGTGGTGTAGTGATCTAAACCCCTAGAGAGTGATGGATTTTTTCGGTCGCAAAAATTTCTTAGCATGGCTTCCTTCGGAAGGGAAGTAAAACCAGTGTAATTTTCTTTGGACGTAAACTAACTACGTATCTTGAAAGAAGAAGGTTTCTAGGCAAGATTCCGACATTTCGCATCCTACAGTGGGCATCTAGCCGATCCCTCGACACCATGGCGCATAGCGGCGAACTCACGAATTATAAATTAAAATTCGATCAAGGAATTAACTAACATATTTCTTTTCATCTGTTTTACGGTTTTAGAACCGGCAGTGTTTGAATTAATAAACTAATTTTGTTTTTTAAATTCGAGAAAACAACATGTATAATCCATTTTAATATGCTCTGCTGCGTCATTAATAGATATTGCATGAATATTAAATGTTGGGAATTGAAATTATAATTTTATTTGTACTGTACAATAAATGAATATGCATTATATTTAATTTCCTTTTTAGTTGGATGGTGGAATTTGCCGCTATGGAAAGATCCCCCCCCCTTGCGTTTGGCTGGACTACTACACCCCTTCATTCCTGGAAGTGTCTCGTTTAACTCGGGAAACACGGGATGCGAGTGGCTAAGGCGAAACTAACCAGGGTTAAGATTTGTATCTATTGAAATGGACGGTGTCATTGCTAGCGCACATCGTCGTCCATTCGAGTCTCCCTTTCATCTTTTTCTGTCAGAAGACACAAAAGTAAAAATGGCGGTGCTGTTGTCCGCTTTTCCCTGTGCAGGTGTGCGACAGCAAAATCTTATGTGTTCCATTCACATAAACTTTCTCTACATCTCTGCAATAAATTATTCTTAAAATGCTAATGTTTTTATTTTCTTAATGCTAATCGAGAAAAAATTGCAGAAATAATCATATTACTTGCTTCCTTGTAAGTAGAAGAGAAATAAGGGAGTACCATAGGTTAAAGTGATAGTCAAAAGCTGGTTGCTATGTGACTGAAGTTCCTCTGTTTGTACGGACAGGAGCTGACAAATTCCTGTATCAGAAATGTGTGTTTTAAAGCTGAAGCCAAAAACAAGGAATATCTCAAAAACGATCAACTCCACAAAAAATTATATAACGTAACCTGTGCGTTTTAATGTGCTCTACATTTTGTGTGGTAAGTTTTTGTCTATCTCTTACGGTTTAGCAGTTGTGCAAAATTCCGTAAAATTCATCCAGAATAGAGTAGTCTTCAGAGATTATTCCCAGAAAATTCAAAATATACATTTTATTTGTCAGGTAAATATCTTTAATATATGACACTTTAATGAAAAACGTTAGATCCATTTTGAGAAAATCAAAATTTTCGAAAAAAGTTCCATGTAAAAGGTAGCTTGGGGTGGGGGAATTTTTTTCATAATCTTTTTGTCGCATACCTGGAAGATACTAAACTTAAATACCAAGTTTGGTATTTTACCGACTTTTCGTTTTTGATTTATCGTGTTTACAGACACACGGACACACACGGACCTTTTTCTGAAATTTCTTTTTTTAATACAATGGACCCTAAAAAAAATATTATGTACATAGTATGTGTAGAGAAAGTAAAAATAAATTTAGTGCCGCACAAAACAAGGAGTGGTTTAACATCTTCTTACACAAAGAATTCTAGGTTAAGGGGATATCAACTGGGCCGATGTGCAGTTTTACGAAGTATGACTGCAAAAAGGCCGTCAGATTTGTGGAAAATCACTAACCAAGAATAGATCTGCGGATGGAGTACTTTTGATATTCCTACAAAAAAATCTGGTGTTAGAATTACATCTTTGTCCTGCTCACAGATGTTTATGATCTACAAACATTACAGCAAAACACAACAAGAAACCAATTGTTTTAAAATTACCTCATGGGAAATTGTCCATCTCTGAAATCCAGAAAGTAATAATAATTAGCCTTTCCCCCAGTTTAGTCATTTGTCTTCTGAGAAAAAACAATATGGTTAACTTGCACAGTAAATGTTGAAGAGCTTCTAACATTTCATTTGACTGTCAAAGGAAAACTAACTGATTTGAGTTAATGATAACACCGGGATTCCGCTGCACTTTATACTTTGAACACGAGAGGCGCTTCGAAGCAGTCACTGTTGCTACTTCATCATGGAAGATAAGCATTCTCGATTAATGTATCCTCTCCGTATAGCCCAAATCACATTGTTGTGACCAATAATGTGATCTTCACTGGCCTTACGACAGTTACCAATTTGCAAGGTTTTTTTTTTTCAGATTGCAGAGACTTTTTACTTTCTCTACACCTACTATGTACATAGAGAAGGTATTGTACTCCACCCAAAAATTCGATACCGAGATTTCACCGGAAATATATGTTTTAGGGTCTCCGTATCCAAAAAAAGTATTTTCACAATAAGGTCCACGTATGTGTATGTGTGTGTCCGTCCGTGTGTCTGTGAATACGATAGCTCAAAAACGAAAAATCGGTAAAATACCAAACCTGGTATTTAAGTTTAATATCCTCCAGGGATGCGACACGAAGATTTTGAGAAAAATTCCCCCACACCAAAATACCCCTTACATGGAAGATTTTTCGAAATCGTTCGTTTTTGTTAAAAAGGTCTCTAGCGCCTTCGATTAAAATACCGTATATTAAAGATATTTTCATGAGAAATAAAATGTATATCCTGAATCTCTTGGGAATAGCCTTTGAAGTCCTCTTCACTCTGGATAAGTTTTGTATAACTGTTAAACCCTAAGAGATAGACAAAGACTTGCTACAAGAAATGTTGATCTCATTAAAACACATAAGTCATATATTTTTTTGTTCAGTTAATCATTTATGAGATATTGCCATTATTAATTCCAATTTTGTAATATACCTTTCAAAAACTGGAAGTTGCCATTCTCTACATATTATTTTATTTTACTCCTGACTATGCAAACAGAGCCGAATTTCAATTGTTTCAGAGAGCACTAGCGTTGAAAGGATTTGAATATCGCTTTAGCATAGTGTATTCCCGTTTTTCCTTCTACTTACAAGGAAGCAAGTAATACGTCCATTTCTTATAATGTTTATCTCTTATTAACATAACGTAGATAAAAATAACCTTTTGTAAGAATAATTTGAATTCTGGAACAGCAGAGAAAGACATGTGAATGGAGCACGTCAGATTTTTTTTTTTTTTTCATTGCAATATGTTGGAAACTTTTAACTGACAATGAAATATTTTTACATCTTGGATTAATGTGGGAATGGTGGTGGCAAAATTTCGCGTTCAAATATCAATGAAAACACTTGCAGGGATTTTATTATGCTGTAATTTAATGAAAGAATATGATCACACTTTCGACGGGAAAGTAAGTGCTTTATGACACATAGTTATGCATTTCTCCAGATTAATAATTCCTTGGTCGGACCATCAATTAATTTCTGGACTTCCATTATGTAGGAAATAGAGTATAGGCTCTGCTTGCAAGTCGAGATTCGCGTCTCAGTAAAGGGACCAGTAAATAGAAGAATTGGCAGCTTCGAGGGTTTGTTTCCAACCGTAGATCTTCTTATCCCAAACTTTAAAGTTCATGTTTTGAAAAATACTGTATACAGAGACGGTTTTGGGGGGGGGGAGGTAGTGTTTAACGCCCGCTTTAACTACTTATGGCACCGCAGGAGGTGACACTGATGATACATGAATGAAGATGGAGCACCAGTGGAATGCGATGGCGGGGGAAACCGGAGAACCTGTCCATGGCGCAGAGACGGTTTGAGGAAATCACACCCCTCAGGTACGAAGGTAACCAATTCACATCATCTTCCGCCATAGTTCTTGACTTTTCATATTTATAAATGTACACCTGAACAACACTTGTTCGAAGTCTGTATTAGTTCAATTGATCTTTGTTATTACATCAGTATGTGTTGGCATAGAGTAATGAAAATGAGGAGGAACATTTTACACGTCACAAAACTCAAAAGATGAGCTCTTCGAGAGAGAGATTTTGTCCGATGCCGACGGTTGAAGAAAGGTGGATAAATGTGGAAAGGAAAAGCGAATTGAGCTGCCTTGATCTGGACAGTACGTGTTTGCTCGGCCTTGGGTTGCTACGTGTTCCGGATTATGAATGGACATCTCCACGGCGGCAGCTTTGCAGAAAATGAGCAGCGCATGCGCGCTGGGGAGGTCGAGCGTGGACGATGACCAATTTCCATACCAGGAAGTAACAATTTGGATAGAGGGTGGAGCTGAAATACATAAGAAGCTTTGTCTGAACTGTTATGAGTATTTGAGCCTATTATCTTGGGCCGGGATAAAATATAACGGAGCCTTTCTGTAGCTGCAAATTGTCAGCGCGAAAACATACCTCCTATAATAGTGGTTGCCATATATAACCAGTTGGTGATCTCTCTCTGCTTATTGCCGATGATAAAGCTTAGAGACCGTACAACTGATATTTCAAAACTAGCGGGGATATAGAAAAAAAAATAATTATAATTAAAATAAATGTACAATTGAAATGGAGTTTTATCTATGGACACATTTTAACTATTGTGGCTCTCAGCATTGCATTCTTTGTTGGGTGTGAAAGAACCCTTCATTTTGCTCAGAGGTCTCTTTATATATACAAAGTATTAAATGGACTATACCGAAATATTTTCACAGAGTATGTAGATTACTTAAATAAGTAATTTGAGATAGGAGACTTATGACCTGTTTATTGAAATTTCGAAGTAACGGTTATAAGTTTCTGAAGTGCCAGTACGCCACGTATCGCGGCACTTCGTCTGGAATGAAAAAAATAATAATAAAGAACATTTACTCTCTGGCAGGAATCGAACTCATGACCTTTTGGGATAGCAGCTTCCCGCGTTATACATTAAGCCACCAGAGCAGTTGAAAAAAACTCCTCCAGAGTAGGATACATAACTCAAGAACGTAGTTAATGAATACTCAGGGTCGCACTGTCAAGTGATTAGTTCGAGATTTTACAGCTTTTTGCGACATTAAATATTGAAAACGCTAGTAGCGAGCTGCTAAAAATCGATATTTCTATACTCGGGCAGCAGTTTTAAAGACATCCTAAGCCATTTTTTCAACCTGCTTTGCTTTAACACCGACTTATCAGCACCTGATATCCACACGTTTAACGCTATGTAGTTAGTTGCGTTATGTTTATCCGGGGACCATGCATCGCCGATCTCAAATTACTTATATCAGTCACGTGCAGAATCACAAATTACTTAGGTGTAGTTCATTAACAGCCTGTATATATATATACTTACAGCTATGCTTACAAACTTACTTGAAGAGAAGATTAAATATGCTTCAGAATTAAATAGTTCATTTCCATAAAACTTAGGACATTTAACAAGTTGAAATAAAATTGTGTAGGTTAGCATCAGTCACGGTCATATGACATACTTAAGCTCACACTTATACTTAATTTAGCTTATCTTGCAACAGATTTTTCTAGCGTCTCATTATGACAAATGTTGTGTTAGATAGTAGTAGTGCATCTTAATCAGCTGTTCTCTTGTTTACAGAGATCAAGCACACAATCTCTCTATTGACTACTTATACTAGGTATTAGGAGAATGAGTGTACACACTTCAACGCAAAGTTAAGCTGAAACTAAGTTCCTGTACCATTTTCCTCTAAACTACATGGTTGCATAAATAAAAATCTGATGTGTACCATTCACACGACTTTCTCCATATCCCTGCAACAAATAATTCTTAAAAAGCTTATACTACTATTTAGTTTATGCTAATCAGAAAAAATTAGCAGAAATAGTCTTATTACTCGCTTCCTTGTAAGTAGAAGCAAAATAAGGGACTAACATAGGTTAAAGTGATAGTCAAAAGCTGGTTGCTATGCCAATGAACTTCCTTCGTTTATATGGATAGGAATTGACAAGTTCCAGTATGAGAAAAGTATACGTTTTTCATAGCAGAAACCAAAAATAAGGAATGTCACAAAAACGACGAATTCCACGAAAAAAAAATGTATATAACATCAATTGTGTGTTTTAATGTGCTCTACATTTTTTCTGTAGTAAGTTTTTGTCCATCTCTTACGGTTTAGCAGTTATTCAAAATTTAGTAAAATTCATCCAGAATAAACTACTCTTCAGAGGCTATTCCCAGAAAATACAAGATATACATTTTATTTGTCAGGTAAATATCTTTAATATACGAAATTTTAATCAAAATCGTTAGAGCCATTTTTGAGAAAATCAACATTTTTTAAAAAAGTTCCATGTAAAGGGTAGTTTCGGGTGGGGGGATTTTTCTCAAAATCTTCGTGTCGCATCCCTGGAAAATACTAAACTTAAATACCAAGTTTGGTATTTTACCGACTTTTCGTTTTTGAGTTATCGTGTTCACAGACACACGGACACTGACACACGGTCTCACACACACACACACACACACACACACACACACACACACGCGGACCTTTTACTGAAAATACTCTTTTTGGATACAGGGGGCCCTAAAACATATATTTCCGGTGAAATCTCGGTATCGAATTCTTTGGTGGAGTGCAATACCTTCTCTATACACTATGTACATAGTGCGTATAGAGAAAGTAAAAATAAATTGGTCAAATGTTTGATTGCTAATATGTCACCACTCTTTAATCGTTTACTTTTGCAATTTGAATAACCAGATAGCGCTACAAAAGTTGAGTTATTCGTATGTGTGTGATACGCACTATGTACATAGTGTATAGAGAAAGTATTGCACTCCACCAAAAATTCGATACCGAGATTTCACCGGAAATATATGTGTTAGGGTCCCCAATATCCAAAAAAAAAAGCATTTTCACAAAAAGGTCCGTGTGTGTGTGTGTGTGTGTGTGTGTGTGTGTGTGTGTGTGTCCGTGTATCCGTGTGTCTGTGAACACGATAACTCAAAAACGAAAAGTCGGTAAAATACCAAATTTGGTATTTAAATTTAGTATCTTCCAGGGATGCGACACGAAGATTTTGAGAAAAATCCCCCACCCCAACTACCCTTTACATGGAACTTTTTTCGAAAATTTTTATTTTCTCAAAAATGGCTCTAACGATATTGATTAAAATTTCGGATATTAAACATATTTACCTGACAAATAAAATGTATATCTTGAATTTTCTGGGAATAGCCTCTGAAGAGTACTTTATTCTGGATGAATTTTACTAAATTTTGAATGACTGCTAAACCGTAAGAGATGGACAAAAACTTACCACACAAAAAATGTAGAGCACTTTAAAACACACAATTTATGTTATATGCATTTTTTTCGTGGAGTTCGTCGTTTTTGTGACATTCCTTATTTTTGGTTTCTGCTATGAAAAACGTATACTTTTCTCATACAGGAACTTGTCAACTCCTATCCATATAAACAAAGGAACTTCATTGACATAGCAACCAGCTTTTGACTATCACTTTAACCTACGGTTGTCCCTTATTTCGCTTCTACTTACAAGGAAGGGAGTAATAAGACTAATTCTGCTAATTTTTTCTGATTAGCATAAAGTAAATGGAAGTATAAGCTTTTTAAGAATTATTTGTTGCAGGGATATGGAGAAAGTCATGTGAATGGTACACATCAGATTTTTTTATAACCATTAGTGGCTAAAATGAGCGTTTGGCCACAAAGTTATATTAAAGAATTGGATTCCACCGTGTATACTGGAATTAATTCCCTGGTCATACTCTTGCAATTACGCCGCAGACTGTAGAGCGGAATGATCAAGAATTATGTCAATGTTATGCCTCGACACCTTACACTACAGCTGGTTCTGTCAGTGCTTCAGATGCGTTAAATTCTTTTTACTTTCTCTATACGCACTATGTACATAGTGTATAGAGAACGTATTGCACTCCACCAAAGAATTCGATACCGAGATTTCACCGGAAATATATGTTTTAGGGTCCCCTGTATCTAAAAAAAGTATTTTCAGAAAAAGGTCCGTGTGTGTGTCAGTGTGTCCGTGTGCCTGTGAACACGATAACTCAAAAACGAAAAGTCGGTAAAATAACAAACTTGGTATTTAAGTTTAGTATCTTCCAGGGATGCGATACGAAGATGTTGAGGGGAAAAATACCCAATCCTTTACATAGATCTTTTTTCGAAAATTTTGATTTTCTAAAAAATGGCTTTAACGATTTTGATTAAAATATCGTATATTAAAGATATTTATCTGACAAATAAAATGTATATTTTGAATTTTCTGGGAATAGCCTCTGAAGACTACTTTATTCTGGGTCAATTTTACGGAATTTTGTATAACTGCTAAACCGTAAGAGATGGGCAAAAACTTACTACACAACAAATGTAGAACACTTTAAAACACACATTTTATGTCATATACATTTTTTATCGTGGAGTTGATTGTTTTTGAGATATTCCTTGTTTTTGGTTTCAGCTATAAAAAACATACCTTTCTCATACAGGACTTTGTGAACTCGTGTCCATACAAACAAAGGAACTTCAGTCACATAGCAAGCAGCTTTGGACTATCACTTTTATCTATGGTAGGCCCTTTTTTCGCTTCTACTTACAAGGAAGCAAGTAATAAGTCTATTTCTGTTAACTTTTTCTGATAAGCGTGAAGCAAGTAGAAGTATACGCTTTTTAAGAATAACTTGTTGCAGGGATATAGAAAAAGCCATGTGAATGGTACACATCAGAGTTTATTTTTATTGATTTTCTTTTCTTTTCTTTTTTTTTTTATAGTGTTTAACGCTCGGTTTTGCTATAAATGGTACCGCAGGCGATGACAATGATGATACGTGCAATGAAAATGGAGTAACGGTAGAGTGCGATGGCGGGGGAAACCGGAGAAGAGGGAGAAACCCGCCCCTGCACCGCTTTGTGCACCACAAATCCCACATGCAGTCGTGATTGAACCCGAACCGTCTAGGTGAGAGGCCGTGATGCGTTAAATGCATTCAAAACTATAGCAGTGTTACAAATCTAGAGTACCTTGATATACCTCTTGCTTATGGCAAAGCTCAATCCTTTAGATTATTATTTGTGGAGACATTTCAAGACAATTGTGTGGCATAGCCAGGTTGATAGCATTGACGATTTTGGTACACATGTACTTGAAGCAGTCCTAGAGATTGTGTAAAACGCAGAAGCTCTAAGCAAAATTGGCTAAGAAGAAGCAATGCCTGCAGAGATTCTAATGGAGTACCTGCATTTATGTAAATAAACATATATTATATCACAGTGGCTTTGATTTAATTCTTCACGATACACCTGCATGAGGTATTTTCATAATTCACATTTGAATTTGTTTAAATCTTATGCGTAGCCTCTTATGCACCTTTTAATTCAGGTCTTGTGAAAACGCTCGGAAAGCTTGAAAGAAAACCACACTACCCCTCGTTAGTGGCAGTACAAACACACAGGCACGTGGCGAACCGGATTTCAAGCACAAACGAAAACAAAACGTTGGCCTGGCCGCAAAACAAGTCCTATACTGTTGCTAGAGTGGGCTGATAATGTGCTCTATGTTCAATTATCGCAATTTCATTTCAAGATAGATGAAATTGTTATTATAACTCCTTGGCACGACAGCTCACCTTGGCCTACCGCCCGGCCGCTGCGTCCCCCATCTCGGTCCACTACAGACGTCATGGATGGGGTGCAGTATTGGAGGGTGAGACGTGGTCAGCCGGTTAATGCGGTCCTCATGACCTGGAGCCGCTACTTCTCCATCAAGTAGCTCCTCAATTGGACCCCCAGGGACTTTACGAGGCTGAGTGCACCCAGGTCTCCCGCTTGGTAAGCAGCTGCGCTACCACCGCGCTAAGGAGACAACCATGAACTTGTTATTGGTATTTATTATTCGTCATATATTTGGATCTCCCAGCAAGCGAAATCTGCGCACTCATACGTGTATATAACTGAGAATCAAGTCGTCTTGAAATACCGACAAGTTAGTTAAGCTCGTTAGGACACAGACTCGTGATCTGCAAGTAGCGGTTTAGATCCTGTTCTCCCTGACTCGGGTTTTTATCCAGATTTCCTTCAGTACTCATAACTGACAACTGCTTTAAATTTAAATGCAAAACTTTTGCTTCCGAACTTTCCTTTCCGGACTATGTTATGTTATGCGTTATCCACCGTGTGTGGCGTCGTGTGCAGTAAGAATATGTGTTAAACATTAATAAAAAGCATTGAAATAAATACCGGGGAAGTGTTACAACAAACAACTTGTAAAGAGATGATAAACAACAAATACCGCATTCATTCCACACCGTTTTATTGGTCAAAAGTAGTTTGACATAGAAAGGGAAAATTGCCTTCTAAACATAGGATTTTCAATTTCAGTAGAAATGTTCTGTGTTTTTAAAATAGGCTTATCTGTACTTTACGGGGTCTTGGCTTCTAAGAATGTCAGTATAATGGATGTTAGCTCAAATACAAAGTTTGAGATCGAGCAAATATTTTTTAATCAGCTGACATCCGGTGATAAACCTAATGGAACAGAAATTTAATACAATCGTACCGTTTTCTATAAAATGACATTTTTCAAGTAGTATAGGTACTTTTTCTCAGGACTATTTTGAAAGTAATGGTATTTATAACTATGCATATCGATACATTTTATTTTTCAATTTTTATTATACAAACTGTTTAACTTAATGAAAACTGGCTCCACACATATCTCTGCATAACGGTTTTGACCACGAAATACAGTTGAGGACTGAATGCTCAGAAAACGTACAATAAGAACATTTTTAGTTTTAAATATTTTTTCTAATGAGTATCTTTAAGTTAGGAAAAAAGTTTCAAACTTTAGCATTAAGGAACAATTTTATTTAAAAAGTTGATACCAAGTTTCATTGCGTTAACTTAAAAACTTTGGAAGTAATGTCTAAATGTTCTTACCATAAACTTTCAGCTAAGGTTTCTCTTAAGTAGTTTAAAAGCTTAGCATTTCTTTCCCATTTCATTCTTAGTTAAATTCTTCCTTTTTCTTTCATTCCTTACCTAATTAAAGCATAGCTTTCTGGAGATGACGTGAAGTTTCTAGGCCCTACTGATCGAAAGTCATGCCCTTGCTTTAGAGGTACATCGTTCGCATAAACCACGAATAGCCGAATACGAGTAAATTGGCTATACGGTCACTTTTTCTTTCTTTCATTCTTTCTCTCTCCCTCCTGTCTTCACTTCACTGTGAAGGAGGAAGAGATTTTCCATTTCTGTTTGTTCCGCTGGGACTGGCAGCGAACCGAAGAAAACCCCAGATCGTGGTCAAATACCATCTTCACATCTGTTGTCATGGCAACGGCATTCAACGTTGGCAAGATTTCGTTTACAAACAGCCTTATTCCACCTTTCATGCGATTCCACATTGAGTAATTTTCGGTGGACCTATTCTACTTGGAAGTATGCGCCTACACAATTCTGTCTGTAATTCTGTACATTTATTATTATTATTATGATCATCATACAGTTTTACTGTGAACAAAATTCAATTTCAAGAGGTCCCGATTTCGAATCTCGGATGTGGTGAGCTACTCGGAAACGGTTGTTTTCTTCCGGGGTTTTTCCTTATCCTGACAAGACGAAAGTCGAGTAACTTTAAGCTCCATGGTCCCCGGGCTCATTTTAGTACATATTTTTCCCTTTTCATTCATCGTTCGTTATGGCCTACTAGTGTCATAGATCCTGGTAGGTCATAAAAACTAGAAAATAAAATACTCTAAGTTTAAAAAATATGCCCCTGAATTTTGAACCTAATTGTCAGAAAAATATATTTTATTGCATTTACCATTTAAAAATAACAGTAATTACGCAATAGCTTGAATTCCACGAGATTCATTCTGTCGCTGTGTATTTTTTATAGCAGAGGTTAGCAATACTGTGAATAAATACGATGCAAGCACACAAGTTTACTAGTATTCGGTTTTCTCCGGTTCCGGTGTAAATCTCATCGATACATTCGCATGCCTTAGTTTCGCAAAAGACACAATCTGACAGAAGAAGGAAAACAATAAATTCGCTCCATTTTTTAAATTTTTCGCAAGAATGTTCAAACTTTAATTACGTTTAGTTTGCATATTGCATATTGAAAAATCTGATGTTTTCCATTCACAGACTTTCTTTACATCTCTATAACAAATTATTGTTAACAACCTTATTCTTCTATCTACTTCATGCTAATCGAGATAAACATCAGCAGAAATGCTATCTTGTAAATAGAAGGGAAATAGGGAATAAACCAGGCTAAAACGACAGTCACATTTTTTAAAAGCTGGTTGCTATGTGGATGAAATCCGTTTCTTTGCATTGCCAGAAATTGAAAAATTCCGGTATGTGAAAAGTTTAAGTATTTTAAGGCTGAAACCAATAACAACGAATATCTCAAAAATGACCAACTCCACGAGAAAAAAAGAAGAAGTATAAGACATGAATTGTGTATTTCAATGAGATCTACATTTTTTGTGTAGTGAGTTTTTGTCTATCTCTTACAAATTACTAGTAATGCAAAATCCAACAAAATTCACCCAGAATAAAGAGGTATTCAGAAGACATTCCCAGAAAATTCAAGATACACATTTTATTTGGGATGTAAATATCTTTAATATACGGTATTTTAATCAAAATCGTTAGAGCCATTTTTGAGAAAACCAAAATCTTCGTGTCGCATCCTTAGAAGATACTAAACTTAAATACCAAGTTTGGTATTTAACAGTAATTTCGTTTTTGAGCTATGTTGTCTTTTAAAAATGCTTTTTTCGGACTAAGGGGATCCCAAAACATATATTTCCGGCGAAATTTTGACATCGAATTTTTGGGTGGCATACGATACTTATTGTATGTACATTGTACATACGGGGCTAGAGAAAGTAAAAATTCGTCTTAATTAAGGTTGTTTATTGTGAAAGAGAAATTAATTACAAGAATGAAACGCTCTCTGAATCAACTACTGCAAAGCTTATCAATTATTTCAGAACAATTATGATGCCGATGCTGATAATTATGCTGTTAACTCTAAAAAATATACATGTAGGGAGGGATAAACATAACTTACACTACGCCCTACATTCACAGAAAGTCAGTAGGAGGTATAGCACAATTCAATAGCGCTAGCGGGGTTATCGGTTGCGCGAGGTATGTAGCAACTGAAGGTTTAAATGCCAATCCTTTATACTTACCCGCCTATCAGAATGTTACATTGTATAATACTGGATAATTTTCACCTAATCAATGTATTTGTTTATATATTGTTTAATTAGTTTGGTGGAATTAAATACCGTTAAAAAAATCTGATGTGTTACACTCACATGGCTTTCTCTAGCTGCTCTACAAACCTCTTACAAAAGATTATTCTTCTTTGTACACAATGCTAATCGAGATAAATATTAGCAGAATGTTCTTATTACTTCGTCCCTTATAAGAAGAAGGGAATAAGGGAACGTGCTATGCTAAAGTGATTGTCAAATTTTTAAAAGCTATCGTTGTGCGATTGTCATTGTAAACCACTGCATTGCTTGGCCAGGAGTAGAACAAAAGAAAAACGGATACCTCCAGTCTGAGTAAAGTTTAGGCACCTCACAATTGAAACCAATAACAAGGAATATCTCGGAAACGGTTACCTCCGCAACAAAAACGTAAAAGACATAAATTGTGTGTTTTGATGTGATGTACATTTTTGTGTAGTAAGTTTTTTTTCTATCTCTTACGGTTTAGCAGTTAAGCAAAATTCGGCAAAATTAATCCAGAATAAAGAGGTCTTCAGAGGCTATTCCCAAAAAATTCGAGATATACATTTTATTACGGACAAGAATAGCTTTAATATACGGGATTTTAATCAAAATCGTTAAAGCCATTTTAACAAAATCAAACATTTTCCATGTAAAGGGTAGTTTGTGGTGGGGGATTTTTTTTTTTTAAATCTTCGTGTCGCATCCTTAGAAGATACTAAACCTAAATACCAAGTTTGGTATTTAACGGTCTTTTCGTTTTGGGGCTATGCTGTCCAAAGACACACACGCAGACAGACACACACACACACACACACACACACACACACACACACACACACACACGCAGACACGCACACACGGACCTTTTTTTAAAAATGCTTTTTTTCGGACTCAGGGGACCCCAAAACACGGTATCGAATTTTTGGGTGCATTACGATACCTTCTCTATCCTTATGTACATTGTACATATGGGGCTAGGGAAAGTAAAAACCTATCATATGAGGCTGTGAGAAGCACTTGAGGCAGTACTAATGAATGCAAGAAGAGCTAAATAATTAATAAACAAGATAATGTAAATAAATATAGGTATGTAATATACAAATTAGATGATATTATTAGACGATATTTGCATAAGCTTAATTATAAGAGAGATGAGATAGCTGAAATGTATATGGGCCATAAAAAATAAATCTTCCACAAGGTTTTTTTGTGGATAATAGCTAGGGGCTGCTGTGGAGTGCATAAAAGAATGTCCTTGAGTTAAAAAGGCGAAAACTTGAGGGGGTGGTGAGGTTTTTAAAGTTGTTGGAAAGTTACTGAGAGTTAGGCTGCTTTCCAGTACCTGGGAAAGAGTCGCGGGAAAAACAAGCTAACTAGAGCACAGTTTTAATGCTTAGCAGAAAAAGAGTGTTTGATAATTATATACAGGGTTACTACAAAAGAAATAGACAACTTCAACTGCCTGTAAAACAAAAACTATTAGAGATAGCAACCTAATTATTTTGGAAGAATGTTGAGAAACTCTCAAAGTTTCGTTTGTTACTATTGGTAACGCTGTAGTGTTTTGTTTATTGTTGCAGAAGCTGAAATGGTGGAAAATCCTGTGGAAAAGGCATATTGCGTGTTGGAATTTGCTAGAACGCAATCAGCAACTGTTGTCCAACGACATTTTAGAACACGTTACCACAAAAACGAGATGATGCGCTCACAAAAACCAGCATCGTCTTCATCATGTTGCAACATGTCGATGCAAAAGTCACGCCGTATGACCTTATCTTCTTCACTCAGAAACTGCAACATCTGTAATCAGTAAGGCATCATGTGCAGTCGCTTCCGCAAGATTTTCCATACAGTTTGCTGTGGAATTTGTAATTGCATGCTTGCCCTAGATGTCGATTTCTGTGGGCTTCTTATGTAGGCAGAACGAACACGTTCAACGTTTTCTTCCGAAACTCTTGGTCTTCCCGAGCTCTTCCCTTTGCACAAACATCCCGTTGTCTCGAATTTTCTATACCAGTCGTAGATTGACTGTCTAGTCGGTGGCGTTTTGTGGTAATGTGTTCTAAAATGTCGTTGGGCAACAGTTGCTGATTGCGTTCTAGCAAATTCCAACACGCAATATGCCTTTTCCACAGGATTTTCCGCCATTTCAGCTTCTGCAACAACAAACAAAACACTACAGCGTTACCAATAGTAACAAACAAAACTTTGAGAGTTTCTTAACATACCTACAAAATAATTAGGTTGCTATCTCTAATAGTTTTTGTTTTACAGGCAGTTGAAGTTGTCTATTTCTTTTGTAGTAACCCTGTATGTATATATTTCTATGCAGTTTTTTTTCTCTCAGAAACATGCGCGTGAGTTGAGAAGTTCTAATGCCATGCCGGAATGTTGCCATGGTAGCTCAGTGGTAGAGCAACCGGCTATAGCTCGGGCGATCCCTGGCTCAAATTCCGGCTATGACAATGAATTTCTCAATCTACACACGCTAATTAAATCAATACTAATAAAATGTTGTCTCTATGATTAAAATTGTCTCTGTATTTGCATTGCGCATTAGAATACAGCAAGTACTATAATAATTTATTGTCATTCTAAGAGTTGTAGGTGAAGAATATATAAGGATTTAAAAACAGTTGACAGGTAAAAGTACTCAAGACAGGTGCTTAAAAATTTCTGCAGTATACTGAAAAAAATCTGATGTGTTCCATTCACATGACTTTCTCTTCAACTCGGCAACAAAGTATTGTTAAAAAGCTGATGCTTCTATTTACTTCATGCTAATCGAGAAAAAAAAACCAGAAAGAGCTTTATTGCTTGCTTCCTTGTAAGTGGAGGAGAAACAAGGGAGTACCATAGATTAAAGTGATAGGTAAAAGCTGGTTGCTATGTGACTGAAGTTCCTTTGTTTGTATGGACAAGTCTTGACAAATTCCTGTCTGAGAAAAGCATAAGATTTTCAAAGCTGAAACCAAAAATAAGGAATATCTAAAAAATTATCACTTCTACGAAAAAATGTATATAATATTAATTGTGTGTTTTAACGTGCTCTACATTTTTTGTGTGTTAAGTATTTGTCCATCTCTTACGGTTTAGCAGCTATGCAAAATTCTGTGAAATTCATCCAGAATAAAGTAGTCTTCAGAGGCTATTCCCAGAAAATTCAAAATATACATTTTATTTGGCAGGTAAATATTGTTAATATACGATATTTTAATCAAAATCATTACAACCAATTTTGTGAAAATCAAAATTTTCGAAAAAAGCTCCTTGTAGAGGGTAATTTGGGTATAGTGGATATTTGTGAAAATGAAGGAGGAACAAACTGTCTAATCATCTAATGGAAGAAGCAGTGTTAATGTTGTGCACCTGCCTATAGTCGTCGGTCTTCCTATATTCCCTGTATATGTAGATTATTGTGCCCTAAACAAAGTCTTAGGGCCGCATGAGTATTGTGGTGGACAAAGCGGCGTAGGGGCGGGTCTTTCTCCGGGTTCCCCTGCCATCGCATTCCACCGGTGCTCCATCTTCATTCCATGTATCACTAGTGTCATTGCCAGTGGTAGCGGGCGGGCGTTAAACACTATAAAAATAAACAAAATCTTACTACACAAAAACTTTAGATATCTTAAAATATCTTTAAAACCCATATGTAAATTTAAATTGTGGTCCTAATCATTGTCGAGATGTTCTTTGTATTGGTTTAAATTTTCAAATATGTTATCAATGTTTTAAAGTGCTGTCGCATTTCAGCTGTTTATCGTGAGATCATTGAAGGGTTACGGAATTCCAAGCCCAGCATATAGCAACTGGTTTTTAAACATTTAACTTTCGATTCGGTTACCTCGATTAATATGAAATAGATATGAAAAGAAGCTTTAGCTCGCAGAAACTATATTAAGACTATCTTGTGTTCCATTCACATGGCCTTCTCTACATCTCTGTAGAAAATTATTATTGAAAAGCTTATTTTTCTATCTACTTCAGGCTAATAGAGATAAACAGCAGAAATGGTTATATTGCGTGCTTCCTTGTAGGTAGAAGGGAAATTAGGAAACACATTAGTCTAAAGCGACAGTCAAATCTTTTAAAGCTGGTTGCCATGTGATAAAATTCCGCTTCTTTGTATGACCAGAAGTTAACAAATTTCCGTATGAGAAAAGTTTGAACTATTTTAGATTGAAACCAATAACAAGAAATACCTCGTAAACAGTTAACTCCTCAAGAAATGTATATTTTAGCGAGGTATATATTTTTTGTGCAATGTGTCTATACATAGTTGAGAATCCCTGAATCAAAATAAATAAATACATTTAGAAACATGTCCTGTGTATGTCTGTGTACAGCACAGCTCAAAAACGAAAGACCTTTAAATACCAAATTTGGTATTTAAGTTTGATATTTTCCGAGGATGCGACACGAAGACTGAGGAAAGTGCCCCACTCCTAAACCACCCTTTACATGGAAAACCTTACGAAAAGTTTTATTTTCTCAAAAATGGTTCTAACTATTTGGATTAAAATACCATATATTAAAGACATTTACAGAACAAATAGAATGTATATCTTGAATGTTCTGGGAATAACCTTTGAAGATCTCTTCATTTTGGATGACTTGTGAATCTAAAAAATCGTAAACCATAAGAGATAGACGAAAACTTAGTGCTCAAAATATGTAGATATCATTAAAACACACAATTTAAGTCATTTACTTAGATGTTCTTCTTTTTTGTCTGTGTAGATTTAACCGTTTTCGGGATATTCCGAGTTATTTGTTCCAATCTTAAGTTACTTAAAGCTTTTCCCAAACGGGAGCCATCTTTGTTTTTAGGCAATATTTATATCTTAACCACAAAATCTGCTGATATTTTGTGAATTTCATGTCATTTTTGTAATATTTGATGTTCAAATATCTCAAATGTTTTTGAATGCGTGGAGAAAACTAACTTCAATTGTTTTTGTTCTGTTACATTTCGAAGTTGAAATCGCTGGATGTAAATGTTTATTATTCCTTGTGCAAATGTTTTGATTTTCTCTGTGCGATTTTGTTTTCCAACAATAAGTATCATAGTTACGTGTTGATTTTCTTGCTTGTTAAGTCAGTTATAAAAAGAAAGAGGCTTTTTCACAAGTATGGAAAAGGCCACTTGGAGATTACGCGTACATTAATGTATTCGCGTAGAATTATATGCCTACAAATATTTGCAGCATTCGACAAAGCACATAAATTACATCGAGCTATTGCAGTTTCACTTTAGAATTGTAGGAAATGATAACAAAATAAACTACAATTCTACAAAGAAAATCCTAGTGGTTTATTATTAAAGAAGTCGCCTGGTAGTCTGGGTCTGTGAAGCCCAACAAGCCCGTTAAAACGCCCTTAGAAGAGTCGGATTCCTACTCCAAACCAAGCATAAGACTTTTTAGTTCAAATTTAGCGCGAATGCGAAGAGGATCTCCTGCTTCTACTCCTTACAAGCATAGAAAATTGAATTTCAATTACTTCATTTAGCGACCGGCTTTTAAAAGATTTGACTTCGCTTTAGACTATGTATCCCTTATTTCCCTCCTACTTAAAAAGAAGGAAGTAATAAGACCAATTCTTGCGATGTTCACCTTGAGTAGCATGACGTAGATAATAGAATAATCTTTTGTAAGGCAAGTGTGTTTGTGGAACAGCTAGAGAAAGCCATGTGAATGAAATACATCAGTTTTTTAAAGAGTTAATAGAGAAAGTCGTGTATGCAGTAGGTACATCAGATTTTTCTTTTCTCGCCTTCTGCGAAGTCCGTATGCACTAGCTGTAATTGTAACATGGTCTGGCATCCTTGTTCCTCCTTTTGTGCTGGGAGTCCCCGGAGTGTATTCCCTCGCTTTTTCCTTTCTTTTTCTTTTTCTATTCATATATTCACGACACTTGTTTATTGTTGTCCTTAGAAAATCTGTTTGCACAGCAAAATGAACATGGTCCTCCAACGGTGAGGAAGCCAATCAAGTAGTGTTTAGAAGGTATTTTCTAGATTCACGGAGCCATAACCAAGCCCCGGATCTTTAGGTTTAAAATGTCAAAAGTAGGTTTTATCTTTCAGTATATTAGGACTTCATAGGCTATGTTAAATTTAGGAATTTACAGGATTTTTGGAATACACATTTGGTGTTTAAACATTGTAACTCTTTAAATGTTAAATTAGCTGTAAATTTAGTAGAATGCGTTTGAAAGTATTGCCAACATCAATACACTACGATTAGTATTCACTGAGACACACACAATTTACTTTTGAACACTGCATGGGCAGAATTTCTCAGCATATTTATTTTATCTCTTTATGACACCAAAAATATACAATAAATTTTAAATTCTACACGCGCAAAATTTTAAACACTCATTTTGCACTCCTAGTATGACATTGAACAATGAACTTCTTAGAAGAGGTTTTACACTTGAGAAACGTTCCATTAAAATGCGCTTCAAAACGGAGGAGCTATGTAAGGTAAGAGGTGCGAACTCCATTTCGGCTATTTCCTTAGGTTTCCAAATCGATGATTCTTGAACTTTTTCTTAAAATGCTGTTTTACGTATAATTATTGTGTGTGCATGATGTCGGAGGGGATTCCGCACTGCAGCCAGGAGGATAGGATGAGATGAGAGTTGTTTCAAAGGGCGGCCGAAACCGGAGGGCGGGGGAAGAGCCCGTGGAGGGCCCCTAACATATTCCAAGCAATTCATCTCAATCCGGGAAGCCTCAGGTCTGGCCAAACTCCCCGAGTCTACAGACGACTTCCAACGCCATTCCGCCACCAAGAGCTGAATTTCCAGAGCACATCATCACGGAAGGGCGTCACCACCGCAGTCCTCGCGATAATTATACCCTGAAAGAAACCGATTGGATATAATTAAGATGACATGAAGGGACAGGGGAATGAAGAAAACCTCCCCAGCAATGCCTATTGACCCAGGAAAAAAAAAACTATGAGTCTGAGAGATCAAAAATCGATCCCATAACCTCCTGACTGCCAGATCAGACGAAGTTAAGATTAATAAAATTCGGATTAAACTTGAGGTTAATATTTTCATTTACACTAAAATAATTTATCGTGCGACTCAACGTAATCTGAGATTAATAACATGTTTTAATTATATTTTATTTATATAGTATTTAAATTAAGTAAATTGGAGAAACCAATCGATTGTTGCTTCGATCTTGAAATCTAGACTTTTAATCACGTTGTTATCAGGAATATTACGCAATATTTCATAAGATCATAATAAGTTAACATTTTTATTATTCGAACGGTCTCTTTTGCGATGAAAATATTTTATATAAATAAATTTAGTCTATTTGCTTAAATGAGTTAGGCATTTTTATATGTTATCACGACCAACAGGTTATTATTAGGTCCAAACATAAAATTAAGACAATTTAGGCTCTACAAAATTGAAGTATATTACTCGTTGGTACCGAAAACATTAAAATGAATAAGATGGAACATAAGAATCCGGGTTTGTTTACAAGTGTTGTAATATTTAAGAAAGGACAGTAAAATACATTTTTGTTGGCAATATGGTAGTTGGAATTATTCAAAACAATGTTCACTGAACATCTTTTACTCATGCTTTCTATTAGGTGTACTGCACATAGCATTTTGCAGACAGTGTCTTGGGGAAATCCCACTTCCTAATGATAGTTTGTGCCCGGATGCAATATTTTAATTGTTGTGGGAATAGAAACTATCTTTACGAATCTCAGCTACTTAGATTCAGAGTTTACCTGTTAACAGCAAGAATGTTAAAATATTTAATAAATATGGGGATCTTCAGTTCTATGATTAAATTGTTTTAAGAATCGAGAAGAATGTGTTTTAAACCAAATTGAAATAATTGTATTCTTTAATTTACATAATGATAGCACACGACATAATAAAGTAATCAATTAATGTCTTAATTAACAAATCAATAACAATTTACAAATAATAAAATGTATATCAGATGGAAGGAGGGACATTCTTTAAGAGGTGATATTAGTGTTAGCATTCGCTTCTACTGAACGATACCGCAAGGGTCGAGACTAATGATCAGGGCCCAATTTCTGAGTTGTTTCATAGACATCCTTACTATGTTTCTAGATTATGATAATGCATATTTAGGACGTTTTTTGGGTCATTTTTACTTTCTCTAGCCCCGATGTACAATGTAAATAGGGATAGAAGCATTGTATTCCACCCAAAAATTCCATACCGAGATTTCCCCGGAAATACATGTTTTAGAATCCCCTGAACCCAAAAAAAGCACTTTCTGAAACAGGTTCTTGTGTGTGTGGACAACATAGCTCAAAAACGAAAAGACGTTTAAATATCAAACTTGGTATTTAATTCAAGATCTTCTCGGGCTTCTAGCCAGGTAAAAACTTGGCTTGACACCAACGTTTCGAAGAAGTGCACTGAAGACGAGGAAGATGCACTTCTTCGAAACGTTGGTGTCAAGCCAAGTTTTTACCTGGCTAGAAGCCCGAGAAGATCTTGAATTAACACGTCGCCAGGAAAGCTATAGTTCTTATTTGGTATTTAAGTTTGATATCTTCCAAGGATGCGACACGAAGATTTTCAAGAAAATGCCCCCAGCCCTAACTGCCCTTTACATGGAAAAACTTTCGATTCCTTTGTTTTTCTTAAAAATGGCTCTAACGATTTTGATTAAAATCCCACACATTAAATCCATTTCTATCACAAATAAAATGTACATCTTGAATTTTCTGGGAATAGCTTATAAAGACCTATTTATTCTGGAAGAATTTTGCTTAATTTGGATAACTATTAAACCGTAAGAGATAGTCAAAAACTTACTTTAAAAAATGTAGATCTTGTTAAAATACACGAGATATGTCATATTCTCGAGGTATTCTTTGTTATTAGTTTCAATTGTGAAGTACTTATACTTTTCTCAGACGGAAATGACCGTTTTTCTTTTGTTCTACTCCTGACGATTTGCAATGACAATCGCATAACGACAGCTTTTAAAACATTTGACTATCACTTTAGCGTAGTGCATTCACTTAGTTCCATTCTACTTATAAGGAACTAAGTAATAAAATTCTGCTAACGTTTATCTCGATTAGCATGGTGTTGAAAGAAGAATTATCTTTCATAAGAAGTTTGTTTGTAGAATAGCTAGAAAAAGTAAGACATTAAATTTTTTTTTCCTATTCTAGGCCATTTTTATAGTTTATGACCTTTTTTTCCGTTTGCATCTTTATTTAAGAAACACTTTGCATTTGCTCCTACATTGAATACATAACGCTTTTTGTATTATTACCATTTTACATAAGTTTTCAAATTTAGAAATTTCACTATTCAGCTAAAAAACAGAACAATTTTGTATTCGTATTTTTGGATAAAACCACCGTTCAATTTGTTAGTCTGGAAAGGACTCTTGAGATGCGAGTTGGCTATTCGACAAAGGAGCAGGCTACACTTAAGAATGAATGTCCCAAACTAGGGATGAGACAGGTCAGTTTTCGCCTAACAAGTGTGTGTAGCAGACTGCTGTACTTCCCCCCCCCCCCGGTCCTTTTGTCGCGTCAAAGACAGGTAGATCCTCTTTATTAGCAATGAGTTTTGCTTAATCTGAGAACTCTCCAAAGAGCCACTTCAAAAACAATTGTCTTAATTTTATTTTCAATGTATTCAAACAAGATTATAGAATTTTATATATGTATGTTAAAGTAAGTATACATGTTTTTGATGCATCCTGTATCTAGTTTTATGATAATTCATATTTATATTTTATCTGCATATCTACATTTTTATTTTCTCTATAGGCACTATGTACATAGTGCATAGAGAATGTATTGCACTCCAACAAAAAATTCGATACAGAGATTTCACCGGAAATATATGTTTTAGGGTCCCCTTTATCTAAAAAAAGCATTTTCGGAAAAAGGTCCGTGTGTCTGTGAACACGATAACTCAAAAACGAAAAGTAGCTAAAATACCAAACTTGGTATTTAAGTTTAGTATCTTCCAGGGATGCGACATAAGATTTTGAGAAAAATCCCCCCACCCCCAACTACCCTTTACATGGAACTTTTTTCAAAAATTTTGATTTTCTCAAAAATGGCTCTAACGATTTTGATTAAAATTTCGTATATTAAAGATATTTGCCTGGCAAATAAAATGTATATCTTGAATTTTCTGGGAATAGCGTCTGAAGAGTAGTTTATTCTGGATGAATTTTACTAAATTTTGAGTAACTGCTAAACCATAAGAGATGGACAAAAACTTACTACACAAAAAATGTACAATTTATGTTATATACAATTTTTTTCGTGGAGTTCGTCGTTTTTGTGACATTCCTTATTTTTGGTTTCTGCTATGAAAAACTTATACATTTCTCATACAGGAATTTGTCAACTGCTATCCATACAAACAAAGGAACTTCAGTGACATAGCAACCAGCTTTTGATTATCACTTTAACCTATGGTACTCCCTTATTTCACCTCCACTTACAAGGAAGCAAGTAATATGGCTATTTCTGCTAATGTTTTACTGATTAGCATGAAGTTAGTAGAAGTGTAAGCTGTTTAATAATAATTTATTGCAGGGATATAGAGAAAGGCATGTGAATGGTACACATCACATGTTTTATTCTCTTCCTTGCATCAATACTAATAGCCGGTTAAGAACCTACAAAATATAATGATCAAAAATTTAAGGAAGTGCCATAACTAGCAAGGGAACTACATGTGTGCTTAGTATAAAGTACTTGGAAAACTGACCTAGTTTTCTATTCTTATACCTACATTTTCTAATTTAATGGAGCAATGTATAAATTAGTTATAACGTTTGTTCACTAATTTAATGGATTAAAAAACTCGGCGTTTTAAGCCACTTTTGTAGTTACTGTAACTTTTAAAGCATTATAGCTATATTATTGGTCATTGTCCAAACATTTTAGCTCATCAGTTTCTGGGCCCTGCGGATAATTAAAGAAAAAAAATTATTATTGGAAAAGAAATTTGGGAGCGATGCTTTCCAGGTCTAAGATTAAGGATTCTACCGATATTTGGCAATTATGCTGACTGAGTAAGACTTGGAAAAAACCTTAAGTTCTGGGCAGTATTGGCTCGAGTTGAACCGCGAAGCTGTCCGTTCAGGAGTGCGTGCTTCAATATGTTGGTAGAGAGGTGATTATATGCACTAATTAAAGACGAAAAGATATTAACCAGCCTGTGAACGCTTATTTCAGCGTGTTTTAATGTAGGTATACGGTGTTAATGAACTACACCGAAATAATTTGCCAGATTGTGCGCGTGAATGATATAAGTAATTTGAGATCGGCGATGCATGGTCCCCGGATAAACATAACGCAGCTACATAGCGTTAAACGTGTGGGTATCAGATGCTGATAAGTCGGTGTTAAAGCAAAGCAGGTTGAAAAAATAGCTTAGAGTGTCTTTAAAACTGCTGCGGTCCTCTTGGGTAGTGTGGTGGTAGCGTGTCTGCCTCATATTCAACAGGTCGTGAGTTCGAATCTCGCTAAGGGTACTTACTCGTGTATGTTGTTTTTTTTTGTTTTTTTTTCTCAGGGTTTTCCCTTATCCTGAGAAGACGAATGTCGAGTAACTTTAAGCTCCATGGACCCCGAGCATCATTTCACCAATTTCATTCATCGTCCGATATGACCAAGGAGGTTAAGCTAAAAAAAAAAATAAAATAAAAAAAAAAATAAACTGCTGTCTTGTATAGAAATATCGATTTTTAGCAGCTCGTTACTAGCGTTCTCAAGATCTGTAAAATCTCGAACTAATCAATTGACTCTGCAACATTGACCATTCATTAACTACGTTCTTGAGTTATGTAGCCTACTCTGGAGGCGTTTTTTCAACTACTCTGGTGCTTAATGCGTAACTCGGGAGTTCGATTCCTGTCATAGAGTAAATGTTTTTATTATTATTTTTTTCATTCCCGACGAAGTGCCGCGATACGTGAACGAGACCCGAACTTGGAAACTATCTTCCACTTGGAAGCCAGTATCATAACCAGAGAGGTACGCTGTAATATGTCCCTTCATTTTATGTGTTATGCTCTCGAATGGTTGATAAATTAGTCAGTGACGTACTGGCACTTCAGAAACTTATAACCGTTACTTCGAAATTTTAATAAACAAGCCATAAGTCTCCTCTCTCAAATTACTTATTTAAGTAATCTACATATCATTTCGGTATAGTTCATCAACACCTGTATACTATGCGCGCACCTTTTACGGGGAAACCAGGCTGGGGGGAAGAGCTGACACGCCTTCTTTCCGCAGTGTTGTCAACCAAAGAAGTTTTCTTTCTTTGGGGCCCTCAACCATTACGTATTGTGAATAAGTTATTTAATTTACCGCGAACTATCTGAATTAATAAATGAATCACAGCACAGTTGCATGTGCGAGAACTCCGGGATCTACAAATAAAATGGAACTTTACCATTAAAGCCACAAAATATCAGTGGGTACAGCGTACTTCGTGTATCAATCGTTGTCGCTGTGCTCTGCTTCAAACGTTCGGGAAACCTACCTAATGAATACGCGTGCTGAACGCCCAAGAAAAGATGCGCTTTTATTGTCAGGTATTTAATGTGACTGTTCTCGATCTATAATGGCATCCCAGCCTAGGATTTTTATAGCTATGCATATCAATGTATCGGAACAATCGTTACACTGAGATCATTTTAAGAATTCGCTTGAAACATTAAGGTTTAATTTTTACTTTCTCTACACGTACTATGTACATAGTGTTTAGAGAAGGTATTGCACTCCACCCAAAAATTCGATACCAAGATTTCACTGGAAATATATGTTTTAGGGTCTCCTGTATAAAAAAAAAGCATTTTCAGAAAAAGGTCCGTGTGTCTGCGAACACGATAACTCAAAAACGAAAAGTCGGCAAGATACCAAACTTGGTATTTAAGTTTAGTATCTTCCAGGAATGTGACATGGAGATTTTCAGAAAAATTCCCCCACCCCAAACTACCCTTTACATGGAACTTTTTTTCGAAAATTTTGATTTTCTCAAAAATGGCTCCAACGATTTTGATTAAAATGTGTTGTATTAAGAATATTTACCTGACAAATAAAATGTGTATCTTGAATTTTCTGGGAATAGCCTCTGAAGGCTACTTTATTCTGGATGAATTTTACGGAATTTTGCATAACTGCCAAACCGTAAGAGATGGAGAAATACTTACCCCACAAAAAACGTAGAGCACGTTAAAACGCACAATTTATATTATATACGTTTTTTTCGTGGAGTTGTTCGTTTTTAAGATATTCCAGTTTTAGTTTCAGTTTTGAAAAACTTATACTTTTCTCATACAAGAATTTGTCTACTCTTGTCCATACTAACAAAGGAACTTCAGTCACATAATAATCAGCTTTTGACTATCACTTTAACCTATGGCAGTCTCTTATTTCGCTTCTACTTACAAGGAAGCAAGTAATAAGACTACTTCTGCTGATTTTTTCTCGATTAGCATGAAGTAAATGGAAGCATAAGCTTTTTAATAATAACTTGTTGTAGAGATGTAGAGCAAATCATGTGAATGGAACACATCAGATTTTTAAAGGCAATACCATTAAAGTTTCGATAACTATTCAGTAATTTAAGTATCTGGTTGACTAATTTTGATATTATTTTACACACGATTGGAGACTGACGCATGACGCCATTGGTTTCAAAATATATCAGGTTATATTTGCATCAAGAATTGCCGCGATATACAGGAGACTTCCTTGGTACCCCAAACTTGGTAAACGTATGGTTACAAATGATACGTGACACATGCTTATCAACGAGCAATCTTTGATGTGGTTTATTGAGCAGAATGGCGCGACGTTCACATCTGGAGAAAGCCGGTTAAAACCAACCGGTCAGCAATTGTACGTCATAGAGGACTGCCCGCTATGAACAATGACCACAAATCTTTCTGGGAATATATTACAACCTCCTTTAAATGCTCCACTTCAAATCTTCAGCAATGGACTTCGGGCGGAGAACCTTGTGTCCCAGTTCTTTCGTTGTGGTTTCAGCCTTCCGACCACTACTTGGCAATAATATGTACATGTGGCGAAAGTTTTTTTCCAGGGCACATAGTTGCCAAGAACAAAGAAAGTGAAGAAAGTAGTGCATTCCGAGTAATTACTGCATTTTTTATTGTACGTAAGAGAAACGAAACACTCATGCTCTTAAAGTGCATCACATTAAAAAAATTCTACTGTGTTACAATCACGTGACTTTCTCTACATCTCTATAACAAATTATTGTTAAAAAGCTTATGCTTCTATTTACTTCATGCTAATTGAGAAAAAAATTAGCAGAAATAGTGTTACTACTTGCTTCCTTGTAAGTAGAAGCGAAATAAGGGAGTAACACAGGTTAAAGTGATAGTCAAAAACTGGTTGCAATATGACTGAAGTTCCTTTGTTTGTATGGATAGGAGTTGACAAATTCCTGTATGAAAAGCTGAAACCAAAAACAAGACATATCGAAAAAACTACCAACTCCAGAAAAACATGTATATTACATAAATTGTGTGTTTTAACATGCTCTACATTTTTTGTGTGGTAAGTATTTGTCTATCTCTTACGGTTGAGCAGTTATGCAAAATTCCGTAACATTCATCCAGAATAAAGTAGCCTTCAGAGGCTAATCCCAGAAAAGTCAAGATATACATTTTATTTGTCAGGTAAATATCTTTAATATACGATATTTTAATCAAAATCGTTACAGCCATTTTTGAGAAAATCAGAATTTTCAAACAAAGTTCCCTATAAAGGGTAGTTGGGAATGGGGGATTTTCTTGAAAATCTTCGTCGCATCCTTGGAAGTTACCAGACTTAAACGCGAAGTTTGGTATTCAACGGTCATTTCGTTTTTTAGGTATACTTCCACAGACACACACACTCGGACCTTTTTCTGAAATGCTTTTTTTGGATTCAGGGAGACCCAAAATATATATTTCCGGTGAAATCCGGTGTCCAATTTTTGGGTGGAATGAAATACCTTCTCTATTATGTACATAGTATGTATAGACATAGTAAAAATGAAATATGAATATGCTGTAACCTGGATCTTCAAATAGTGGTGAGCACATTAAATGAATTTTCATAGCAATGAAAACAAATCGTATACTTATAATCTAATCTAGAAATTACCTACCTATGTTGAAACTTCGGCCAGTAAATTGATATAATTTTTTTGAAGGACATCTAACTAAATGTATATTTGCAACTCTTTTGAACCTGAACTTACTATCTATGTATGAGCTAATTATTCAGGTTAAATAATATGTAGGTGGATGAGTATAGTATTTTAAAAGTCATTCGCTTATCCATATTATTTGCTTTTTATTTTGAAATAACATCATATGATTTTTACACATATTATTTAAAATTTCATAAAATGAAAAACTGAATTGTAGCAATTTTTTCTATTACTCTGATCAATAACATACCAATGAATTTTGAAGATCTGTAAAGTTAATGTGAAACTTTTGAACTTATTTTTTATTTTCTAATTTCTCAATATTAGTATAATTGTAATGTGTACAGATCAAGTGTGTGTGTGTGTGTGTGTATATATATATATATATATATATATATATATATATATATTAGTGATATGTGGTAATTTTATTCTTTATAACACCCATAGCGAAAAGAGTTTGCTCACAAATGTGCGAAAGGGAGTGATTAATAGCTTTTTATAATATTAATTTAACGTAATTCATGACGTAATACGCATAACGTGTAATAATATTAACAATGTTATTTATTACAATCTTTTTACAATATTTTATATACTCACGTCCTATTTACCTTTACTTATATCTTTGATTATTGAAAAATTGCTAATTTTAATTATTTACTTATCTAGTGCAATGATTTATGGGTAGGTTTGTATGGTGTGTTTGTGTGTTCGTGTGTGACCCTAAAACGAAAAGTCTGATGAACACCAAACTTGGTATTGTAGTATTAGTACCTTTGACATTATTTAAACCTAATTCGGGGTTTCAAGCCTAAAAATTGTGTTTACCTTGGCGAGTCTTCGATGTTTTAATACTCTTTAGACATTCGGGCGGATAATTTAGTAAGAAATTGTTACTTTATTTGAACGACAATATATTCGTACTTTCTTTCTATGCAGACAATGTTAGCATAACAAAAACGTGCTACATTTGTAAATTGCACTCAATTTAATTGAATACAGATTTCCTACTCCATAAAAGTGGCAGAGAAAGATGACGATGATAATAATATTAATATAATAATAATAATAATAATAGTAGTAGTAATAATAATATAATAATAATAATAATAGTAATAATAATGAAAATGTAGTTCCATGTGTCATTTTAATATGAGATGCCACTTCCGTAAGTATACTCATATATACTGTATTAAAATAAGCTTAAAATCTAATATGTCCATTCACTTGATTTTCTCTGCTTGTCTGTAACAAATTATTTGTAAAAGCTTATTCTTCTGTCTACGACATAATAATCAAGGCAGAAATTGTTTTATTACTTGCTTCGTTGTAAGTAGAAGGCGCATAAGGGAATAAACAGGGCTAAATCGACAATCAAAACGTTTTTAAGAACTGGTCCTGTGTGAAACAATTGACGCTCGGTTCGCTTTGCATGGCTTGCAGTAAAACAGGGAAATGAAACGAAAATTCATATCTACTTAAACGAAAAGTTTAAGTAGTTTAAAATTGAAACAAATAACAAGGAATGTCTCGGAAACGGTTAGCTCTACATTAGAAATGTAAAGGACATGGATTGTGTGTTTTGTCGAGATCTACGTTTTTTCTGTAGTAAGTTTTTGTCTTATCTCTTACGGTTTACCAGTAATGTAAAAGTCATCCAGAATGAAGAGGTCTTCAGAGGCTATTCCCAGAAAATTCAAGATATACATTTTATTTGTCACGTAAATACCCTTAATATGCGGTATTTTAATCAAAATTGTTAGAGCCATTTTTATAAAATCAAAATTTTGTAAAAATATTGGGGTTAAGAGGATTTTCTTGCAAATCTTCTTGTTCAGATATTAAACTGAAATACCAAGTTTTATATTTAACCGACTTTTCGATTTTGGACTATGTTACACATAGACACGTACACGGGTGTTTCTAATTTTTTTGTGGGGGGGAGAGGATTCAGGTGTCTCATAGCATGTATTTCCGATGAAATCTGGTATCGAATTTTTTGGTGGAGTACAATACTTTCTCTATGCAGTATGTGAGATTTGTTTTCCGCGCTGCGTTACTTTCCCCTTGGCTAATGTATCTCTTTGAATAGTGACAAACTATCCGTGTGCCCGGAAATATAGACGGTAAAAAGCATTTATCATGATGGTTATTACGGATGCTATCGTCATTCTGAAAAGCAGATTTGAAGCAAAGGAAGCTCCTACCTCTTACATGTTAAGAGTTTACATGCATTTCAGATATATTAGCTTTCTTATGTCATACGTTTGATTCATAAGGTTATGAGAATGTAAATTTGGCAATTCTTTTCAAAAAAAAATCTGATGTGTTCCATTCACATGACTTTCTCTACATTTCTGCTACAAATTATTGTTAAAAAGTTTATGCCTCTATTTTCTTCATGTTAATCGAGAAAAAAATACCAGAAATAGTCTTATTACTTGCTTCCTTGTAGATAGAAGCGAAATAAGGGAGTACCATAGGCTTAAGTGATAGTCAAAAGCAGGTTGGTATGTGATTGAAGTTCCTTTGTTCGTCTGGACAGGAGCTGACAAATTTCTGTATGAGAAACGTGGAGGTTTTAAAGCTAAATCCAATAACAAGGAATATCTAAAAAATTTATCAACTCCATGAAAAAAATGTATATGACATAAATTGTGTGTTTTATTGTGTCCTACATATTTTGTGTTTTAATTTTTTTGTTTATATCTTACGGTTTACCAGTTATGCAAAATCCAATAAAAATCATCCAGAATAAAGAGGTATTTTGAGGCTATTCCCGAAAATTCAAGATATACATTGCCATTGGCAAGTAAATATCTGAAATATAGAGAAAATCAAAATTTCCGAAATTTCTTCCATGTAAAGGGTAGTTGGGAGTGGGGGGATTTTCTTGAAAATCTTCGTGTCGCATCCTTGGAAGATACCAAACATAAATACAAAGTTTGGTTTTTAACGGTCTTTTCGTTTTTGAGCCTTGCTACCCACAGACACAGACACACACGGACATTTTTCTAATTTTTATTTAGGGGATCTCAAAACATGTATTTCCGTTGACATCTCAGTATCGAATTGTGGGTACAATACAGCACCTGTATACACTATGTACATAGTACGTTTAGAGAAAGTAATATTGAGATAAATGATCGTGTTAAATCCTGTTATCAGACAGAAACTTATTTCAGGACGGGAACCAATGAGATGTGACAATTGACGGGACATAGTTATATCGAACATAGACCTAGAGCGACTTTCTTGATTTATTTAGTTACATATATTGGACATAAGGTGAAAGAGAATGACATATGTAACACAAAACAGAAACACAACATTAAGCGTCCATGCTCATAGCGGGATTTGAACCCGCGTCAATGCCACACCTACCAAGGGCCACGCCTATTTGGGGCCGGCGACTTTCTGTCTCTATACAACACGTGAATTCGGAACTATGGCAACTGAGAGTCCAAGTGGCTTCAATAGTGACTTGTCACTTCCTTAAATCGGGTTTGTTATGGGTCTTCAGCAACAAGGACAGAAATTTCCCTTTTCTGGAGCAAGGAGATGGATTTATGACAGTCATTAGTTGTGAGTAGGGTACATTTCCTTTGTGAAGTAACCGAACAGACTTTACAACAGAATTCGGATAAAGGACACTTTGCAACAGCAGTTTTCTGAAAACTGCATTCTGAAAGTCTCCTAGCTAACACTTTGTTGCTCTTTTGTTCTATTCATCGTAACCTTGGCATAACGTTGGTTTTCAAAAGAATGGTATCCAAAATGGAGTGGGTAGCCTGCTTTCTCTTCTTAGACATTGGTTTTTGCGGCGTTTAAAAGGAATTTAGCCTTGCTGCACCCATTGCTGGTTGAAAATATTCCTTCTCATCTCTTTCCTGACGTAAAAATATAACTAGTATTCTCTGATGTGAAAAATATTTTATGCACGGCTTCTAACTTTCATCCATCAAAATTAATTTGTGTTTCTAATAAATATATCATCTCACGACCAATAATTAGGTTCAGTGCCTTGTATGGATGCGACACGAAGATTCTCAAGAAAACTACGATTTACGAGAAGAATTTAAAAAAATAATTCTTAACCATTCTGATTAAAATAAAATAAGAGATAAACTAAAGCAAATATTCAAAATGTACTTTATCTTGTATGTTTAAAATACACAATTTATTTCAAATAATTTCAATTAACCATTTCTGAGATATATGAGATATATTGGATGCATTTTTCAGACTTCGTCATTTACTTGATTAACTTGCTGCTGCAATTGAGTTGTTTCTACAATGCCATTGAAATTTCTAAGCGAAGTTTTTAAAATCCGAACTTTGATTTCGTTTCATCTACCTCCCTAGTGCCTTTAACAAAATGTGCAGTGACACCGCTTCTGCAAATGCTTCTCAATTAACATGAAAAGGATAAAATACAAGATTTCGCAACGATAGTCTGTAAGTTATATAAAACTAAACGATCTTGGGCAGAGAAAGCCATGTACATGTAATGTATGGATTGTTAATGTATTTTTGTGCATCTCGTAAAGGTCAGTGAATGAACGAAGAAGAAACATTTTAAAAATGTTTTCAGTATTTTCCATCCAAAAATAAACTTAGCTGATTGCTTCATAAGCAGAATGCTTGCAATTACAAATAAAATGGATCAATAGTAACTATTAAAGCAGTTTAAAAATAACGTCTTTTATGAGGTTTTTATCCGTAAAGTTGTTCCTTAAAAATTCCAGAAATGATTGCAGTTCATCATGATTATGTTAGGCATTATAGGTATTGGTAGTAAACATTCTGATGTGTTACACTCACATGACTTTCTCTAGCCGTTCTACAAACTTCTTACATAAGATTATTCTTCTTTCTGCACCTTGCTAATCGAGGTATTCAGCACGATGTTCTTATTACTTAGTTCCTTATAATTAGGAAGAAAATAAGGGAATACACTAGGCTAAATTGATAGTCAAATGTTTTAAAAGCTGTCGTTATGCAATTGTCATTACAAATCCCTTCTTTTCTTGGCCAGGAGTAGAACAAAAGAAAAACGGACATTCCCGTCTGAGAAAAGTATAAGTACTTCACAACTGAAACTAATAACAATGAATACCTCGAAAACGGCAAGCTCCACGAAAAAAATGCATATGACGTAAATTGTGTATTTTAACAAGGCCTACATTTTTTGTACAGTAAGTGTTTGTCTATCTCTTACGGTTTATTAGTTATGCCAAATTAAGCAAAATTCATCCAGAATAAACAGGTCTTTAGAAGTTATTACCAGAAAATTCAAGATATACATTTTATTTGTCAGGTAAATATCTTTAATATACGAAATTTTAATAAAAATCGTTAGAGCCATTTTTAAGAAAAACAAAATTTTCGAAAAAATACCATGTAAACGGTAGTTTGGGGTGGGGGGATTTTTCTCAAAATCTTCGTGTCGCATCCCTGGAAGATACTAAACTTAAATACCAAGTTTGGTATTTTACCGACTTTTCGTTTTTGAGTTATCGTGTTCACAGACACACGGACACACACACACACACACACGGACCTTTTTCTGGAAATGCATTTTTTGGATTCAGGGGGTCCTAAAATATGTATTTCCGGTGAAATCTCGACATCGAATTTTTGGGTGGAATGCAATACTTCTCTATCTCTATGTAAATATCTATGCAAGAGAAAGTAAAAATATACACAAAATAAATATGTTGTATTAATATAAATGTTGTGTAATTATCAGTTTTACTTTCTCTAATTCTTAAAGCAGGTAGAGGAAATGCAATTCACCCAAAACTTCCATGTCAGTATTTCATGCGAAATACATATTTCGAGATCTCTCAATAAAAATATTACAAACTAGCTTTTACCGGTGGCATATTGATGGTACTTAAAACTACCTCGGTAAACTCCAATATCTTCAAGTTGCAACTACATTTAACCTAGTTGCCCATACCGGACGATGAATTGATGATATGATGCTTAAATGATCTCGAGGTCCATGTAGCTGAAAATTACTCGCAATTCACTGTCTCAGGACCAAGGAAAACTCTGAAAAAAAAAATCTGGGTAACTCACCCTAAGCGAGATTCGAACTCCGGACCTCTTGAATGTGAAGAAGACACGCTGCCCCCACACTGCCGAGGCGGAAAACTTATTTTAATAGCTGAATAAAACATAAATAAAGGATCACTGTTTTATTTTATAAAACTGTTCGATACAAATATTAAACAACATAAACAGTAATTAACATAACCCACTATGCCATGAGCTCGTTGTAGAGATCTTCATTAAAACAGTCTCGTACGAAATTGCGGATAGAGAATGTTTTAATGTCATGGCACAGTGGGTTATGTTAACTCCTGGCCAATGTGTTCTGGAATCGTTATTCTATCGATTTTACAGGTTTTTGTGTTAAGTAGGAAATGGAAGAAGTTTCTTGAGGGTCACTAAATGCTCTTTTTAGTTTCAAAAAGTAACTTGCATCTTATCACAGTGCTTCAGTGTAACCAATATTTAAAGTTTCATTACATTGTGATAACAAAATATATTGGTTATTAGAACTTCCAGTCCAGGGATGTTTTTCCCTTTCTTTACGTTCTCTAACACACGTGAACATACAAGAAGGGATTGTATTCCACCCAAAATTCGAGATTTCACCGGAAATATGTTTTGAGATCCCCGAGTCTTTTTCAGCTATAGGGAAGGTGTATTTTTCGTTTAGAGCCAATGGACAGCTCGTGTTCTTTCCGCAGCTTCTGTTATTGCTGTTAGTTTTATACAAGTTTTCTTGGCTCAGAGCTTTCATGTAGCATTGTGTTTTTCTAGATAATGCTTCAGAGCCCTTTGTTAATTACGGTTACATAACAGCAGACAGTAATTTCGTATTTTTACTTTTCTACACGTGCTATGTGTATAGTACAATTCGATGTCGAAATTTCACCGTAAATGTTTAGAGGTTCTTTGAGTCCAAAAAGTATTTATAGAGAAAGGTCCGTGTGTGTGTGTGTGTGTGTGTGTGTGTGTGTGTGTGTTTGTTTGTTTGTTTGTTTTTCCACATGTCTGTGACCATAATCTAAAAACGAAAAGTCGGTTAAATATCAAATCTGATCCCCTACGCCAAACTACCTTTAACGTGAAAAAATTTCCAAAGTTTTGATTTTCTCAAAAATTGCTCCGACTTTGGTTAAAATGTCGCATTTTAAAGATGATCCCATGAAAAAATAACTATCGGAATTTTTGGGAATAGCCTCTAAAGTCCTCTTTTTTCTGAATAATTTTTACTTAACTGGTACATTGTAAAGGCACGCAAAAAATTACTACAGAAAAATGTAGATCTCGTTAAAACACATAATTTATGTCATATAATTTCTGTTGCAGAGTTAACGATTTGCGATGTATTCCCTAATATTAGTTTCAATTTTAAAATACTTACACTTGTCGCATCCTTTTTACATCGTTTTTGTTTTACTCCTGGTCATGAAAACAGAACCGAATTTCAATGTCGATAGCATATCGACAGCTTTTAACCTATTGCATTCCTTTATTTCCCTTTTATTTATAAGCAGGCAAGTGATACGAACATTTCTTCAACGGTTATATGAATGGAACATGTAAGATTTTTTAATGGGTTGGGTGAAGTGCTGAGGCCAGGGTCATTTTAGTTTAAAGGGTAATCACTAAGCAGTATCTGTTGACGAGCAGAAGAAATATTTATTTAATCTATTTCACAAAATTGCAGCACACATTACATCACATTACAAGAATCATAAATATCTGATAAGACTGCAACGAATTGCTTAGTTGGGAGCAAATGTGTGCCAATATTTGCAGGTTAGTTAGTTTATTTCATCCTCTGAAACCTATACAGTTATGGGACACGTCATTTAGTTACAATAGTTACACACACAAATAGGAACAAAATTATGAAATGCATATCAGATGTAAATTGCACAACATTTACAACATCTAGGATTATAATATACAACAATTTTACAACGTTACAAAGAGTAAACAATTAACCTAAGATAGCAAAAATTCATCAACTGAATAATAACAATTTGCCTAAACATTTCTTAAAACCTTGAATGGATTTCATATTCTTTATTTTAGCAGGTATATGATATACCTTTATAATAGAAGCTATTCTAAAAAAAATTGGAATTATGAGGTGTAATATGTAATTTTGACTTGTTCCTTGTATCATACGTATGAATGTCCGAGCTAACAGCAAGTGTTTCAATGCGTGTTTGTAGTTGCACAGTATATACACGCGGCAGTGGCATAATGTTTAACTCCCTAAACTATTGTTTACAACTGGTAGTATAAGGTAAATTGAGCATAATTCTGATTACTTTTTACTTTCTCTACACGTACTAAGTACATAGTGTATAGAGAAGGTATTGTATTGCACCCAAAAATTCGATACCGAGATTTCACCGGAAATATATGTTTTTGGCCCCCCTGAATCCAAAAAAAGCATTTTTGGAAAAAGGTCCGTGTGTGTGTCGCCCTCCGTGGTGTAATGGTTACCATGCTAACTTCATATACCCAAGGTCGCGGGTTCAAACCCGGCGGAGGACGATGGATTTTTTCGGGCGTAAAAATCCTTAGCATGGCTTCCTTCGGAAGGGAAGTAAAGCTGTGGGTCCCGTGTCGTAGATTTACGGCACGTAAAAGAACCTCAAGCCTGATAAGAGAGGCCTCTGAGCAAAATTAAGCGATCTTTCACGCCCAATATAGAATGGGACGCTGAGAACCAAAGCAGTTAAAGAGCGTTCATAAATAACAGGCCATTTCCCTTTTGTGTGTGTGTGTGTGTGTGTCTGTGGACAGCATAGCTCAAAAACGAAAAGACCGTTGAATACCAAGCTTGATATTTAGGTTTGGTATCTTCCAAGGATGCGACATAAAGATTTTCAAGAAAAACCCCCCACCCCTAACTACCCTTTACATGGAACTTTTTTCGAAAATGTTGATTTTCTTAAAAATGGCTCTAACGATTCTGTTTACAATATCGTATATTAAAGATATTTACCTGACAAATAAAATGTATATATTAAATTTTCTGAGAATAGCCTCTGAAGACTACTTTATTCTAGATGAATTTCACGGAATTTTGCATAACTACTAAACCGTAAGAGATGGGCAGAAACTTAACACACAAAAAATGTAAAGCACATTAAAACACACAGTTTATGTTATATATAAATTGATCGTGGAGTTGATCGTTTTTTGACATATTCCTTGTTTTTGTTTTCAACTATGAAAAACTTATACTTTTCTCATACAGGAATTTGTCAACTCCTGTCCATACAAACAAAGAAACTTCAGTCACCTAGCAACCAGCTTTTGATTATTAGTTTACCCTTTAGTACTCCCTTATTTCCCTCCTGCTTACAAGGAAGCAAGTAATAAGACTATTTGTGCTATTTTTTTTCTCTCTCTCGATTAGCGTGAAGTAAATAGAAGCATAAGCTTTTTAACAATTTGTTGCAAAGAGGTAGAGAAAGTCATGTGAATGGAACACATCAGTTTTTTTTGTTTTTTTTTTTTTTAGTTTAAATGTTTTAATCGCCTCACTGCTAGATCCCCATAGAACTATCCCATATAATAGAAGTGAATGAAATTTTTCCAAAATATACCATCCTAAGTGTGCGCTTATTTACTGATTGGCTAAGCATTTTGATTTGAAAACAAATCTTACTAAGTCACTTTACTAATTCAGGTTCTTATCAATGCAAACCCCAAGAAATGTTTTATCAGGTGTATTCTATTTCTTCTTCCTTAAATAATATAACTGGGGAATACAAAGTTTTGTTGTTTTTGTGATGGAAAGTAATGGTTATCCCATTGTTAAGCTGAAGTGGAAATTATGCTAAACAGTTTCACAGATAAGGGATTGTTATGTTTGCACCCTTCTCTTTCACTTGAACTATCCCTTGGTAGAAACCAGAAGGGTTCATCATCGTGGTTTTGCCCTTGTTTGTATGCAGCAGTACCGGAAGTGAGCAGCCGTCAGGGGGCGATCTCCCCAGCTGAAAATCAATAAGAAAGCGCTACAAACGCTTACGCACTGTAGAGGTCGCCAGCAAAGCGCCCTTGGTTGTCTCAGATGGGGAGGTTTCGCCCTCAATGTGGCGCCCATTGGCCCACCGACCGTGACAACTCTTTGTTAAATATTCTATGGATGCCCCAGCAACCTAATTCGGCCTTCAATGCGCGGAAGATATCAACAAGTAATACTTTACAAATGTCTCTCCTATTGTAATAACGGCCATAATTTCCTATCTTTGGAGTAAGGGATCAATGATGACTGCCAACAAATGGCTAAAAATATAGGCTTTTCATATCTCAATTTAAACAGGGGCAATATTCCTATGATGAAAGGTCCAGAATATGAACAACGAAACTTTCTGAAAGAATAAATAAATTTTTCCTTACCATAGTCCTGTTATTGCTTTGTATATTTTCTCGTACAACATCCCACCTACAAACCACGGTCTATTTTGAAAACACTTTTTATTTAGGTCGGCAAAATTGTTTATGGACATGCAAAGTATTCACAAATAAATGTGAATAATCATTTTCTTAATATACACATTAATTTTCGTATAATTATATTGGCCTACAAAAAAAAAAAAAACTAAATTAGGAAACAAAATTTTATTTTCATGCTGAGTTGAAATATGCTTGATTGTTTTTCTCCATCAGGCAGGTGTTTTTAGTGGCCGACGTTTAAAGTTTTAAACATCTCTGAGCGAGGTGGCGCCGCGGTAGCATATGTAACTCGTATACGGGAGGTCGTGGGTTCAATTTCCGTGTCGGCATTCCTGACCCATGGATTTTTTTCAGGTAGCAGGCGAATGTTGGAAAGGTCAACATTACCCGAATTTCCTATTCCCATCACTTCCTGTCACAGAGCAGGAAATTGTCTTGAAAAGCTTGAAGTCTGTTTCGATTAGAGCTCTTCTATTATATGGTGCCGACTATGGTTCTAGCCAAGGTAGTTTGTAAAAAAAAAAATTCAAGGTGTAGCTTCCAACCTGGTAGAATACCTTATTCTGTGGCTTTCCATAGCTTAATGCAAAGTAAATTAGTTTGCTGTAACATCTGTAGGGATTTAGGTAGCTTCGGCTTTCCTGCATAGCGGCTGCAGACCTTTGATGCATTCCTGTGGTGTTTTGAAACTCCTTAAGATGGTCTAAATCTATTTCAGTTAGAACTCTTCCGACGACAATTAAATATGTGGTGCCGACTATGCCTCCAACCATAGTAAAAATTCAAGGTGTGGCTTCCAACCTGCAGAATACCTGTCTCATTGTAAGGGTCACTGTGCCGATATCCTGCCAATATCTATGTCCTGGTTACCAAGTGATGATGTTCGATGGGATGATGGCTTGTCACTGCAGAGATTTATTCCTGTCATCGCGCTACGTCGGCTTCTGGAGCTTTTCATTCGTTAGGGACTCCATCCATGCTTGAGTCGTCATCCGGATATGGTCGTCCTTCGGGTATCTCCCTTATTCCTCCCTGGAGTCATATAGGTCGCAAAGGGGTCCCGTGAATAAGCCTAATCATAACTACAAACAGTAAATGTTACATGTACGCCAAATATTTTACCTCCACCGGCAGGTCTCTTCCTTGTCCAGCAGTAGTTTGCAGCATTTGCCTTGGTACCACTTTCCAATTGCAGAAATCTCCTGCTGAAAGTCTGCTTCTCGTCACAGACAAGCCTGTGTGTTTTAGGGGGGAAATAAAGGGCGTAGTCCTGAGCGAAAGTCGAGAACTTTGGGAATCACCCGGGAAACGTTTTATTCTTCAAAACGCTGGCCATGAATGCCTCAATTTGACTCTTTGTCAGTGCCAAGTGGAATAAAATTGTCTGGCACACATGAAAAAGCTTATTCTTAGATCTGTTGACAACAAATCAGCTTGTAGATTAGGCAAACCGGTATATTTAGAATTATTGTTGTAGACAAAACGTCTGGCGTTATACTACTCAATCATGACCTGTATGACTTGAGCAGATTTTAAAGAAAATAGGAATATTCAAATGGAATATTTTTGTTTTTGTATATGTATTGTTTGTTAATTTGATGGTTAGGAAGTTATAGCTTCCGCGTCTCATTTCCTTATCAGCAAGTCCCGCGGCAAAAGGAACTAAGGACAGTCATTCTTCAAGGAACTTTCCAAGGTTGTTCAAAGTCTTGAAATTGAAGTATGTTGCGGTTCATTTAAATAAAAGGAACACCACCACATGGCCGTGCGTCATTGTTAATATTCACAGATGTTTAATATATTGGATTAATTTGTTGCCTTATGTTACCTTTATAATTACCTACATAAAATCCCTTTCTGCCGATACGTGCTCCAAATCAAAGTACTGAGCTTTTTTGGATGAGAAGGTATGAGGTTTGATCATAAGAATGGCGCACTCGTGTTTATATGAACCCTATTCTAAAAGTTTTATTTTCAGAGCCGTAAAAGCAGTTGTGTATTTTTCAGAAACACAGAAGGTATAATCAATTTTATTTTCTAACTTTTCTTGGAAAATTATATCTTCCCACCGTTTCTTACAATTTGAGAAGCTAAAGTACTCTTTAGATAATTTATTGTTTTAACAGTAACTACTCCGTAAGCTTTGTGAAAGTATAAACTACAGATTAACTTTCTAATACAAAGGCAGGATTATCTTTATTAATATAGGTTAATTTAGCTCGGGTATAAACCATTTATTGTGAAAATCTCATTTCTATCTCCTTCGTGTGGCCCTCTGAATTTCATTTGACTCGCAATCAAGAAGTTCTGAGTTTCGAAACCGGGTTTTTTTTTTTTTTTTTTTTTTTTTCTGAGATACGAATACTGGATAACTTGTAGATAAGAGCCCTGTGGAATCCGGGTCATTTGAGTACCTATAATTTCATCTACATAAGTATTCACCATCCGATATGACCTACCTCCTCTTAAACTTACAAAGATACTACAGATTTTGCGTTTTTCGTTTTCTTTCTCTACTTCGTATATACATAGTATTGCATTCCACCCAAAAATTCGACGCTGAGATTCCACCGGAAATAGACGTTTTAGGTCCCCTGAATCCAGAAAAAAAAAACATTTTTCTGAAAACGTTCGTGTGTGTGTGTGTGTGTGTGTGTGTATGACCTTTACCTATAAGAATGGGCTTGATACAGAGAAGTTCTTATGACGTGGTGCAAAAACAATAATAGCTAATACTAATTACTCAATCTTAAAAAAAAATGTTACATAAAACTAATTTGCTATTTACACAATTTAGATTAAGAAATAAATATTTAAGAAGTTAGTATCAACGTTTGCTTCTGTTATTATTATATTATGTAATTCGTGTACGCTAAACCGATTACCGCGAAAAAAACGCTGCACTAAACGTATAAGAAGTATAGAACACCATACTTTTAAGTACTTACCGTTAAACCTTTCGCCAATGTCTCATTTTAATCAGCACCACAGAACAAAAATTTTATCGGCAGTTTCCAAAAGAGTAAAATTGCACGGAAAGGAGAGAGAAGGCGAAAAGGGTTGAGAAAGTGAGTAGTAAGAGAAAAAGATGAACAAAAGGAGACAGGAAGAGGAGCAAGAAATCGAGAGAAGAATCTCCTCATTAACGCAAACAAAGATGCAGGTTCTGCTCCTAACCGAAAAATAAACCATTATATTTGCGTAAAATAATAATTACAACAAATTCACGCTTCGTTTTCCGAATGCGCCGCACATTCTCCCACTCCTATTTTAAGCTTGTAACACTCGTACAAAAAGAAACGTGTGAAATTGGAGCGTTATACCTCATTCGATGTAGCACTTTAAAACGAGATCTCGTAATGGAGTCCCGCATTAGCGCTGTTTTCCAGCAGAGGTCTCTGTTCACTTCCGGTAATAACCTTGGCTCTCAAGTGTTTATGAAAAGAAACAAAAAAGTTATGCATATAGCTTCCTCTGTTATTTAGCACCTGAGGTCAACAACCTCCACACAGCTTCTGCGACTCAACCACAATGTGGCTCACTGTTAACAGAGCAAGAAAACAGAGAGAATCAACGCGTATTTATGCTGAAAACAACACAAAATGTTTGCTAAAAACAATAAAGATGGACAATGTGTAGATAACTAACGGAAGGAATATTGTAGTATCAATGTAAACTATTGATTTTATCTGCAGCTATAGTCCGAATTCTGCTTGGTTTGCGCGTCGTAAATTTTGTATTTTTTATTATTTTTAAATGTTTTACAAGAAATGCTCTTTTCGATTCGAAACGTTTGAAATATTGATTATTTTGAAACTGTGATTTTTAAAAATCTTGGAATCGTAAAACATAAATAACACATATTATATAAAAAAGTGATTTTTTTCTCACATTATCCTATTTGCCATAAATATTTGATTAACAGTGCTTTAAAATTAGGCACAATGAGCCTAAGGTCGTCTCCTTAGCGCGGTGGTAGCGCAGCTGCTTACCAAGCGGGAGACGATCCTAGGTTCGATCCCCAGTACCGGCGTGAGGATTTTTCCCCCGCTGGGAGACCTGGCCCGGGGTGCACACTCAGCCTCGTAAGGTCCATAGGGGGCCAATTGAGGAGCTACTTGATGGAGAAGTAGCGGCTCCAGGTCATGAGACCGCATTAACCGGCCGGAGGGCTCGAGGCGCTCACCACGTCTCACTCTCCAATTCTCCTCCCCATCCATGACATCTGTAATGGACCCAGATGGGGGACGCAGCGGCCGGGCGGTAGGCCAAGGTTTCCCGTGAGCTGTCGTGCCATGGAGTTATGTTACGATGAGCTTAATTCATACATCATGCCGAAACACCATTCGAGTTTATATTCATGAATCACAGTAACGAACTCACGCAAAAAAAAAAAAAAAAAAAAAAAAAAAAAAAAAAAAAAAAAAAAGCGGGAGGGGGTGGATCGTAAGCTTTCAAGCATGTTCTGTCAGATGCGTATTTACAATCTAAGCGAAACAGGGCAGATGTGGTGTATTTAAAGTCCTGTAGATATTTCTTGAATCTCGGTTGCTGGTGTGTTGGGTTACCTGGAAGAAGTTGATTTCCGGGACCTTTTACTGAGAAGATGAATGCCGTGAAATGTAAGCCTTATGGACCCGGGCTCATTTGAGCATTTATTCTTGACCCATTTCATTCATTCATCTTTCGTATCAGTAGCCCAGTTAAAAGACGTTAAATTCACAAAACACATACAGTTTTGTAATGATATAGTCTCCACTTTTATAAAGCCCACATGTATTTTAGGCTTGTTATTAACACACATTGGTTAGAACCTTTTGTGGAACAGTGTATAAAGGATGCTGTGAACAATTATTAGGTACAAAATGTATAACTGTTACATGTAAGATTATTGTTTCGATGCAACAGGGAAGCATGTGTTGTTTAATTTGGATACCCAACTTAGAACTATAAAAGAAATGTATTTATTTATTTTTTAGGTTTCATTTGTATTATCCCCTTTAATTTCTAACGGCATGTTGGGGAATTTGCCTTAAGAAACTCATCTTATTTGTAACTGTTGAACTATAGGTTATCGTTACGGTTTTATTACTTTTGTGCTAAAGTACTCATGTTCACGCTTCGTATTCAAGAGAGAGAGAGGGAGAGAAAGTAAGAAATAATGAAAGAGATATTTCCGTACTCTAGCCGAACCCGAAGAATGATTTTAGTGAAAGAGAAATTTACCCACCCTAGTGAGGAATGGTCTAGTGAAAGATATTTTCCCGCCCTAACCGGACCTGAGAAATTATTTTAGTGAAACAGAAATTTCTGCACCCCAGCCAAACCTGATTCTACTGAAAAATAAATTTCCGCGCCCTGCCGAACCAGAAGTATGATTTTCGTGAAAGAAATTTCCGCACCCTTGCCGAACGTGAATTACGATTCTTGTGAAGGAGATACTTCCGCACACTATCCGAACCTCAGAAATTAATCTAGTGAAGGAGACTCATCCGCACACTAACCGAACCTGAGGAATAAGTGTAATGAAAGTAATTTATTTACCGTAGCCAAACGTGAGGAGTTATTCTAGTGAAAAATATTTATCCACCCTAGCTGAACTTAAGGAATAATTGTAGTGAAAGAGAAATTTCCCCAACCTAGCCGAGCCTGAGGAATGCCAAAGCTGAAGAATTATTCTAGAGAAAGAACTTTTTCTTGTGAAGGAGGTATTTCGTACACTATCCGAACCTGAGAAATGATTCTAGTGAAGGAGATATTTGCACACAATAGCCGAACCTGAGGAATGATTCTATTGAAAGAAATTTATCCACCCTAGCCGAACCTCAAGAATTACTCTGGTGAAATAAAGTTCCGCACTCGAACTAAATCTGAATTATGATTCTTTGAAGGAGATATTTCCATATCCTATTCAAACCTAAGGAGTGATTCTAATGAGGGAGAAATTATCGCATCTTAGCCGAACCTGAGGAATGATTTCAATGAAAGATTTCCGCACTTTAGCCGAATGACACTACTTAAAAGAGTCCCCACCCTAGCCGCTGAGGAATAATACAGTGAAGGTGAAATTTCCGCAATCCAGCTGAGGCTTTTTCAATTGAGAAGTTGGAATTCTAGCTATTTGTCCAGGGAATAGTCCTGTTTTAAATGTTTGTTTACGTAGTAAACTGTAAGAGGTAGACAATAGCTTACTACACTAAAAGTAGATCTTGTTAAAACACACGTTTATGTAATATGCATTTTTTCCGTGGAGTTGACCATTTTTGGGGATATTCCAGAAACAGATTTTATTCACATGGCAACCAGCTTTCAAAGGATTTGACTATCGTTTTAGACCATATTTCCCTTTTACTTACAAGAAAGTATTTCTGCTAATGTTTATCTCGATTAGCATAAGTAGATAGAACATAAGATTTTTAACAATAATTTGTTACAAAGATGTAGAGAAAGTCATGTGAGAGAAACACATCAATTTTTTAGAAACTTGTGTGTGTGTGTGTGTCTGTCGGCAGATCAGTTCAAAACTGAAAATCCGTTAAATACCAAACTTGGTATTTAAGTTCATTACCTTCCAAGGATGCGACAGAAAGATTTTCAGGAGTATCGTCCAACTCCCAACTAGCCTTTACATGGAATATTTTTCGAAAATTTTGATTTTCTCAATTAAAAGGCTCTAACGATTTTGATAAAGATACCATATTTTTGGCCGAGTTAGACCACTCGCCTCTCGCCTAGACGGCCCGGGTTCGATCCCAAGCGCATGTCAGATTTGTGGTGGACAATGCGGAGCAGGGGCGGGTTTTCTCCAGGTTCTCCGGTTTCTCCCGCCATTGCATTCCACCGGTACTCCATCATCATTCCATGAATCACCAGTGTCATCGCCTGCGGTGCCTTGGTAATAAAAGCGGGCATTAAACACTATCAAACAAAAACACCATATGTTTCTATGACAAACGAAATGTATATCCTGAATTTTCTGGGAATAGTCTCCGAAGAGCTCTTCGTTCTGGATGTCTTTTGTATAATACGTCTATAACTGGTAAATCTTAACAAATAGGTAAAATGCTACAACACTAAAAACGCAATTTATGTCATATTCTTCTTTTTTACTTTCTCTATACGCACTATGTACATAGTGTATAGCGAATGTATTGCACTCCACCAAAAAATTCGATACCAAGATTTCACCGGAAATATATGTTTTAGGGTCCCCTGTATTCAAAAAATGTATTTTCAGAAAAACGTCCGTGTGTGTGTATGTGTGTGTCCGTGTGTCTGTGAGCATGATAACTCAAAAACGAAAAGTCGGTAAAATACCAAACTTGGTATTTAAGTTTAGTATCTTCCAGGGATGCGGCACAAAGATTTTGAGAAAAATCCCCCCACCCCAAACTACCCTTTACATGGAACTTTTTTCGAAAATTTTGATTTTCTCAAAAATGGCTCTAACGATTTTGATTAAAATTTCGTATATTAAACACATTTACCTGACAAATAAAATGTATATCTTGAATTTTCTGGGAATAACCTCTGATGAGTAGTTTATTCTGGATGAATTTTACTGAATTTTGAATAACTGCTAAACCGTAAGAGAAGGACAAAAACTTACTGCACAAAAAATGTAGAGCACATTAAAACACACAATTTATGTTATATACATTTTTTTCGTGGAGTTCGTCGTTTTTGAGGCATTCCTTATTTTTGGTTTCTGCTATGAAAAACGTATACTTTTCTCATACAGGAACTTGTCAACTCCTATCCATATAAACGAAGGAACTTCATTGACATAGCAACCAGCTTTTGACTATCACTTTAACCTATGGTGGTCCCTTATTTCGCTTCTACTTACAAGGAAGCAAGTAATAAGACTATTTCTGCTATTTTTTTCTTATTAGCATCAAATAAATAGAAGTATAAGCTTTTTAAGAATAATTTGGTCAAGGGATATAGAGAAAGTCATTTGAATGGTACACATCAGTTTTTTTTATTTCAAATAGCAAAAATGAGGATGCAATGAATTTGTGGGTCAGACTCTAAATTTCAAAATGGATTTATGATTAAATCAACTTACTCTTTTCAGATTCGAAAGCGGAAGAATTGTAGGTTCCTTCGGATTTTGAGCTATCGGCAGGTCGTTCAAAACATCTTGATATTTCAATATTTCTTCATGCAAATAATATTTACTGTAGAGAGGATACTATGAAGTGATACTCGGTCTCTTGTCACATCCATGAAAGTATTTATGCTGTGATAAAGCCTATTTCCATTGGTTTATTGCCTTGAAACCGCAGGGTCGGCCACAAGAGTACGATATCCACTTTACCTTCGCAGAGTCAACAGAAAATAATCGCTCTCTGTTGGGCGGTACTCAAATGAAAACAGTTGAAAATACATGCATGAGTGGCCCTATTTACCACAGACTTACTTAACAAATGTGTAATGAAACATATTTAGTTTATGTTTTTGAAGTAAAAAAAAATCTGTGTTCCATTCGCATGACTTTCTCTACTTCTGTGTAACAGATTATTGTTGATAAGCTTATTCTTCTATTTATTTCAAGCTAATTGAGAAAAAATTAGCAGAAATATGGGAATATCATAGGTTAAAGTGAAGTCAAAAGCTGGTTACTAGGTGACTGAAGTTCCTTTGTTTGTATGGACACGAATTGACAAATTCCTGTATGAGAAAAGTATAAGTTTTTCAAAGCTGAAACCAAAAACAATCAACGATCAACTCCTCGAAAAAATTCATATAACATAAAGTGTGTGTTTTAATGTGCTCTACATTTTTTTGTGTGGTAAGTTTTTGTCCATTTCTTACGGTTTAGCACTAATGCAAAAATTCCTCCAGAATAAAGTAGTCTTCAGAGGCTATTCCCAGAAAATTCAAGCTATACATTTTATTTGTCAGGTAAATATCTTTAATATACGATATTTTAATCAAAATCGTTAGAACCATTTTTGAGAAAATCAAAATTTTCGAAAATTTTTCCATATAAGGGTTAGTTGGGGGTGGGGGGATTTTCTTGCAAATCTTCGTGTCACATACTTGGAAGATACCAAACTTAAATACCAAGTCTTTTCGTTTTCTTGCTATGCTGTCCACACACACACACACACACACACACACACACACACGGACCATTTTCTAAAAATGTTTTTTTTTTAATTCAGGGGGACCCAAAACGAGTATTTCCGGTGAAATCTCGGTATCGAATTTTTGGGTGAAATACAGTACCTTCTCTATACACTATGTACATAGTACGTGTAGAGAAAGTAATAAATTGTAAAAAATAAAATTGTTTTTCATAATTTATTTGCTTTGGTTTAACAGTAGTGTACATGATTCACTTCTGCCTTCAAGGTTTTCGTCGTTATTCCTAATAGACAAGTAAATGATGTAACTTACCTGTATTAATTAGAGAAAATTGCATTCCACCCATATGTTCAGAGGCGAGAGATAGAGGTTTTGAGACTCCCAGAAAAAATAAACAATTAGTCATATTTCTTTACCCGCGTGTATGTGGAAATAAAGAACGATTCCATAAGGAAAAGTCGAAATATCAAACTTGGTTATTTAAGTTCAGCGTTTTCAAAAGATTTGAGACGAAGTTTTTTTAAAAAAAAAAAAAATCTATACCCTAACCTTTTTTTTAGATGGAGAAATTATAGTTATTTTCTAAAAAATGACCCTAAACAATAATTTTGATTAATATACTGTCTATGTTTTTAAGCTGATTGCATGATAAATAAATTATTAATACAATTATTTTATTTATATTTCTTCTATTAATATGTAAATTAGTATTGAAGTCGCTGTAGGATAAATTGACACAACTAGCTTTATATTTAGTTCCTATACATTAACCTGTAAATGTTACATACACTTGTTAATTATCTCTTTTAATCGCATAATTGAGTTCCTCCGTAGTCGAGTGGTCAGCGAGCTGACTTCTCACCCGGAGGTCCCGGGTTCGATTCCCGGTTGGGGGGCAAATTTTTCTTTAACCGGAATTATTCCCTATCCCCCATAGAGTCTGGAAGTATGAATGTGAGAGTGAATGTGCGTGTGTTTAGTAATATAAAGTTTAACCTAATGTTTTGAACCTACAGTTTCACAAGTGAAAGCCCCCGACATGACCATTGATGTTAAAGCAATTTAAAGCAAATGAAGCAATTAAAAAAAAAATAACATAATTATATATTTATCTCTTGCATTGCATTTTATGCAAATATCTTGTGAAGTTATCCTTATTCTGAATAACTCTTGTATAATTGGCAAAACCTAAGAAATAAACAAAATCCTACTCCACAATTCAATCGCTATCTAATGTAGATCTAGTTAAAGCAGCACATGTATGCCAAAAAGTATTTGTGGGCTAACCATTTCCTTATATTCTTTGTTACTGACCTGAATTTTCAAATCTCTCACACCTTTCTCAATTCCAAATTGCTATTCCACCACCCTTTCTTTTTCGTGTGCTTCAAAGAGAACGGAATTAATATTAATTATGAATGTTTAGGAACACAAAGATTATGAATTAATAAAAGTTTATTAAATTCAATATTGAAAGACAGTAAATACCAATAAGCTTTGAAAAAGTTTGACTATCGCTTTCGCTTATTTTATTCTTCTTATACAAACAAAGAAGTATGCAAATGTGTGATGAAGGTGTATCTGTAATCTGTACACTTTTTACTTTCTCTAGCCCGCTTGTATAATATACATAGTGGACAGAAAAGATATTGCATTCCACCCAAAATTCAATGTCGAAACTTCACCAGAAATTTAGGGGTCCCTAAGTCCGAAAAAAGCATTTTAGAAAAAGGTACGTGTGTGTATGTGGACAGCATAGCTCAAAAACGAAAAGACGTTAAGTACCAACTGGTATTTAGGATTGGTATCTTCCAAAAATGCGACTCGAAGATTTTTCAAGAAATTCTCCCACCACAAACTACTCTTTTACATGGATAAAATTTTGACATTTTTGATTTTCTCACAAATGGTCCTAACAATTTTGATTAAAATTCCGTATATTATAGATATTTACATCCCAAATAAAATGTATATCTTGAATTTTCTGGGAATAGCCTCTGAAGACCTCTTTATTCTGGATGAATTTTGCCGAATTTTGCTTAACTGGTATCCGTTTCTGAGATATTCGTTGTTATTGGTTTCAGCTGTAAAGTACTTATACGACTTTTCTCAGACAGGAAGTGTCCGTTTTTTTTTTTTTTTGTTCCAAGAAAAGAAGCGATTTGCAATGACAATCGCAGAACGACAGCTTTTAAAACATTTGACTATTACTTTAGAATAGCACATTCCCTTTTTTTTTTTTTTGTATAAACAAATGCAGTTCAAGAGGCTTGTCAGGACTCCGGCGCTCTATTCCTTTTTTCTCCATTTTTTCCAGTTTCCTATATTTGCTTAGTAGACCTTAACGTTTTCCTTTTACACCCACGATCCTGCGCACCACGAAGCGCCAAAGCGAGACACTTTAGCGAGCGCGGCCACCAGGATCGGCTTCCCTTAGCTCCCTCCTACTTATAAGGAACGAAGTAATAAGAACACTCTACTAATGTTTATCTCGATTAGCATGGTGTAGAAAGAAGAAGAATCTTTTCTAAGAAGTTTGCAGAGCAGCTGAGTGTAACACATCAGGTTTTTTGTGCATATTTTTGTTACACTCTTATCACAATTTGCTTCAGAGTGCGGACAAAGCGAAAGGCCCGGAACTCTGAGGGTTATCGACGTTCCTAAATGCGTCCGCGGAAGTAACGGTGCGCATTTGCCGCAGGCGCCCGTTGTTGATGAAAGCAGTAGAAGCAAGCAACCGGTCCGTGGGTCTAGTTCAAGGTACATGTTCCACTGGTATCCGTCCTGCAATAGGTGCTCCCGGCGTCACGCAATTCCCCATATTATACAACTGCGGTGGTCTAATAATGCAATACAGTGCATTATGCAACGGCTGCTGTGAACATTTCTGTCGTTTCTATGCTGATTTATTATGAAAAAGTATCCTTCATTTTGCCTCCTGTTCAAGCTTTCTTCATTTCGCATGTGATTATTCTTCTGAATTTTATTTATCTTGTAATCCAAATGAACATTAATCGGAATAGAACGCGAAAAGGAACAATTTAAAAAAAAAAAAAATCTTATGTGGTCTATTCACATGACTTTCTCTACATCGATGTAACAAATTGTTGTTAAAAAGCATATTACTTTATATATTTTATGATAATCGAGATAAACATTAGCAGAAATTGTCTTATTACTTACTTCCTTATAAGTAGAAGGGAAATAAGAAAATACACTAGGTTAAAACGATAGTCAAATCTTTTAAAAGCTGGTTGCCATGTGGTTGAAATCCGTTTCTATGCAGGATCTGGTGTTTACAACTTTCCGTGTGAAAAAAGTTAAAGTATTTTACATCCTAAACAAATAACAATGGATATCTCAGAAATGGTCAATTCAACGAAAAAAATGTATATGAACATAAATTCTATGTTTTATCGTGATCTACATTTTTTGTGAAATAATTATATTAAAGATATTTACCTGGCAAATATATTGTATATCTTGAATTTTTTGGGAATAACCTCTGAAGGCTACGTTATTTTGGCTGAATTTTACGGAGTTTTGCATAATTGCTAAACCGTAATGATGGGCAAAAGATTACCACACATAAAACGTAGAGCACGTTAAAACACACAATTTATGCTATACACATTTTTTTCGTGGGAATTGTCGTTTTTGAGATATTTCTTGTTTTTGGTTTCAGCTTTAAAAAACATTCTTTTCTCATACAGGAATTTGTCAACTCGTGTCCATACAAACAAAGGGTACCTACAAGGAAGCAAGAAATAAGGCTGTTTCTACTAATTTTTTCTCGATTAGTATGAAGTAAATAGAGGCATAAGCATTTTAACAATAATTTGTTGCAGAGATGTAGAGAAAGTTAGGTGAATGGAACACATGAGATTTTTTTCTCTCTTCTCTCCTGTGTTATTGTTTCATAAAAGATTGCATTCCACCAAAAATTTCGATACAGAGATTTCATCAGAACACGTTTTAGGGTTCCCTGTATACAAAAAATAGCACTTTTAGAAAAAGGTCGTGTGTATCTGTGAACACGATAACTCAAAATAGAAGAGTGTAATATACCAAACTTGGTATTTATGTATAGTATTTTCCAAGGACGCGACACGAAGATCTTGAGGAAATTACCCTTTACATGGAAAAGTTTTCGAAAATGTTGATTTTATAAAAATACCAAATAGAGTTTCAAATGATTTCGAACGTTTTCTGCTGAGTGTTTTTGAAATATGAATAGTGTACGAACGATAAACGTTAATTTCTGTCATGGCCTGTCATTCTGTCTTTAAAATATACCTACCTATCCTCTTTTATATCCGAAACTAAGTATTCAAAAATATAAATATGTGGGGTACACAAGTGGTCTGTATGACCGTATATGGGCATTAGTGTCCTAAATATGCCACCACCTTATGCATGACAAAAAAAACAGGTTTCTGGGGACCGGGGTGTGGTACTCATGGGACTGATGCGGCCAAGGAACATAAGAATTCCCATTAATGTGCCTCGTGCTGAAAGCATAGTAGTATAACATTCATATTTATGATTATATAAACAAAATTTTGCTATTAGTTTCGTTAACTTGGTATATTTTGATAAAAGAACAAAACTTTCAAAAAGGCTGCTAAAAATAAGTTTTTCCTCTGTATTTAAATTTAAACTGTTTTTAAAATGTTGGTAAATGAAAGAAAGTTAAAATAATTAGATTTGAAAACAGCTTATAGAATTTTGGGCTATAAATTGAATTGTAATTCATTTTGGGAAAAGTCCTAGAAGTGGTGGTCTACCATCAAGAGATAACATTGAAATAAATAATGTAAAATGTCAAAATATATGTTTAGTATTATTGATTTAAACAAAAAGTATAAAGCTTAATCATATATGAAGTAATTAATATTACAAAACTTATAAATAATAAAGACATTCAATCTAATAATGAAGTCATAACAATAGATGAAGATTTCAATCTAATTCCCATTCAATAAAAAAAAATTGATATTAACAAATTAACAACATGATTTTTATTTCATTTATTTATTTTTAATCCTATATTTAATAATAAATACTGATTATTGTTGTGTATTTTGTTACCTTGTTATTTTTCTGAAGTGCTCGCATTTTTAAGGCAAAATATTATTGAACTAGCTCTCATAGTCGCTATTCCTTCCTTGCATTCTATGATTAGGAATTGAAGACGAAAATGGAGTGGTTTTTGAAAGCCTTGAATAGCCTGCAGTTTTTATGCCTAAAGCGTAAGAGATCATTTATCCTGATTCGTCAAATGTTTGTATATAAGGGTTTGATCACATGAATAAAGATAAAATGTAATAAAGATATGGAAGAACGGAAGAGGCGCCCGTTATCGTGGAAGAGTATCGCCCGCAGCCCGAACTGTCCCTTATGTTTCTACCGTGAGTAGATAGGGTGAACAGGGAAGTGGGGGCGGAGAAATGAGGGGAGAGATCCGCAGGTGAACCAGATCCGAATGAAATAAAGAAAAAAATGTCAAATCATTAATTCCAACTAATATTTTAATTTAAACTATCCTTTGATATTTTATATTTATTATTAAAAACGAGAATAACTTAATAGGCGTAAACACGGACGGGGTCCCTAACGGTTCCAGTGTCAAATGCAACCGACGCCCCTCGGCCTTCCCACAAGTTGTAACTCCTTTGCAGTCCACCTTAGTGAAGCCCACTTGGAGGCGGTTCCTGAACAGCTCCACAATGGCGTCAAGGAAGAACCTTATAAAGCGCATATTTACCGCACAGCTACAATCCTGATTCGTCGCCTGGTTCTGCAATTCTGAAACATATGACAATAAAGAAAATAATAGGTATGGACGGGATCCGCAACAGCTTGGCCTATCGACCCAAGAAACTACGAAAAACCCAAGGGTCAGCTTGGGCGGTCGCCGGGGATGAAAACCAGACCTCCCGAATATGAGTCGTACCTGTTACCGCGGCGTGGTTCTTTTTTCCACATTTTAAGATATATACTTTTTACCACGTCCTATAGCTCAAGTGTACAAGTTTCTGCCGTTTGATCAAGCACTATAAGAATAACGGTTACATATAACCTATGGTTTTGTCGTATCTTAACATAGTATTATTGTAGAATATTTTGTTCAGATCGTTTAAACTGCATGTTTCTGCATAAGTGATTCAAAATAGTATCCTTAAATCAACAAGAACTCTAAATGCATATATTACATTTGTTTAAATGGTATTATGAGTATATTCTAAAAATCTAATCGCTTTTAAAATTAGAAGCATAAATATTTAATAATAAAATATTAAATAATTTACATCCCAATTGCTTGGTAGTGTCATTTTGTTGCCATATGATTGTTCCTATATGTCTCCATTTACTGATAAAGATAATTATTTATTTTGAGAGCTCGGAGCTATAATACCTTTCCTATAGTAAAGCTATACCTAACAAGTTTTGTCTATATACTTGCTTATTTATATGTTAAGCTTTGAAAATAGGGGTTAAAAATATAGGCAGCGGAAGCTTTTTAGAGTTGCAAGGTGTCTTGAAGTGTGTTCAGAAATTAAACTCTAATTGTACCCTTTTTTTTTCAAAGCCATAATAAAACTTGATAAAGTTCAGCGAACTCAAAGAAAACATCATATGCACCCTCCAATAGCCCAATTTTAAAAGATTTTAAGCTCTCCATTCACTGTTTTGTGCAGACAGTCGTTAAAAGTCTTCCATGGTGGCAATAAAGTCCCCAAAATACGCTCCGATATTCGCATAGAATTCAATTTGAGTAGCATGAATATGATGAAATATATATAAATCCGTTCGGTTATAAGAGTTTCGGAAATCTGGTGTACCGCCCGTCATTAAAAACCGTTTTCCAATTATGAAAGAGTTGTAAGCGAGGTTGAGTGGGATTATTTATATACTTTGGGAATTACTGATCTCGAAGATAAGTTAGTAACATTTACAGCCGCGCCGTGGCCGAGTGGATAGACCACTCGCCTCTCACCTACACGCCTAGGGTTCGATCCCAAGCGACCGCTTGTGAGATTTGTGGTGGACAAAGCGGCGCCGGGGCGGGTTTTTCCCGGGTAGTCCGGTTTCCCCCGTCATCGCATTCCACCGGTGCTCCATCATCATTCATGTATTATAAGTGTCACCGCCTGCGGTGCCATAAGTAGTTAAAGCGGGCGTTAAACACTACCAAAAAAAAAAAGTAACCTTTATTTTATATATCCACGAGGGCGGTTTTTTTTTCAACCTCCTATAGGCTATAAATAAAAGACAAGTTCATAGAAAACAATTATTTTATTACTAAAAGTTTTGTACACTTATGGTTACTTTTCAACATAGTCACCAGAAAAGATTGAGACATTTACCGTACCTGTGCACAAGCTTTGCAATATACGATTCAAAAAATGTTGCCGCCAATGATTTCAAATGAGCATTGACGTTGTTTTGAAGATCGTCGTTGGTTTGAAAGTGCTGCCCTCCTAGCCACGTCGTCAATTCAGGAAAAAGGTGAAAGTGGCTGGGTGCCAAGTCAGGTCTGTACGGCGGATGATCGAAAATGTCCCACAGAAATTGTTCAAGGAGCCGATGGGTTGTGCCAGCAATGTGTGGAACGAGCGTTGTAATGGATCAACACAATTCCTGAAGTCAGCATTCCTCTTCGTTTGTTTTGAATGGCTCTCCGCAAACGTCGTAAAGTACGAAGATCTTCAAAACAACGTCAATGCTCATTTGAAATCATTGGCGGCAACATTTTTGAAGCGGGTGTTGCAAAGCTTGTGCACAGGTACGATAAATGTCTCAATCTTTTTCGTGATTATGTTAAAAAGTAACTATAAATGTACAAATCTTTTAGTAATAAAATAATTGTTTTCTATGAAATTGTCTTTTGTTTATAGCCTTTCGGAGGTTGAAAAAAAAACATGGTGCTCATATATATATATATATATATATATATATATATATATATATATAAACAAAACAATAGCGAATTTAATGGATATTCTAACATCTAAGAGACAGAAGTTGAACGAATGCTTTACAGTCGCGCACAAGAAAGCCTTTCGCATGATACATCCGTATATGATTTTATTTCCAGGCCGTATAAGTGTAATTTATATTTATATTTCTTGAGGATACTACTCCAATAGATGGGATAGTCATTTCCTCACCAACACTAGATAGCGGTCGTGTTGCTTTTTCCGACACTGTACGGAGCGGATATGGCTTTTGTCGATGTTATACGAAAACAGTTTTATCACTTAAACCAGTTATGAGCTTTCTGGTGTCATTATCGACAAAGCAAAGAGCCACCTACCGGTATCTTCAACACTGCAGTTCCAATATGAGGGTCGCGGACAGAAGCCTCAGCCTGGGTAACCTTGAGGACACTAAGCAACAGAAGTTGCTAAAGAAATACGACTGTCAGTAAGTAGAAAACTTTCCATTGCAGTAGGTCACGCAAGGTTCCAAATGTGAAACTGTAACGTTTAATTCGTAATGCAAGCCGTGAGTGTGTACTGCTTTGGTATTTATACGGACTCCATATGACAAAGTTGGACACGTAAAATAAATATATGTATACTGCTATATAAAAATGGCGTAGCAGTTACTTTCCCTTTGTGATTCTTCTTTGTCTTCACATCGAGATATCCCGGTTCGATAGTCGTTACCAGCTTGGAACTCCTCTCATGGTGAGAAGTCTGCAGCTAGCTCACCTTTCAACTCGTCATACATTCTTTTTCGTTAAAAAAAACATCGTAAATAAACAGATAGGTATGCCAACCTGCACCCATTAAACCACTGTCTTTCAGAGCGATAGAAAAGGAAATAGGATACATTTTTACTTTTTCTACACGTAATGTGTACGTTGTGTATAGAGAAGATATTGCATTCCACCCAAAAATTCGATACCGAGCATTCACCGGGAAATAGATGTTTTAGGGTCTGCTGTATACAAAAAAAAAAAAATAAAAATAAAATCTGATGTGTTCCATTCGCATTACTTCATGCTATTTGAGAAAAAATAGCAGAAATAGTCTTATTACTTGCATCCTTGTAAGTAGAAGCGAAATAAGGGAGTACCATAGATTAAAGTGATAGTCAAAAGCTGGTTGCTATGTGACCGAAGTTCCTTTATTTGTATGGATAGGAGTTGACAAATTCCTGTATGAGAAAAGCTAAGTTTTTCGAACCTGAAAACAAAAACAAGGAATATCTCAAAAACGATCAACTCCACGAAAAAATGTATGCAACATAAATTGTGTGTTTTAATGTGCTCTACATTTTTTGTGTGGTAAGTTTTTGTATATCTCTTACGGTTTAGCAGTTATGCAAAATTCCGTAAAATTCACTCAGAATAAAGTAGTCTTCAAAGGCTATTCCCAGAAAATTCAAAATATACATTTTGTTTGTCAGGTAAATATCTTTAATATACGATATTTTTATCAAAATCGTTAGAGCCATTTTTTAGAAAATCAGCATTTTCGAAAAAAGTTCCATGTAAAGGATACTTTGGGGTGAGGGGATTTTTCTCAAAATCTTCGTGTCGCATCTCTGGAAGATATTAAACTTAAATACCAAGTTTGGTATTTTACCAACTTTTCGTTTTTGAGTTATCGTGTTCAAAGACACACGGACACACACACGGACCTTTTTCTGAAAATACATTTTTTGGTAACAGAGGACCCTAAAACATATATTTCCGGTGAAATCTCGGTATCGAATTTTTGCGTGGAGTGCAATACCTTCTCTGTACACTATGTACATAGTGCGTATAGAGAAAGTAAAAATGCAAGTATATAACATAAATTATGTTTTTAAAGTGCTTTATATTGTTTTGTGTGAATAATTTTTGTCCATCTCTTACGGTTTAGCAGTTATGCAAAATTTCGTAAAATTGATCCAGAATAAAGTAGTCCTATCACACAAAAGAAAAGTCGGGGAGGAACAGAACCGGTTAGAAACAGAGCAGTGCAGCGCAAACAATTCCCCATAATATGGCCACGCCTCTAAAATATTTAAATAATTATTTTTGTTGTTTTTATTTGATTTGATGTTAACATCGACATTGTTTTATGAATTAATATTATATTTATTCCATAAATTACTAAGCGTAATCCAAGAAACGAATACGAGTTTTCTACTACTGCACACATTTCTATCCCCCACCTCTTGACGTGCCACAAGTCCACGAGATTTTATTGTGCTAATGGCTGGTTATGAAGTGGAAGAAAAAGAGATAGAATGCTCCATTTCTCTCACAAAGGCACGCCGATAATCTTGTTACTCTCTTTTCTGTCGGCATCTTGCCTGAGAGAAGATGTGGAAGATGCGATCATGATTATTAGCACACGTGGAGCGGCAGAAAAAGCAGACCAGCTACCCTAAATGTGTACGTCTGAAGGCAAGCTTGTATATTCCTGTCGATATTTGAACCGGGTTGGCCTCCGGAAATATAAGTAATGTTTATGCGCTGGATCTGGTTCAAACACAGTTTACACTTTACGATACAGGCGCAGAGCTAATTCCGAGTTGTGTTGCTATGCAAGCTTTTCGTTCCTCTAGAACTGCTTTTCTCAGCCCATTTTTACTTTCTCTACACGTACTATGTACATAGTGTATAGAGAAGGTATTGTATTGCACCCAAAAATCGATACCGTGATGTCACCGGATATACACGTTTTGGGTCCCCCTGAATCCAAAAAAATCTGATGTGTACCATTCACATGATTTCTCCATATCCTTGCAACAAGTTACTCTTAAAAAGCTTATACTTTTATTTACTTTATGCTAATCAGAAAAAAATAACAGAAATATCTAATTACTCGCTTCTTGTAAGTAGAAGCGAAATAAGGGACAACTGTAGGTTAAAGTGATAGTCAAAAGCTGATTGCTATAACAATGAAGTTCCTTTGTCTATATGGATAGGAGTTGACAAGTTCCTGTATGAGAAAAGTATACGTTTTTCATAGCAGAAACAAAAATAAGGAATGTCACAAAAACGACGAACTCCACGAAAAAAATGTATATAACATAACTTGTGTGTTTTAATATGCTCTATATTTTTTGTCAAATAAGTTTTTGTCCAGCTCTTACGATTTAGCAGTTATTGAAAATTTAGTAAAATTCATCCAGAATAAACTACTCTTCAGAGGCTATTCCCAGAAAATTTAAGATATACATTTTATTTGTCAGGTAAATATGTTTAATATACGAAATTTTAATCAAAATCGTTAGAGCCATTTTTGAGAAAATCAAATTTTTCGAAAAAAGTTCCATGTAAAGGGAGTGGGGGGATTTTTCTCAAAATCTTCGTGTCGCATCCCTGGAAGATACTAAACTTAAATACCAAGTTTGGTATTTTACCGACTTTTCGTTTTTGTGTTATCGTGTTCACAGACACACGTACACACACACACACACACACACACACACACACACACACACGGACCTTTTTGTGAAAATGCTTTATTTTAATATTGGGGACCCTAAAACACATATTTCCCGTGAAATCTCGGTATCGAATTTTTTGGTGGAGTGCAATACTTTCTCTAAACACTATATACATAGTGCTTATGGAGAAAGCAAAAAGCATTTTCAGAAAAAGAGCCATGTGTGTGTGTGGGTCTGTGGACAGCATAGCTCAAAAACGAAAACCGCTTAATACCAAACTTGGTATTTTAGATTGGTATCTTCCAAGGATGCGACACGAAGATTTTCAAGAAAATCCCACTCCCGCAACTACCCTTTATATGGAACTTTTTTCGAAATTTTTTATTTTCTTAAAAATGGCTCTAACGATTTTCATTAAAATCCCACATATTAAAGCCATTTCTATCACAAATTAAATGTATATCTTGAATTTTCTGGGAATAGCCTCTGAAGAATACTTTGTTTTGGATGAATTTTACGGAATTTTGCATAACTGCTAAACTGTAAGAGATGGACAAAAGCTTACCACACAAAAAATGTAGAGCACATTAAAACACACAATTTATGCTATATACATTTTTTCGCGGCGTTGATCGTTTTTAATATATTCCTTGTTTCTTTTTTCAGCTTTAAAAAACTTATGCTATTCTCATCCAGGAATTTGTCAACTCCTGTCTATACAAAAAAAGGAACTTCAGCTTTTGACTATCACTGTAACCAATGGTACTCCCTTATTTCGCTTCTACTTACAGGGAAGCAAGTAATAAGACTATTTCTGCTAATTTTTTTCTGATTAGCATGAAGTAAATAGAAGTATAATCTTTTTAAGAATAATTTGTTGCGGAGATGTTGAGAAAGCCATGTGAATGGAAGACATCAGTTTTTTTTCTTCTTTCCCCCCCCCCCATTCAGGGGGCAGGATTTACTCACCTGCAACCCTCAAACTCAGTAACACTCTAGATGAGACTAGATCCCGGCATTTCAGAGAACAAAGACACCACTAATGAGGTAGAGCAGGGTGAGGGTAATACCGTTATCGGGCACGTACTCTCTACGTGGTGTTTATGTTGCCTTTAATGGGCTCCTTCTTCCGGCCTGCTAGTTGGCTTTTTCGCAGTCACTTGTCTCACGTAGATCATCGTACATGAACCACAGCGGCAGTTTTGTTCCTTGCATCCTAACCACGGCTAACGGAAAATAACAACTTCTACAAAACTACATTCAGCAACGGAGGTAGTGAAAGTGACAAAGGGGTTGCATTACTTTTTTTTACTTTCTCTATACGTATTAAGTACATAGTGTACAGAGAAGGTATTCTCTTGCATCCAACAATTTTATACCGAGATTTCACCGGAAATATATGTTTTGAGACCCCCTGAATCCAAAAAAAAGCATTTTTAGAAAAATGTCCGGGTGTTTGTCTGTCTGTGTGTGTGTCTGTGTGCATGTGTGTGTGTCTGTGCGAAGCTTTTCAAGAAAATCCCCCTACCCCCAAATACTCTTTACGTGGGATTTTTTTCGAAAATTTTAATTTTCAAAAAAATGGCTCTAACGATTTTTATTAAAATTTGGTATATTAAAGATATTTACCTGACAAATAAAATGCATATCTTGAATTTTCTGGGAATAGACTCTGAAAACTACTTTATTCTGGATCGATCTTACGGAATTTTGCATAACTGCTAAACCGTAAGTGGTGGACAAAAACTTAACACACTAAAAATGTAGAGCACATTAAAAGTTACAGTTTATGTCATATTCATTTTTTTCGTGGAGTTGATCGTTTTTTAGATATTCCTTGTTTTTGGTTTCAGCTTTGAAAAACTTATTTTTCTCATACAGGAATTTGTCAACACCTGTCTATACAAAGAAAGGAACTTCAGTCACATAGCAACCAGCTTATCAGTTTAGCCTATAGTACTCCCTTATTTCCCTTCTACTTACAAGATAGCACGTAATAAGACTATTTCTGGTATTTTTTACTTTCTCTATACGCACTATGTACATAATGTATAGAGAATGTATTGCACTCCACCAAAAAATTCGATACCGAGATTTCACCGGAAATATATGTTTTAGGGTCCCCTGTATAAAAAAAAAGTATTTTTAGAAAAAGGTCCGTGTGTGTCATGTGTCTGTGAACACGATAACTCAAAAACGAAAAGTCGGGAAATACCAAACGAAGATTTTGAGAAAAATCTCCCCACTCCAAACTACCCTCTACATGGAACTTTTTTCGAACATTTTGATTTTCTAAAAAATCTCAAGGATTTTGATTAAAATGTCGTATATTAAAGATATTTACCTGACAAATAAAATGTATATTTTGTATTTTCTGGGAATAGCCCCTGAAGACTACTTTATTCTGAGTGAATTTTAGGGAATTTTGCATTAGTTCTAAATAGTAAGAAATGAACATAAAGTATCCACACAAAAAGTATAGAGCACGTTAAAAGACACAACTTATGCTATATACATCTTTTTTGTGGGGTTGATCGTTTTTGTGTTATTCCTTGTTTTTCGTTTCAGCTTCGAAAAACCTTATACTTTTCTCATACAGCAATTTGTCAACTCCTGTCCATACAAAGGAACTTCTGTCACATAGCAACCAGCTTTTGACTATCACTTTAACCTATGTTACTCTTATTTCGCTTCCACTTACAAGGAAGCAAGTAATAAGACTATTTCTGCTAATTTTTTCTCGATTAGCATGAAGTAAATAGAAGCATAAGCTTTTTAACGACCAACTACAATTCTCCAACAAAGTCTTGAAATTCTTACAAGTAATCCAATGGCACGACAGCTCACGGGGAACCTTGGCCTACCGCCCGGCCGCTGCGTCCCCCATCTCGGTCCACTACAGACGTCATAGATGGGGTGCAGTATTGGAGGGTGAGACGTGGTCAGCGCCTCGAGCCCTTCCCGGCCGGTTAATGCGGTCCTCACGACCTGGAGCCGCTACTTCTCCATCAAGTAGCTCCTCAATTGGCCCCCCAGGGACCTCACGAGGCTGAGTGCACCCCGGTCCAGGTCTCCCAGCGGGGGAAAAATCCCCACACCGGTACTGGGGATCTAACCCAGGTCTCCCGCTTGGTAAGCAGCTGCGCTACCACCGCGCTAAGGAGACGACCAATCCAATGGTATCATAAAATTTAATCAAAAGTTCTTCTTTCGATCTGAATATTTCAAAATGTTAAATATCATAGTTCACAACAAACATAAAATACATTTTCTCTTGTAAAATACTGCATTGAGTTTACTTTTTTATGTATAACTTTTATATGTTTCTTTAAATTTGCAGTGTGATGTATTCAACTATGTATGTAACCCTAATGAGAAGTCGCGATATAACCATTGCAGTTAAAGCGACTTTAAATAAATAAATTAAAAAAAAATACAAATAATTTGTTGCAGAGATATAGGGAAAGTCATGTGAATGGAACACATCAGATTTTTTCTCGATTAAACTGAAGTATATAGAAGCATAAGCTTTTTAACAATACTTTGTTGCAGAGATTTAGAGAAAGTCATGTGAATGGAATACATCAGATTTTTTGTGGTTGTTAAACTTAATTTACCATCGGGGACTAATTGATTTTAGAATCATTTTAATGTTAAACAGTGTAAATGCAGTTCTGCTATCAACTAGCGAATGAAACAGAAAAGTTATATCATCCCAACACTTAATTTAACATCTAAGAACACTGCATTAGAAATCTATCAGTTAACATTACTGGAACTCAGCAGCTGCTAGCGTATGAAAAGCCATGATACTTCCTTGCCAGTCTTGAAAAATGACAAATTAGTTTCGTAAAATGGACAAACAAACAAAATAGTTAACCTTATTTGCCCATTGTAAAACAATTACTGGTTATAAAGAATGTGTATTGAGCAACTCAATCATTACAACAGCTATTTAACATATTGGCTCCATTAATTGGGGCAAGATCTATAGTTGATCACACTTGGCGCCAAGTCTAAATGACCGCTGGAGCTGTAAAAGTGGTCATTGTCCTCGCTTAACAACCCTAGATGAAAGTAGAAGCTCGAAATGGTAATCAGTATGAAACGAAACATAATTGAGGCGTTGACATGGGATGGAAGGTAAGTCAAAAGAAATCTTTTTCAGATTTTTCATCGAAAAGGTAGTAAGTGGGGTCGCCAGTGGCGTAGAAACAGGAATAAGTTAAAATTATGAGTGGTTGAGTTCCTGCAAATGGCCAAAGATGGCACTTGTAGTAACAGCATGGTGGCATGGAGACGGGAGTAAAATCAACAAGCCTGACTGTTAATTATTGTGTTTGTGTTTACATTCCTGACTCTATTATCATTAATAATCATTGTAATTGCAACAGAATGCCGCTAAAACCTGTTTCATATAACTTGGTAAGTCATATTTTCCTCATTGCAATACAGGTTAGTGATTACATTAAGTGTTAATGCCTAGTTTTGTTTTTTATTATAATCTAACCTGTTTGTTCATTTCCTTTGTGCAAGTTACTTGTAAATACAAATGTAGCTGCCCTCACTTTGAGGAGAACGAAGTACGGAAGCTGCACTCAAATTTTGGAACCAAAATCAATGTAAGAGAAAAAAAATTCAAAACCGATGACTCCAGAAGAAATATCTGAAATAATTACAGAATAAAGGAATGTTCAATCGTACAATGTTATAAAGATGACAGAAGACTTCTATGATTTCGCCTTGAAGCATGAGATCCTCTTCGCATTCGCGCTAAATTTGAACTAAAAGTCTACTCGCACTTATACCTGTTTGGAGCAGCAATCGACTCATCTCAGGGCGTTTTAACGGGCTTGTTGGGCTTCACAGACCCAGACTACTGCCTACTTCTTAAATAATAAATCACTAGGATTTTGTTTGTAGAATTGTAGTTTATTTTGTAGTCATTTCGTACAATTCTAAAGTGAAACTGCAATCGCTCGATGTAATTTATGTGCTTCGTTGAATGCTACAAATATTTGTATGCATATAATTCTAAGCGAATATATTAATGTACGTATAATTTCCATACTTGTGAAAAAAACCTCTTTCTTTTAAAACAAAATCGCATAGAGAAAATCAAAACACTTACAGGCGACGTGCAGCACAAGGAATAATAAACATTTGCAGCCACCGATTTCAACTTCGGAATGCAACAGGACAAAAACATTTGAACATCAAATATTACAAAAATGATAGGAAATTCACAAAATGTCGGCAGAATTTGTGGTTGAGATACAACTATTGCCTCAGCCTCTATATGTTATACATGGTTGAATACATCACCAATAAAGATCAGTTCTGCTTCTTGGATTAGTATTATGAGGAAAAAGCTGCCTATCATAGAAAAAAAAAATTGTTTAGTGAAATCGAGCCATCGAAGAACATCTTAAAGGCGAGTAAATATGTGAAGGACATCTCTGCAGTTCATTCTCCACCACCAGTTGGAAGAAGGCCCATCATTAGTGTTTTTAAGAAAAATGATCTGCTCTCGATGTTGGAATTTATGAACATTAAATATCATGCATGCATTTTAACGCAATCTTTGCACACCATAATTATATTTCTGATAGTACTGTGATAATTTGCTTCAAATATATTTGTTAAGTTAAAATGGATGTTCTGTAATCATTTTTTGCTTCTCCTGTAAAATTTACTTTTCATGACTTACTACCTTTCCCACGTCAAAGCCTCAATTTTAACATCAAATTCCTTATGGGCTTTAAATATAGCTGTGGCTTGATTCCCAGGCTAAACACATTATCGATAGCACTCGAGTGTACACATGTGCTTGCTTAACGGTTGTCACTGGAACCTGAGGTCATACAAACCCGTAAAAAAGCAGACAACTTAAACCTAGAGATCTGTGAATATTTAAATTGTTTGTTAGAATATATATATATATATATATTTTACTAAACTTCTTGTTTTTTTAAAAATCTATTTTATTTTATCGTGGAGGAACTGTCGGGAAGACACATCATTGGCGATATATGGTCGACAGTAGCCTTTTTGGCTGGGTAGCTGTAAGTCAATTTTTACTGCTGTTTGAATGCCGAATTGATTTTAAGTTGCTCAAAAACTATTTAACACAATGAAATTAAATTTTGACTTATTACAGCAATCTTTTTCAAACATTTTACATATAAAATTATTGACACGTGCTAAAAATTAATGTTACACACACAATACACACCATAATTTGGTTTTTAATTACGGTGCCGCTTTCTCTAATCAGTTTTCAGTGAACGTTTTGTATGTTTTAAAATTTAATAATTTCCACCTAAAATTATTCCTCACATTCATAATTATATGTTTTAAGAACATTTAAAACTACTTGATTCTGTATTCATAGTATAACAACTTTTGGAAGCGATTGCCTTCAGATGAAAGAATTACATTTAACTGAAAACTGTCAAGGGAAAAGAAATAAAATAGGTTAAGTTATTTCTAGGATTACTCTAAACACACTAATTCACAATAAATACTATTTATTTTATTTAGTATCATAAATATTGAAACGTTACCCAAGTTGGATTAACTGTTCTTTCACACTAGCCGTGTGTAGGACATGAGTTGGATAGGTGGAGTCAGACTGAAAAATTCAATGCCATAGCCGGGATTTCAACCACGGATCTCCCGATCTCTAGCCGGTTGCTCTGCCACTGAGCTACTATGGCAACATGCCGGCATAGCATTGAATCCCGGCTATGGCATTGAATTTTTCAGTCTGACTACCTATCCAATTACCCAAGAGACAACTCAGCAACTTCACAAAGTTAAGCTCAAACAGAACATAGAACAATGTATATGAAATCAAACGAGAAAGAAAGTTAACACATTTTAAAGACAGAACCTGAAAGCTGCCAAAGAAGTTGTACAGTCTAAAAGACATCAGCTAATAGGAAGTAATTGCTGTGCTTGAGGCATTAACAGAGGGGAGAGAGACGAGTACAAAGAAAAAGAAACGAATTAATTGTCACAATCAATTGTTACTGCTAATGTGGTTAAGGAGTGTGTCTGTGCAGCTGGGTATGCCAAGTCACCAGAGGCTCAAGAGGAAGCAACGATGTTTGCCAGCAGACTCTCGAGGAGTGGTGACGCTTGGCTTCAAGGTGAAACCAACTCCAACTGTTATAGTCTTGCGTGCTTTCACCGTAGGAGCTTTCAGTGAATTCATTATCAAGACCGCATTTAAGAGCCTCAAATCCGCGTGTTGTTCAGGCCTCAATCGCTTTGCCTTGTCTGTTTTACCTCCTCTACCACACACATAACAAGTAGAAAAAAGATTGCATTTTATCCAAAAATTGGATTTCCAGATGCAATATTTAAGGCTCCTGAGAATAAAACAGCATCTTTTCAAAAAGATGCAACGTGTTTGTGAACAACATAACGTGTAACAGAAACCTCAGACAAATAGCAAGAGTGGATGCAGTATGTACCAAAAAATGTGATACAAGGTTTTCAAAAAAATCCTTCAACCCTAACTATCCTTTACATGGACTATTTTGATTAAAATACAATTATGATGAGGGTGATCAAGCAGAAGTTTGGTTGAAACCGAGATGGAATCATGGGAGAGATCACAATCCCACGGCGGGGACTAGGTAGGATGATACCGCGATGGTTTGCCATTTCCTTCCTAGGGATGCCGGTAAAATACCGTATGTTTAAGATATTACATGACAAATAAAACGTATATCACTCACATGACTTTCTTTAACTGTTTCATAAACTTCTTACACCACTTCTTTTTGCACCATGCTAATCGAGATGTGCAGTTCGTATTACTTAGTTCCTTATAAATAGAAGCGAACTAAAGGAATGCACTATGCTAAATCGATAGTCAAATGTTTTAAAAATTGTCGTTATGCAATTGTCATTGAAATTAGTGTCTTTGTTTGGTCAGATGTAAAATAAAAGAGACACGTGAAAGGTATAAGTATTTTATAATTTAAAGCAATAAAAAAGAATGTCTCAGAAAGGGTTACCGCCACAGCAAAAATGTAAAGGACATAAATAGTGAGTTTTTGTCTATCTCTTACGGTTTACACAATCAGAATAAAGAGGACTTGAGAGACTATTCCCAGGAAATTCGAGATATATATTTTTTGTAAACATCTTTAATATACGGCGTTTTAATCAAAATAGAGCCATTTTTTAGAAAATCAAAATGTTCCATGTAAAGTGTAGTTTGGGGTTGCCATGAATACCTGTGACACATTCTTAGGAGATACTGAACTTAAATACCAAGTTTGGTACTTAACGGAATTTTCGTTTTTGAGTTATGCTGTTCACAGATTCACACCTTTTACTAAAAATACTTTTTTTTTAATTCTGAGTCTCAAAACATATATCTGGTGAAATCTACTATGTACATCGTACATATTGTACTAGAGAAAGTAAAACAATGCAGATCTCTTTAATAACAATTTATTTCGAATAACTCCATGAATTTTTTTCTCTCTTTTTCGCAGCCGTTTCCGAGATAGCTGTTAACATTGACTTCAGTTGTTCAATACTTTATAATTTTCTTAAAGTAGATACCGTCGCTATTCACTTATTTTTCGTGATGGTTTGGAAAGGAAATTTCTAAGACTTAACGAGTAGCTTTAAACACCTGGCCAGCGATTCGTTTGCTCTGTTCTTCTCGTACCTTCAACGAAAGGGTAATGAATGTAAATTATATCTGCAGATCATTTTGTTTTGATCAACGTGAAGCAGATACAAGAAGAAGAATAGGACGAAGAAGAAGAGTTTGAATAGTAAGATTAATTTATAAAAATCACATAAAAACAATTGACGGTGGGGTAATGAAAGTCATGTCAATCTAATGTATGACATTTTTCCTTACTTCTCATGAATGCTTCTAATGGTCAATTAACGATAGTTCTTACTTGAGAATAAATGAAATAATTATGATAATCTTATCGCATTGTTGTGTTATAAACAGATTCGTTTCTCTTTTATTTTACTGTGTTTTAATTGCTTATATCAGTTTGTAGCAATTGAGGAAATGACACAAAAAAAAAAAGAGAGACAATAATTGCATCACTTGCCTATGTGTGTGACACATATGCCAAAGATTTTCATAACTTACGTAAGAAAGTGTTTGCTGTATTTCCTCTGTATGTTGTAACCTATTGCAGTACCACTGAATGCTATATACTGGCATAAAGAGAGGAAATTGTGTACATTGAACACAAAACGTTAGTTAAACCAAAATTTTTAAGATAAGAGCTGGGAAGATTATTTTCCTGGTGGTTAAAAAATATTTAAGTCGATATGTAAAATATTCATATTTGCCAGTTACCTGCAAATTAGTTACATATTGTTACCGTGAATTCCTGTGAAATATGTGAGACCAAAGAAGAGGTGAGTAAATTTATAATTGGGATTATCTGAAAAGTTAACCAACCATCCACATAATTATTTCATCCCCAAAAGATATTTATTGTTTAGAAGGAGGTTAAAGAGATGAGAAATTCAACACCTACCAGCATTTCTATCCATTTCCATGAATACAGGGCTTTTAGTCCATCGTTAAGAATTTCTTGGAGTTAACAAACTAAGATTAGAGGTAATATAAGAGATGTTCAGAAACTAAGGTTACAAGACCCATATTCCTGGTGTTTCGTCTCTTACAGCGAACTTAGTAGCGTGCGGTAATTCGGTTGGCAACTGTGTAGAGTTTCAGGCAGCTACTTATCACCTACAGCGCTACTGCAAGGTAAACACAAATGGCGGCTCGTTTGAAAAACTCGTCTCGCGAAGAAATCCGCTGAGTTATTCGATTTCTGTGGGTGAAACGTGTACTGTCCACGCAACACAAGAAGGCAAGCGGGGCCTGAAGGGTGAGCTGGATTGTACAGTATATCATTGTTGGCTATCTTTTTTTTTTCTTTTTTTTTTTCAAATCTCTAATTACAGTGTAATTAATTTAATTAACCCCTTGCATAATATGTATCAAATTACTACACATTAATCTAGAACACTTTTATGGCGAATCCTTTCATTTACGAGGGATGTTGAGACACTTGTTATGCCTGCAGAGAGCGGCAGCGACAGCAGCGAAGATGAGGACTTCTCCGACTCGGATCTTGCACGACAACTGGATATTTTGGACTTCTAGCTAAGTGTGAGTTATGTGACAACACTGTGTATTTTAGATGAACCTAACGTCCTTGTCATATCCAGATGTCGAGCATAAACATCATGCGGACAGCAAAAGTGATTATATAAGTGCTCATGTTACGCATTCTTCTACCTTGCCTTCTTGTGGTGGGTCATCATTAACCGCCACTGACTTCACGACAGTTGGTAGAAGTTTATGAAAAGACTGGATATCGCAAAATGGTTTAGAATTTTTGCGGCCGGTTAGAAAATGGTTATGACAAGGATCGCAGTGGCCGACCCAGCACGGCATTCACGATTTGAATACAGCTCGCGTGGAGGAGTTGATTCAGGACAACGGGAAGATCACTTTACGACATGCGGCAGAACTTTTTTTTTCTTTTGGTAGTGTCTAACGCCCGCTTTAACTAGTTCTGGCACCGCAGGCGGTTGCGGTAGAACTGGGAAGTCTTTTGCAAGTATTCATCACATTGTTCACGATATTCTGCAATACCGGAAAGTTTGTTCCCCATGGGTTCCAAGAAGTCTGTCAAATCATGAATGAGAACTGCATGGGGGGGGGGGGAAGTTTGCAACTTTTGCAACGGTTCTCCACGGAAAGGAAGTTTTCTTCACAGCATTGGCACATGAATCCACCACTATACCCCCAGCAGTAAGCGGTCCTCAATGGAGTGGAAACAATCATCTTCTCCAGAGACAAAAAGTTTAAGGTGGCGCCATCTGCGGGAAGTTGATGGGCCACAGTGTTTTGGTACAGTGCGGGTGTCATACTCGTGGAGTTTTTGGAAATAGGGCATACAGTAACCGGTGACCAATACAGCAATTCCATGACACGTTTGTGCGATTCAATCAGATGGAAACATCCAGGACTTCTCACTGAAGGTAACATCTTCCATCACAACAACGCGCGACTTCGTACAGCCAAGAAACTCCACGCTGTTGAAGCAGTTTCGCTGGGATATCATCGACTATCCTCCCTACAGCCCGGATCTTGCTGCAAGCGACTTTCACCTTTTTCCTCACTTGAAGAAACAATTAGGAGGCTGACACCTCAGATGACATCGTGGCTGAACACACAAGGACAGAAACTTTACCAACAGGGAATGCAAACCCTTCCCACTGATTTAACCGATATAGAGACTGTGTGGAAAAATAACCTCATTTATGTACTATCAGATGGCTGTTTTGGTTGTAGGAAATAACATATATGAGTACTCGTTTCGCTGCAGGCATTGTAACCTAAGTATCTGAACATGCCTCTTAATGAAAGGATTTGCCATAAAAGTGTTCTAGATTAATGTGCAGTAATTTGATAAATATTATGGAAGGGGTTAATTAAATTAAACTGCAATTAGAGATTTGAAAAAACAACAGCAATGATAGCTAGTGTATCTATGAAATGGAAATAACTAGACGAAGTAGTTTTGTACACCGAATTTTAGATAGTTTTACAACTCTGACAATATAGGCTACTTAGCTAGATTACAACGGACAGTTGCGTTGAGTTGTATGCTATTCTGCAGCAGACAAACTGGGAAACTCAGATGCTTTACGGAACCCCTCGGGCGCTATCAACACGAAGAGGAACAAAGAATGGACGATGGCGGGGATGGGACACGAGGGAGTTGATATCGCTAGTCATTTGTCTCTGTAGCAGCTCTTACTTTCATTCGCTATTAAGTCGTCACTATGGGGTGTGGGAGGACGATAAGTGGTGTCTGCAGTTGATTATGGACATCTCCGGCCAGCATTGTCGCAGCAATAAGGAAAGGGGTTAGAACTCTGATTAAGCGCAAATATGTTCAGAAAAAAACATGTCATTGTGTTAATGGAACAGGGAAAGCGTCTTAGAGCAAATGGGCCATAAACCTTCATGTTTTAGAATTCAACGAATGCTTTGTAAACATTGAGATATATTCTTTGATAGTTCTTTAGAGCAATACACTTGGTTATGATACCGTTTGTATTTAATTTCATTATAAAAAATACTCCTTATTACAATATTATGAACACTCGATGGAATTTAAAGAGCTGTAATATTAATGTGACCTTTGAATGCGCTTTTCGTTGAGCAATTTTCTAATTTTAAATGTAAAATTTGATTCCACGTAACATACGAAGGTTGGGATTTTAATAGTGGCAACTATTTATTTACAGCTGATACAAAATATATAAGTTTTACTGTCATTCAAAAAAGTTTCCAGCATTGTTTGTAACCCGTTGCCCGCGATGTGGAAGTCGTAGGATACCTTTAGCAGCGCCTATTTGCTGATAGTTCGAATGGAGCGGTCTACTGCCTGATGAATCTCTGGAACGGTTCAGAAACGAATGCCACGAAGTGGTGCCTTCATCTTTGGAATTAAGTTAAAGTCACCAGGCTTCTTTCCCAAAGCTGGTCGCAGGTTGTGTTCCAAAAATGAGCAGTAATCTGCACTTCGACTATCTGCTGTGGAGGAATGTAATGCGATCATAACACCATCACAAGAAACAGCATAACTTTCATATTGCTGGGGTTCTGACGGTTGGTGACCTCTGACTAGCTTTGAGAAAGAAGCGGCAACACTTTTTGCTGAAGTCACCCATCATTTTGGAAGACAATGTGATGTGAGCTGTGGCTGATTATTCGGGCGATGAGGCTGGAATCACCATACGCCCTGGACTTAAGCCCTTGTGATTTTGATTCCAAAGATGAAGGAACTACTTCGTGGCAGTCGCTTCAGAACTGTTCCAGAAATTCGTCAAGCAGTAGAGCGCTCCACTTGAACTAACAACCAACAGACGCTGCTAAAGGAAACCTACAATTTCTACATCGGGTTGTACACAATACTGGAAGGAAGTAAAATGTTCTAACGTATATCTCTTTTGTAGCAGTTGTAAATAATTAATAGTTGTCACAATTTAAGTTCGAACCCTCATATATATTAACAAGACAATATTTGTACCTGTAAAGTTAAATGTAATTTATTGCTTTCTCTACACGTACTATGTACATAGTGTATAGATAAGGCATTGTATTGGACCTAAAATTCGATAACGAGATTTCACCGGAAGTATGTTTTGAGACACTCTGACTCCAGAAAAAGCATTTGTAGAAAAATGTCCGTGTGTTTGTGTGTGTGTCTCTGTCTATCTGTCTGTCTGTATGTGGGGAGCATAGCCTCAAAAACGAAACATCCGTTAAATAACAAACTTGGTATTTAAGTTCCAAGGATGCAACATGAAGATTTTCAAGAAAATAACCCTTTACATGGAAATATTTTCGAAATTTTTTATTTTAACAAAGAATGTATCTAACGATTTTGATTAAAATATCACGAGGAATAAAAGGAAAATCTCGAATTTTCTAGGAATATCCTCTAAAGATATCTTTATTCTGGATGAATTTTGCGGAATTTTGCATAATTGGTAAACCTTAAGAGATAAATGAAAACTAACTTAATAAAAAATGTAGAATGTTAAAACACAATTTATGTTATATACATTCATCCTTGGAAGATATTAAACTTAATACCAATCAGTTTTATATTTAACGGTCTTTTCGTTTTTACTTTCTCTACACGTACTGTGTACAATATTGTAATACACCCAAAAATTCGATTCCGAGATTTCACCGGAAATACATGTTCTGGGTCCCCCAGAATCTCATAAAAAAAGAATTTTAAGAAAAAGGTCTGTGTGTGTGTGCATGCGTGCGTGTCTGTGGAAGTATAGCTCAAAAACGAAAAGACCATTAAATACCAAACTTGGTATTTAAGTTCACTATCTTCGAACATTTCAAGAAAATGGCCCCACCCCAAACTACCCTTTTATATGGAACATTTTTCGCACATTTTGTTTTTTCAAAATGGCTCAACGATTTTGATTAATATACCTTATGATTAAGATATTTTTATGTCAACTGAAATGTATATCTTGAATTTTCTGGGAATAGCCTCTGAAGACCTCTTCATTCTGGATGACTTTTGTATAACTGACAAACCGTAAAAGATTTAAAAACAAAAGCTTACTACACAAAAATGTAGATTTAATTAAAACATACAATATATATTGTAGAACTAACCGTTTTTGAGGTATTTCGAATTATTGGTTTCAATTTTAGCCACTTAAAACTTCTCTGAATCATAAATATATCTTCTCGTTTCTCGCTTATTCCTGGCAAGCAAATGGATTAGAATTTCAATTGTTTTGCATAGCGACCGGCTTTTATAGAACGAGAGTATCGCTTTTCTTGTTTTCCTTCTACTTACAAGGAAACCAGTAATAAGATATTTCTGCTAATGTTTATCGTGATTAGAATGATGTTAATAACAGATTAATATTTTGAATAAAAGGTTTGTTTACCGAACAACTAGAGGACATCAAGTGAATGGAACAGGTTCGATTTTTTCCCTTCTGCTTATGAGGAACCAAGAAATAAGGGGATTTTCTGCTAATGTTTATGCCAAATATTATGAAATAGATAGAAGAATAAGCTTTTTAACGATAATTTGTTACAGAGATGTAGAGAAAGTCGTGTGGATGGAACACATCAGATTTTTACATTCTCTACACGTACTACATACATAGTGTATAGAGAAGGTGTTGCATTCCACCCAAAAATTCGATACCAAGATTTCACCGGAAATACACGTTTTGGGTCCCCCTGAATAAAAAAAAAAGCCTTTTCAGAAAAAGGTCCATGTATGTGTGAGTGTGTGTGTGTCTGTGTACAGCATAGCTCAAAAATGAAAAGATCTTTGAATACCAAACTTGGTATTTAAGTTTGGTATCTTCCAAGGATGCGACACGAAGATTTTCAAGAAAATGCTCCCACCCCCAACTACCCTTTACATTAAACTTTTTTCGAAAATTTTGATTTTCTTAAAAATGGCTCTAGCAATTTTGTTTAAAGTATCGCATACTAAAGATTTTTACCTGACAAATAAAATGTATAACATGAATTTTCTGGTAATAGCCTCTAGTATTTTGGATGAATTTTACGGAATTTTGCATAGCTGCTAAACCGTAAGAGATGGACAAAAACTTACCACACAAAAAATGTAGAGCACGCTAAAACACTCAATTTATGTAACATAGATTTTTTTTCGTGGAGTTGATCGTTTTTTTAGATATTCCTTGTTTGAAAAACTTATACTTTTCTCATACAGGAATGTGTCAACTCCTGTCCATACAAACAAAGGAACTTCAGTCACATAGCAACCATCTTTTGACTATCACTTTAACCTATGGTACTTCCTTATTTCGCTTCTACTTACAAGGAAGCAAGTAATAAGACTATTTCTGCTAATTTTTTCTCGATGAACATGAAGTAAATAGAAGCATAAGTTTTTTTAACAATAATTTGTTACAGAGATGTAGAAAAAGTAATATGAATGGAACAGATTCGATTGTTTCCCTTCTACTTGTAAGGAATCAAGTAATAAGGGCAATTTCTGCTAATGCTTATGTTCGATTATTATGAAATAGATAGAAGAATAAGCTTTCTAACAATAATTTGTTGCAGAGATGTAGAGAAAGGCATATGAATGGAACACATCAGATATTTTAGCTATGCTGTCCACAGGTAAACGCGCGCGCGCACGTATTTTTTTTTTGTGTTTCGTTTTTAATAAATGGGACCCAATATGTGCATGTCCGATGAAATTTTTGGGGGAGTGCAATACCGTCTTTACCCATGTACTATGCACTAAGAAGAGAAAGTAAAACATGAAATATATTGTTGTTCAGAAAGTGGAGCTTTAGAACTGCTGAATAGTCTTTCAGCCTGACCTAATTAATATAATACTGTCAAATCCCAAGGTACTGAAGTTTCAGCTTTACAGTAGCATCAGCTTGAGCACAAGTTATAGCTGGATTCCTGGAACGAAACAAACTTCCACAAGCTAGACTTTCAAGTCAAATAGTCGATATCTTCTGGATGCGATACATCACGTTCCCATGGAGACCATCCGCAGCGGTTTGATCCAGCTTAGGCTTGGCCTCAATAGCTGAGTGACCTCAATATCCTTCGGGATCTGCCTGCCATTTAACATCTCTCACCATGCGTCCTTGATTTGTTCCGGAATTCCTGCATCTGCGTTGCTGCCTGTTGTGTTTCAAACACGTTAGAACGCCTACGTGACAGTACATAAAACGGTTGAATAATAAAACAAACACTACCACGAACAACACACTTGCAAGACAGTTATTAGCTGTGTATTCTCCTGAAGGACTACCGTTTCATTTCTGTTTGGTAGTGTAAAGTTTTCAATAAAGAGGGGAAACACCTTAGACTCACAGTTCCCTATGCTATAAATCGAGAGCACGGATTCTTATGTAATTACTTAATTACATATCCTATTATATTAGAAAAAAAATCTGATGTGTTCCATTCACATGACTTCCTCTACATCTGTGTAACATATTGTTGTTAAAAAGCTTATACTTCTATTTACTTCATGCTAATCAAGAACAAATTAGCAGAAATAGTTTTATTACTTGCTACCTTGTAAGTAGAAGCAAAATAAGGGAAACCATAGGTTAAACTGATAGTCAAAAGCTGGTTCCTATGTGACTGAAGTTCCTTTGTATGGATAGGAGTTGGCAATCCCTGTATGAGCAAAGTGTAAGTTTTTCAAAGCTGAAATAAAAAACAACGAATACCTTAAAAACGATCACCTCCACGAAAAAAATGTATATAACATAACTTGTGTGTTTTAATGTGCTCTACATCTTCTGTGTAGTGAGTTTTATCCATCTCTTACGGTTTAGCAGATATGCAAAATTCCGTAATATTCATCCAGAATAAACAAGTTTTCAGAGGCTATTCCCAGAAAATTCAAGATATACATTTTATTTGTCAGGTAAATATATGTAATATACTGTATTTTAATCAAAATCGTTAGAGCCATTTTTTAGAAAATCAAAATTTTCGAAAAAAGTTCTATGTAAAGGGTAGTTGGGGTGGAGGGATTTTCTTGAAAATCTTCGTGTCGCAACCTTGGAAGATATCAAACCAAAATACCGAATTTGTTTTTTAACGGACTTTCAGTTTTTGAGCTATGGTGTCCACAGACACACAGACACGTACACACACACACAAAGACACACACATGGACCTTTTTGTAAAAATGCTTTTTTTTTTTTGGATCCAGGGGGACCCAAAACATGGATTTTCGGTGAAATCTCGGTATCGAATTTTTGGGTGGAAAACAATACCTTCTCTATACACTATATACATAGTTCGTATAGAGAAAGTAAAAACTTGTGTTATTTATGGACGCTCTTTAACTACTGTGGTTCTCAGCGTCCCATTTTACATTGGGCATGAAAGACCGCTTAATTTTGCTCAGAGGCCTCTCTATCAGGCTTGAGGTTCTTTTACGTGCTGTAAATCTAAGACAGGGACCTACGGCTTCACTTCCCTTCTGAAGGGAACCATCGTCCTCCGATGGGTTTGAACCCGCGACCTTGGGTATATGAAGTTAGCATGGTAAACATTACACCACGAAGGGCGACTTTATATATGAAGATATGCAAACAGAAAATGTCTATGAATTGAAGATGTACTTTGCTATACTGTATATAGTACTATACATAGTAGAGAGAGAAGATACTACTCATATATTCCACCCAAAAATTGAATACCGATGTTTCAACGGAAATACATGTTTTAAGGACCCGTGAAACCATGAAAAGAATTTTATGAAAATGTCAGTGTGTGTGTGTGTGTGTGTGTGTGTATGTGTGTGTGTGTGTGTCTGCGGATAGCACAATTCAAAAACGAAAAGTCTGTTAAATATCAAACTTGGTATTTATGTTTAGTGTCTTCTTAATTTGATATTACATAAAAATTACGTATGCTTTCTCAACCTCGCTAAACTTTTATAAATATTTAACCGTAGTTCTATGTAAAGCAGAGGGTAAGTAAAACAAAATAAGAAATCAATTTCGTGGAAATAAAAGAAGGATAAGGAAACTTAAAGTACCAACTTTCTGGACGGCCTTGGCAGTAAGGTAGGATTTCACGAAAAGTTAAGGAACGCAACTTGATTTTAGAAAAACTGAACTTAGCGCAATGTAATATACATAATATTAATGAAAAGCTCACTAGCTTTTAAACTCACAGGTCCCGCATTCACTTTTTATGGCGCGATGAATCCTTCTTTACTCTCCCTTCTAAGGTATAGCGAGAGAGTGAAAATGAGCAATGAAACTCTTAAACCCCAAAAATTCGATACTGAGATTTCACTGGAAATATGTTTTAGGGTCCCCTCATCCAAAAAAAGCATTTTTAGAAAAAGGTCCGTGTATGTGTCTATGAACACGATAACTCAAAAACGAAAAGTCGGTAAAATACCAAGTTTGGTAGTTAAGTTTAGTATCTACCAGGGATGCGACACAAAGAAATATCAATGCCTAAGAATCAAGAAGAAAACAAATTTTGAAACATTTAACCCACGTCTAGGTGTTCTAGGTGTAATTGGAAGATGCGCCCTTTTTACGTTCGGAGACTGAAACATATAGGCCGGTATTTACTTGGAGACTTTGGGAACCCCCTTCCCAAAGCATATTGGTCATTCCACGGGATTTAAATAACGAATTCCCGAATGCGCGACAAATGCAACACGAATATAATTCTGTTCTGTCAAAACAAAAGATGTGCATTGGTTGCCTCCGTGATCGAGTGGTCAGCGAGCTGACTTCTCACCCAGAGATCCCGGGTTCGATTCCCCATAGAGTCTGGAAGTATGAAAGTGAGAGTGAATTTGCGTGTGTTTAGTAATATAACGTTTATTAACCTAATGTTCCGAACCTACAATTTCTCAAGTCAAAACCTCCGATATGACCATTGATGTTAAAGGGGGCATGTACACAGAGCACAAAGAGTAATAGACATCGAATTTCTGATTGTCTGTAGGGGCATTTATGGGGCGTGTCTTCTGATATCCGCTGGCCCCTTCATTACTCTAATTGGGGAAGGAGGAGGGGTTGTAGCTTACTGTTGTAGTACACGTTACCTAATCTCGCTTCCAATTGAGTAAGGTGGCTATTTCTATTAGCGAACGAGTTCACAAACCCAGCATAGGTATGCTGTATTGGTTCGATATAGAACACGCACCTGCAAGGTGACAGTATCAATAAAATAAAAACATAACGTAATAAAGTACCCTACAAACGGTAAGGAATGCGGTGTACGGAACAAGACAGTGCCGGCTTTTTTTTTTTTTTTTTGTGCATTTTGTACATACAAATGAAACAATAATAAAAAAAAAAAAAAAAAATGTGTATTGTGTTAAGCCGAATGCTTGTTAATCTGCTTCTTTAGTCTGCTGAATAGCATAGTAGCCTCCAAATCAGAGGTCCCGGGCTCGATTTAGGGCTGGGGTGGACATTTTTCTGTAGTGACTAGTATGAACGAGAGTGAATGAGTGTGTTAATTTAAATAAAACCAAAATATAAACACAGTAAACGGTGAACACAATTCCCATGAAAAATTGTTCCAAAGCTAAGCCGTCCATAGAACCTACTGTTAAGGGCGTGTAAATGAGGGAAGGGGGGGGGGGGAGACCTTGTTAGATTAAGTTCCGTTTTAAGTTGAATAATCGCTGTTCTAGACGTTACAACAGTTTAAGGTTTTTATCAGTTTCTAAGCACACACCATTATTTTGTAGATATACATTTCAACACTTCTTGCCTTGTAAGCTTTGCTGAGCGTGTATCTGCTCTACAGAAGGCAGCAGGCGCATAAATCGGAAATAACCTGCTTGGGATTGAAACCATATTTCCGTTTAATGTGAGATCATCAGGCTGACTAACTGGAGTATAAACAATACCGCACAGTAATAACTACCTAATATTAGCATTCCACTGCTACTTATAAATTCTATTTAAAATAGAATTGGAAATGGGAGCATTGAAAAACAAGCATTTAATATCCGGGTTTAAAACAAATCTATAAGCAGATAAGGTTTCAAATGCCCAGGTTTGGCTGATGCTCTCTAAATTATTAGTACAATAGAAAGCTGCACTATGCTTTACTCTTTTTTATAATTATGCTATATCCTTGCTTATTACTCTCTACTTAGTATATGGTACACCCAGCGCCAAAGAAAATTTCGGCGGATTTTATGTTTTCTGGGATATTTTGAGGTGCGCCCTGCACTAGTCTATAAGGTAAGGCCAATCATAAGATGTCTGTATGACAAACTGAATTAATTCATTCTACCGCTTACTTTTTTTTTTTAGCTTAACGTCCTTTAACCTGGTTGGATATATCGGACGATGAATAAAATTGGTGAAAAAATGCTCAAATGATCTCGGGGTCCATGGAGCTTAAAGCTATTCGACATTCGTCTTCTCAGGTTAAGAGAAAACCCCGAAAAAAACCTTACCCAGGTAACTCACCCTTAGCGAGATTCAAACTCAAGACCTGTTGAATGTGAGGCAGACACGCTACCACCACACCATCCAGGCTTACTATTTTAGCCAATGCAATCGAGAGCGTAAACATATATTTGGTTTCTATGGCAATTTGTAACCCTGTTGTAGTTATTGGTGTAGCTATTTAGCAAGAATGACACACCTTTGCACCGTGGCCTAAAACCAAACACCATGGCTTCGCATGGTGCAACGATAAATAATATAACGTAGACTGAGCCAGGTGGCGCACTCCGGCACTGGGTTTTTCCGTGGTATTCCTAGGGCCGCTTAAGCGAATGCCGGAGTGCATATCTACCCCGGTTCCTTTCCCTTTCATTCCTTCATTTCATTTCCCTTGCTCATCTTTCAGGTCGCGCAGATGTAGCTTGAGGCTTTTCAGGCAGATAGCACGGTTGCTCGCTCCGAGTGAAACTCATTTCCTCCTACTTCCGCTAGTTGATGCTAGACGCCGTTCTAGAGACCTCCTTCCGGCCTCCCTGCGCCTGTATAGTCTCCATGGCGCTCCAGGATTGTCATTTAGTGAACTGTTAGGGACCTCCGTGCGTCTCTCCTCTTAGCTCCGTCGTTTCCTGTGTGCTGGCCAGTGGTTTCCCCTCCTCTCATCCCTTCCCCGAGGGGTGATAGGCCGCCATAGATCAGTACTTGGTCGCAGTTGCCAAGATGACTCCGCCGTTAACATTCTCTAACCTCTAATATGACATAGACGCCAGTTACTGTGAGATTTTCTTTGGCGCTCTTTGTACATATGTGGAGAAAGCAGTGCATTCCACCTAAAATTCAATAACGGGAAAGATTACACTGAAAATATACGTTTTAGGTTCCCGTGTATCCAAATGAAAATAAACAACACATTTTTTAGAAAAATGAACGTTCTTACGTTTGTGTGCATGTGTGGGCGCGTGTGTATGTTTGGACACAAACATAATTCAAAAACTAAACGTCTGTTAAATAACCAAATTTTATATTTAAGTTCAAGATATTCCAAGAATTGGAAGAATATTTTCAAGAAATTCCCGCCTCACCAAATTACCCTTTACATGGAAAGCTGTTCGAAATTTTGATTTTCTCAAACATTGCTATAACGATTTTCATTAAAAATAATCTATATTAAAGATATTTAAATGACAAATAAAATGTATAACTGGGAATAGTCTTTGAAGAACTCTTATTCTGGATAACTTTTGCATAACTGGTAAATAAAACTAGTAAGAAATGGATAAAACTTGCTGCACAAAATGTGTAGATCTTGTTAAATCACACAATTGATGTAAACTTTTCTCAAATGCAATATCTCATTTGATTTTTTTTATTGTGTTTTACTCTTGGCCATGCAAAGAGAACGGAATGTAAGTTACTGAACAATCAGCTTTTAAAATATTTGACTATCGTATTAGCCTAGTGTATTCACTTACTTCCTACTTATAGGGAACTAAGTAATAAGAACAGTTCTGCTAATGCTTATCTTAATTAGCATAAAATAACTTGTCACAGAATAGGTAGAAAAAGCCATTTTCATTGTGCTTTCTTATGGTTTCTGAAGCTAAGATACCTATGGTGGTGCTTCCTTATCGTGAATATTCATCACGCACTTTCATGGAGAGGAAATAATATATATACAAAAGAAATAGACAACTTCAACTGCCTGTAAAACAAAACTATTTACGGTAGTTTGACGCCGTTTTCACTGGTTTGTAGAGCAGTCTTTGAAGTTTACATTGTGAACTCACAAATGTTCAATATGGGCTTACATGCGATAATCAAGTTCATCCCAAACCTTTTGTAACATATCTGCATCAACACTTGCCACGGCTTGTCTGATACGTTGTTTCAAGTCGTCTAAATTAAGAAGTGGAGGGACAAAAACACGGTCTTTCACGAATCCCCATAGAAAAAAGTCGCATGGTGTGAGATCAGGGTTATTGTCGGTTGTAGCACGGCCAATCCAACGATGTGGTAGGACTTCATCTAGGTAATCTCTAACATCTGTGTGCCAATGAGGCGGTGCTCCGTCTTGTTGGAATACAAAGTCATCCTGTTGCTCATTCAGTTGGGGCATCAACCAGATCTGTAACATGTCAAGATACCTAGCAAATTCCAATACGCAATATGCCTTTTCCACAGGATTTTCCGCCATTTCAGCTTCTGCAACAACAAACAAAACACTACAGCGTTACCAATAGTAACAAACGAAACTTTGAGAGTTTCTCAACATACATCCAAAAATACTTAGGTTGCTATCTCTAATAGTTTTGTTTTACAGGCAGTTGAAGTTGTCTATTTCTTTTGTAGTAACCCTGTATATAGAAAATACATTATTTGAGACCCCCTGACAGCATAAAGGAGCGTCTTTAGATGAACATCCCGCCTCTGTGTGTGGGGGAGGTTGAGAATGAGATTTTGCTACGAGTATCATTGCTTAAAGCCGAACATTTAATTAAACTCACACTTGATTCAGCGGTGACGATTCCTTTCAGAAAGTCATGCTCTTCTGCAGCGTAGCGCGATAAGCTATCCAAGATTGTCATCATTCGTTGCATTCTCTTCTGCAGCGTAACGCTATAAGCGATTTAAGTTTGTAATCATTCGTTGGTCGTCTTTCAAGTTCTTAGACACTCAGTTTATATACATATATAATACAGTTCCGGAGGCTTGTCAGGACTTCGGCGTTTTATTCCTTTTTCCTCTTTTTTTTTTTTTTTTTTTTTCAGTTTCTTACATTTCCTTAGTTGGCCTATTAATGTGTAACATTTTCCTTTTACATACACAGACATTTACACGTTTACAAACACAGAAGCACCCATGCCCAAGGCGGGACTCGAAACCACGATCCCGTGCGCCACAAAGCACCAAAGCAAGGCACTTTAGCGAGCGTGGCCACTGGGACCGGCATAAAAATGCACGCAGACTGTGGGTTCAGTGAGCAGCAACTTTCGAAATTGCAATATATCATGTACAATATCGTACGCCGCACCGTATGACATTTTGGGCTGTGAGATAAGGTTTGCAAGGATCTGCTGGTTCAAAATTGCCACCACAATGGCTCTGACGTTCTGCGTGGTTGCAGCTGTTTCCGGGCATCCGGAACGTGGCGCATCACAAAGGTTACCACGGGCGTCTACGGTGCACCTGGAGACATTGCTACGGCCGTCTTCGGAGGCATCGCTATGGTCCATACAGTCGTCCCCATACATGCCACGCATGTCTCTTTCACTTGGGCTGGCCCATAAAAATCACACTACACTTCATTGCTTTTCACAAGACAATAGTAGTTTGTTTCATAGTTTACGGTTCTCTCGCTAGAGAAAAATAGCATCCAAAGCGAAAGCTTAAAACTATATTTTGGTGAAATTTTCCAACCGCACTGGGAAAAAAATATTGTGGTTACTTTCCCATCCGCACACTTTAGCTCTCGATATGGCCATAAACATCAATGGGGACTATAGAAATAAAACGATATATGTATTATTATATCTTTATTATATGTACTACAACTACTACTACCACCACTACCACTACCACTACAGCTTCTGCATTCGATTACCAGCTGGATTTGAGAAATGTTTCATTAAACAAGATTTCTCGGTATGCCCAGAGTCATATGTGTGAATGTGAGTATGTGTTTTATCGACTATTAAATAACCAATTCGCAATTTAACAACATTTCAGGGCTGGCCAAAGAGCCGGGGTTCGTTTCTCGGTTGGGGGTGATTTTTTTTTTTTTAATTTGAATTATTCCTTAGCGCATTATGTATGTGTGAGGAAATGTGAGCTTTATAATGAAAAATAGCGAAAACCTGTATTCAACGAGTTAGTTTTTTCTACATCAAGTCAAAGTTCCGATATGAGCATAAATATACAAATGGAGGAGTGCTGTGGTTTTAAAATTGGTTTTTATCTGTACCTCTAAATAATCAAAATTATGTTCAAGGTACTAAACATCTAACATGCGTATTCCATTTCGTACCTTTGGTTTTTTAGTCATGAACAACAATACCATTCTCTCTCTCTCAAATTGGAGAGCCTCTCTCACTCGAGTAAGAGGAGACCATCAGCAAACAAACCTTGCGGTTGCTTTGCGGTTGTCAGTAGATATCAACTTCGTCCTAAATTGTGCCATATAAAAATCTTGTGTTCCATTCACATGACTTTCTCTACATCTCTGCAACAAATTAATGTTAAAAACTTATTCTTCTATCTACTTCATGCTAATCGGATAAACATTAGCAGAAATGATATTTATTATCACTTGCTTTCTTGTAAGTAGAAGGGCACAAGGCTATGCATTAAAACGATAGTCCAGCTTTTAAAAGCTGGTTACCATGTAGATGAAATCCATTTCTTTACATTGCCAGGAGTTGGCAAATTCCCGTATGTGAAAAGTTTTAAGTACTTTAAAACTGAAACCATTGGTAGTTATGCAAAATCCAGCAAAATTCATCCAGAATAAAGAGGTCTTTAGAGGTTATCCCCAGAAAATTCAAGATATACGTTTTATTTGCCGAGTAAATATCTTTAGATCCATTTTTGAGAAAATCAAAGTTTTCGAAAATTTTCTCATGTAAAGGTTAGTTTGGTGTGAGGAAAATTTTCTCAAAATCTTCGTATAGCATCCTTGGAAGACTTCTATACCTAGTTTGGAATTTTATCGACTTTTCATTTTTGAGCTTTCGCATTCACAGACACATGTACTCACGCGCGCGCGGACCTCTTTTTAAAATGCTTTATTTGCATACAGGGGACCCTAAAACGTCTATTTCCCATGAAATCTCGATATCGAATTTTTGGATGGAATGCAATACCTTCTCTATACACTATGTATATAGTAAGTGTAGAGGAAGTAAACAATGGGTTGAGAAATAGTAATCATATCTTATAGTAGTAATATCTCCATGGCACGACAGCTCACGGGGAACCTTGGCCTACCGCCCGACCACTGCATCCCCCATCTCGGTCCATACAGATGTCATGGATGGGGTGCAGTATTGGAGGGTGAGACGTGGTCAGCGCCTCGAGTCCCCCCGGCCGGTTAATGCGGTCCTCATGACCTGGAACCGCTACTTCTCCATCAAGTAGTTCCTCAATTGGCCCCCCAGGGACCTTACGAGACTAAGTGCACCCCGGGCCAGGTCTCCCAGCGGGTGAAAAATCCCCACGCTGCTTGGTAAGCAGCGGCGCTACCACCGCGCTGAGACGACCTCTTATAGTAGTAAGTTTATTATTTATTATATCTAAGAAACTTTTTTTTTTTTTTTTTTTTTTTTGTAGCTTAACGTCCTTTAACTTGGTTGGTCATATCGGACGATGAATGAAATTGGTGAAATGATGCTCAAATGATCTCGGGGTCCATGGAACTTAAAGTTACTCGACATTCGTCTTCTCAGGATAAGGGAAAACCCCGAAGAAAACTATCCGGGTAACTCACCCTAAGTAAGATTGGAACTCACGACCTTTTGAATGAAGCAGACACGCTACCACCACACTACCCAGGCAGGCGCTTTTGTTTTTGTGTACCAATTCTAGCATTTTCCATTTACTGTGTACTCAGAAAAATAGGCATCAAATGTTGCACATAAAGGGAGAACGTCTATAAGAAAAACACCACAACCTTTTTATACTTTAATTATGGAATCTAAAAGTCTGTTTCACGTTAAGCTTATTCAGAAGAAGTTATACGTGTTAGGTGACACAGCTTAAAATGACTGATGCAGCTGTTGCACGTATATATTGCGCAGTAAGTTTATCTCTTAAGATAGCGAAAATCCTTCTTTTGTCGAATCATTAAAATACATGACACAGGCTTAAGGTAATGTTTCTGTGAAATGCACCAAAAGCTGTAAAAATTAGAATGCTTTCATAATAAAGAAATCTGAACTTGAAATTCTAAGAAAATGTATTATTTTTTCCACGTGGCACACTTTAAATAACAATTAACTGAAGTTATAAATGGATTGACGCGTGCTTATTAATAGGTACCCCAAACGTTAAACGTGTAGAGTATTTTTATTGAAACATTTAAATAAACATTCAAGCTAGAATTTTCATACAAGACTAAAACATCATCGTTACTCTGTTTATAAATTATATGAATTTCAACAAAAGGTCCATATTTTACAGATTCATTACCTTAATACCACCTAGCAACATTTAAAATCTAAATGAGCAACTCAGACAGATCATATTTTCGACATTTCCCGAAATCTGTTATTTTAAGTCCTTCATTGCTTGAACCAATAAAGTTAAAAGCCTCCCTCCTGGCACCTAATTTATGTAAATACGACGTTTCAATTTATCTCCGCTGCAGCGCTTCGATCGCAGTTCCGCACATGCGCGGTAGACGCTCTGTATCAAGGAGAAGAAACGTGCGCCATTTTGAGATCGCTGTCAGCCACATACGCTTTGTTGTGCTTGTTTACAATGTCGGTGTTGATTGAAAATCCCGCCGCTTGTGAAATCAGATCTGTGATTCGTTTTCTGAATGCTAGGAAAATGAAACCAATTGAAATGTTTCTGCAAATTTGCGAAGTTTACGGACAAAATGCGATGAGTGATTCAATGGTGAGAAGATGGGTCCGACAGTTCAATGAAGGACGTAGTGAAGTGCACGATGAAGAACGAAGTGGGCGTCCATCTTTGGTTACAGAAGAACTGGCTCACGCGATTGAGGAGAAGATCCAGGAAAACCGCAACTTTACAATTAGTGCTCTCGCTATGGAATTTCCTCAAAGCTCACGATCACTACTTCATGAAATTGTTACCGAAAAACTGAAATTTCGTAAACTCTGCTCACGTTGGGTACCAACTTTTTGAAGACACAGGCGGCAAACTTCTAAGAAGAAGGTATAAAAAAACTTGTGCCACGCTATATGACAAATGCCTGCAAAATTTCGGCAGTTATGTGGAAAAGTTTTTTAAGAGTTGTAGAATTTTGTGCAATAAATAATTATTCTGTATCTGTACATAATTTAATTTTATTACCAAACGGAACTTACTTTCTGGACGTACCTAGTACATTAGAACTAGTCTGCGATTCGTGCGGAATCAAAGCATGCCGTTACGTAGATATTATAGTTTTCGCGATAAACTGTCGATTCTCAAGAATTATTACAGTATAAAGTTTGATTAGTATAACATATTAATTGGCTTAGTAGTCGGCTCACCCTCCCCGTGCGTAAGATTGACAACCCCTAGGACTTATAAGCGGGTGCTTGGGGTCAGAAACCAGCGGGAGCCAACGGCACGAAACCACAGAATGGAGGAAACTGGAACGAGTGGCCCGTGGTCAGGTATAGCGTGAGGAAGTGGATGATATGAAATACGAGCATGATGATGGAGCAATTGGTGGATCCGGAGAAAATCCTCTCAGGCGCCGCTTCCACCACAAATCCCACATGCGGGCCGCGAATTTCACATATGTCATGCAGAATTGCAACCGAGAGAGGAGTCAAACGCACGTTCAATTAGCAGAAGCGCTGACTGCGGTAGACGGTCTCTGTTATTCCACTTTTCAGAGGGAACTTGCGCATTATCGCAATTCAGCTGTGCGCAATGACTTCAGCAATCGAAGATACGATACAAGAAGAAATAGATAGCTACGGTTGCAATTCTGCTTCCGTTAACTCCATGAGTTGTCTTTTATTACCTCTTCTGGATTCATAACATCAGCAGTCGTAAGGCGAAAAACATACCTCATTCTACAAAAGCTATCTAGTCTGGGGAGTAACAATAAAGGTGAAATAGTAAATGCAAGCCGTTAAAAAAGTCGCGAAACGAATTTTCGTTTATAATGCGGTGTTTACGAGTGGAACGTTGCACATAAATAAAGGAAAGAGAGCATTGCGAACATCAAGGAAGAAAAGAAACAGACGTATGCCAGACTTGGAAAAAAATTATGTCTTTACCAACTTTGCTATTTGTAGGAGAGTAGAGTTTTTCTTTAATAACCAACCGCTAACGTTAAATAATGATCCAAAATTGCCTTCTTTTAAGCGATGCTAGAAATTGAAGAGAAACAAAGTGAAGACAAGCATGGATAAATTAATATGTGATGGAGATTGTAGACACAGAGTTTACACCTTTTTTACTTTCTCTAAACGTACTATGTACATACCAAAAAATTGATACCGTGATTTCACTGGAAATAAATCCCCTGAATCCCAAAACAGCATTTTCAGAAAAAGGTGTGTGCGTGTGTGCGCGCGCGTGTGTGTCTGTGGACAGCATAGCTCAAAAACGAAAAGACCGTTAAATATCAAAATTGGTATTTAAGATTGGTATCTTCAAAGGATACGACACGAAAATTTTCAAGAAAATCCCCCACCCCAAACTACCCTTTACATGGAACTTTTTTCGAAAATTTTGATTTTCTTAAAAATGGCTCTAACGACTTTGATAAATATCGTATATTAAAGATATTTACCTGATAAATAATAAGTATATGTTGAATTTTCTGGGAATAGCCTCTGGAGACTACTTTATTCTGGATGAATTTTACGGAAATTTGCATAACTGCTAAACCGTAAGAGATGGACAAAAACTTACCACACAAAAATTAGAGCACGTTAAAACACACAATTTATGTCATATACATTTTTTCGTGGAGTTGATCGTTTTTGACATATTCCTTATTTTATGTTTCGGCTTTAAAAACCATACTTTTCTCATACAGGAATGTGTCAACTCCTGTCCATACAAACAAAGGAACTTCAATCTCATAGCAACCAGCTTTTGACTATCACTTGAACCTATGGCATTCCCTTATTTTGCTTCTACTTACAAGGAAGCAAGTAATAAGACTATATCTGCTAATTTTTTCTCGATTAGCATGAAGTAAATAGAAGATTTTTAACAATAATTTGTTGCGGCTGTTTACACCTCTGATGCAGCTACAGATCAACATGACTCTTATTTTATTTATCTGTATTTTATTTCAACTTAGCCGTATTTATGCGTTATTATTAATATAAAACAATATTTAGAAAACAAAAATATAGTTAGAATAAAATAGATGTATTATAACCTAGTTCCGTCCTGTGAACTGTGTGATCTATCATTAAATGGAAGCTATTGGCAACAGAAATAGATTATTGGAGATCTGCTGATATATCTAGAAGACACAGAGAGAGAGAGAGAGAGAGAGAGAGAGAGAGCGATAGAAGAAAAGAAATTCTAGAAATGAGATTATAAAAGAAAATATGAATGTTCAAAATTAAATTTTAGATTGTATTCCACTGAAACAACTAAAATGGTATGGGCATGCTAAAAGATGGAAGATGGAATATTACTATCAGTATATTTGGAGCTAGCAACGGAGATTTATTATTTTCTCTACACCTACTATGTACATAGTGTATAGAGAAGGTATTGTAATGCACCCAAAACTTCGGTACCGAGATTTCACCGGAAATACGTGTTTTGAGACCCCTGAATCCAAAAAAGACTTTTTAGAAAAAATGTCAGTGTGGGTCTGTGTGTGTCCGTATTGGGTTTGGTATCTTCCAAGCATGCGACACGAAGATTTTCAAGAAAAGCCCACCACTCCCAACTACCCTTTACATGGAATACTTTTGTAAAATTTTGATTTTCCCAAAAATGGCTGTAACAATTTTGATTAAAATATCGTATATTAAAGATATTTACACGACAAATAAAATTTATATTTTGAATTTTCTGGGAATAGCTTCTGAAGACAACTTTATTCTGGATGAATTTTACGGACTTTTGTATAACTGCTAAACCGTAAGAGATAGACAAAAGCTTACCACACAAAAAATGTAGAGCACATTTAAACACACAATTTACAATTTTTTTCGTGAAGTTGATCGTTTTATACATATAGGTTTTTTATCCGTTGCAGCTTTAAAAAATACATACTTTTCTAATGCAGGAATTTGTCAACTCCTGTCCGTACATACAAAAGAACTTCAGTCACATAGAACCAGCTTTTGACTATGGTACTCCCTTATTTCGCTTCTACTTACAAGGAAGCAAGTAATAAGGCTATTTCTGCTAATTGTTCTCGATTAGTATGAAGTAAAGGGAAGCACAAGCTTATTAACAATAATTTGTTTCAGAGATATAGAGGAAGGCATGTGAATGGATCCCATCAGATTTTTTTATGTGCTGGTACCGTTTCGTTAGGCAGTTGCATATCGGATTCAGGCTTCATGTCGCTCATTTTGAATGACATGCTACCAGACCCATAATCAAGAAGGAGTAACCTTGTTACTTCTTCTGTAATAACTTTCCGGGAATCCACAAAGGTACCACCAACCGCAACCTTGCAATGGTTCAAGGAGAGGCTGCATATTAAATAAAGTCTATGATACTTAAAACCTGCATACGAAATTGAAGGGAAAACAATTGGTTATATTACAGCCACTCAAATGCGGATATTGTAAAGAACATGTTAGTATTTTGATAGAACAATTGAAGGTTTGAGAACCATAATAGGTCAAGCACCATTTTTATTTTCTCTAGCCCCATATGTACAATGTACATAGGGATAGAGAAGTATTGTATTCTACCCAAAAATTTGATACCGAGATTTCACCGGAAATACATGTTTTAGGACCTCCTGCATCCATAAAAAGCATTTTCAGAAAAAGGTCCGGATGAGTGTGCCCGTATGCCTGTGAACACGATAACTCAAAAACGAATAGTAACTAAAATACCAAACTTGGTATTTAAGTTTAGTATCTCTTCCAGGGATGCGACACGAAGATTTTGAGAAAAATCCCCCCACCCCAAACTACCCTTTACATGGAACTGTTTTCGAACATTTTGTTGTTCTTAAAATTGGCTCTAACGATTTCGATTAAAATATCGTATATTAGAGATATTTACCTGACAAATAAAATGTATATCTGGAATGTTCTGGGAATAGCTTCTGAAGACCTGTTTATTCAGGATGAATTTTGCTTAATTTGGCATAACTAGTAAACAATAAGAGATAGACAAAAGCTTACTATACAAAAAATGTAGGTTTTTTTTTCGAGGTACTGATTGTTATTATTTTCAGTTGTGAAGTACTTATACTTTTCTCAGACGGTAGTGTCCGTTTTTCTTTTGTTTTACTCCTGGCCAAGAAAAGAAGCGATTTGTAATGACAAAACATTTTACTATTAGTTTAGTCTAGTGTATTCCCTTATTTTCTTCCTACTTATACGGAACTAAGTAATAAGAACATTGTGCTAATGAGTACCTCGATTAGCAAGGTGCAGAAAGAAGAAGACTGTTATGTATGAAGTTTGTAGAACAGCTAGAGAAAGTCATGTGAGTGTAACACATCAGATTTTTACTTTCTCTATACGCACTATGTAGATAGTGTATAGAGAAGGTATTGCACTCCAACCAAAAATTCGATACCGAGATTTCATCGGAAATATATGTTTTAGGGTCCCCTGTATCCAAAAAAAAAGTGTCCGTCTGTCTGTGAACACGATAACTCAAAAACGAAAAGTCAGTAGAGTTCCAAACTTGGTATTTAAGTTAAATATCTTCCAGGGATGCGACACGAAGCTTTTGAGAAAAATTCCCCCACTCTAAACTACCCTTTATATGGAACTTTTTTCGAAAACTTTGATTTTCTAAAAAATGGCTCGAATGATTTGATTAAAATGTCGTATATTAAAGATATCTACCTGACGAATAAAATGTATATCTTGAATTTTATGGTAATAGCCTCTGAAGGAGGAATTTTATGGAATTTTGTATAGCTGCTGAACCGTAAGAGATAGACAATAGCCTACCGTACCAAAGATGTAGAACACATTAAAACACACAATTTATCCTATAAACATTTTTCTCGTAGAGCTGATCGTTTTTGAGTTATTCCTTGTTTTTAATTTCACCTTTAAAAAGCTTATGCTTTTCTCACACAAGAATTTGTCCACTCCTGTCCATACAAATAAAGGAGCCTCAGTCACATAGCAACCAGCTTTTGACTATCCTTTAACCTATGGTACTCCTTTATTTCGCTTCTACTTAAAAGGAAGCAAGCAATGAGACAATTTCTGGTAATTTTTTCTCATTAGCATGCAGTAAAAATAAGCATAAGCTTTTTAACAACAATTTGTTCCAGAGCTATAAAGTTATTTGAATGGAACACATCAGATTTTTTGAAAATGGAGAAATAGAAGATAAATGTCTTCAATATAATTTATTGAGCCAAGTTACACATAATAACTAAATGCCACAGCAATCTAGAATGTATTTTCCATCTTATATAAGTACAACATTAATGTGGCTTCATGAAAAATTAGGTTTTACAGTTATTTATTGGGAGCTATTTTCCTTTGCTGGGACTTGCGCACGAAAACTCTTGTAAAAATCATGATTCACTGGAGGAATAAATGGTAGCATGGACATAAGATCATCATATGCGGTAGCGTGATTTGCTGCATGGATTTGGACCACTCTGATTCAAACAGAATTTATAGTTTCATTTTGATGCTCTTCTGTTTGTAAACGGGAAATGCTGAACATGGCCCACTGCAATATAAGATGTATAACCATAAAATATATCGACAGATAGCAACAGCTTAATTTTGACACATGGAGATGGCCCACTATGGTTCTCAGCCCTTCAATTAATAGTTGTCTTTTTTGAACAACCCTGTTTCAATGAAAAAATAAAACTTTGGGGTTTAATAAAAGAGAATAGCTTTGTTCACTTTTTCCCCTGACTCTTGCAATAGTTTCTCAATGGTAGACTTTCCAGAATTGTTGGGGCACGCAAAGACACTCGGTGCTGATTTCGACTTCTTCGATCGGCGTCCGAGCCTCTTTATAGCGCGGTTCCCCAATTTGTAATACCCTAAAATCTAAAGTGTAACAGTAACACGCCTTTGTGTACCCAATATAATTTATTTTCATAAGTATTAAGAAATTATTCATACAGAAGATTACTCTGCCATTTTTTACTTTCTCTAGCCCCGTATGTACAATGTACATAGGGATAGAGAAGTATTGCATTCCACCCAAAAATTCCATGTCGAAATTTCACCGGAAATACATGTTATAGGACCCTCTGAATCCAAAAAAAAAAAAAAGCATTTCCAGAAAAAGGTCCGTGTGTGTGTGTGTGTGTGTCCATCCATGTGTCTGTGAACACGATAACTCAAAAACGAAAAGTAGCTAAAATACCAAACTTGGTATTTAAGTTCAGTATCTTTTAGGGATGTGACACGAAGATTTTGAGAAAAATGCCCCCACCCCAAACTACCCTTTACATGGAACTTTTTTCGAAAATTTTGATTTTCTTAAAAATGGCTTTAACGATTTTAATTAAAATATCGTATATTAAAGATATTTACCTGACAAATAAAATGTATATCTTGAATTTTCTGGGAATAGCTTCTGAAGACTACTTTATTCTGGATGAATTTTGCTTAATTTGGCATAACTAATAAACCGTAAGAGTTAGACAAAAGCTTACTACACAAAAATGTAGGTCTTGTTAAAATACACAATTTACATCATATACATTTTTTTTTCGTGGAGCTTACCGTTTTTGAGGTATTCATTGTTTTTAGTTTCAGTTGTGAAGTACTTATACTTTTCTCAGACGGGAGTGTCTGTTTTTCTTTTGTTCTACTCCTGGCCAAGAAAAGAAGCGATTTGTAATGACAATCGCATAGCGACAGCTTTTAAAACATTTGATTATCGATTTAGCCTAGTGTATTCCCTTATGTTCTTCCTACTTTTAAGGAACTAAGTAATAAGAACATTGTGCTGAATACCTCGATTGACAAGGTGCAGAAAGAAGAATAGTCTTATGTAAGAAGTTTGTAGAACGGCTAGAGAAATTCATGTGAGTGTAACACATCAGTTTTACTAGCCGAATTTTCATGTCAAAACTGTTTGGAAAATTGCATATAAAATGGCTAGTAATTTTTAAAAATTTGAAGAGTTGCATTCGAGTAATGTTTTTTATTTTATTCTTATTCTTCATGCTAAAATATGTCGTCTTTGGAGTCGATCTGGATTAGCGCCAGTGAAATACGAGCGTGTACATACCTCTTTGAAGTTCTCTGGTGCGCCGGCTATGCTCATCCATGTAGAACACACAAAGTTAACTCACTGAGGGGAGAAAGAATGACTGGGGCATGTTACACGAGGTAGACTCACAAACAGAAGTACTTCCCTTTAAATTCCTCTGAATTGATACTTTTTATTCACCTTTGTTACTTGTTGAGCCACTAATCCTACGAGCGACATGGACGACATATGGTTCTTGAAGACGTTGAAATATATGCTAATAACTAGTGCTATTTTCTTCTGCTTACCAAGTTCTCGTTTTCTACGGTCATCGATAATTACCGCGTACTTCCCTATTATGCGACAATCTGCTCATGCAATAACTGCAATGCTTCGCGTAATATCACATACTCGAACCCTAACACTGCCGCATCCACGTACGTACAACGTACAGCCTTCAGCATGCCGTGTACGGCATAACAAGCCTAATTTCTTGTCTGCGCATCGCTTATATACCTAAAATATCCAATCTTAGAGCTGATTGGTTGAAAATAAACGCGAAAATAACGTTGTCACGTGATTCATTTTGGAAGTTCTTTGTATTAGACTCGCGTGACCGGTCTTTATAATGGAAAAGTCCCGAGCTGCTAACTTTTAGGGAAAGACATGCGTCCATAAAACTCCCTGTTACGTATGCCTCTAATGCGCTAAAACTTTGCTCTTACAAAAGCATTTGTGTTGCTATATTAACAAAGCCGTATACCATAGCAACTTCTCACCCTAATATTTTGTGTTCTGCAATCTGCAGTCTTGGCTACTGAAGCAAATATATTTCCTATGTTAAACCTATGTAAAATAATAATTAAAATAATATAGTACAAAGCATGCTAATATAATGTTGCAAATAATTAAAAATTAGTATACTCCATGTAAGCAGAAGGAAATAAGGGAATTATTAGCGATAGGTAATCAAATATTTTAAACGCTGAGAAAGTAAAGCTGATAGAGAAGGTACAAAATTAAACAGTAAACCTGGTAGCCCACCACGGTAGTGTAGGGGTACCGTGTGTGCTTTAAACTCACATGTTTTTTTAATTCATTTATTTTTCCCGGGGTTTTCCCTTATCCTGAGAAGACAAATGTCGAGTAACTTTAAGCTTCATGAACTCCAAGATTATTTCACCAATTTTCATCATTCATCGTTCAAATTAAATGACATTAAGCTAGAAAACACTTGTGTGTTCACATGACTTTCTCTACCAATTCTGTAGCAAGCTATTCTTACAAAAGCTTCTTATTTTTCTATCTACTTCACGCTAATCGTTAATTCAAAATATATTTTTGATTTTCTTGTTTGAAGAACCTGAAAAGCAAAATATGAAAATTGTTTTTGAAACTAACCTGTGTTATCCCTAATCTCATGTTTGGTATAGCAATTATGCCTGCTGCTCCGCTGAAAATCCATCCTTCCAGCCATAAGCAGCTGAATAAAGCATACACAGAGTTACTCAATGTTTTCTGTCCTTTCCTCATTTAACTAACCCCCCTTAGCTGCTATGGCCATTCCGGGGACTTTTAACTTGTGAAACAACTCTATACTGACGATAGATTGTCATTAGTTTAATCATTTTATTTTATTAAACACACACATTCATTCTCACATTCATACTTCCAGACTCTGTGAGGGTTTGGAATTAATTCCGGTTAAAGAAAAATTCTTCACCTCAGCTGGGAATCGAACCCGGTACTCACTGAGGTTTGACAAGTTATCCCATGTGCAATAACAATAATATAACATAGTTATATATCTACTCAATGAAAATGCGAGCAAATTACTAAATAAAGACGCAAGCTAATGACATAGAATCCAAAATTAATAAGGCATAAATTATCTTATTAAATACGCATTTTCATAATCTGGTTGTGATGCAAAATGCCTGTATACAACAATTAAATGATGATATCAGAATCCGGGGTCTAGTCATCACTCACGTATTGTAACGGTAGCATAATTTTTTTGAAAGCATACAGAAACCTGAGGCAATGGTCAACGTGTTTATAAACGAGTGTATAATTCTAGGTATATTACAAGTTGTTTGCATTAGAAAATAAAGAAACCTAAACATTACAAAGTGTACTACTTAAAATTACTATAAAAATATAAAGAAAAGCTTTAATGATATCTAGATCTTATACAATAAGTTACATCTCTTGGCGCGCTTTAGTTACCTATATCAAATTGAGCGAGAAGGAAATAATTTCTTCTGAGGGTGTTAATAATAATTATAATCAGACATAGAAATCTTAGGCAATTGCTTTAGATAGCTACACTCAAACTACCACCATCAGTATACAAGACGTACACAACAGCGACCAAGGACCACTGACGACATTTGTACATGCCACGGAGGTAGTTATATACAGCATCACTGCGGTAACAGTTCAATCTAATTTTCTTTAATTCTTAATGCTTGGAAATTTCTGAGTCTGTTTATAAAGATTAATTACCAACCAGATATGTTTTATTTCTCATTTTCGAAGTTAGGAATCTGAATTTAAAACAAAATTGTTTTGCTTGTTTTTGAGAAAATAAAAACGTGAAAGAAAATGTGCTATGTGAATGTTGTTCAGAATGAGGATTTTTTTTTTTTTTAAATATCCATCATGTATCTGTTAATGTCCTATTTTAAATCTGTTATATACTAAATCTGTTATGTAGCAGATTTCAATTTAAATTTGTTCTTTTTGGTTTCAACGGGCAAAATCTCGATCTTATTTTGACTCATATGCAGCATCTGTAGTGGCCCTCTGTATTAATATTAAATGATTTGAAACTAATGCAAGGTTGATTTATCCCACATAGGAAATGATTCAGAGCTTAATTTGATCGTCAAAATTCTTTCTTTCTTGTTATGTTTATCCTCCTCGTATGTAGGATGTACACCCCCTGGACTTACAAGCCAGTGCCTGGAGTCAGAGACGTATTGAAGTGAGGCTTGGGTCAGAGAGTCCATCACAAACCCCCATACGGTCTCTTGCGCTGGAACCCGGGTTGCCTAGGTGAGAGGGGAGCGGTCTAACCACTTGGCCTCGGCGCCGCACCTCAAAGCTCTTAAGGGATAATAATAATAATAATAATAATAATAATAATAACAGTAGTAGGGGTTAAAGGGGGATTTCGGGACTCAAAGGATGCCGCCCATGTAAAACATCATGTACATATGTAACACTTAAGATAAACATCAGCCGACAGACCACCCACACAGCGCTGCCTCTTTGCCAAGACAACAGTCTAAAAGCTTCCCCATGTACCTGTCAATCAAAGTATGTGCTGCCGGCTACTACCCCCTCCCCCTTTGCCAAACCACCTGTCTAAAAGATTTTACTTGCAGGGCTCTTAATCTCTTGAACAATCGTCTTTCACATTCACAGATCAAATTCAATTTAATCGATTGACCACACACACGCGGAAAAAGTCGCGAATTGCCAATTTTTGAGCTACAAGGCTCATCTGCATATCAAATCGATCTAGTTTTTCACGAGGAATCTGAATCTCTAATCATTTATACAAAATTCTTTTGATTTCAATTCGATAGTCTCTTTTAATTAAAAACACGTAGGATTTCTCTATCTCTGGCAATTCGAGAGCTACAAGGCTCATTTGCATGACAAATCAGTCTAACTTTTCACAAGGAATCTGAATATACAAACATAGTTCAACTGTCATGGCGAAAAAACTCGATAAAATTACTGAGTGGAATATTTGATATAAATTATTAGACATTGCTCGAACATGCGTTAGCGGTAATATTTTTGCAAGGAATTATAACACTCACACGATTGAACATGTTAAAAGCTTTATTATTCAATACCAACATATGAAATGAAAAATAGCAAGAGAGAGAATTGCTTTTATAAAACCTACTAACTTATCACATCAAAAACCAATATGGCGGCGAAGTGATTGTGTTTCCAACGAGCAGAGGTCACCCAACAGGGAATTGAACCTGGGACCTCTCGAACACTGAGAATGCCAACATCATTCCAACACTAGACATTATAAATCTTAATAACGGTTCTTACACGGAGACCTACAATCAACTTTCAGTGTGGGGGGGGGGGACCTACTAATTCATCATATCAAAACCAAATTGGCGGTGAAGTGATTGTGTTTCCAACGAGCAGAGGGCACCTCAACTGGGAATTCAACCTGAGACCTCTCGAACACTGAGAATGGCAACATCATTCCAACACTAGACATTATAAATCTTAATACCGGTTCTTACACGGAGACCTACAATGAACTTTCAGCGGCGGTGCAACCACGCGACTTTACTGCTATGTATAATTAAACAACCTCAAAAAGGATTGAATGTAGAATGCAATTATAACACTCGCTATACATAAAAGCTGTTTTTATTCCCTTATAATCCCCTATCCAGTACAAGAATTAACTTCACGAATAATCAAGAAACTTTAATTACAATTACACTAATTAAAATGACAATAACGCTTAAAGAATTGAGGTTACAATAAAACGCCATAACACTTTTCTTATTCCTTTATCAGCCCATACCCAGCACAAGTACAAGACACATGATTGGTTAATTTTAAGAAATTTGAATTACAATTACGCTAATTAAAATGTTATTAACGGTTAAATAATTGAGATTACAATAAAATACTATGAGACTTTTCTTGCTCATTTATCACCCTTCATCCAGTACAAGAATGAATTCCAGCTATCCAACACTCGAGAAACTTTAATTACAATTACGCAAATTAAAATGTCAATAACACTTAGAGAATTGAAGCTACAATAAAACGCCGTAACACTTTCCTTATTCCTTTATCAGCCCATACCCATTTGTGATTGGCTAATTTAAGAAATTTTAATTACAATTACGCCAGTTAAAATGCCAATAACGCTTTGAGAATTGAAGTTACAATAAAAGGCTATTAGACTTTTCTCAACCCTTACCATCTCCTATTCAGTACGAGCATTAGATTCTCGGTTAATTCAATAAATTTTAATTACAATTATGCCTTTACTTCAATTGAAAAATGTAAATAACAACTCCATTTGCAACGATGTAGCGAAACGGGTGATATAAATTCTTCACGAAATTACATCTACATGCTAATTACATACTTGGATTATACGCCCAGTGTATTCAAACATTATTCGTAACTATCACAAGACATAAAATGTTTTTATTTACGCAAATGTCAGACCTATACCAAAATATGGTGTGCTCCATTCACATGACTTTCTCTACTTCTGTGTAACAAATTATTGTTAATAAGCTTAGTCATCTATGTACTTCATGCTAATCGAGTAAAAACTAGTAGAAATGGTCTTCATACTTGCTTCCTTGTAAGTAGAAGCTAACTAAGGGAGTACCATAGGTTAAAGTGATAGTCATAGTCAAAAGTTGGCTGCTATGTCACTCTCCTGTAAGAGAAAAGTAAATGTTTTAAAGCTGAAACAAATAACCAGGTTTATATCGAAAAAAAGGGTTCACTCCACAAAAATCATGTATTTAACATAAATCGTGTGTTTTAACGTGCCCTACATTTTTGTGTGGTAAGCTTTTATCTATCTCTTATGGTTTACTAGTTATAACAATTTATTCAGAATAAAAAAGGTCTTCAGAGATTATACTCAGAAAATTCAAGTTATACAATTTATTTGTCCGGTAAATATCTTTAATATGCGATATTCTAATCAAAATCGTTAGAACCATTTTTAGAAATAAAATTTTTCGAAAAAACGTTCCATGTAAAGGGTAGTTTGGGGGGGGGGATTTTCTCAAAAATCTTCGGGTCGCATACCTGGAAGATACTAAACTTAAATACCAAGTTTGGTAATTTACCGAATTTGCGTTTTTGAGCTATGCTGCCCAGTCACACACACACATATACACACCAACACACGCAAACACACAGACATGCAAACACACACGAATCTTTTTCTAAAATGGATTATTTTGGATACAGGGGACCCTAAAAACATATATATTCCCAGTGAAAAATCAGCATCCGATTTTGGGTGGAATACAATACCTTCTCTATACACTATGTACAAAGTACGTGTAGAGAAAGTAAAAACAACAGCTAACACAATTTGAAATCACTTAGACTGCCTACAACTAACTGAGCTGTATTCTCTAATTTTCAACACTGTACATTTTCAACAAGGGGATACCATAGTAAAACCAACAGCTAACATGGCTTGAAATCACTTAGACAGCCTACAACTGACTCAGAAGTATTCTCTAATTTCAACACTGTAGAATAAACTTTAGCTTGAAACATCACGTACCTTGACGATTATGCATAAATAAATACCTTCAAATGAAATACCATACCAAAATAACAGCTAACGTTGCTTGAAATCACTTAGACGGACTACAACTGACACAGCAGTATTCTCTAATTTGAACACTGAAGTATAAGCTATAACTTGAAGTACTCTCCACATGACTTGACAATTATGCATAAATAGACATCTTCAAAAAATAAATACCATACCAAAACTAACAGCTAACATTGCTTGAAATCACTTAGACAGCCTACAACTGACACAGCAGTATTCTCTAACTTCAACAGAGAAGTATAATTTATAACTCGAAGCACTCATCACATAACTTGAGGATTGAGCATAAATAAACATTTTCATAAACACTTATCACAATCGCTATGAAAGAAAGCCGCGCAAGGCTGCTCACCTCTTGGCTAACATATAACACAAGGGAAAACGGAAACATACTACCTATTACAAAAAGCGAAGCATGATCCGACCAGTTTCAGACGATAAAGAAGGCTGGCGACATTTTGAACAAAACATCCTATCTCTCCCCTTCAGAGCTTTCTGTTAGAAAAACATCCTCACTCGGCCCCTCTAGGCTAAGAACAGGCAGATACACGCATTCCCCTTCCTTAGGTATACACTGAAGAAAACATGTTTTTATGTGAGCAACTATATAAGCCTGAGGTCTGCAATATAGAGCTACTTATTCGATATAACCGCCGTGAAAAAGCATTCTTGAAAACAAACGTCAAAGCTTTTGATGATATGAACGAATACAGGAGAGAGTGTGCTGAAGACTCGCATCATTATACATACTTTCACAAAGAATCGTGCAATGGACGAATGCATACGATTACATGCATATACCCTGCTTACCATAATCAGATACCTTCAACGAATCCGTGTTCCGAAGACTGCTCTGTCTACAAGAGAGATATATTGTAAGTACAATACATTCACGTCTTTCTACTATTATAAGTACTACAAATGTATTCGAGTAATGATGGCTAATTCCAATACATTTTTATATATCAAGGGGTCGGAACACACAAGAGCTTCACGATTCAGATACCATAGATGCAACGGATATGTTTAGATCAGCACATGAGATTGAAGATCACTTAGAATTATGCAACGGTCGCACTCATGTGGTGATTTGTTCAAAACCCGCAGTGCATGATAGAATAACATCATACTTCATCTGCAACTTGACCTGCAGCGTGTATTGGTCAAGGCATATGAGACAAAGGTAATTACAAACTAAAAATACGACGAGTGACCAGCACATCACACATTTATTTCTTGAAAAAGTTAATAACCCTCATTGTTCTTTCCAGAGCTCGAGAGTCAATCCCGGTACCGCCAGAGCTCATAGACCCTGCTAGGACTGACGTTGACGAGGTGGATGTCTGCATTTCAAACCCATGGAACAACTGCCCTGTACAAGATTATGACGACATTCCGAATATGAGTACGTCGAATCAAGCATCAATGTGAGTATAATATATTGCTATTACATCAAGAAAGAAACTAACCTTATTTCCATTGCAGTGATCGAGTCAAAGGAAAACTAATAACATTTACTAATTTTCAATAATTCTAATGTTCCAGATCCAAGGAGATACAAGAGGAGAAAGACCCTTTTGCTAGTCATCTCAGGAAGCTGAGATTGCTGGAAGACCGCATGCACAATATTTGTAAACGAGAGGCAAGCATAGAGAAATATGATACCCAGAGCAGACCAACTAAACGCATCCATCCCATTCTACATATCCAAAACAAATAATTCTAGTGTAGTGCTTTATTATGAACTACCAGTGCTTCTCAAAAGCAGTGATCCTAATGGCTTTGTATATACATGACATATATAAAGCGCGCCTATGACCCCCTAAATTCTGCATGTGCACAAAAGACAAAGTGCGCACATTGTGAATATATTGAAAAATATAGTGCTATAATATATAATTGCATTCATGAAAAAAACGAAGCCGCTAGACTCTTTTAATAAAATAAAACAAAGGATGAGTAGGATTTAAAAAGAAATGAAGATGTAAAGAAGCTGGCACATTTATAAGCAAACATTTATTTAATCTAACTAATGAAAATAAAACATTTTGAAGAGGCACGGACATGGAGAAGGAATGTAATGAAAATACTTATAAATAAAACTATTATGTACATATAATCCCACTAATGTTTTTATTCCACAAAAACAAATACAAATTTTCAACATCCTAATCCTTTGCATAATTAGGCATTTAAATTATCGATTACATGACAGGTGATAAGGGCTTGTAGGTGAATACCTCATTGTGTATAATCAGACAATTTAATATTGTAATTTCTGGTGATAGACGTCCTGCACGCTTTAAGGTTGAGAGCGAAAATACCCCTTTACACCAGCAAAACAGGAACACCAGGCTGAGTCGCAAATATCTAGAAAGCACTTCTGTTTACTAGCATTCATACAGGAAATAATCCGTTTCTTCAGCTTTACTTTTATCACACACTTCTCTAACAAGAATGTAAGTAATACATAGCTCGACCAATGAAAAACAGTTTCAATGCTAAAAACCCAATCAAGTTTACGGTAGAAGCCCATCTATAAAAGTGGAACATGCAGATATCAGATAACTCAATTTAGAGAAAAGGTCTCAGCGCAGTGATTGGTAGGAATCATCTGAAAAACTACGAGCTAATTCGCAAAAAAGAAGATACCTAATCAATCAAGAACCTTGAAACGGCTGGTAGGATTTTTAAAAAATTCGCTCTCCTTGTTCTTAAATGTATAATATACAGCGACAGCTTAATTTACTTATAATGCTTTTTTCAGAAACTTTACAGGTGATTGGGTAGCTTCACGAGAAAAAAATTGCATTACATAAGAACTTCATATATTTCTACAAAAGAGAATTTGTACAAGTAAGTTCGATACAAAAGGTTTTTCACACTGAATACACGATTTGAGGGCAACCGAACACTTAAAAAGCAAGTTTTAGACAAAGTATAGTGTGCGAGTGAGTGCATGTGAAGCAGCGTACCTCTAAAAATACACAAATTCGAAGTGACAATTGAAGTGCTTTGGCACATTAAATTTCTTATTTCTAATGTACAACGGAGTAACATATAATGAAAACATTCTGCTATTATTTAGAATTATAAACGTGAATTATATATAAAAGAAAATCTCATCTTAATGATGGGCGATTCGTTCAAGTCATGGGTGCAGGAGCACAAGGACACTAATCGGTTGAAAATACCAATTGAGCATTTTCAGAAAAATATTAGTGTTGTATGTACAGTATAACTTGAACACTCAATTTTTATTGACTTCAGATTTATACTACTTCAACTCTCTTAAACCGGAAGTGAAGTTTCGTTTCATCTTTATTGGTTTACTCATGTCAATGCAAATCGTGAGGCCGCGCCATGGTCGAGTGGTTAGACTACTCTCCTCTCACCAAGGAGGTCCGGAGTCGACCCCAGGCAACAGCATGTTGGGATTTGTTATGGACAAAGCGGCGCAGGGGGCGGGTTTTCTCAGGTTTCCCCCTGCCATCACATTCCACCGGTGCTCCACGTTCATTCCATATATCAGTAGTGTCATCGCCTGCGGTGCCACAAGTAGTAAAAGCAGGCGTTAAACACATAAAAAGTGAACGAATTTCAATGAGAATCGCAGGGCTAAACATTATAAAAGATCCGACTAGCCTAGTAATTTCCGCTAATGTCCCTAATTATAAGGGGAACAATTGAATAAGAACATTTTTTTTCTGGAAAATGTTTATCTTGAATAGCATGAAGTAACAGAAGAATATAATTATTTTAATATTGTCTATCATGAAATCTCAACCATTGTGCACGCTTCTGCTAAAGAATGTTTCCTTATACATACATCACGCCGAAAAGAATACTACAGGTGAACTCATGGTTTCACTACAGAATTTCATGTCTAGTTCTTTATTACATTAAAACTCTTATAAAGTGAAGGAAATGAAAATCCATTTATGTTGATAGAACTAAACCGAACACGCAGTTTTAAATGGTCACTCCTACAATCACTGCTTCTAATCAGATCTGCAATCAATACAAAAACAAGGTTAAACATTCAATGCACTTAGTTATAATATCAGAAAATAAGACTGTCTCCGTGGTCAAACGGGTAAGTGAGCTGACTTCTCACCTGCAGATACCGGGTTCGATCCACGGCTAGGACGGCGAATTTTTCTTTAACCGCAATTACTCCCTATCCCCACAGAGTCTGGAAGGTATAAATGGGCATGTGTTTAGTAGTATAAAAAATTAATTACCATAAAGTTCTAAACCTACACTAATACGAGTTGCTTCATAAGTCAAAGCCCCTATGTGACAATTGTATTGCAACAGGTCCCTAAAGAGATATAATTACACATTCATATATCTCAAGGTTTTTCTCAAGCTCACTCAACATCCAGGATTCACAAATATTAGTTTCTTATATGCTCTCTTTATAACATGGAAAATATTTTAGCATCTTCAATTTCTTCTTTTTTTATTATTATTATTATTATTATTATTATTATTAATAATATTATTAGTTTGTCACATTTCTGGGAAAAAACACGACTGTAACTCAAGTACAAAATTAAAAATCGAATGCTAGCAGTTTTGGTTTGTATGAGAACTGGTAAAATAACTTAAGGATAAACCCATGCGGATTTTATTATATAACGTTACAAACTTATTTGTTGCTTGCCAAGCGGTAGATCTGCGATCGATTCATAGTACAGGCATAGGAATTTTTTTCCCCAGCTAGGATACATGGACCGGGCTGCACTCAGCCTCGCGAGGTCCCTGGAGGGGGCCAATTGAGGAGCTTCTTGATAGAGAAGTAGCGGCTCCAGGTCATGAGGACAGCATTAACTGGTCAGGGGGGAGGGAGATCGAAGCGCAGTCCACGTCTCACCTCCTCAATAGTGCACCCCATCCATGACGTCTGTAACGGAGCGAGATGGGGGACACAGCAGCAGTCCAAGGCTCTTAGCTGTGCAAGGGAGTCACAAGCTTATACTAAAAAGCCTGCGATTTTCACAATGCACACAAACAATTTTCTTAATAAGTAACATTTAATTAGTTGACCCACCCTAACCTAAATAACCTAAATTAACCTAACCTTCCTAAACTAATCTAACATCATAACCAATAATAAACATCAGACACACCACATTCTTTATAGAAATACATTGCAACATCATATGACCTCATTTGTCAATTTTTCGCTCTATTACAGCAGAATCATTCATCTCACGCATATTCAAGAAGATTTCTTTTGACTGCTTCCCTTTGTAAGCTGCTTGCGAGTACATTAGCAATCGCAGCCGATCTACCAGAGAATTTACATCATCATAAGAAGATGTTTTATCTACACCGCTGACTTGGTCCAACCACTTCATTGCTGAGACATGTAGCTTCTCTTTAATCTTGAATAGTAATAATCATGGCTAACACAAGACTCGTGACTTTGAATTATATACATCATTAAATGATGTTGCCATGCATGTTGCATCAGGAAGGCAAACACAATTGCAATGAGATACTTGCACAGCATTGTGCAAAACATAACATAGAATTCTATCAGAAAATTACAAAAATAGTTGCACAATGCTAATTTAACAAATCAATGTATGATATCCTAAGGACAACCTAACCTCAGTCATCATATTCAACATAACGCAAGCAATAACATTATAAGTTAAATGAAGAAAATCCATTCTGTATATATTAATTATGACAGACAATAGACACGTCTTTATCTACCAATACGTTTAATTCTTGGAGAACTCTTCAAATGGGGTATACATTTTCCTAAAGGAACCGAAGTACATACCACTATCTGACCATTTCTTTCTCGAAGAGAGTATCGTGTTTCTTGGAAAGCGTATACCCCATTTGAAGAGTTCTCCAAGAATTAAACGTATTGGTAGATAAAGACGTGTCTATTGTCTGTCATAATTAATATATACAGAATGGATTTTCTTCATTTAACTTATAATGTTATTGCTTGCGTTATGTTGAATATGATGACTGAGGTTAGGTTGTCCTTAGGATATCATACATTGATTTGTTAAATTAGCATTGTGCAACTATTTTTGTAATTTTCTGATAGAATTCTATGTTATGTTTTGCACAATGCTGTGCAAGTATCTCATTGCAATTGTGTTTGCCTTCCTGATGCAACATGCATGGCAACATCATTTAATGATGTATATAATTCAAAGTCACGAGTCTTGTGTTAGCCATGATTATTACTATTCAAGATTAAAGAGAAGCTACATGTCTCAGCAATGAAGTGGTTGGACCAAGTCAGCGGTGTAGATAAAACATCTTCTTATGATGATGTAAATTCTCTGGTAGATCGGCTGCGATTGCTAATGTACTCGCAAGCAGCTTACAAAGGGAAGCAGTCAAAAGAAATCTTCTTGAATATGCGTGAGATGAATGATTCTGCTGTAATAGAGCGAAAAATTGACAAATGAGGTCATATGATGTTGCAATGTATTTCTATAAAGAATGTGGTGTGTCTGATGTTTATTATTGGTTATGATGTTAGATTAGTTTAGGAAGGTTAGGTTAATTTAGGTTATTTAGGTTAGGGTGGGTCAACTAATTAAATGTTACTTATTAAGAAAATTGTTTGTGTGCATTGTGAAAATCGCAGGCTTTTTAGTATAAGCTTGTGACTCCCTTGCACAGCTAAGAGCCTTGGACTGCTGCTGTGTCCCCCATCTCGCTCCGTTACAGACGTCATGGATGGGGTGCACTATTGAGGAGGTGAGACGTGGACTGCGCTTCGATCTCCCTCCCCCCTGACCAGTTAATGCTGTCCTCATGACCTGGAGCCGCTACTTCTCTATCAAGAAGCTCCTCAATTGGCCCCCTCCAGGGACCTCGCGAGGCTGAGTGCAGCCCGGTCCATGTATCCTAGCTGGGGAAAAAAATTCCTATGCCTGTACTATGAATCGATCGCAGATCTACCGCTTGGCAAGCAACAAATAAGTTTGTAACGTTATATAATAAAATCCGCATGGGTTTATCCTTAAGTTATTTTACCAGTTCTCATACAAACCAAAACTGCTAGCATTCGATTTTTAATTTTGTACTTGAGTTACAGTCGTGTTTTTTCCCAGAAATGTGACAAACTAATAATATTATTAATAATAATAATAATAATAATAATAATAATAAAAAAAGAAGAAATTGAAGATGCTAAAATATTTTCCATGTTATAAAGAGAGCATATAAGAAACTAATATTTGTGAATCCTGGATGTTGAGTGAGCTTGAGAAAAACCTTGAGATATATGAATGTGTAATTATATCTCTTTAGGGACCTGTTGCAATACAATTGTCACATAGGGGCTTTGACTTATGAAGCAACTCGTATTAGTGTAGGTTTAGAACTTTATGGTAATTAATTTTTTATACTACTAAACACATGCCCATTTATACCTTCCAGACTCTGTGGGGATAGGGAGTAATTGCGGTTAAAGAAAAATTCGCCGTCCTAGCCGTGGATCGAACCCGGTATCTGCAGGTGAGAAGTCAGCTCACTTACCCGTTTGACCACGGAGACAGTCTTATTTTCTGATATTATAACTAAGTGCATTGAATGTTTAACCTTGTTTTTGTATTGATTGCAGATCTGATTAGAAGCAGTGATTGTAGGAGTGACCATTTAAAACTGCGTGTTCGGTTTAGTTCTATCAACATAAATGGATTTTCATTTCCTTCACTTTATAAGAGTTTTAATGTAATAAAGAACTAGACATGAAATTCTGTAGTGAAACCATGAGTTCACCTGTAGTATTCTTTTCGGCGTGATGTATGTATAAGGAAACATTCTTTAGCAGAAGCGTGCACAATGGTTGAGATTTCATGATAGACAATATTAAAATAATTATATTCTTCTGTTACTTCATGCTATTCAAGATAAACATTTTCCAGAAAAAAAATGTTCTTATTCAATTGTTCCCCTTATAATTAGGGACATTAGCGGAAATTACTAGGCTAGTCGGATCTTTTATAATGTTTAGCCCTGCGATTCTCATTGAAATTCGTTCACTTTTTATGTGTTTAACGCCTGCTTTTACTACTTGTGGCACCGCAGGCGATGACACTACTGATATATGGAATGAACGTGGAGCACCGGTGGAATGTGATGGCAGGGGGAAACCTGAGAAAACCCGCCCCCTGCGCCGCTTTGTCCATAACAAATCCCAACATGCTGTTGCCTGGGGTCGACTCCGGACCTCCTTGGTGAGAGGAGAGTAGTCTAACCACTCGACCATGGCGCGGCCTCACGATTTGCATTGACATGAGTAAACCAATAAAGATGAAACGAAACTTCACTTCCGGTTTAAGAGAGTTGAAGTAGTATAAATCTGAAGTCAATAAAAATTGAGTGTTCAAGTTATACTGTACATACAACACTAATATTTTTCTGAAAATGCTCAATTGGTATTTTCAACCGATTAGTGTCCTTGTGCTCCTGCACCCATGACTTGAACGAATCGCCCATCATTAAGATGAGATTTTCTTTTATATATAATTCACGTTTATAATTCTAAATAATAGCAGAATGTTTTCATTATATGTTACTCCGTTGTACATTAGAAATAAGAAATTTAATGTGCCAAAGCACTTCAATTGTCACTTCGAATTTGTGTATTTTTAGAGGTACGCTGCTTCACATGCACTCACTCGCACACTATACTTTGTCTAAAACTTGCTTTTTAAGTGTTCGGTTGCCCTCAAATCGTGTATTCAGTGTGAAAAACCTTTTGTATCGAACTTACTTGTACAAATTCTCTTTTGTAGAAATATATGAAGTTCTTATGTAATGCAATTTTTTTCTCGTGAAGCTACCCAATCACCTGTAAAGTTTCTGAAAAAAGCATTATAAGTAAATTAAGCTGTCGCTGTATATTATACATTTAAGAACAAGGAGAGCGAATTTTTTAAAAATCCTACCAGCCGTTTCAAGGTTCTTGATTGATTAGGTATCTTCTTTTTTGCGAATTAGCTCGTAGTTTTTCAGATGATTCCTACCAATCACTGCGCTGAGACCTTTTCTCTAAATTGAGTTATCTGATATCTGCATGTTCCACTTTTATAGATGGGCTTCTACCGTAAACTTGATTGGGTTTTTAGCATTGAAACTGTTTTTCATTGGTCGAGCTATGTATTACTTACATTCTTGTTAGAGAAGTGTGTGATAAAAGTAAAGCTGAAGAAACGGATTATTTCCTGTATGAATGCTAGTAAACAGAAGTGCTTTCTAGATATTTGCGACTCAGCCTGGTGTTCCTGTTTTGCTGGTGTAAAGGGGTATTTTCGCTCTCAACCTTAAAGCGTGCAGGACGTCTATCACCAGAAATTACAATATTAAATTGTCTGATTATACACAATGAGGTATTCACCTACAAGCCCTTATCACCTGTCATGTAATCGATAATTTAAATGCCTAATTATGCAAAGGATTAGGATGTTGAAAATTTGTATTTGTTTTTGTGGAATAAAAACATTAGTGGGATTATATGTACATAATAGTTTTATTTATAAGTATTTTCATTACATTCCTTCTCCATGTCCGTGCCTCTTCAAAATGTTTTATTTTCATTAGTTAGATTAAATAAATGTTTGCTTATAAATGTGCCAGCTTCTTTACATCTTCATTTCTTTTTAAATCCTACTCATCCTTTGTTTTATTTTATTAAAAGAGTCTAGCGGCTTCGTTTTTTTCATGAATGCAATTATATATTATAGCACTATATTTTTCAATATATTCACAATGTGCGCACTTTGTCTTTTGTGCACATGCAGAATTTAGGGGGTCATAGGCGCGCTTTATATATGTCATGTATATACAAAGCCATTAGGATCACTGCTTTTGAGAAGCACTGGTAGTTCATAATAAAGCACTACACTAGAATTATTTGTTTTGGATATGTAGAATGGGATGGATGCGTTTAGTTGGTCTGCTCTGGGTATCATATTTCTCTATGCTTGCCTCTCGTTTACAAATATTGTGCATGCGGTCTTCCAGCAATCTCAGCTTCCTGAGATGACTAGCAAAAGGGTCTTTCTCCTCTTGTATCTCCTTGGATCTGGAACATTAGAATTATTGAAAATTAGTAAATGTTATTAGTTTTCCTTTGACTCGATCACTGCAATGGAAATAAGGTTAGTTTCTTTCTTGATGTAATAGCAATATATTATACTCACATTGATGCTTGATTCGACGTACTCATATTCGGAATGTCGTCATAATCTTGTACAGGGCAGTTGTTCCATGGGTTTGAAATGCAGACATCCACCTCGTCAACGTCAGTCCTAGCAGGGTCTATGAGCTCTGGCGGTACCGGGATTGACTCTCGAGCTCTGGAAAGAACAATGAGGGTTATTAACTTTTTCAAGAAATAAATGTGTGATGTGCTGGTCACTCGTCGTATTTTTAGTTTGTAATTACCTTTGTCTCATATGCCTTGACCAATACACGCTGCAGGTCAAGTTGCAGATGAAGTATGATGTTATTCTATCATGCACTGCGGGTTTTGAACAAATCACCACATGAGTGCGACCGTTGCATAATTCTAAGTGATCTTCAATCTCATGTGCTGATCTAAACATATCCGTTGCATCTATGGTATCTGAATCGTGAAGCTCTTGTGTGTTCCGACCCCTTGATATATAAAAATGTATTGGAATTAGCCATCATTACTCGAATACATTTGTAGTACTTATAATAGTAGAAAGACGTGAATGTATTGTACTTACAATATATCTCTCTTGTAGACAGAGCAGTCTTCGGAACACGGATTCGTTGAAGGTATCTGATTATGGTAAGCAGGGTATATGCATGTAATCGTATGCATTCGTCCATTGCACGATTCTTTGTGAAAGTATGTATAATGATGCGAGTCTTCAGCACACTCTCTCCTGTATTCGTTCATATCATCAAAAGCTTTGACGTTTGTTTTCAAGAATGCTTTTTCACGGCGGTTATATCGAATAAGTAGCTCTATATTGCAGACCTCAGGCTTATATAGTTGCTCACATAAAAACATGTTTTCTTCAGTGTATACCTAAGGAAGGGGAATGCGTGTATCTGCCTGTTCTTAGCCTAGAGGGGCCGAGTGAGGATGTTTTTCTAACAGAAAGCTCTGAAGGGGAGAGATAGGATGTTTTGTTCAAAATGTCGCCAGCCTTCTTTATCGTCTGAAACTGGTCGGATCATGCTTCGCTTTTTGTAATAGGTAGTATGTTTCCGTTTTCCCTTGTGTTATATGTTAGCCAAGAGGTGAGCAGCCTTGCGCGGCTTTCTTTCATAGCGATTGTGATAAGTGTTTATGAAAATGTTTATTTATGCTCAATCCTCAAGTTATGTGATGAGTGCTTCGAGTTATAAATTATACTTCTCTGTTGAAGTTAGAGAATACTGCTGTGTCAGTTGTAGGCTGTCTAAGTGATTTCAAGCAATGTTAGCTGTTAGTTTTGGTATGGTATTTATTTTTTGAAGATGTCTATTTATGCATAATTGTCAAGTCATGTGGAGAGTACTTCAAGTTATAGCTTATACTTCAGTGTTCAAATTAGAGAATACTGCTGTGTCAGTTGTAGTCCGTCTAAGTGATTTCAAGCAACGTTAGCTGTTATTTTGGTATGGTATTTCATTTGAAGGTATTTATTTATGCATAATCGTCAAGGTACGTGATGTTTCAAGCTAAAGTTTATTCTACAGTGTTGAAATTAGAGAATACTTCTGAGTCAGTTGTAGGCTGTCTAAGTGATTTCAAGCCATGTTAGCTGTTGGTTTTACTATGGTATCCCCTTGTTGAAAATGTACAGTGTTGAAAATTAGAGAATACAGCTCAGTTAGTTGTAGGCAGTCTAAGTGATTTCAAATTGTGTTAGCTGTTGTTTTTACTTTCTCTACACGTACTTTGTACATAGTGTATAGAGAAGGTATTGTATTCCACCCAAAATCGGATGCTGATTTTTCACTGGGAATATATATGTTTTTAGGGTCCCCTGTATCCAAAATAATCCATTTTAGAAAAAGATTCGTGTGTGTTTGCATGTCTGTGTGTTTGCGTGTGTTGGTGTGTATATGTGTGTGTGTGACTGGGCAGCATAGCTCAAAAACGCAAATTCGGTAAATTACCAAACTTGGTATTTAAGTTTAGTATCTTCCAGGTATGCGACCCGAAGATTTTTGAGAAAATCCCCCCCCCCAAACTACCCTTTACATGGAACGTTTTTTCGAAAAATTTTATTTCTAAAAATGGTTCTAACGATTTTGATTAGAATATCGCATATTAAAGATATTTACCGGACAAATAAATTGTATAACTTGAATTTTCTGAGTATAATCTCTGAAGACCTTTTTTATTCTGAATAAATTGTTATAACTAGTAAACCATAAGAGATAGATAAAAGCTTACCACACAAAAATGTAGGGCACGTTAAAACACACGATTTATGTTAAATACATGATTTTTGTGGAGTGAACCCTTTTTTTCGATATAAACCTGGTTATTTGTTTCAGCTTTAAAACATTTACTTTTCTCTTACAGGAGAGTGACATAGCAGCCAACTTTTGACTATGACTATCACTTTAACCTATGGTACTCCCTTAGTTAGCTTCTACTTACAAGGAAGCAAGTATGAAGACCATTTCTACTAGTTTTTACTCGATTAGCATGAAGTACATAGATGACTAAGCTTATTAACAATAATTTGTTACACAGAAGTAGAGAAAGTCATGTGAATGGAGCACACCATATTTTGGTATAGGTCTGACATTTGCGTAAATAAAAACATTTTATGTCTTGTGATAGTTACGAATAATGTTTGAATACACTGGGCGTATAATCCAAGTATGTAATTAGCATGTAGATGTAATTTCGTGAAGAATTTATATCACCCGTTTCGCTACATCGTTGCAAATGGAGTTGTTATTTACATTTTTCAATTGAAGTAAAGGCATAATTGTAATTAAAATTTATTGAATTAACCGAGAATCTAATGCTCGTACTGAATAGGAGATGGTAAGGGTTGAGAAAAGTCTAATAGCCTTTTATTGTAACTTCAATTCTCAAAGCGTTATTGGCATTTTAACTGGCGTAATTGTAATTAAAATTTCTTAAATTAGCCAATCACAAATGGGTATGGGCTGATAAAGGAATAAGGAAAGTGTTACGGCGTTTTATTGTAGCTTCAATTCTCTAAGTGTTATTGACATTTTAATTTGCGTAATTGTAATTAAAGTTTCTCGAGTGTTGGATAGCTGGAATTCATTCTTGTACTGGATGAAGGGTGATAAATGAGCAAGAAAAGTCTCATAGTATTTTATTGTAATCTCAATTATTTAACCGTTAATAACATTTTAATTAGCGTAATTGTAATTCAAATTTCTTAAAATTAACCAATCATGTGTCTTGTACTTGTGCTGGGTATGGGCTGATAAAGGAATAAGAAAAGTGTTATGGCGTTTTATTGTAACCTCAATTCTTTAAGCGTTATTGTCATTTTAATTAGTGTAATTGTAATTAAAGTTTCTTGATTATTCGTGAAGTTAATTCTTGTACTGGATAGGGGATTATAAGGGAATAAAAACAGCTTTTATGTATAGCGAGTGTTATAATTGCATTCTACATTCAATCCTTTTTGAGGTTGTTTAATTATACATAGCAGTAAAGTCGCGTGGTTGCACCGCCGCTGAAAGTTCATTGTAGGTCTCCGTGTAAGAACCGGTATTAAGATTTATAATGTCTAGTGTTGGAATGATGTTGCCATTCTCAGTGTTCGAGAGGTCTCAGGTTGAATTCCCAGTTGAGGTGCCCTCTGCTCGTTGGAAACACAATCACTTCACCGCCAATTTGGTTTTGATATGATGAATTAGTAGGTCCCCCCCCCCCACACTGAAAGTTGATTGTAGGTCTCCGTGTAAGAACCGTTATTAAGATTTATAATGTCTAGTGTTGGAATGATGTTGGCATTCTCAGTGTTCGAGAGGTCCCAGGTTCAATTCCCTGTTGGGTGACCTCTGCTCGTTGGAAACACAATCACTTCGCCGCCATATTGGTTTTTGATGTGATAAGTTAGTAGGTTTTATAAAAGCAATTCTCTCTCTTGCTATTTTTCATTTCATATGTTGGTATTGAATAATAAAGCTTTTAACATGTTCAATCGTGTGAGTGTTATAATTCCTTGCAAAAATATTACCGCTAACGCATGTTCGAGCAATGTCTAATAATTTATATCAAATATTCCACTCAGTAATTTTATCGAGTTTTTTCGCCATGACAGTTGAACTATGTTTGTATATTCAGATTCCTTGTGAAAAGTTAGACTGATTTGTCATGCAAATGAGCCTTGTAGCTCTCGAATTGCCAGAGATAGAGAAATCCTACGTGTTTTTAATTAAAAGAGACTATCGAATTGAAATCAAAAGAATTTTGTATAAATGATTAGAGATTCAGATTCCTCGTGAAAAACTAGATCGATTTGATATGCAGATGAGCCTTGTAGCTCAAAAATTGGCAATTCGCGACTTTTTCCGCGTGTGTGTGGTCAATCGATTAAATTGAATTTGATCTGTGAATGTGAAAGACGATTGTTCAAGAGATTAAGAGCCCTGCAAGTAAAATCTTTTAGACAGGTGGTTTGGCAAAGGGGGAGGGGGTAGTAGCCGGCAGCACATACTTTGATTGACAGGTACATGGGGAAGCTTTTAGACTGTTGTCTTGGCAAAGAGGCAGCGCTGTGTGGGTGGTCTGTCGGCTGATGTTTATCTTAAGTGTTACATATGTACATGATGTTTTACATGGGCGGCATCCTTTGAGTCCCGAAATCCCCCTTTAACCCCTACTAATAACACTTATTATCTTACACTTATATCATAATAGATTATTATTATTATTATTATTATTATTATTATTATTATTTTATGAGCGAGGATTTGTTCTGTTCCATCCTCAAGTTCTTTCCATTTTCTCATATATTTTTCTTCTTCCTAGTTGGTAATTGTAGGTAACTTTAGAAACCATAGTAATAATAATAATAATAGTTATGAGTTATTATTGTTTTATCATTTTCGTCGTAGTCAGTATTATGAAATAATTCCGAGGTACGTATAACAGCTGCAAGGGAAAATAAGCAATTAACAACATGGCATAATAAAGTAAGTTAATTTCTCTGTCTCAAGAAAGCGCTAGTACTAAATGAGAAATTCATTGTTCTCGTGGCCTCTTAATTTACGCTGAATTACCATAATTGTTTCACTCGTCAGTTGGAAAGTGCGTGAAATACGCGAGAGAAGGCATTTAAAAAACTAGGGCGCGCGAGATTTCCAAGGCGCAGGTGACGTACGTTTCCATTGCAACGTGAAAGTATGGAAGCAGAAAATTAAAATCGCTGGCAAATTAGAAAGCATTTCACGGTATCGTTTTCAAATTACGTGAAATTACTGTTACTTCTCTGCCCATCGATAAACAGGTACAACTTTCATGGTGATGTGCTTCTGAGGAGTAGCTGTCCAAAATGATTGTTTATGCCAAACGTCCTTTAAACTACTCGTCTCCAGAGACTGAATGAAGTCAGTGTTTAAATGAGCCTGGTGTCCAAGGAGTTGCCAGTTACATTTATTTGTTTTAGGAGAATGAGGAGAAGAGTAATTTATCGAGACAAGCCAGCATAGTTATAATCTATTCAGCCTTAAGTTGATCCTTGCCAAAACAAAACCCAGGCGACCAGAGCACCGTTATAATGTAGCCTTCCGCCATTCGCGCCGGAATAGCTACCATACTTTCACGCCGCGTATTATAATACAAAACTAACAGTGTCCTTATTCAGACAAATTAAACGATGACTAAAATATTCTGTTAGGTATAATGATAAAATTGATAGTCATAACAGAATAAATGTAATAACTCTAAAACAGGTGAAAAAATCCGATGTGTTCCCTTCACATGACTTTCTCTATACCTCTGTAACAAATTATTGTTAATAAACTAATATTTTATTTATTTCATGCTAATCGAAAAAAATTAGCAGAAATAGTCTTATTTCTTGCTTTATTGTAATTAGAAGCGAAATAAGGGAGTACCATAGGTTAAAGTGAAAGCCAAAAGCTGGTTGCTATGTGATTGATGTTCCTTTGTTTGTATGGACAGGAGTGAAAAATTCCTGTATGAGAAAAGTATTAGTTTTTCAAAGCTGAAACCAAGAAAAAGGAATATCTCAAAAACGATCAATTCCACGAAAAAAATACATATAACATAAATTGTGTGTTTTAACGTGCTCTACATTTTTTGTATGTTAAGTTTTCGTCCATCTCTTACGGTTTAGTAGTTATGCAAAATTCATCCAGAATAAACTAGCCTTCAGAGGCTATTCCCAGAGAATTCAAAATATACCTTTTATTTGTCAGGTAAATATCTTTAATATATATTTTAATCAAAATCGTTAGAGCCATTTTTTAGAAAATCAAAATTTTCGAAAAAAGTTCCATGTGAAGGGTAGTTTGGGGTGGGGGATTTTTCTCAAACTCTTCGTGTTGCATCCCTGGAAGATACTAAACTTAAATACCAAGTTTGGTATTTTACCGACTTTTCGTTTTTGAGTTATCATGTTCACAGACACACGGACACACACGGACCTTTTTCTGAAAATACTTTTTTTGGATACAGGGGACCCTAAAACATATATTTCCAGTGAAATCTCGGTATCGAATTTTTTGGTGGAGTGCAACACCTTCTCTATACACTATGTACATAATACGTATAGAGAAAGTAAAAATAAAATGTTTGCAATAACTTTCACGTATTTGGTCTTGGATGTGGCTCTATTTACTCCAGATCAGAATCTTCGTCTGAGCCGTTTGTGCTGCTGCTTTCCACTTCAAGGTTGATTATCAAGTTATCAACAACGGTGTTACTTAAATATCCGTTACGCCAAACAGCTTTACTTCTTTCGTTACATGTAGCACTTTATCAGCTGTGGCAAGAATTGTGCATTATTACGCGAATTGCATTCTTCACAAAAACGTCACATTCTTGCTTCGGGTATTTCACACGCTTTCTTTCTCTCCCGGGTGTAACCACTTTTCCTGTATAAGATTTTTCTTTGTGGGCATTGGTGAACTCAGATGTTACGCCGGTTCTTTTACGAGAAGTGTTTGATCTAGTATGGTTTATCAGCCATATGCTTTATGGCTTAAGCTTTATTCAACTCGACGAAAATGCAAGAGCAAATTCGCGGCGACCATTCTCCATGATTCTAAACAGAAACAACCAGAAACCGTTTCTGCTGTAAACAATAATGCGCAAATCAGAGATGAATTGCATGCGAAGACTAGCACTGTTTAACGGTACAAATCGGCGTCAATTTATCTCGGGTGATTATTCGTTCTGTAATTTAGATGCTTGTATTAGATTACATTCTTGCGCGCACTTCTACTGTGATGTGCCGCGTTGGAGTCTCCACGTGAACCCATTTTGGCGCGGATCAACCTAATAGTGAATAAACATATGCAACCGAAGTAGGGTGCTATCTCTCATACTGTGTTCTGAGTTTCTCTGATCGCGCATGTCGTTCAGTAACAATGTCCTCAACAATCGCATATAATTGTTCCCTAGCAACATCCTCAGGCTGACGCAGTTGGTTCATGGTTGACTTCGTGTCAAATGTCCATGTTCAAATTCTACCAAAAGTGTTAGTGTTCTTCTTAAGGTACTACAACTTCAAATTTGAATATTTTGGCCTTCACAAAAAATTTATTTTAGTAATTTCTGTTCTTGACAATTACTTCATTCTCATTTTTCAGTGTCACCATGACAGTTGCTCATCCTTCTAAATTTAGTATCTCCCAAGGATGCGACACGAAGATTTGCAAGAAAATCTCCCAACCCAACTACGCTTTTCATGGATCAGTTTTGATTTTCTCAAAAATGGCTATAACTGTTTTGATTAAAATGTATATTAAAGATATTTACTTGACAAATAAAATGCATGTCTAGAATTTTCTGGATAAAGCCTCTGAGGAGCTTTATACTGGATGAATTTTGCATAACTGATAAACCATAAGAGATAGACAAAATCTTACCACCCACATACTATGTGTAGATCTCGTTCAAACACTCATATACTTTTTTGTTTGTTTGTTTGTTTGTTTGGAACTGACGTTTTCTGAGATATTCCTTGTTATAGGTCTCCGATTTAAAATACTTCTACTTTTCTCATACGGGAATTTGTCAACTCCTAGCCATACAAATAGGAATTTCAATCACATAGCAACAATTTATGCTAATTAGATGTCGATTAGCATAAAGCAGATAGAAGGTTTTTAACAGTAACTTATAACAAAGATGCAGAGAAGGTCCTGTGAATGGAACAAATTCGATTTTTATTAATTAAATTAGTTTGAATCTACTCCGACGGGACAAAATCCCGATATAAGAATGCAAGACTGTGGGCCTCCTAGAGATATTAAATAAACCCAATAACTATCCTAAGTAAAGGGAACCGGGATAGCGAACTGGGACGTTTTGGTGCTCTCGATTCCTGGTTCTGGGGTTGCCATTTTAACTCCTATCTGCCTCCATCTCTGGCTAGCTCGTGTCGCGTGTCCCCATCTCCCCGAGTGGTTGGGAGTGCACGGTAAGATCTGTAGGTCCGTCATAGCCTGCTGGGTGCTTCCAAATCAGAAATGGGTCCAGTGGAATAGAGTGAGTTAAACGCGAAGTTTCAAACCATGTGGGGAGAGTTAATAGCTACCTAAACTAAGGGTCGTCGTGTGGATGACAATGATACAGTCTCATTGTAACTGGGTCGTACAGCTCCAGCACTCCAGACAGTTCTATCTTTTATTTGTTTATTACTTTCTCTACCCGTACTATGTACATAGTGTATGAAGAAGGATTGAATTGGACCCAAAAATTCGATACCTAGATTTCACCGGAAATATATGTTTTGAGACCTCCTGAATCCAAAAAAAAAAAAAAAGCATTTTGAAAATGTCCGTGTGTGTCTGTGGGCATCATAGCTCAAAAATGAAAAGACCGTTAAAAACCAAATTTGATTTTTAAGCTTGGTATCTTCCAAGGATGCGACACGAAGATTTTCAAGAAAAACCCCCCACTCCAAACTACCCTTTACATGGAAACAATTTCGAAAATTTTGATTTTCTTAAAAATGGCTATAACGATTTTCTTTAAAATCTTGTATCTTAAAGATATTTACTTGACAAATAAAATGAATTTTACAGATTTTTGCATAACTGCTAAACCGCAAGAGATGGACAAAATCTTTTCACACAGAAAATGTAGAGCACATTAAAGCACACAATTTATGTTATATACATTTTTTTCGTAGAGTTTATCGTTTTTCAGATATTCCTTGTTTTTGATTTCAGCTTTGAAAAACTTATACTTTTCTCATACAGGTATTTGTCAACTTGTATTCATACGAACAAAGGAACTTCAGTCACATAGCAACCAGCTTTTGACTATCACTTTAACCTATGGTACTCCTTTATTTCGCTCCTACTTACAAGGAAGCAAGTAATAAGACTATTTCTGCTAATTTTTCTCAATTAGCATGAACTAAATACAAGCCTAAGCTTTTTAATGATATTTTTTTGCAGAGATGTAGAGAAAGTCATGTGAATGGAACATATCAGATTTTTTTTTCTCCATTTTATTGTTTGATCCAATTGTTCAGTTGCCACACTTGTTCTGGAGATGGAATTTGGTCTTTATAACTCACACTGTCTGCGCTCCTCTTGGTATATAATTAATGGTAGTGTGTTCAGAAGGACTATGTAACAAAAAAGTAGCTGGCAGGCGTGTTATTGTTATTTACTCGCAAGTTCTCATACCTTTCGGTGCTGCCGGAAACGCGTGTTTCCCCACCTTGCATCCTTGAAATCTTCTTAACGGTGCTGGATTTTTCTCTTATTAGAATATTACGAGGAATGGAGATATCTTGTCAGAAACTATCTCAAACGTGAATTAAGCGCTGACTATTAGTATTTGTGTAATTGCTCTACGAAGCAATCATTTCAGTAATTTGTTCTCTGATAGAGTCTGATGATTCTGAAATACTGCATTAAGTTCGCTGGATCGTATTATTCTAAATTGACCCGTTTTCACTGAACGGTTGCCACATAACACATGAATGAACTGACTACCCTAAACCAACTGATGTGACTCGAAGATTTTCAGGAAAATCCTCCACCCCGAATTAACCTTTACATGGAACATGTTTTGAAAATTGTTGTTTTCTCAAAAATGACTGTAACGAATTTGATTAAAATACCATTTATTAAAAGTTTTACATGATGAATAAAATGTTATCTTGAATCCTCTAGGAATAACCTCTGAAGACCTCATTTCAATGAAGTTACACTATAATAAATAAACAAACATTGCTACACAAAAAGTGTAGGTTTCCTTAAAACACACAATTTTCGTTATACACGTTCATTTTTTGTGAGTTAACCGTTTCGGAGATATTCCTTGTTATTGGCGTATTGTTTTAACTTTTCTCGAACGGAAGTTCATCTTTCGTTTCACCTCTCTTTGTTTTACTCCTAATCATGCAAAGCGAATTTCAATTGTTTCACATAGCGACTGGCTTTTAAAATATTTGAGAAAGTCATGTGAATGGAATATATAAGATGTTTTAGACGCTGTGCGCGTGTGCTGTGTTTCGTTTAATAATTCAACTACTTGGCGGTAAATTAGATAACCTATACACCATGAGGGCTAAAATGAAATGGCGTTTTACTTATGGATGCTCTTTAACGTTCTCAGCGTCCCATCCTATTCTGGGCATGAAAGACCGCTAAATTTTACTCAGAGGCCCCTTTATCGGCTTGAGGTTCTTATACGTGTCGTAAATCTACGACACGGGACCAACGACTTAACTTCCCTTCTGAAGGAAGCCATGCTAAGGATTTTTACACCGAACCCACGACCTTGGGTATATGAAGTTAGCATGGTAACCATTACACCACGGAGGAAGACCCCATGATGGCTAAGGGGCTCAAAGAAAGACATTTTCAAGGCCCTCGCAATACTAGAGCCCAAGAAAAGGTGCACGCATAGTAGGTAGGTATTAATAGAGAAGACACTAATGTTGAAGTCGCTGACAGACGATACGGGCCAGTGCAAAGCCCTCTTAGCTGTTTATGCAAATGTAAGGTCTGGCTCAAGGCAGACTGGTTAGCCCCAGTTGCCAGGGGCCAGCGAGTGCGGACGGTTCTATAGCCTCTGACCGTATGTTGACGCGGCTCAATCGTGCTTAACAAATTAAATAAACTCTGGAATCTCATTGCTGCCTTTGTGTAGCACGTGCAACAACAATGTCGCGCTCCTCGACTCGAGAACATTCATAGAGGTCTCCAGCGGCGTTCGTTAACATGTTTACAACTGGGCATTTACTTTGAAAGCTACATTAAACTTTACCTGTTAAGTTCTGCACCGTCATGGCAGGGTTTTAACACGCTTTCCTTATAACGTTAACCTTGCCTTACATTTCCCTCAGCATGAAACCAATAGCTTGTTACGGGGTGCCCAGCTCCAGTCTTAACTGAGTTACTCACCCTTATATAAGATATTCCCGAAATTAATGCAACAATTTTATAAGTTAAATTACGGATCGGAGAAGTACTGCCACCACATTTAACAATAAAAATCTGATGTATTCCATTCACATGACTTTCTCTATACCTCTGCAAGAATTATTACCAAAAAGCTTATACTTTTATATACTTCATGCTAATCGAGAAAAAACTAGCAGAAATAGTTTCATTACTTGCTTCCTTGTAAGTAGAAACGAAATAAAGGAGTACCATAGGTTAAATGATAGTCAAAAGCTGGTTGCTATATGATTGAAGTTCCTTTGTCGAAAGAAATGAAATCTCCAACCTTGTGGACAAATTATTCAGTATTGAAAACTACTCTAAATGTGAAACATAGAATTGGTATATCCCAATAGAAGTTAACTCCCTGATAAAACAGAAATCGGTAGTATACAGTAGGGGGGAGGGGGAAGCGAAAATATTTTCCACAGATGAAATTAAAACCTTTATTGATGAAGCACTTGACAATACATATTACTGACAAACGTATGTAAATATAATTATTGTCGTAAAAATAAATATTTTGGTTAGAAGTAGAGTCAGCGCGTCTGTCCTGGGTTATTGATTTCCTCGTCTCTGTGATGCCAATGTCATGACCTACTTTGCTTTGCTTACGTAATATTGTGAGTTTATATTCGGGAAATAATTATATATTCTTATAATTCTTATGTATAATTAAATATTCTTGGGGGTTATTTGTACGCGTAAGATTTTTCTGTAATTTTATGCAGATTAGCAGGCAGTGAACAGCCATTAGTAGGACAGTGCGCAAGCGTCAAAATATGTATAGAATTAGTTTCCATTTGGGTGTATATTTTTAGCAGTAAATGAACACATTTCAGTATATGAGTATAAAAAACGCAACACATACGCGTATCAAACTTGTCACTCACTGGAGAAGGGATTGGACAACTTCCCCCCCCCCCCTTCTGTTTTACGAATCTGGGTGAGCGAATTTGGTGAGCGCCAAACAGGCGGGTAGACCTGTAACTTGAAAAGTTGTCTCAGGATATTATCTTGCACGCTAGTATTATCGGACTCCATCTCTTCGCACGCATCTGAAACATACTAACTGCCGAGTGTTTTCTCACGCAATAAGCTTTGTACGTTGCTAACAACATGCAATCCTGTAAAATTAAGTTTTACTAATAATTACCAAAATGAGAGGCCGAAAAGTTCATGCAAAACCCAATAAAATATAGCCATTCAGCAATACTAGAATTTTACTGTTGAATAAAGCTATTGCAGTATCTGAATTGGATCGCTGAGAAGTTTAAAAATGCAAAGTCTCTAGCTTGATTGAACGACTCGTCAGTTCAACCAAGCAGCCCTTGAGTGTCCACGGGGAGCACTCTTTACTTAGAGGAAGCATCCTCGCCATCTCTCTAGGACCGCCTCACGCAACAAAACTTAGAAGCACGCCTGAAACTTGACAAGGAGAATTGGTTGAAAGAAAAATTATCGAAAGGCAATCGTGGTTATTGAGAAACCAGCCCAGCACTCGCCAACCCACCAGGAAAAATCCCAAAAAACTCAGTCAGTAGAATCAAGGCCAGCGGGATTCGAGTCCGGGATCTTCCTGATGCGAGCCTCACACGTTACCGCGATATGTATCGTAACGTAAGTGTTCGCAAACGAAACAAAAGACAAAAAACATAGCTCAAAAACTAAAATACCGTTAAATACCAAAATGTATACTTAAGTTTATTATCTTCAAAGTGCGACACGAAAAGTTTCAAGAAAGTCCCCCTACCCCAAACTACACTTTACATGGAAACAAAAATTGAAAATTTTGATTTTCTTAAAAATGGCTCTAACAATGTGTATTAAAAGACTATATATTAAATTTATTAACACACAAAAAAATGTATATTTTTAATTTTCAGGGAATAGCCTCTGAAGAGCACTTTATTCTGGCTGTTTTTTGTAGAATGTTGCATAAACCGTAAAAGATAAACACAATATAAACATATGCATTTTTGTAGTAGAGTTGACCGTTTCCAAGATATTCCTTGTTATTTGTTTCAACTTTTAAATACTAAGTATAAGTTATACTTTTCTCAGGCAGGGAATGTCTGGTTATCTTTTGTTTTACTCCTGTCAAAGTAATGAAGCCAATTTCAATGACAGTCGCACAACGATAGCTTTTAAAACATTTGACTGTCGCTTTAGCATAGCGCATTCCTTTGGTTCCCTACTACTTATAGAGTACATTCTGCTAATGCTTATCTCGATTAGCATGGTTAAGAGAGAAAAATAATCTTTTGTAAGAAGTTTGTTTGTAGAACAGTTAGAGAAGATCATATGAGTGTAACAGATTTTTTTTTTTTTTTGGTAATCTTTGGCTGTCTCTTACGGTTTACCAGTTATGCAAAATTCAGCAAACAGATACCTGCAGTATAGGTAGAGAAGCTATGTGGATGGAACAGATTTTTACTTTCTCTATACGTACTATGTACATAGTGTATAGAGAAAAATTCGATACCGAGATTTCACCGGAAATATGTTTTAGGGTCCCCTTTATCTAAAAAAAAACATTTTCGGAAAAAGGTCCGTGTGTGTGTGTGTACATGATAACTCAAAAACGAAAAGTCGGTAAAGTACCAACTTTGGTATTTAAGTTTAGTATCTTCCAGGAATGCGACACAAAGATGTTGAGAAAAATCCCCCCACCGCCAACTACCCTTTATATGGAACCTTTCTCGAAAATTTTTATTTTCTCAAAAATGGTTCTAACGATATTTATTAAATTATCGTACATTAAAGCCATTTACCTGACAAATAAAATGTATATCTTGAATTTTCTGGGAAAAGCCTTTAAAAAGTACTTTATTCTGGATGAATTTTACGGAATTTTGAATAACTGCTAAACCGTAAGAGATGGACAAAAACTTACTACACGAAAAATGTAGAGCACGTTAAAACACACAATTTATGTTATATACATTTTTTTTTTTTTTTTTTTTTTGTGAAGTTCATTTTTTGAGACATTCCTTTTGGTTTCTGCTATGAAAAACTTAAACACTTTTCTCAAACAGGAATTTGTCAAGTGCTGTCCATACAAACAGAGGAACTTCAGTGACGTAGCAACCAGCTTTTGATTATCACTTTAACCTGTGGTACTCTCTTATTTCGCTTCTACTTACAAAGAAGCAAGTAATAAAACTATTTCTGCTATTTTTTTTAAGAATAATTTGTTGCAGAGATGTAGAGAAAGTCATGTGAATAGTACACTTCAGATATTTTTGATTAGCATGAAGTAAATAGAAGTAAAGCTTTTTAAGAACACTTTGTTGCAGAGATATAGAGAAAGTCATGTGAATGGTATACTTCAGATGTTTTTGTTCTTGGATGACAACAGGACTGAGGAGGATGCGAAATGTGTGTAGAGCTCTTACTGTTAAAGGTTGGAGAACAGGTCAAACTTGTGACCTGCCATAGCTGTACATTCGCCAATCCACTTTCGAGAAAGGAAGGAAGTAGCAGAAACCCCTTGACAGAGCGATGGGAGTGCGTACCATCGGTCGATATCAAAGAACAAAAAGAGACAGATGGAGTTGTAATCGAAGGTAGCCTCTTGGGTCTTCATGGCTCCATGGCGCTGTTTTTTCTTCTCTTTTTTCCTTTCTTTTTTTTTTTTTTCCTGGTAGAGTACTATCATTCAGAGCCCGTACTATGTTGCACCTGGGACCATGCAAAGGAAATATAACTGATTAAATTTTGCCTAACTGCTAAACCGTAAGAAATGGACAAAAACTTACCACACAAAAAATGTAGAGCACATTAAAGCACACAATTTATGTTGTATACATTTTTTTTAATGTTTTTAGTTTCAGCTTTGAAAAACTTAACTTTTCTCATAAAGGAACTTGTGTCACATAGCGAGCAGCTTTTGACCATCACTTTAACCTTATTTGGCGTCTACTTACAAGGAAGCAAATAATAAGATTATTTCTGCTAATTTTTTTCTCGATTAGCATGAAATAAATAGAAGCATAAGCTTTTTAAAAATAACTTATTGCACAGATTTAAGAGAAAGTCATGTGAATAAAACACATTAGATTTTTTTAACACTATTGTCAAATTTTAAGTAGTTCTCTTTTCGTTACGTTTCTTGAATAATCTCACGCTCTTTTGTAATTTTACAGTCGGTTATCTATTGTATTAAACTGGATATTATTATATTTGGAGTGAAATAAGTTTGGGCTTTTTAGCTCAGTTTTCAGCCACGTGAGAAGTAGAAAATAATAAACGCGTGTATTGATGAACAAAGCGATGAAGTATTACTATAATGTGATAATTTTCCCGGTCGTAAATCAAGTGTTTCTAGTTGTCCATTTACCGAACACTTTATTGCACTTAAGTCACTGTTTTATTATTACCCGAAAATTCCTCAGACATGTTGTCAATTCGCATGGTTCGAGGGCGAATTATTAATTGCATTACTAAAATTAATATCACATTAATAAATGGTATAGTACTTAACCAACACTAAAAAAAATACTAAAATTTGATGTGCAAAAACCTTGATAAAAGTTGTCATTAAAAATAAAGAAAAACAAAAGCCATAAAAATCCTTTAAGCTACGAAAAGACACTCTGAAAATAGACAATTTAGCTAAGGTTTTACATTTTACCAAGTCTGATGCACATACACATAACTCTTGCTTTTCTAAACACAGGAACAACAAAATAGGCAAATGTCGAACATTTGGTTTATCTATGAACAACATTCAAGATGTAGCGATCTCTGCACTTCGTGATCCCTGATTATTTCGAAAAAACATTTATATAAATTATTAAATTTGTGGTTGTTTTTAATTTTTATTATTAATCAATTTATGTTCATTTACTTTTTATAAACTTACATGCAATACTTTTACTTCAATATTTTACTTCGTCCTTTGTGGCAGCCCATAAATATTGGAAGTTGTAAAACCAATCGCTTCTGTTATAATGAAATTATGTGGCAGTGTTATGTTATATTGTTTAGCCAACAGGTTTAAAATACAGAAAAATGATATAATAATTGTATCATAAATCTGTCATAGCGTAAATCATATCATTATGATAGAAATTTATAAATGCTAAAGAATTTCTTAACTGTCAAAACTGGCAATAAAATCACTATAAATCTAACTTTATAGGCCCCTTAGGAAGATGAATATAACCTAGTACCTTAGGTTCTAATAAACCTACTATAACAAAAATAATTAAAACCAAACCTACCAATATTAATATTAATAATTCCGGGTCCTAAGAATCTCAGAAATAAAGTAGACATGGCATGATGTGTAAAGGGCCATTCACATCAAAAGTTAACCGTAGACGTAACAGACACAGAAGCTTGCAGCCAGTATATGTATCGGCTCATTCACGATGTTTACATTGGCATTGACGTAGACATAACAGTAGTACGTTAACATAGAATTTTGTAAACGCTAAGCTTTTGCGTTAAAGTTAACATGCAACGTGGGAATCAACCAATGAGAGCCACTGCTCGATGTGTTATTAAAATGGCTTCGCTTGATGATTCTCTCTCATTTCGCTTAGTAGATTATGAACATCTCCTCATTTAATTCGTCTTTCATTAAGAGGATGAATCCACCATCGTCTACGACGAGACAACCGTTCTTTTAAATATAAAACACCAAGTAAATTGGCTACTCTAGTTTGCGTGTGCGCGAATGCTGCCACACTGTCGTCTCTGTCTGCCATTTTAGTTTGCTATTCACTAACAAGGCGCAGTTCACTTGTTTTAATTTCTGATTGGATATTGTCTATGTTTACGATTGAGAATGCTCATGGTACATTTAATTCTGCGTCTATATTCTACGGTTAATTTTCCATGTGAATGGCTCTTTATTCTTCTGAAGTTCTTCAACTGAACTAGAATCATAAGCGCTTGAAAGGAGAATTAACTTTAAAGTTAAATAACGCATTATAGTCATAAGACCAAATCAGTTGATATCCTTACTTTATACAATTACTAGCTGAATTTTCTTCCGACTTAGAAGCAATAAATGAGCAGATTTTGGATTTTATTAAGTTCAATTTTTTATTAGGATAATAAATATAAATACAAAAAATCAACTATTTTAATGATTATTTATTGGCCGTGTATTTTGGTGCATGGGTTGCACTCTTCAGTGAAGCATCTTGTGATAGACGACATTTCTTGTTTTATTATCAGGCGCAAGAACAAATAACGCATATGGTCTTCCGACCCGTGAACATATAATTGACCATGGGAAAAACATGGATTTTCTAGATTCAGACCACAAACATTCAAGACTTATCTTAATTAAATGTAAAAAAGTTGAAACTTAAACTATTTTATGACAGGTATAGTTTTTAAAATTACAAAAAGTTAATGCTATTGAAAGTACAACATTTTTCGTTAATCCTTGAGGAGTATAAACAAATAAATTCGATGGTTTTCCAGCCCTGGAGCATGCAACATATAATTGGCCGTGTGAAAAGCACGGATTTTCTAAATCTAAGCCACAAATTGTCATTGTTTGACCTTGTGACTTATTAATAGTCATAGCAGATGCCAAGCGGATTGGAAATTGTAAACGTTTGAGTGGTATAGGTGAATCTAAAGGAATCATTGGGATCCGTGGTAGAAGTACAACTTCACCTTGAAATTTTCCACTCAAAATAGTGGCTTCAAGAATGTTGCCCATGATTTTTTTTTATGACCAATCGTGTGCCATTACACAATTTGGGGCATTTAAATTTCGAAGCAAAATTATAGGTGAGCCAATCTTGGGCGCTTCGGCGCTGGCATGCCGAAATGAATGAGTGGCATGTTCGAAATAAGAATACAAATGTCCTCAATCATTATTAAGCCTCGTTATATATTTCTGCGGAGAATTCAATATTGAGATTTTGATTAGTAATTCTAATCCGATGTAAAATATCCTCACTCATTGAGTCTTTATATTTATTCCACAGAGCAGATGCTTCAGACAGTATGTTGTTAATATTATTGAAAATAATTGACGAATTTGCTGTGGAGATGAGCTTAGTGCTGCATCTGCAAGCGTGAGATCCCAATGGTTATCATCCTCCAATAAACGTAACTCACGACACGCATTGAAGAAAGTGTCGTATAAAATACCATTGACTGTTCGCAAATATTGGAAGGATGTCGGTCCAGGAACTTTGACAATATAAACGCAGAAACCTTGACAAAAAATTTCATTAAAATCGGTCCAGTCGTTTAGGAGTTCAGTCACATACACACGCACAGAAGAATTATGAGTAACTTATTGAAAATAACATTTTTATTAAGTAACAGGACTGAAAATATTTATTGTTCCAAATTTTAGATAAATTATGTGTAATTTTATTTTTTAGTTCTTTCTTATTTAACATTTCCAATAAGAAAACAATTGAAAAAAGTTGTTATGAAATTAATTTGCCAGACAAAAACATTTGTAGATTAGGGTGGCTGTTAATTAACGCACGTGTAAATTTTATAGAAAATTATACAAAGTACTCACATCAATTCCACATTGAATTTGCAAAATGTATAGTTTTTTTTATGCACACTTTAAAACTCTTAAAACATTAGTTTCTATTAGCTCTCTCTCTCTCTCTTTTTTTTTTTTTTTTTTTTTTTCCTGAATTTGATCGTATCACCACCTGTCGGGAAAAACTGGAATTGGAATAAAATACTATTGAATATTCGAAACTGCGATTGTAGCGCAGTCTGCCGGATCCAATCTAAAACGTTACAAAATCAACAACAACAATTTATCAATAAAAAATTAATCAAATAAACAATTTCCATTGAACCGAACTGAGAATCTAAACCATTCTCGAATCCACTGGAACACACACAAAAAATGTTATTAAAATCGGTGCAGTCGTTTAGGAGGAGTTCAGTCACATACACACGCACAGAAGAATTTATATATATAAAGATTTTGTTATTTATCTTTCTCATACTGTCGCAGAGAGTCCAATTACATTCCCCCAGGGAACGCTTTGAGCGTCAAGCATCCTGAAATTGAGTTTGACCGCGTGGTTATGAGGGAGGGATGCGGTCTCTCGCAACGTAATAATGCTCAATAACAATTCGTTCTAGTGGCTCCAGCGGTTAGTCTTCGAAGCAAACTCTTGTGTTAGATCTATAGAGGTTATCTGTAGTAAACAGAAACTTCCTCGGTTGAATTAAAAGAAGTGTCGTATTTAGTAAAATCAGCAGATGTTGTTTCCGTAAATTATTGCTGTGTAAACCCACTCATATCTGATTTCACTGCATAGTGAGAAATTGTTAAAGGATGCTTGCAAGCTGGTGTATATTAATGTACCAGCAAAATATGCTGGAAATCTGGCACTTTCCAGAATGCCCTTATCTAATTTTCCGACTTTTATGGCGCTAACTATTGTGTATCAGTTTTGTACGTTAGTAAAGGGTATATAATTAAATTCTCAATCTTTACGAATAATAAAGTTTAGGTAAATGAAACTTATCCCCTCCCCCATAAAACCAAACCTAATGCAATTTTTTAGAAAATGACATAAAACATATGTTACACTAAATAGTACTTAACATTTTTTCAAAGCACTTTTTTCATTATTACATTTTTCAAAATATGATTTTTAAATGTGGTACAAATTTGGGATGTACTTCAGCAAATAACTGGCGCAACAGATTTGGACATGTGAAAATCTTAATGAGATCTAGGAAGCGAGTTGTACTTTCAGATAAGCAGTTCACCAGTCGAATCATGTGTGCTGGAAGAGTGCCTGTCACAGTCAATGTCAAATATCTGTCACCTCTTATGCACCTGCACTACACGGCGCTGCACTGATAAAACATGTGTTTTCATATGTATATTCATATCTACAAAACATCTATACAAATGGCCTACTATATAAACAATGTCAATCGTCTGCCTCCAATTCTTCCACACCTGACAGTCCTTCATTTTCCCTTACGTCATCATCACTGCTATCTCTACTTTCTGCACAATTATCCTGGATTAGAGTTCTTTCTTTTTGATTTTCTACAATTCTTTCTACTTATTTTCAATGTTCTCAACATGTCAACATACATTTTCCCATTGTGGCCTGCCAATTTCTGCAATTCGCTGGCGACACAACTGTTCCACATCTTTTAATTTAAAAGTGATATAGGTATTAAGTTTTATTTTTCTTTCTTTCTTATCTTTCAGAACCCAGGAAACGGAACTCAGTGAAATGTCAGTTGTCTTGGCTACTCTTTCATTCACTTTCATCAGGCTTTTTAAGAACTCGGGGAACACACATTTTCTTCCTTGTTTCATGAAGTCAAGGACATTTACAATTATTTCTCTGCTCTAAGTAATACCTACAAAAAATAAAATAAATAAAATGAACACTATTTACTGCCCACTTTGAATACAAACATATGCAGAACACTTTCGATACAGACAGTACAAAGTTTGCTGGCTGTGACTTTAAGTAAGCAAAGTATCACAGTACAAACTCCGAGAAGCTAGTCTTTGTAGCTGGGTTGGCGGTCAGGGTCACGATTCCAAAAGTTTTGCCCCGGCAATACTCAGCCATTTTGCAGAAACGTTATTAACATATACCAATAAACCACGTAGAAGGAAAGTTATCATTATTCTGTTTCTGCTTTCTCAATTTTGTAGGACTTACGACCTAAGTCAATGCCAATGCCTTGGGCTAGTAGGTAGTAAGCAAACTCTGGATCATAGCATACCCAGATCAGCCCAATGCTTGATACAGGTCGAGCACCAGTTCTTGACGAAAGACATTTTAAATTGAGAGATAACTATAACTTATAATCGAAGATCTTAATTAATATAATGAGATTAATGTCATTAAATAATACTATACCATTAAATTATACTATTTAAGTGAAACATAGGGGAAGAGGGAAAACTAAAAGTGTATATTTCGGCGAGATGATAAGCGCTGTAGAACGAAACAGATGAAAGTACTGTTTCTCGCTGAACAGTAAATAAGGATTCAAAATCTTCTCGGGCTTCTAGCCAGGTTTTTTACCAGGCTAGAAGCCCGAGAAGATTTTGAATTAACACGTCGCCAGGAAAGCTTCAGTTCTTATAGTAAATAAGGAGTTTTGCAAGGGACAGGATATGGTCAGACAAAACTATTATAACGCCTCGTCAGGTGCAGGTGTGGTCGGCCGTTATTAACAGGGTCTTACATTCATACCCGAGTCTTGCTTGACATGTCCCGGGGGGCGCAGGACCGAAGCCTCCGGTACCCAGGTAAGCTTAGCAGGTAACAACCCCCAAGCCTCCCGCGAAACCGGTGTAATTAGCGAGCAGGAGGGGTGGAATGGGTATACCTTATGTTTTCCTTGATTTCTTTCAATGTACGGCAAATTAGTTCATAGTTAACTGTTTTCCGACGAGACTGAAACTACGGTGAATAGGACAGGAAGAAAAAATCTACTTCGGAATGGTTACAGTTTCGGATTCCGGAACTGTTTAAAAAGTGGGGTAGCGCGATGGACGTGCAATGTTAAAAGTTGCAAAAGTTTTATTAAAACATTTTCCATTGAAGAAATAGATGTCCTGGATATTCAAGAGGACCATAACCACGTGCCACCACCTAATGACAAAATTCATAGACAGAAAGTACTTTGTGATCTGAAGGGAAAAGCTACGGAAGATATATGTGAAAGGCCATTAAAACTAATATAATAATTTAATATTATAAACACCAAGCTGCAACTGTTACCTGTTTCGAAAGGGAGGCTACCTGCTTTGGGGGGGGGGGCTTGGGGGCTATGTAATTAGGGACCTTTAAGGGCCCGGGTGGATTCGGGGCTATTTTTCTGGCCACGGGAGGCTTCGGTACCGCACTCGTCCGGGCAGTTCTCGGCAGGACAGTGCATTTGTAAGGCTCGCTTGCAGTGTAGTGCAGTTTAAAACACGTTTCACCACTCTGCGGGAACAAATTTCTAAATGGAACTAGTATTTTTATGTTCGCGGAGTTTCGCCCAGGAAAATGGACTTAAAGTGTGGCTCTGCCCTGGCAGGTCTCGATAAGTGATAAAAATCTGATGTGTTCCATTCCATGACTTTCTCTACTTCTGTGTAAAAATTATTGTTAATAAGCTTATTTTTCTATTTACTTCATGCTAATCAAGAAAAAATTAGCAGAAATAGTCTCATTACTTGCTTCCTTGTAAGTAGAAGCGAAATATGGGAGTATCATAGGTTAAAGTGAAGTCAAAAGCTGGTTACTAGGTGACTGAAGTTCCTTTGTATGGACACGAGTTGACAAATTCCTGTATGAGAAAAGTACTAGTTTTTTAAACCTGAAACCAAAAACAAGAAATATCTCAAAAACGATCAACTCCTCGAAAAAAATTATTTAACATAAATTGTGTATTTTAATGCGCTCTACATTTTTTGTGTAGAGCGCATTTTTTGTGTGGTAAGTTTTTGTCCATTTCTTACGGTTTACCAGTTAGGCAAAATTTCGTAAAATTCATCCAGAATAAAGTAGTGTTCAGAGGCTATTCCCAGAAAATTCAAGATATACATATTATTTATCAGGTAAATATCTTTAATATGCGATATTTTAATCAAAATATTTAGAGCCATCTTTGAGAAAATTGAAATTTTCGAAAAAAGTTCCATGTAAAGGGTAAAGTTCCTGAAAATTTTCGTGTCGCATCCTTGGAAGATACCAAACTTAAATACTAAGTTTGGTATTTAACGGTCTTTTCGTTTTTGAGCTATGCTATCCACAGACACACACACACACACACACACGGACCTTTTTCCAAAAATACTCTTTTTGGATTCAGGGTGACCCAAAACATGTATTTCCGATGAAATCTCGGTATCGAATTTTGGGTGCATTACAATACCTTCTCTATACACTATGTAGAGAAATTAAAAATAAACTTCGATTCTGGAAATTATAAAGTGTTCACTGTGTATTTGGAAACCCAGATCCCAAAATCCACTTACAGCTTACGTGAACGGGATGTGCACCGCGCCCTGAAAACTACGATCTTCATGATCTCATCTCTAGAGAGAGGGATAACGGTGGGGTGCAGGTATATGAAAGTGGACGTCATTTATTCCCCAGACTCACCCATCCCGATTCCGACCAGGCGGGCTTATAACATAAACTATTTGCTGACCTGTTTATCAAGGGTAGGCTAGCTCACTGTATCATTCATTGGTCTAGAAGGAACGAGCAGCCTGTATAGCGGTGAAGAAGGAAATGAAATGGAGTGATGAATGGGATAAATTATCCAACCCATCTTTCGCCTAGTGACCGAGAGAATCCCCGAAATAATCTTCGGTCAGGTTGGTCGTTCCCGAGGGTTTGAACGTGGAATCTGCCGAATGTGGGCCACAGATGCCTTAGCCATTAAAGTTACCATTATACAAAATTACATGTACTAACAAAAATGTTTCTCATAGTTTCTGATTTTGGACAAATAATTAATACCGTGTATAATTTTAAAAGCGTAAGTGCAAATATTTGTTATTTTTAATGAAAAGGTTCTGGGTCATAATGAAGAAACGAAACTGCAACCCATTGTTAATGAGGCACTTCAGAATTTCACCTATGACGTATTCTAACCTTGAAGTTGTTCCGCGATTTCGTTATATTACAATCGTATTGATATGATACATTCCGCACCCTAGTTTATCATAACAAGAAATACTATAATTGACTAAAAAGAAGCGCGTTGTAAAAGGCAGAGGACATGCAAATATGTTGCATTAATCTTCTGCTTATAGGTTTTGAGTTATAAGTTAGCTTTAAAAACAGCTGTTTGATGTTTCAGAAAACTTATCAATTTCTTTTACTGTGCAACAAGTAACTGGCGTCCGCTTCAAACTTTATGTTTTAATGTTCCATTTTCAATGCTCTCGCAAGATTATTATACGTTTATTCTCTTTGTACTTTACTGCTTATAAGAAGTAGGGCAATTGTATTATACGAAGCATTTGATGGAGGGATTTTTTTTAAAAATTGACTGTGAATATGTGTGGGTGCGATGTGTATTTCTATTAACAGCGTAACTCGTAAAAGAAAAGTCGGTTAAATACCAAACTTGGTGTTTTAACTTCAGCATATATCAAAGCTGGCGCATGAAGATTTTAAAGAAAAGTCTCAACTCCTAAACTAGCCTTTACATAGAACGTTTATCGAAAATGTTAGTTTTAAAAATAACTTTAATGGTTTTGATTAAAATACTATATGTTTAAGATATTTGCATGACATTTGAATTGTGTATCTTGAATTTCCCGGGGTTAGACTGTGAAGTCATTGTCATTCTGGATAACTGCAACATAATTAGTAAACCGTAAGAAATAAAGAAACTCTATTAAAAATAAATATGAACGTTTATTTCAAATATACTTGCTTACTCTTGGAATGGAAAGAAAATGTAATTTTAAAGGCATTGCTAGCGATTCGCTCTTAAAAGATTCGATTATCGCAAAATCCAACTGTATTTCTGTAATCCTATTGTCTACAAGGAAATATTAAATAACACAAAAATTTTGTATCTCGATTCACATGAGGTAGACAGAATAATAAGAGTTTGTAAAATTAATTTGAATGGAGAAAATGTTGTGAGTGCAAAACAATTTTGTTTTGTTTCTGTTTAATGCTAATACCTTTGTGAAGGCTGGATGTGCATTCAATATACGTGTTCATTTCGATTATAAATTAGGATAGTATGCAAATTTGTCTAAAGAATTCGAAATTTGCAGTCAACGAAGCATTCGGTAATTTGCTGAGCACTTTTCTGTGTTTAATCTTGAGTGAAGAGGTTCAAGAGTGCAGTGATCCTGCAATCGACACGTCGAGTTTTTAACTCAGAGTGAAACTTCGATGCCCCGGGTTGAACACTTAATTGCATTGGCACCGGAAGTGAGTAGGAAAGCTCCTGCTGACAAGTTTCCGATTCGCCCAGCATAGGGCGCCCTGTCCTTAACTGGATTTTATGTTTCATTTCCAGAGGGCAACTGAAAGCAATTTGGTGAACCTGCGGGAGGCAATGTAAGGGAATACTGTAGCTGACAGATTTATGTAAACGGATTAAATTCCAGGAAATGAGCCTGAGTTAAGCGTTCTGGGTATCCTCCGTTATACTATTGGTAGTTATTGGAGGGTAAATTTTTAACAGCTTTCGGAAGTAGAGTTCCATTTCTAACTATTCCACTCTTTCTGAAATACCGTGATGAAACCAGCCTTTATTCACTGAATTTTCCACGTTTATTTATTTTTTATACTTCTTATTCAAAAGGTATCACTTATTACATTTCTGTGATAAAATCATTTACGGTGTAATATAACATCTTTGATCACATCTAGCTATGACATATTTCTATGATAAAAGTTCAACTACTTTTACAGTTGAGATGCAAGCGCAAACGTAACGCAGCATAAGCGCAAACGCGAGGGAAGATCATTCACAATGCAGTAGTAAGCGTAACGCAAGAAGTTAGCACGAGTCTATAGATCTGTAAATTAAATGGGATATCATCCAAGCGCTCCAAAATTTTCAAATGAAATAACAAAATGTACTCGTTTATAAATGAATAAATAGGTTACACAAATTACATACATACAACTGACGCTCGCGGCAGTGACTCACAATAATTGTTTGACCAAAATATTGCAAATAATGCAAGCATGGAGACCACAGAAAGTGATAACACCGCACATTTATTGAAATATCTGCATTATCTCTATGCGCCTTGTGATTTGTGAGAACTAAGAAATCTAGACACAAATGGGGCACATCCATTAAATCAAAGGATGATTCGCAACGCCAGACGCAAAACTGGTCGATCATGGCATGCCCCGGTCGTGTGTCAGTGCCGCAGTACCGAGCCGCATCGCGGCTTTACCTACGAAATGAGCTATGGAATTTGTCTACTGGTTGTGTGTGTTGAGGGATGAAATGTAGTGTTCTGAGGGATAAAGGAGACTATCGTAACCTCTTGAGGGAAATGAAAGACAGCACGGCGCGGCCAAATAGAAGAGCATTTATGTACAGCATGCTGTAAAATTTCGCATTGCGATCGTCTGCTGTTGAATAGCAGGCAATGCATAGAGGAAGGAATGTAGATTTCTTCTCTATGCACGCAACGTAGGCTAAAGTTTGAAGTTTGCAAACTTACGTTGCATTGCATTGCTAGCGGTTTTCGTGTGTCTGAATGCTTACATTGAATAACGTGGGTACAAAATCTTGCGTTGCGTTATATTTCATTGTGAACTGGACATTATGTTCACCTTTGCTCACATCTGTGATTAGAAAATAAAATGGTAGACATACACATGTTGAGTGGCTACAACCAAAATGCTCATTTCCTGTAATGAATGACATGAAATGCTGTACAATTCAAAACATAAAGACTATAAAACAGGACAGGCACAAGACTGGAGATATATAAAAAGTAAGTATCTACATGAAGGATATATTGTGAATGAGGTGAGGAAAAAAATAGATTGAGAAGACAATTTTAGAAGAAAAAATAAAATGAATAATGTTTACAAACATTAATTGTTATATTTGCTGCTGTATTTGATAATAATACTCATAAATGTAGTATTAATTAATATTCTCTAGTAATTTGTCCTTTTGAGTTTGTCTTTTAGGTTAGGTTATACGAAAATGCTGCACATGAAATGGAATAAAAATTATATTATATTTATTTATAAAATCAATATGACACAGTTAATTGACATTCTAAACATCATAGGTAGGATAAGAACCATTATTACAGCTCATGCTGTTAATTGTAGGTTATCAATTTTAAAACTGTGAAGAGAGATGTGATAAAAGGTTTAATGGCAAGACACTCAACAGCTTTAAATGTGATCACATCATGTGATACCACTCTGTCCTAAAGCATTGTTTAAATAGAAGGCATATATGAAGTGTGTAATTTATACATCTACCAAAAGAAAACGTGAAAACCAACTACTTCACGCACAGATCAATGTCTCGCTTTTTTCTCACAATATGGACTAGTTTCCTAACGCAGAAGTACACAAGGCAAAGTGGTAGCAGCTGCAAAACTATAGCAATTAGAGCTAAGACTTGTCCAATATAATAAGAAGGGCAATCTTTGTTTCTTACAAGCTTGCCCCGCTGGCATAACATTACGCGCATAATTCCCTTCCTCTTTCCCCAATTGGGTAAATACACTATTGCATGGCAATATATATATATATATATATATATATATATATATATAAACCTCATCCAGTGCAAGGTCAGGCAATAAAAGCGATATAAAAACTACGACGTGATAGTTGTATGTGCTTTCGTCATCAGGTTTAAAACGAAGGATCCTCCTATATGTATTTGTTGATAACAAATTCACATGCATTTTAGATTAATTAACTCCTGTTATATAATATATTTGATTCGTGCGGCTTTGAAAATGTAAATTTAACAATTCTCTTCGGATATATTAATATTTATATTAAATGAGAACTTAGTTTGTACCGCACAACCGCATATTCCGCTGTGGCAACCAATGAGAGATGGATAATCACGTGACATTTAAGAAATGGGGCAAAGTTATATGGAACAGACCGTAGGTAAAGCTGAGCCAGGTAGTGAGCGCATTGTTTGCGAGCTATTACTCGTCCTCTGCTATGCTGTTATGTCTGCTTTTTACTTTCTCCATACGCACTATGTACATAGTGTATAGAGAAAGTATTGCACTCCACCAAAAATTCGATACCGAGATTTCACCGGAAATATGTTTTAGGGTCCCCAATATCCAAAAAAAGCATTTTCACAAAAAGGTCCGTGTGTGTGTGTGTGTGTGTGTGTGTGTGTGTTTGAGTGTGTGACCGTGTGTCTGTGAACACGATAACTCAAAAACGAAAAGTCGGTAAAATACCAAACTTGGTATTTAAGTTTAGTATCTTCCAGGGATGCGACACGAAGATTTTGAGAAAAATCCCCCCACCCCCAACTACCCTTTACATGGAACTTTTTTCGAAAATTTTGACTTTCTCAAAATGGCTCTAACGATTTTGATTAAAATTTCGTATATTAAACATATTTACCTGAAAAATAAAATGTATATCTTGAATTTTCTGGGAATAGCCTCTGAAGAGTAGTTTATTCTGAATGAATTTTACTAAATTTTGAATAACTGCTAAACTGTAAGAGATGGACAAAAACTTACTATACAAAAAATGTAGAGCACATTAAAACACACAATTTATGTTATATACATTTTTTCGTGGAGTTCGTCGTTTTTGTGACATTCCTTATTTTTAGTTTCTGCTATGAAAAACGTATACTTTTCTCATACAGGAACTTGTCAACTCCTATCCATATAGACAAAGGAACTTCATTGATATAGCAACCAGCTTTTGACTATCACTTTAACCTACAGTTGCCCCTTATTTCGCTTCTACTTACAAGGAAGCGAGTAATTAGACTATTTCTGCTATTTTTTTCTAATTAGCATAAAGTAAATAAAAGTATAAGCTTTTTAACAATTATTTGTTGCAGGGATATGGAGAAAGTCATGTGAATGGTACACATCAGATTTTTAGAAATAAATCTCTTTATTTTTTACATATAATTTTCTACTTTCAGCTAATTAGAATAATGCAAAATCTCCTTAAATCATTCTCAGAATTCGACTCCATGTTACCATTTTTAAAGGCAATTCTAATTTCATAATTGAACAGTACAGCCATCTTCATTGTTATGGTGAAGTCCCTTCTCTCAGCTTGGTGAAAAAAAAACAAAAAAAAACAGTAGATATAAAATTAAATTATTATGTAATGCGTCCACGGGTTGAGGGATGGAAAAGCCCTGCCGGCTGGAGGTGTGCTGGAGCCATGAGCTTCCATTGAAGAGGGTTTAAGCAGTTGGTAGACATATATTTACGTTTAAGTGTTAAGATTTAAACATAGTGATGCTCGTTACAATACAGTGGCGGACCTGGACGCCACAGACGTCAGCTAATTGAAGCGTTTTTTTATCGTCTCACGTTATGGGAACCTAGTATGAAGCTGTATAACGCCTAATGTTGTGTATGTCAAGTATGCAGTGGTTTATGGCTCACGTTGGGGGTATCTCTGGACTCACTCCACTACCAAGATATTAGATCTCCCACTTGCCTGATTTTGAAAATCCACTACCGAAGATGCTGCCTCCGGCGTAACTCAGCCTGCATAAAGATTGATTCACTCGGGTGGTAACGACAATAGGGTAGTTAGGAGTGGTCTTGTGAAATAGTTAACACACTTTCACTTTCGTCTATTCGTTTTATTCTTGACTAGAAGTAACACATATGTAGACAAGCACTTTGCTTTACAAGCTAATTGAGTATTCTGATTTCTAAGAACCTTCCCTTTTTTAACGACGTAACTTTACTTCTCTCGTAGAACTCATTACTTTCTCACTGATTACTTTTACACTGTATAGTAAATTGACAATGACAACGAGTATGTGCCTTGAACTTAGCGGTGTGTGTTCTCAACAGTAATTACGCGTACATGACCTTAAGTGACTGACCGACTGCCCAACAGCGATTACGCGTACATAATCTCAACCTTTGTAATGACCGATTGCGTGCGTGACTAAGTGCGAGTATATGCCCTGACATCCTACAATCTACTACTTATATAGTAAATTCTGCTGTCATGGCTGCTTCATTCTGATTAGTCAGAAAGACCGCGAACTTGGCGTCTAGGTAGCACATAATGCATCTTTCTTTACCCAGAATGCATCATAAACCTCTCATGACCGTCACCACACAATGAAGAAAAGCTCATTTCACTACAATTCGGTTCTTTACTAGATTGCGTCTTCACTTATTCCTCTATTGCACGCACATGCACAAGAGTACGTAACTAACAATAGAGTTCTGTTTCACAAAGAGCCTTCCCCTCTCCAATAGCCAAGTTTGGTACACAACTTTGAGCTGTACTTGCTTTACACTTTTAAATACATTAAATAAGTGATAATTAACACTTTTAAATACTTTAAATAATTGATAATTAACAGAAGTAATAATAATAATAATATAATAATAATAATAATAATAATAATAATAATAATAATAATAATAATAATAATAATAATAATAATAATAATAATAATAGCGAGGCCGACTAACGGTCTCATAATGGAGGCTCCAAAAGACAGAAAACATTTCAATACAGGACGTCTTAACTCTGGTAAATAAGCTGTAAATATATAACGAGTTAGAAATTCATGCTATAATTCTCGTCGCCGCTAAATAAAAGACGCAGAATAATTAATAATAAGTTATAATAAACAATATGAGAGGTTGGTGGAAAAGCTGAAGCGCCTTGCGCTGGGCTAAGAAGGGCCATAGTTCATCTCTGTCGCAATGCGATTCGAAATTCTACATTCCTATTCGCGTGCACTGGTCTTATGTGGTGGATGTGGCGACGAAGTGAAAGATGCACAGCAAGGGAAATAGACACAAATGAATATGAAAGTGCAGAGTTTATTATGAGTGATGCAGTAGAAAACACGAGTTTGCGCTCTGATTTCTACTTTGCCCTCTTCTGCTCGCATTGATTATCTTTAAGATGTTGGCAAGGAACAGCAGAATCTCCAAGCCTTCGGCGGAGAATGCGCATGTTCTCTTAATTTCTAACATAAATTTCTGAAAAGAACAGATACACATTTTGTGCTGCGGGGTGCAAGTAATATATAGAATGAATAAGGAAGAAAGCAAACAAACTAAGCGCACCTTTGATAAGACGAAGGTAAATATGCATACTGCATAGCCTGAATTGCTAACAAAAACTAGCAGAATAAGACTACAAATTTTCAGAAGAATATTGAAATTCCTGAAAGAATGTTAAACATACAAATTGTTTAGCGACTAATGTTAAGTTGTTTCAAGAACATGAAGTTACGGTGATAATATGACCTGGTGATTCTGTATAAGAGTAAACCTATACGGATGCGAAGTTCTTTATAGGAAAAGGTATGAATTACTGTCCTTAATAAATCCAGAAGATGATCTTTCTAAAGAACATTTATTTAATAACCTAATATTTCTCATTAGAGGTATTTAATTAAAAGGAAAAGGTGCACTGGACCTTTAGATTTTAATGTTAAAGACAAATATCCTGATTTTGTCATTATGAAAGTCGTCAGGTTAAATCAATGAGACCCTCCTAGAAATACCCGGTCATCTTTTGCTGATGCCATAGTTACACGGAAACGGGTCTGAATGTTGGCAAGCCAAAATGGCCTGGTCGAGCTTCCATTTTTTCCACAGGCCTTAAAGCGTTGAAGAGTGACGTTAGGAAAAATAGGCTACCATACATGTCCGCTAAGGCATAAAGATCTACGCCACACATTATGACCGTTCGGTACGGAAATTTAAATTCCATGATCGAGCGATTGCCCGTAGGCCACACATCACACTGAAACATGCTGGGTTCCTTCACATTGGTGTGAGAAGCGACCTCGCTGGACAATGGAAAAGTGGAAAGTCAGCTTTGAGCGATGAATCATATACATCGTTCCATTCCGGTAGAGGTTTGGGTTCGCAGAATGCCTGGTGGAAAACATCTGCTAAGCCTTGTAGAATCCACAGTGAAATCTGGGGTGTTAGTTTAGTTTGGACATTTTTCTAGGACTTTTTTTTTTTTTTTTTTTTCGTTTGTTTTACATGGAAGCAGTGTCATTGCAGCTGGAACCGCTTGCCCTCTGCCTATCATATATAAGAATGAGGGAAAGAGCAACCAAGTACTAAAGGGTCCGCAGCAGAGGAGAGTCAGCTAAGAGGATACACTGAGCGGCTGAAAAAAAAAACAAAACAGAAGCAACATCACAGCTATAATCAGTGAAGTGTCAAAATCAGCGGCCTCATGTTTCATCAGCTAAAATAAAACTTGGATTCACACAAACATAACGAGTGGAAGAAAGTTGTGCTCACTTCCCGCTCTCTGAATCCAACAGCGGTGTAGCCAACCTTAGAGAACCAGAAAACCGCCCAGGAGTGTAAAAGCCACCGTATTTTATGAACATAAAACCATAAGGTTTTACAATAATCCGCTAGAGTGCACCCATAACATTTCAGCGCTATGTATAGATTATAAGATGTTTTCTTACAGAATGTGAAAATGTTAGGTCATTCTAAGCGGGAAAATATTTTCCGGAACGGCATTCCGGCTCATTCCGGTCCAACTAAACAACTGACTATAATACTTCCTATAGTTACCAGACTGAAACGCCCCCACGCGGGCAGACAGACTGAGGAACCCGCGCTGCACATTTTTTTTTTTTTAATATAAAAAATATAGTTCCGGAGGCTTGTCAGGACTCCGGCGCTGTATTCCTTTTTTCTCCATTTTTACCAGTTTCCTATATTTTCTTAGTAGACCTTATTATTCTTAACATTTTACATATACATAGACACATTTACAAACACAGAAACACCCATAATACCCGCATAAGGATGGTTCTTATACCCCGACGACCAGCGGAAGGGAGAGTAACGGTGAGGTTTCTACTTACTGAGTTTCGTTTTTTTCTGCCACGCCGCACTGCCAATGCACCCTGAAGCAGATCAATGAAGGATGAAATGATGAATCTACTATGCATATTGTGCATACTTGCTAGAGAAAGTAAAATGATGTTAATAAATAGAATTTAGTAATTTCAAACAAATGTGGTTAGTGCCTTGGATTTGTCAGTAGTATTTTTTTAGTATATACTTTCATGTTTGTATTTTTTTATTCTGGATATTGAGATTTTTAAGTCCATACCAGTATGTAGCATATAATATGTTTAGTACTACGTTTACAAAATAAGATTCTTATTTTTGGAAATTGAAGCAGTAATTAGATTCTTGGTAGAATCAATGTGATGTAATCGGTGAGAGCTATGGTACCGTTTACTCAGGACGCTATCAGGAATTTACGGATTCTAGATCCAGGCTGTAAATGTGGGTAGGCAATCCTCAAAGAATTCATAACTCAAATCTCTCTCTTTTGTAGAACTGGTTTATTTCAATTAACTTTTACAAAACATTCACAAAATCGCAATCACTAGTTCTATTTAGTACGTTTCGTTAATACGAAAATTCTATCTCGGGATTTATCTTATTCTCGTCGATCCACATTCTCAGACTAAAATTTCAGTGAAAGTAAATTATATTCCACTGCAATTATATTCGCGTTCCCCAATCAACGCGTAAAATTAACTCCATTCGTCGTAGCCTAGGATCCTCTGTCTAGGAAGTATCGCCCGAGTGAAGACACGATCGACCTCACTCGACCACAAATAGTCTCCGAGTTCCTTTCTCTTACTTATGGTTAGCCTCTTTTATATGTTCAGGCTTCACAACCAAGAAGGATACACGTTACCACCAAACTTATTAACAACAAAGAAAATCGCAGAGAGCAAATCAAAACACTTATGTCTTAAACGAGAAAACATCTGAATGACAGATACAAAATGGAGTATAATTCACAAAATGTCGTAACATGAGGTAAGGATATAAATATTGGTTCAAGATTTAATAAATAATCTACAAACCTGTTTCAGCCATTCGTTAAAATTTTTCGCTACACTGTTGGAACATTTGGAACGTTTATTTTAGACTATCTCAAATATAAGCGTCTTTGTGGCAAACTTAATTATGACTATAGGGAAGCAAGAAAACTGCAGTGCTTATAAGAGGTTCCAACTAGAAGTGTTTGAAAACCACTGATTTATTTAAAATCTTTAATGTTGCGAATTCGCAAAAAAACTTACATCTATATCTGTTCTATTTGCAGCAGTTCTGCATAAAGAGTGGTCCTACATTCTTCAGAATAACACTTTTTATTTTCTTTACTTTATTACTTTCTCTATACGCACTATGTACATAGTGTATAGAGAAGCTATTGTACTCAACCAAAAAATTCGATACCGAGATTTCACCGGAAATATATGTTTTAGGGTCCCTTATATCCATAAAAAGCATTTTCACAAAAAGGTCGTGTGTCAGTGTGTCTGTGAACACGATAACTCAAAAACGAAAAGTACCAAAATACCAAACTTGGTATTTAAGTTTAGTATCTTCCAGGGATACGACACGAAGATTTTGAGAAAAATCCCCCTACCCCAAACTATCCTTTGCATGGAACTTTTTTCGAAAAAATTGATTTTCGCAAAAATGGCTAACGATTTAGATTAAAATATCACAAATTAAAGATATTTACCTGACAAACAAAATGTACATCTTGAATTTTCTGGAAATAGCCTCTGAAGACTACTTTATTCTGGGCGAATTTTATGGAATTTTGCATAACTCCTAAACCGTTAGACTTAGATAAAAACGTACTACACAAGAAATGTAGAGCACGTTAAAAGACACAATCTGTCATATACATTATTTTCGTGGATTTGATCGTTTTTGAGATATTCATTGTTTTTGGTTTCAACTATGAAAAACTTACTTTTCTCATATAGGAATTTATCAACTCCTGCCCATATAAACAAAGCAACTTCAGTCACATAGCAAGCAGCTTCTATCACTTTAACCTATGGTACTCCCTTATTTCGCTTCTACTCACAAGGAAACAAGTAATAAGACTATTTCTGCTAATTTTTTCTCGATTAGCAGGAAGTAAATAGAAGCATAAGCTTTTTCACAATCATTTATTGCAGAGTTGTAGAGAAAGTCATGTGAATGGAACACATCAGATTTTTTTTTCTAGTAAGCCAAAAATTGAGTAACGAGATTTCATTGGAAAATATACCTCCAAGAAAAGTAGTTTTAGAAAACCCTGCGCATGCTCGCGTTTGTATGTCCGGTGTCTGTGAGCAGCATAACTCCAGTACGAAAAGTCGGTTTAAATACCTAATTTAGTATTTTAAGTACAATATCTTCTAAGGATGCGCCAGAAAGATATTCAAGAAAATTTCCCCAGCGCAGTCTGTCTCCACATGGAAACATTTTGGAACGTTTATATTTTCTCAAAAATCACTTTAGCCATATTACACACATTTATGATTAAAATATGATACGTTAAACACATTTTTACGACAAATTAATTGCGTAAATTGAATTTTCTGGGAATGTCCTCCGAAAATTTCGTCATTCTGAATAACTTTTGCATAACTGATAAGCTGTAAGATCTGAACAAGCTCCTACTACACAGAATATGTAGATATGTTAAAGCACACAATTTATGCCAATATTTTTTAATAATCATTTCCAGGTTATTCTTGTTATTGATTTGAATTTTCGAAAGTATAGTTTTCTTAAATCTTCTGTTCTCCCTATTAATCATGCAAGACAACGAAGTTTGAAAGTCATATAGCAACCAATCTTTAATACATTTGACTTGCTTCTACAAGGAGTATAATAAAATCATTTTTGCAAATGTTTATCTCGAGTAACATGAAGTACACAAGAGATAGACCATTACATACAGTTTTGTAAGCAGTGCTTGTTGAAGAATGGGTAGAGAAAGGCGTGTGAGTGTAACGCATAAGATCTTTAGTTGCGTGATAGCTTGTCTGTGAGAGCGGACTTTACATAAAGATGGACACATATTAGATTCCATTACATATTGACCAATTTCAATAAGAGTACCGATACTTTGATAACAATGTATTCTCAGCGCAAATTATTTAAATAAACGTATTAAATCAAGCTCTTTAGTTAAAGTTCCCATTTGGTGAGCTGAATAATTTCGATTTTTTTTTTTTTTTTTTTTTTGTTGTTGTTAAGTTTAGTGTCCTTTAACCTGGTTGGTCATATCGGACGATGAATGAAATTGGTGAAATGATGCTCAAATGATCTCGGGGTCCATGGAGCTTAAAGTTACTTGACATTCTTCTCAGGATAAGGGAAAACCTCGAAAAAAGCCTTATCCGAGTAACTCACCCTTAGCGAGATTCGAACTCACGACCTTTTGAATTGTGAGGCAGACATGCTACCACCACACTACCCAGGCGGGCTGTAAGTAGTGTTGTTGAGCTCTAGCACCTGGTGTTCATGACGAAGTACAGCATTGCCCGGGCATGTTATGCAGATGAGACTTGTAGCTCTTCGGAATCCCCTTGGGACTGGCGTTTTAACCATAGAACATCACCTCGCGTGATGTTGCAATGTTCGGTTGGCTGCCTAAAGGAGAGCATACGTTTCACACGTGTAGAAAAATTAAGTGCCGTTACGTGAAGCTGAACAGCATTCCTTGAAAATGCAGTGGTTTTATGTTGAAAGCTTTAAATAAATATTAGTCCAGATAAAATAACAAATATTGATATCAGGGCGTATGGGGGGGGGGGAGGTGTGACATTTGGAGATCAGCCAAAATATACTTGTTATCCGCACGCACACACACAGTTGCTGTGTTTTACTTTCTCTACACGTACTGTGTACATATTGTATAGAGAAGGTATTGCATCCCACCCAAAAATTCGATACAGAGATTGGCCTGAAATTTTGAACATGCATTTATGTTGTGCAGTAGCTACATGCTTTAAAATGTATCATAAGTAGTGTTTGAGTTATTAATTTTTAAATTAAAAATTTGGCGCAAATTCAAATCACTCCACACGATGAAAATGATGAAAAACTTAATTTTTTTTTTATTTTTCAAAACATGCTTTTAAGTATCAGGAATAGAACTATTATATGAATGTATTGTACCACACTTAGTTCAAGAGGTAAAAATATTAAAGCAAGAAGCAGACAAAAATTCAAGAAATTTTATAAGACTATTGACTTTAAAAATCAATATCTACAACAATATTATGAATTGTAAACAATCATGATAAAAACCCTTTTTTGCTGGTTAAGAACCTATCCTAAAAATTTAAGAGAGCTTGAATAAAACCTGCATCGTGTGAAACATTTTGAATGGCAAGAAATGTTTAAAAAACTTTAAACGAGTAAATAAAATTTTAAAGTTCAAAACATTTTCCCTCTAAGTTGCATACCTTCAAACAGTCTAAAACCTACGTTATTTTACCAAGAGTTTTAAAACAATTGATCGAACAAATACAAACAAACGAACAAACAAAACCGATTACAATACCTTGACAGATGAAAAAAATCTGATGTGTTCCATTCACATGACTTTCGCTATATCGCTGTAACAAATTATTGTTAATAAGCTTATCTTTTATTTATATCATGCTAATTGATAAAACTAGCAGAAATAGTCTTATTTCTTGCTTTATTGTAAGTAGAGGCGAAATAAGGGAGTACCATAAGTTAAAGTGAAAGCCAAAAGCTGGTTACTATGTGACTGATGTTCCTTTGTTTGTATGGACACGAGTTCACAAAGTCCTGTATGAGAAAAGTACAAGTTTTTCAAAGCTGAAACCAAGAAAAAGGAATATCCCAAAAACGATCAACTCCACGAAAAAAATGTATATAACATAAATTGTGTGTTTTAACGTGCTCTACATTTTTTGTATGTTAAGTTTTTATCCATCTCTTACGGTTTAGTTGTTATGCAAAATTCATCCAGAATAAAGTAGTCTTCAGAGGCTATTCCCAGAAAATTCAAGATATACATTTTATTTGTCAGGTAAATATCTTTAATATACGAAATTTTAATCAAAATTGTTACAGCCATTTTTGAGAAAATCAAAATTTTCGAAAAAAGTTCCATGTAAAGGGTAGTTGGGGGTGGGGGGATTTTTCTCAAAATCTTCGTGTCGCATCCCTGGAAGATACTAAACTTAATACCAAGTGTGGTATTTTACCGACTTTTCGTTTTTGAGTTATCGTGTTCACAGACACACGGACACACACACGCGCGCGCGCGCGGATCTTTTTGTGAAAATGCTTTTTTTGGATATTGGGGACCTAAAACATATATTTCCGATGAAATCTCGGTATCGAATTTTTGGGTGGAGTGCAATACCTTTTCTATACACTATATACAAAGTGCGTATAGAGAAAGTAATACATATCAATTATTTTTGTCCCTTGATTAATATTTGCTATTTAAAAGTGACATGCTCTGTGCATATATAAAACACACACGACAACAAGATCGTCCATCTCGTTATGTTGCCAAAGAGGGTTTATTAATGAAATGTCCTTGGCAAATTGAAGGCTTTGCAGAAGAAATTAATTAAAATGCTCATGTAGCTAGTTGGCAGAGCACCATGTGTGGGTGATGGTCACAGCGGACAGCGTTAATTAGCTGACATTTGTTAAAGTTGACAGCTAAATTATAAACTCAACATAGACTGACAACCAAAAATTGCATCACAGTAAACAGGCGTGTATCGTTACCGTTCCCTTTACGTCAAAGGCTGTTTTCTTTTAATTTGCTATAATTGTACAAAAATTAGGCCAAATTAATTAGCACAGCAAATAGAATGCTAATGCTGTCTCGTAATTTAAAGTTTTATGGCAGTTCGAGTTACACGACGACCTTGCTCGTTTTGTACTTTTAAATAAGTTTATTGTTTGTATGTTTTTTACTTTCTCTACATGTACTATGTACATAGTGTATAGAGAAGCTATTGCACTCCACCAAAAAGTTCGATACCGAGATTTCACCGGAAATATATGTTTTAGGGTTCCCTGTATTAAAAAAAAAAACATTTTCAGAAAAAAAGATGTGTGTGTGTGTGTGTCCGTGTGTCTGTGAACACGATAACTCAAAAACGAAAAGTAGGTAAAATACCAAACTTGGTATTTAAGTTTACTATCTTCCAGAAATGCGACACGAAGATTTTGAGAAAAATCCCCCACCCCAAACTACCCTTTACATGGAACTTTTTTCGAAAATTTTGATTTTCTAACAAATGGCTCTAACGATTTTGATTAAAATATCGTATATTAAAGATATTTACCTGAAAAATAAAATGTATATTTTGAATTTTCTGGGAATAGCCTCTGAAGACTACTTTATTCTGGGTCAATTTTACGGAATTTTGCATAGCTGCTATACCGTAAGAGATGGATAAAAACTTACCACACAACAAATGTAGAGCACTTTAAAACACACAATTTGTGTAATATACATTTTTTTCGTGAAGTTGATTGTTTTTCAGATATTCCTGTTTTTTGTTTCAGCTTTAAAAAAACATACTTTTCTCATACAAGAACTTTGTGAACTCGTGTCCATACCAACAAAGGAACTTCAGTCACATAGCAACCAACTTTTGACCATCACTTTAACTTATGGTACTCCCTTATTTCGCTTCTACTTCCAAGGAAGCAAGTAATAAAGACTATTTCTGCAATTTTTTTCTCGATTAGCAGGAAGTGAATAGAAGCATAAGCTTTCTTAACAGTAATGTGTTGCAGAAATATAGAGAAAATCATGTGAATGGAACACATCAGATTTTTTATTTTCAATTTATATTCCGCCTTTAACTGCATAGTCATATCGGTGGTATTCACCTTTGGAACCTGTGTGCTGTTGTTGAGTTTCTAATTTTCTACATTAAATTAATGTTTCTTTCTCTCTCTCTCTGTCTCTCTCTCTGTCTCTCTCTCTCTGTCTCTCTCTCTCTCTCACACACACACACACATATATTTCCAAGCTGGAAAAAAAATCCCACCACAGCAGGGAATCGAACCCGGAAACCCTCGCACAGCAGGCAGGAACTACGAGGATTTAGTGTTAAGTAGGATTTAGTGTTTTGTAGGCATAGGTAATTCAAACCCAAATCTATTAAAGTGGATTATAACTGAGTGGGCGACTCAGGCGTTTACAAGGGCCCGCATGGAGGAGGTCTGGGGTTCCAACCCTGATTACGCCCTTCTGAGTTTTTGATTTCCCCGGGTCGGCAGACGTATACTGCGGTGTTTCATCTTCTACTAAGATTTTCCTGACCATCATTTGCTGTACCCATTACTTCCTTGTCATCTGTTTCATTCTTGAAGGACCAGGCAACCTGTTCGGCGGGTTGTAGCAGGGTGTGGCTAATGCTTCCCCCCCCCTTTTTAAATACAGTTCCGCAGTCTTGTCGGGGACTCCGGTGCTGTATTCTTTTCTTCCATTTCCCCTACATTTCCTTTGTTCTCCTATTTGTGTACCGGTTTCTTTTTACTTACAAATACACATACATATACACACTTACAAACAAACAAACATTATGCCCAAGACAGGACTCAAACCCACGAAGCACCAAAGCTAGGTACTTCAGCGAACGCGGCCACGGAGACCTGCGCTCTTTAATGATTTTTTCCTGAAGTCGTTGAGGGAACCTCCAGGTCAGTATCTGCCTCTGGGATCCTTTGGACATGACGTTCTACCACTGAAGTTCCGGTGCACCTGGCTACTTTGGATGTGTTTTATCTGGAAGCGTTATGGTCCCCGTTTGTTCCGTCCGTCGTAATTTGGATCTGGTCGGCCATCGGGTTTCTCTGCGCATCCCTCCCAAGGTCACTTAAGTCGCAAAGGACGTATGAAGCACTGGTTTACACTTTTGAAAAGGTTCACAGCTCACTGCAATTTAAAGGTTCCTTATTTCAGGCAACTTAAAATTGACTTTAGAGTATTTTCTTGGAATAAATTTTGGTGCAAAATCCAGAGTGCTCTACAGAATATTTTTTTTAATATACATACACAACTGTTTTCCTTGGATATGCCAAATTACAGTCTTGTGCGTATGCCAAATTTCTCACAATTCCATTCAATTGAATCCATGCCTGTAGCAATTTATGCTGGCTCTCTTCTGTTGCCATTAAGTCAGGTTTGTCAGGACTCTTAATATAAGTTGCAGTTGCAGCAGAAATATACCTACAACCACAAAACTATTTTCGCAGACGCATTATTAGCTATCTACTATTTAAGGTAAATATGTTTTATTTTTCAGTTAGTTCAATATATTTCAATAATATTGAAGACTGAAACTTTGTTTCCAAATCTAAAGGCAAGAATTGCATTGATATTTAGGATTTATGACCTAAGATGCATTCGACAGTATTAAAATTATTTGTTGTTAACGACGCTGTCAATTGCCAGGATCATATCAGCGCCGCCGGTGTGCCGGAATTTTGTCCCGAAGGAGTTCTTTTTAAATACCGTAAATCTATTGATATGGGGATGTCGCTTTTAAGCACACTTAAAAGCCATCAATCTGGATCGGTTTTGAACCTGCGACCTTGAGATCAGAAGGCCAGCACCTAACTAAAAGGGCTACCCAGATCGTAACTTCTTTTCCGTAAAATTGTTTTTTCAAAATTCTTCCCCAAATATCTCATCAAGGTTTTGAGATATTAAAATGAAATATTGCATGCATATGCATTTTTCAGAGAAGAACAAAATCTCTTAGAATAGTGCTACAAATGACAGTATTTTTTCTTTACATTTTGCATGAACATCTTAACCAAATAGCGCACCTTAAAATTAAGGTACATATACTCTTTTTACTCCTTACAGTTAATCATTGTAAAATATTTATACTGTTTGCGTGTCAACTATACTAGTACATCTTTAGCTACAACTAAACAGTATAATGAAAGAAGAAATAATTATACATAGTCATAGTTATGTAAATTATCGGAGACATGGTAAAACAGTGCAATAACACTACCACATTTTGAATATGCAGTTACCTTATCAACGAAATTAGCTGACATTTAACTCATATAATCATTTATAATTTCATTTCTCTACTACAGTCCTTTGCTGAAAAATAGGTTTAATATACATAATTTTTTCATGGTCAATGGTATAGACATGTTTCAACCGTATGTCGCTATCAAAGGAATTGTTAAGCATGATTCGTTTTAGAAATAGAGTGGCAGTAGCAGTGAAATGCTTAAACTCACAGTGTTTCCATGCAATCACGAGAAACAGCTGAATAACAAAGGGACTTTAAAATAATGACAAAGTATTGAAAAATTCGAACCAGTAGTAACGAATATTTCTGAAATGGTAGAAAAGGGTTACTCAGAACAAAGTTTTGAGATCTACATGTAGATACCACTTAATATTTACCAGTTATATAGAGTTATTCAAAATTTCTTTCGAATGAAGAGGGCTTCAGACTATTCCCAAAAAATTCAAAATATACTTTTAATTTGTCATGTAAATATCTTTGATATAATATTTTAATAAAACTTGTTAAACGTAAATTTGTTGTTTATAAGAGATTTCTTTTTATGATTTATCTATTGTCCACTGGCAAAATACAGACACGCATATGGACCCTTTCTTCTGGCGAAATCTCGACATCGAATTTTTGGGTGGAATGCAACACTTCCTCTACTTACTGTATGCACGTAGCAGAGAAAGTAGTAAAAAGTTATTCATCTCTATTGCAGAGAAAAGCTTGAAAACAAAGGTGTAATTGGTGTAAAGGATTCGAAGACCTTAGTTGAGACCGCCATAATCGAAGTATCGTATCACTTTGGAGCTTGCAATACAAAAACCATGTGACGTAAGCTGGCAAGTCAATAGATGAGTGCTAACCAAACATTACCCAAGGTTCTGTCTTAGCAGCGCCCTCTCTGCAGTTGCTATTATCCGAGTTGTGACAGCGCGTGACGCTGCTTGTGTTTCTTTCGAGCTTAGATCTAAGGTCAATAGGCCGGATAGTGACAGCGATGCCTCTGAGGAACAAATCGAAAAGGTTTAAGAAGAGGCGACTGTCTCAGCGTCGGCTGAGCCAGAAGTCATGCTCTCGCAGAGGATCGGCTCTACATCGTCGAGGAACAAATCCATCCTCGGTTCGCCTTATCGCAGCTGGTTACATCTTCCTTCGGTAGGTCTTCAGTATTTTTGCATGAGAATGGGTGATTTTGTTGAGCTTTACAGAAATACCAATTATTTACCTACATACTTGTTCCTTTAATCGTCGTACCAACAAAATGGCGATTATATATTTGAGGATGACCGCATCATTTAACTACTATTTTACATAAAATATTCCTAACAAATTAAAAACACTAATATGGAAACATGATAGCAAAATATTGGAAAACAATTTAAACAAATTCCTCAATAGATGTGTGCATAAAATCAACATGGACAAGCATCTTAGTCTGTAATACTGAAAGTTAGTAGGCTAATGGAATTTTTGGACATAAAAATCCTTGACTGAATTACCTTGGAAGGGAAATAAAGCTGTTGGTCCAATGTAACATTGATTTGCACGTAAAAGAATCCTACACATTCAAAGAAAAGTCCCTGGGCTAAATTTGCTATTTTTCACTTAGTGAGTTCGTGATTTCGTCCTATAGTGCCATCTATGGACAGTGAGTTGAACCCTCGGCACCATGTGCGCATAGTGGTAAACTAGTAACTAGAAATTCTCTTTTTAAAACTTTTAGAAATGGCTTTGCATAGCAAGCAAGTTTCAGGAATGTGTTCCATTCACATGACTTTCTCTACATGTAACAACTTATTGTTAAAGACTAATGCTTCTATCTAGTTCATACTAATCGAGATAAACAATAGCAGAAATGCTTTCTTGTAAGTAGAGGGAAATAATAGGATACACTAGGTTCAAACGTGGTCAAATCTTTTAAAAGCTGGTTGCCATGTGAATGAAATCCGTTTCTTTGCATTGCCAGGAGTTGACAAATTCCCACAGTGAAAAGTTTTAAGTATTTTATAACTGAAACCAATAACAAGGAATATCTCAAAAACGGTCAACTCCACGGGAAAAAAAAAAATGTATATGACATAAATTGTGTGTTTTAACGAGATCTACACTTTTTGTGAGGTAAGTTATGTCTCTCTCTCTCTCGCTCTCTCTCTCTCTTGAGGTTTACTAGTTATGCAAAATCAGCAACAGTTATCCAGAATGAAGAGGTCTTCAGAGACTATTCCCAGATATCTGTTTTATTTGTTGTGTAAATATCTAATATACGGCATTTAATCTAAATCGTTTGAGCCATTTTTGAAAAAATCAAAAATGTCGAAAAAATTTCCATGTAAAGGGTAGTTTGAGGTGGGAGGATTATTCTCAAAATCTTCGTGTCGCATCCTAGGAACATACTAAGCTTAATACTAAGTTTGGTATTTTACGGACTCATCGTTTTTGAGTTATCGTGTTCAAGACACACCGACTCATACACAGGAGACAGGAGACCCTAAAAGTGCATTTTCGGTATCTCTTTTCTTGTCGGAATCAATTTCTGCTAGAATTGAGAGCATGCAAGAAGGCAGGTGGACAAAAGACTACTGCGCAGAGAGCGAGAGAGAGGGGGGGGGAGAAAATAATACACTATCTCTTTCTTTCGTTCTCGTTCGCTCTCCATCTTACTCCTCTCTGTGTCTAAAGCCTATTCAGCCCTAAGTTTATCCTCGCCAAAACAAAACACAGGCGACCAGTGCACCGTTATACTGTAACCTTCCGCCATTCGCGCCAGAAATGCTGTCATACTTTCACGGCAGTATGTAAAACAAACAGAGCCTTTATTCCCACAACATAAACGCTGACTATAATATTCTGTTAGGTATAATGGTGATAATATTGATAGTCATAATAAAATAAATAGGTACATATGTAATACTTAACTCTAAAAAACACGAGCGAAAAAATAAATATCATGCACGCGATAAGTTACATTTATTCGCTCTTCGGAAGCGGCTCTGATCAGAATCGTCATCTGAAATGCTTGTGCTGCTGATTTCCTCTCAAAGGTTGTTAACCAGGTTATCAATAATGGTGTCACTTAAACTATCCCTCTCCCCAAAACACGCTTCTTCTTTTGTTACATGTAGCACCTTATGAACTGTTGGCGGCTACTTGTTAAAAAAGAAATTGTGCACCTCTACGCGAATTGCATTCTTCACAAAATCATCACTTTCTGGCATCGCATATTTCACACGCTTCCCCCCCGCCCGGGTGCAACAACTTTTTCCGATTCAGGTTTTTCTTTATGAACACTGTTTATATTTGTAGCGTAACACCGGTGAACTCAGAAGTTAATTTCATCACTTCTTTCATGGGAAGTGTTGGATATTTCTCACAAAACTTACCAGTAGCTTTTTTCACTACTAGTCAACGGTTTATCAGCCTTATGCTTTATGTAACTCTAAAGTTGCTAGAGAAAACTCAAGGCGACCCTCCTCCATGATTCTAAACTGTAGCGACCGATACTGTGTAAACAGCATTGCGGAAATCAGGTGACTCATGGAAACAGCATGTTGGGACATGTAGCTCTGTTAAATAGTACAAATTGGCGTCAATTTAACATTTGTATTAAGAATAAATTCATTTTGTAATTTAGATTGTTAGCATGGGATTACATTGTTGCGCGCACTGCTACTGTGTTGTACCGCGGTGCACTGACCACGTGGATCTGCTTTGGCGCGGATCAACCTAAGAGTAAATGGGAAATAGGAATGTTGGTAACGCGCCATGGTGGACTGACATATTGTCTAGAACTCAGTGACTGAAACCAGTGCTGTTGCGCAACCAACACTCACCCTCCTTGTTCGTGCTTCTGGCACAAGGAGGTCTGGTACGGGTACACTCAGCCTTATGAGGTGATTTTCTATAAGCTAAGGTACTATTTGATGGAAAAGTAGTTGCTCAAATCTTACAAGGCGCATCTAAGCAATCGTTTGGCAGTCCACTTACTGCGCTCTATCAATGGGGTTAGTGTACAGAGAGAGGGAGAGGACGCAGAGATAGTAATTTGGGCTGTTCGAACTTTGCCCATGTAATTAAATAACGTGTATGTTTGTTATTAGATGCTGAGTGAGTCGATTTCAATCAGATTTGAAGTATATCAGTTGTTATTTTAATAGCTTCATACAAAACTGTATTTCCTCAAAGCAACATTCCCCTAGACTGTAGAGAAAATTTCTAACAAAATGCGACGACAAAGGTTTTTCAAAATCGAATGCGTAAAGTCTCGATCTTCCAGGATTGTTTTGTGTATACGGACAGAAGCATGCACTGTTCTAAGCCAATAGGTGCTCAATAATGACCAATGTACCTTGTAATGTTGGCCACAGAAAAATAATTGATAATGCCTAATTAATCACCATTGTTTTAAGGACAGCTTATTACAATTTTTTATCACCCTAATTGTAAAATCATTTATAAGGCATGTTGTAGTGGTATATTTTAGCGCATTTGAAGTAGATATTAAAATACATTTCTTGACACTTACTGAAGATTTGTAAGTTTTGTAAACTTTTCCCGAATACAGAGTGGTATTGATTTCCAATATCTGGAGAGCGTATTGATCAAACTCGGCAGAGGAAATGAGATTGTGTAACATGTTACAAAGGATAGACCAGTTATTCGTTATCTTATCTTGGGAGGAAGCTATGATGGCAGTTGCAAGAGACACTCAAAAAGCAGAAGTTATCGAATTCCACAGTGGAGAAGTAGGGTACCAGCGGAGAAGGGTTCCCCTGGATATAGCAAGCAGAAGGGGAGCAAAATGTCAAAAATGTCTTAAAATTAACTGAAATGTTATTATTTAGCAATTTTGTTACATTTTCTGTCATTATATAAACATGTCTAGGGGTCAGGAGCCTGTCGGGGAGCCAAATGAAGAACCTAGAACGAGTGGTCGGCCCATAACCAGGCATGAGAGTGAGGAAGTGGAAAGGATGATAGGAAAGGTGACGATGGAGCAAATTGGTAGAATGAATAGCGGGGGAAACGGAGGACTCGAGAAAACCCGCCGTTTCATCCACCACAAATCCTATATGCGGACGCTTGGAATCGAACCCGGGCCGCCTAGGTGGAAGGCGAGCGGTCTACGGCACCGCCATATATAATAATTATTTTAATATGCTTTTAAAAACGTACTGTTTCAAATTGTATTTAGAATTTTGCACCGCTTCAAAGAAAAAACTCATAACTTCTACACATTTTGGAGTGGGGGTTCATTTTGGCCCGTCTTTTACGAAAAGTTTGCTCTACAAAGTGGTACTGTTGTTCTGCTCAGGTGTAGTTTCTTTCTTCGCACATATATGTGAGTTTATTTTCCACAGTAAAATGTTGCTTGGAACTTAGTTTTCTAAACTTGTCTGGTATAAATACCCGTTTTCTCAAAAACATTGAAGCTAACTAAATTAAACGTTTGCGATGATAAAAAGGTGTAACGTATCTTGGGATGCACTTGGATGTTAATAATTGGATTGATTTTTTTTAAAATAATATCTGATAATTTTTAATCAAAGTATGGCATAGTTGAGAAAACAAAATTTCCTTAATGACATAATCTTTAGATAAAAGTAGATGTATGAACTTCGTAAATCGTATAGCATTTTCAGTTTGCATCCGAAGTATTGGACCATACAATTAACATCTACGTTGGCGAAATAAGACTTTCCTTCATGTGGAAAGTCATGTTCAAAGTAATTCATTATGATTGAAAAGCTTTGCCAGCCTGGATAAGAAAAATCATTTTCATAATTCACCAAATTGATCCGAATATCCACGATTTGTCCAATCACCATGTTGTAGCTGGGCTTGTTACATATTGCATACTTGTACATACACTTTCTCGAATGTAATTATGTGAGCAATTTCGTCAAGTGAACATTTTAATTACTCTTTCCTGTTACAGTTTCCTGCTCTATGTTTCATATCTTCATATGAGGAGAACCCAGTGCTGAGAAAGAAATCTGATGTGTTACACTCGCATGACTTTCTCTAACTTTTCTACCATCAAACTCCTTACGAAAGATTCTTCTTCTTTCTACACCATGCTGATCGAAATAAACATTAGCAGAATGTACTCATTACGTAGTTCCTTATAAGTAGAAGGAGCCAAAGGAATGCACTGTGCTAAAGCGATAGTCAAATGTTCAAAAAGCTATCGTTATGCGATTGTCATTGAAATTCGCTTTTTTTTTTTTTTTAAACCTGGTTGGTCATATCGGACGATGAATGGAATTGGAGAAATGACGCTCAAATGATCTCGGGGTCCACGGAACTTAAAGTTTCTCGACATTCGTCTTATCAAAATAAGGGAAAACCCCGAAAAAACCTTATCCGGGTAACTCACCCTAAGCGAGATTCGAACTCACGACCCAGGCGAGCCCCGCTCCTTTTATTTATTTATTTATTTTTTTTCATTTATATAGCCCCCTTTAACATCAATGATCATCGACTTGTGAAATTGTAGGTTCAGAACACTAGATTAATAAACTTTATATTACTAAGCACACGGACATTTAATCTCACATTCATTTGTATTTCCAGACTCTATGGCGGATAGGAAATAATTCTGGTTAAAGAAAAACTCCCCGCCCCTGCCGGGAATAGAACCCGTTTTTAGCTTGGCCAGCAGAAGAGCAAAAGAAAAGCAGACACTTCCTGTCTGAGAAAAGTGTAAGTATTTTAAAATTGAAACCAATAACAATCTTGGAAACAGTGAACTCTACAACAAAAAATGCATATGGCATAAATTGTGTGTTTTAACGAGATCCACATTTGGATGTGGTAAGTGTTTTTCTATTTCTTACGGTTTACTAGTAATGCAAAATTTATCTAAAACGAACAGGTTTTCAGAAGCTATTCTCTGGAAAATTCAAGATACACATTTTATTTGTGATGCCAAGTGTATAATGTAAGATATTTTAATCAAAATCGTCGCAGCCATTTTTGAGAAAAACAACATTTTCAAAAATGTTTCCATGTAAAGGATAGTTTGGGGTGGGGGATTTTCTTGAAAACTTTGTGTCGCAGATAATAAACTTAAATACCGAGTTAGTATTTCACAGTCTTTTAGTTTTTGAGCTATGTGTCCACAGATACAAACACGGACCTTTTTCTAAAACTACTTATTTGGACTTTTGGACTCAAAATATATATTTCCGATGAAATCTCGGTATCGAATTTTTATGTGGAATACAATACCTTCTCTATACACTATATACAGAAAAAAAGTCAGACGTGGCACACTCACATAGCTTTCTCTACACTCCAATTTACTAGTGGTATAAAAACTGTTCTTATGAAAGTTTATTTTTTTACCTACTTCACTTTAATCAACACAAGTCGTTGCAGAAATAGCTACATTACATATTTGTTGTAAATACAAAGAGAATAGTGATAGTCAATATTTAAGAGTTGGAGCTAGATTTTGTCTTAAGAGTCTACATTTTTACTTTCTCTATACATACTATGTACATAGTGTATAGAGAAGGTATTGCACTCCACCAAAAATTCGATACCGAGATTTCACCGGAAATATATGTTTTAGGGTCCCCTGCATCCAAAAAAAATATTTTCAGAAAAAGGTCCGTGTGTGTGTCCGTGAGTCAGTGTGTCTATGAACACGATAACTCAAAAACGAAAAGTCGGTAAAATACCAAACTTGGTATTTAAGTTTAGTATCTTCTAGGGATGCGACACGAAGATTTTAAGAAAAGTTCCCCCACCCCAAACTACCCTTTACATAGAACTTTTTTCGAAAATTTTGATTTTCTAAAAAATGGCTCTACGATTTTGATTAAAATATCGTATATTAAAGACAAATAAAATATATATTTTGAATTTTCTGGGAATAGCCCCTGAAGACTAATTTATTCTTGGCCAATTTTACGGAATTGTGCATAACTGCTAAACCGTAAGAGATGGAGAAAAACTTATCACACAACAAACGTAGAGCACTTTAAAACACACAATTTATGATATATAGCTACTTTTTTTTCGTGGAGTTGATTGCTTTTGAGATATTCCTTGTTTTTGGTTTCAGATGTAAAAACACACCTTTCTCATACTGGACTTTGTGAACTCCTGTCCATACAAACAAAGGAACTTCAGTCACATGGCAACCAGCTTTTGACTGTCAATTTAACCTTACTTCCTTATTTCGCTTCTACTTACAAGGAAGCAAGTAAAAAGATTATTTCTGCTATTTTTTTCTCGATTAGCATGAACTTAATATAAGCGTAAGATTTTTAACGATAATTTGTTGCAGAGATATAGAGAAAGTCATGTGAATTTTTTTTTTTTTTTTTTGGTAGTGTTTAACGCCCGCTTTAACTACTAATGGCATCGCAGGCGGTGACACTGATGATACATGAATGATGATGGAGCACCGGTGGAATGCGATGGCGGGGGAAACCGGAGTACCCGGAGAAAACCCGCCCCAGCGCCGCTTTGTCCACCACAAATCTCACATGCGGTCGCTTGGGATCGAACCCCGGCCGTCTAGGTGAGAGGCTAGTGGTCTAACCACTCGGCCACGGCGCGGCCAGTCATGTGAATGGAACACATCAAATTTTTTGTGTAATGCGTTTCCATCTATCGCTTATATCTTGCCAGTTTAACAATATTTTGCAATTTTTCAGAATTAAGAGGACTTCACAGGGTATTCCAGAAAATTCAAAATAGGCACACATTTTATTTGTCATGCAAATATCTTGAGCATCTTCTTCTTCATCCTCCTCCTCCTCCTTCTCCTCCTCCTCCTCCTCCTCCTCCTCAAGATTTAGGTTATGCAACCTGATACGACGAAGTAATTTGTAGAAATCTTTATTATTTAATCCATTTATATCCCATGTGGCTAATAATAATTTTCAATTTATTGTCCTTTTATTGTCATATCTATTGCTCGTATGTCCATCCTGCATTGGCTTCTTCTGCGAGTAATTGATTTTTCATACCTCCGCCTCACGAGGGATGCGTGGTGGGACTGTTACCTTTTTAACATATGGTATGTTAACATAAATCATTAAAGATATTTTGAGACACAAACAAATGAAAAAATAGGTTTCATGTAAAGAGTATCCTTAAAAATCATCCTGTCGCATTTTTGAAGACACGAAACTTAAATTTGCTATTTAGCCGACTTTTTGTGTTATTCTGTTCTCTTTTTCTCTCTCTGTCTTTCATTCATGTCTTTTTCTAAAAATGCTTTTCCTTTAGGATTTAGGAGTCCTCAAAATAAGTTTTTTCTGGGAAACCTCAGATATGGAATTTTTGGTTGGAATGCAATACTTCTCTTCTTACTACATATGTGATGAAAAACAGTGAAGTGTGCATGCCGTTTGTGACGACTTCCAAATAATGACCTTTTGGTCCAGGAAGTTAGAATTTATTTGGAACAATGAAGGCACAACAGTTGTCTGCCCTTTTTATAAAGGCTTAGAACTGTCAGAAACTCGAAAATAAAAGCGTGATTTTTAAGAGTACCCTTTATTCTATATATTTGCAAACTTGCTCGTTCCCATGGAGGAATACAATTTAATTTCCCTGTGTTCCATATTACTACCTCCGAATCTTCCTCCGAGCATAAACATATGAGCGCGGTTACGTGCACAGATAGCGGTTGTTGTTTCAAACAAGATAAAAGGTACCAAACTTAGAACACTTAAGTTTGACGATTTACATTGTTTAGCATTTGTTTTGGCAGCCATCATTAGTGAACGCTGTCAGCTAAATTGTAAACATGGATAAAACTGATCATTGTTATGTGATATAATACTTTCATTTGAAATGTGTTAGTCCAACTAATATTAAAGGTGATCTAGATTCTATTTTGGGGGAGGGGAAGGAGCAAACTCCCTTCGTTTACAACAGTAAAATAAGTGAAATAAGCGGGGCCGTACGAGCTGCCAACAAATGAGGTTACCAGTCCAGAAATTGTAAAGAAAATCCACAAAATGGTATTGAGTGACCGTCGACTGGAAGTTGGCGAGCTAGCAGATATTGCAGGCATTTCAAAAATTTCTATAGATTGATCGCATACTGACTGAAAATTTATGTATGAGAAAGTTTATGCAAGGTGTGCTCACAATAGAACAAAAACAGCGTCATGAGGATGTTTCAGTCAAGTGTTGGGCAATGTTTCGCTGCAATAAAGAGTTTTTGCGTCGATTCATAACAATGGATGAAACCTAGGTCCAGTACTACAAAGAAGGCGAAGACAGTTCCATCTGCAGGCAAGGTAATGAGGCCAGTTTCCTGGGACGCACGTGGTATAATTTTCATTGATTATCCCAAAAAAGGGAAAAAAAAAAAAAAAAAAAAAAAAACTTATTACAGCGTTTTTAAGTGATGAAATTGAGGAAAAACGGCTGCATTTAGCGAAAAAGAAAGTTTTGTTTCATCAAGACAATGCACCAGTTCACACGCCCATTATCGCCAGTCCAAAATCGTTAAGGTTCGAAGTACTTCCTCATGCACCCTATCAGATTTAGCCTGCTGTGAGTATTTTCTGTTTCCAAATGGCTTGGTAGTAGAAGATTTGTCAACAATGAAGAGGTGGAATCTGCAGTTCTCACTATAAACAGGGTATCGAAGCTGTTGAACATCGCTGAGAAAGGTGTATCGACCTGAAAGGAGACTGTGTGGAGAAAGAAAGGTTTTCAGCCAACATTTTTGTTTTCTTTGTTAGGTCGGGTACTTGAGGGACCGCTCTTATATGTAACTAAAGGGTATTACTTAGTTTATAACAATAAAATATTTCCTAATAAATTGAAAATAATATATTCTTACATAAATGCTGTAATATATAAGCGGTTATGCGAAGTTGAAATGGGTAGACAAAATCGCGTGATTATAACATTTGATTTTGTTACCTCTTTTTTCCATCTAAATATAATGGTTTTTTGTTGACTTTGAAGAATAATTTTAGTGGGCCTACAACGGGCCCATTGACAATTTGATGTCGCAAATTGAGTTGGAATTTTTGTAGTGAATATCGAAAACAAAAATACTTGTGTCTGGGTTTTGTCCCCTATTCGTCCCTAGTACTAAACCGCGCGGTGTTAAGCCTACATTGCATGAATTATTTTGTTACATATGCCGCTCTTCCTCTAATTCGCAAACCGGTTTTTTATCTCTTTCTCCGGCACCACAACTGAAGCGGCTTGAATATCCGTGATCGTTGGTGCGATACAAGTGGACTGTCCATACATCCAAAACCAAACATTGCGAGTTGAGTCCCAGCGACTACTGTCAAATGTGCCTGTAGCAAAGGATGGGGAAGGCCCAAGTAAAATGACCGGTGTGGTGACACATTTGGATGCCGACGGGATTACATTTAACTGCAGTTGCATGGATTTTGGATTACTAAAAAAATAACTACAGTTTTATTCCAAAAATATTAACATTTTACAATATAAAACGGTTATAAATATTCTAATGTTGCTGTTGAAGGTTAGTGTAATACGAAATTAGAAAATAAGCACACTAAAAATACTAAAACCTTTGTATTTGTTGTCAAATGCCAACACCATATAATGTAGGGTTAATAAGCTTTTCACCGCAGCGAGGCTGCAAGTGCACTTACGTTTAATTTTTTCCTCAGTGGTGTATAAATCGCAGATTTTTGTAAGTTGTAGCGTTTTATACTTTTTAAACACCAATGTAAGCAAGGAATTAGATATTATTAGCGAATCATTCTTATTTGGAAAGAATTTTTCTTGTCAATCTTGAGCCAATGGGAGAGAAAGTCCAGACACTATTATACTTATTTTCAATCTACTTTCACACACACACAAAAAAAAAAAATCTAGCAATGTGTCAATGACCCCTTGTTAGCTCCACACTTACCTTCGCTGATTAGTTTTCGATTAACCAATACTGCGAATTTGTGACTCGCAATTTATGGAATTTGTCTTCAACATTTGTACGTAAAAAAACAGCGATATTGAAACGAGCTAATGTGTAGAGAAAGTAAAAATCTGATGCGTTACACTCACATGACTTTCTCTAGCCGTTCTACAAACTTCTTACATAAGATTATTCTTCTTTCTGCAGCTTGCTAATCGAGGTACTCATTAGCACAATGTTATTATTACTTAGTTCCTTATCAGTAGGAAGAAAATAAGGGAATACACTAGGCTAAACCGATAGTCAAATGTTTTAATAGCTGTCGTTATGCGATTGTCATTACAAATCGCTTCTTTTCTTGGCCAGGAGTAGAACAAAAGAAAAACGGACACTCCCGTCTGAGACGGTATAAGTACTTCACAACTGAAACCAATAACAATGAATACCTCGAAAACGGTAAGCTCCACGAAAAAAATGTATATGGCGGAAATTGTGTATTTTAACAAGGCCTACATTTTTTGTATAGTAAGTGTTTGTCTATCTCTTACGGTTTATTAGTTATGCCAAATTAAGCAAAATTCATCCAGAATAAACAGGTCTTTAGAATCTATTCCCAGAAAATTCAAGATATACATTTTATTTGTCAGGTAATACTATATTTGAATCAAACTCGTTAGAGCGATTTTTAAGAAAAACAAAATTTTCGAAAAAAGTTCCATTTAAAGGGTAGTTTGGGGTGGGAGTATTTTTCTCAAAATCTTCGTGTCGATCCCTGGAAGATACTGAACTTAAATACCAAGTTTGGTATTTTAGCTACTTTTCGTTTTTGAGTTATCGTGTTCAGACACACGGACACACGCGCGCGCGCGCGCACACACACACGGACCTTTTTCTGGAAATGCTTTTTTTGGATTCAGGGGGTCCTAAAACATGTATTTCCGGTGAAATCTCGACATCGAATTTTTGGGTGGAATGCAATACTTTTCTATCCCTATGTACATTGTACATACGGGGCAAGAGAAAGTAAAAAACTCTTAAAAAGGATAGATTCAAAAAAGCTACTCATTCATTTTTATTGTTTAAATCACTTTTTACGTTTTAAGAAGTTAAATAGTAGTTTACCAACAATTTTATTGTTTTCATTATCCTAAGAGAAAATATTTTGATGTCATTTCAGTGGCTGAAAAGATAAGCTGAAGTGTGGTTACAATGTCTAACAGCATGTTTATCATATGATAACGCCGGTTACACAAGATGACAAAAAATGTTTCCATCTCCATTCGCGTGATTTGATGTAAAGATAGGGAACTAGGTATGATGGGATTAAATATGTATTACGACAGCAGTAGTGTATTGCAGTGCAGGGTTTCTCAACTGCAAATTGGAAAGATGGCCCTGTTTTCCCGCGTGCGTCACTTTGTGTTGTGACTAAGCTGCAGGTGTTCCTCTAAGTTTGGATAACGGTGCTAACATCTGCTGTTATCTTATATGGTAAACAATCATATGCTCAAACATATTATCAGGAACTGAGGAGACAACTAGTAACTAATTACAAATGTAGTGATAACAGACAAGACAATCCACAATCCTGCTCTTGGTAAAACTCAGGTGTTTTAACATAATTTCAATTCAAATATAGAATTAAAAAATCTGATGTGTTACACTCATATGACTTTCTCTGTTCTAAAACTTCTTACATAAGATTATTCTTCTTTCTGCATCTTGCTAATCGAGGTACTCATTAGCACAATGTTCTTATTACTTACTTACCTATAAGTAGGAAGAAAATAAGGGAATACACTAGGCTAAAACTATAGCCAAATGTTTTAAAAGCTGTCGTTATCTGATTGTCATTACAAATCGCTTCTTTTCTTGGACAGGAGTAGAACAAATGAAAACCGCACACTCCCGTCTGAGAAAAGTATAAGTACTTCACAACTGAAACTAATAACAATGAATACCTCGAAAACTGTAAGCTCCACGAGAAAAATGTATATAACATAACTTGTGTATTTTAACAAGACCTACATTTTTTGTATAGTAAGTTTTTGTATATCTCTTACGGTTTACTAGTTATGCCAAATTAAGCAAAATTCATCCAGAATAAACAGATCTTTAGAAGCTATTCCCAGAAAATTCAAGATATACATATTATTTGTGAGCTAAATATCTTTAATATAAATCCTTAGATCCATTTTTAAGAAAATCAAAATGTTCGAAAAAAGTTCCATGTAAAGGGTAGTTTGGGGTGAGGGGGATTTTTCTCAAAATCTTCGTGTAGCATCCCTGGAAGATACTAAACTTAAATACCAAGTTCGGTGCTTTACCGACTTTTCGTTTTTGAGTTATCGTGTTCACAGACACACGGACACACACACACACACACACACGCGCGCGCGCGCGCGGACTTTTTGTGAAAATGCTTTTTTTTTTATATATAGGGGACCCTAAAACATATATTTCCGGTGAAATCACGGTATCGAATTTTTGGGTGGAATACAATAAACAGCAATATCCATGCTGAATGGAGTGTTATGGGACCAGAATATAACTTTACAAACCAAATTACTTAAACATAAATCAATAATTAGAAGTGCCTTAACTTATGGAGCAGAAACTTGGGCAACGAATAGGAATTTAAATTTAAAATTATTATCTACCTAAATGGACTGTTTCAGGAGATCTACTAGACACTTTAAATTAGTAAAAATCTCTAACAAAGTAATAAGGAAAACCTTTGAAGTTTAAAATTTAATTTTAGATTTTATAAGATATAACAGCTAGAATGGTACGGGTATGTCCGCAGAATGCATGAAATAAGATTATCAAAAATGGTTTAAGAGTGGAATCCGCCTGAAAGAGGTAGACGAGATCGATCTAGACATAAATGGATGAAGAATATAGCAGGATAGAGACTAGTGGAGGAAAAGGATAAACGCTTTAACTTTGAATACAGGAAGATGTGTTTTTACATTGTAAACCTGTTTATAAATAAATACATAAATATACAATTTATGTAAGAAGTAAACAACATCGTCAGCAAAACTGTAAGGGTGAGGTGGATTGGATCAGTAAGGGAGAGGTAAATTAAGTAAGAGGTTATTGTAATAATAACAATTCGATGCGTGAGTATGTGTGTGTGTGTGTGGCGATGGCCAGCATTGATATCGGTTAAATCTACCGACTACCCTTTACAAGGGACATTTTTCGAATATTTTGATTTTCTCAAAAATGGCTCTAACGAATGTTATTAAAATAGCATATGTTTAAAGGAGTTTCATGAGAAAATGTATATCTTGAATTTTCTGGGAGTAGCCTCTGAAGATCTCTTCTTTCTGGGTGACTTTCGAAAATGTTGTAAATCGTAAGATACAGTCAAAAACTTACTAAGTACTCCACAAAACTATGAATCTCGTTAAAACAGAATTTGTCATATAAATTTATCTAGTAGATTGACCATTTCCGAGATATTCCTTGTTATTGATTTCAATTTTAAAATACTTATGTTTTCCCAGATGGAAAGACATCTTTCCTTCTATATCTGTTTTGTTTTGCAGAAAAGAATCGTATTTCAATTGTTTCACATAGCGACCGGCTTTTAAGTTTGGACTATCGCTTTAGTCTAGTGTATCTCCTTTTTTCCTTTCTATTTACAAGGAAGCAAGTACTAGAACAATTTCTGCTAAAGTTTAACCGGAGTAGCATAATGTAGATAAAAGAATAATCTTTTGTAGGAATAGTTTGAATAGTTTAAATCCTATTTGCATGCTTTTCGTTTGGTGTTTTATACGTAGCATACTTTCTTTTTGTAGCTTAACTTCCTTTAACCTAGTTGGTCATATCGGACGACTGATGAAATCGATGAATGATCTCGGGGTCCATGGAGCTTAAAGTTACTCGGTAACTCACCCTAAGCGAGATTCGAACTCACGACCTGTTGAATATGAGGCAGACACGCTACCACCACACTATCCGAGTGGGCGAAGCACATTTTGTTATTGCATTCAATAATTTGGCTACAGGGGCTATGATATATGTGAATCTTTAACAGCTTCAATAATAATAATGATAATAATAATAATAATAATAATAATAATAATAATAATAATAATAATAATAATAATAATAATAATAATAATAATAATCTTGTGGTGTTACTGCCCGACTGACGGCCTCACGCCCACAGGTGGACAAACCATCCAACTGATACGGGGAGATCTGGCAACCCCAGCCGTAACGTTAGGTTTTGTGGCCGGAATACCTCCTATCACAGCTACCAACTTCTTCACTATATTGAATGGACAGCGCTCCTATACACGGAACTTAAAATCCGCATGTATTCGACATATTGTATGTAATTCATAAGCAGAGTCATGGTCTTGATTCTGAATATAAGAAAACTTCGGAGGGAAATGCGGTCTTCCTCCATTGTTTCAAGAGATATCCACTTACATAAGCGCCCATCTTTGAGTTTTTTCTACTCGTAATGCACCAGAAAGTTTGCACTAAGATGTCAAAGACATCGTGATGTGAGCGTATAAGTTGCTGTTGGAGAAATCAACGTTACAGATCGTGGAGTAGGTCAAGTGAAAGTATCTGCTACTTCCTGACAGCATTTTTCTTCCTATTGCAGGGATTTACATAACTATATAGGTATGTTACACTTTGTTGACTGACGATAAAATCCCCAAGGTGGTCTTGGTCCATTTTTCCGGTTGTGAAAAGCTTTCCGTGTTGTATTGTCTCTTCATCAAATTGTTTTAAAGCTGGAATGTTCACTGTTTACAGCTAAAAAAATCTGATGTGTTCCATTCACATGACTTTCTCTACATCTCTGTAACAAATTATTGTTAAAAAGTTATGCTTCTATTTACTTCATGCTCATTGAGAAAAAATTAGCAGAAATAGTCTTATTACCTGCTTCCTTGTAAGTAGAAGTGAAATAAGAGAGTACCATAGGTTAAAGTGATAGTCAAAAGGTGGTTGCTATGTGTCTGAAGTTCTTTTGTTTCTATGAACATGAGTTGACAAATCCCTGTATGAAAAAGTAAGTTTTTCAAAGCTGAAACCCAAAACAAGGAATATACTAAAAACGAGCAACTCCACGAAAAAATATATAATAACTCAAAGTGTGTGTTTTAACGTGCTCTACATTTTTTGTGTGGTAAGTTTTTGTCCATCTCTTACGGTTTAGCAGTTATGCAAAATTCCGTAAAATTCATCCAGAATAAAGTAGTCTTCAGAGGCTATTCCTAGAAAATTCAAGATATACATTTTATTTGTCAGGTAAATATCTTTAATATACGATATTTTAATCAAAATCGTTAGAGTCATTTTTAAGAAAATAAAAAAAAATCGGAAAAAGTTCGATGTAAAGGGTAGTGGGGTGGGGGGATTTTTTTAAAAAGCTTTGTGTCGCATCCTTGGAAGATACGAAACGTAAATACCAAATTTGGTACTCAACGGTATTTTCGTTTTTGAGCTATGCTGTCCACAGACACACACACACACACACACACACACACTCGGACCTTTTTGTAAAAAAGCCTTTTTTGTATTCAGGGGTCCTAAAATATGTATTTCCGGTGAAATCTCTATACACTACGTACATAGTACGTGTAGAGAAAGTAAAAAGATATAACGATGGATTAACTTTCAACTTTCTTTGCACTATGCACATTGCACATAGTAGATAGAGAAGGAATTGTATCCCAGCCCAAAATCGGAAATATAATTATTATTGAGCTCTCTTGAGGACAAAAACAAAAGTGTTCTGTGTGGGTGGAATCTTGACATTTAAGTTTAGTATGCTCCAAGGATGCGACACGAAGACTCTCAAGGCAATGCCCCACATTAAACTACCTTTACATGGAAACATTTTTTGAATTTTTTTCCTTCAAAAATGGCGCTAAGATTTTGATTAAAATACCTCATTAAACATATTTACATCATAAATAAAATTTATATCTTGAATTTTCTGGGAACTGCCTCTGAAGACCTCTTCATTCTGGAATGAATTAATAAACCATAAGAGATAGACTAAAACTTAATGCACAAAAACGTAGATCTCGTTATAACACAATCGTCTTTTCTATAGAGTTGATGATTTCGAGAAATTCTCTATTATTGGTTTCAATTTTAAACTGTGTAACTTAAAAAACAGGAAGTCAACTTTCGTTTCATTTTTTTTTTTTTTACTGCTGACCTACAAAGCAAACCGAACTTCAGTTGTTCACTTAGTGACCAGCTTTTAAAATATTTAACTATCGCATCCCCTTATTTCTCTTCTATTTAGGAGGGAAGTAATAACATTTCCTCTAATGTTTATCTCGATTAGCATGATATGGCTAAGGGACTTTTGTAGGAATAATTTATTTGCAGAACAGGTAGAGAAAGAAATGTGCGTGGAAAACATCAGCTTTTCTTTTAAGTTGGAATAATTAACTATATCTAGGAATATTTCGTTAGGCAGGAACTGTGGTGTGTGTGTGTGTTTACATTACGGAAGGGTATTCCACACTCTACGTCAGACTCCTGAAGGAAGGATGAGATGAGTGTAGTTTCAGAGGGCGGCCGACATCCGGACAGGGAGAGCGCCGTTGTAGAGGGTTCCTAATAGTTCACAAACAATTCATTTCGAGGTTCGCCAGAAATAAACCACCTGAGTCTTCATTAACGCCTGCCGTCGCCGAGAGCTGTATTTTCAGAGCGCAGTCACCTCCTCGAAATGGTGACTCTACCGCATAACTCATTAACACTTATAGCCCTGAAAGAGACCGTTTGGGATGAAATGAAAGACACGAAGTTCGGGGAAATGAAGAATCTTCCCCAGCATTCGCCTAGTGAACCGGGAATGCCCCGAAAAACCCATGGGTGAGAGAGGTTGGCCACGTGGAACTGATCCCACGACCTCCCGAGTGCCAGTCCCAGACTAAACGTCTGAGTCACCTGCCTCGGTAGGAATTTAGTAAATTTATTGCGTCGACAAAAATGTTTTATTAATCAACAGCACAATGTTTTTGTTAGTGTGAAATTAACACAGGTGTGCAAAGACAGTGAATGATTTGAATGATACTCAAATGGGTTTAGGTTTCAATGAGCTGAAAATTCTCCAACGTAAGAAGAGAAACCTAACCTAACTGTGGGTTAGGAGGCATCTCTCACAATGATAAAGAAAATTTAAATTTTATAAATATCAAGAAAACTCATGCATTTTACGTTCAAATAATAGTATAATGTATCTTTAGAATTATTTTTGGCAAATAAAAGCACTCGACTAATAGTTGTTAGTATAATATTCCAGCAGTATTAAGTTTCTTCAACTCTAATAAGCATTTAGGACTTTAATCTTACTTAATGTACGAGTACCTCATCTTAAAAAGTTCTAGCTTAGTAGTATAAGTCAATGTCCACCAATTTGCAAAGAGAAGGTTTTGCTTGATCGATAATATTATTTTATTCATTTACCTTATAGTATTGAGGCTGCAGGGGATTTGTAAGAATATATTGCTGCAGCATAGTTAGAGAAAGTAATGCGAATGAGGCACATCAAACTTTTCTAACGATTGTCGATATCCCAGGTTAGAAATTCTGCACTAGAAGTGCGAGTGTAATGGCTCCGGAGTAAATTGGCCAGCCCTGAGTTCGCTACTACCTCTGTTTAGCTTAGGGACGAGATAGCTCATGTGAGGCTCGCTTCCGGTAGCTCTCGGGTTTGACTCGACATTTGTCTTCTCAGGATAAGGGGAAACCCCGAAAAAAAAACCTTATCCGAGTAACTCACCCTAAGCGAGATTCGAACTCACGACCTTTTGAATGTGAAGCAGACACGCTACCACCACACTACCCAGGCGTCCTGATTTCCTTTTATCTGTTTCATCTCCTCTGTTTCAGGGTTGAAGGACCAGTCGACGGGGGTTGGTATGTTGCGGCAGGAAGGTGGAATTTGCGCTCTGGCTCTTGTTAGGACTGTCCTTTCTTCCCGGTAGTGTCACTTCTATTCCAAGGACTCAGGTTGAGGGTGGCTAATGCAGGTGCTATCAGTGTTAGAATTGGCGTAATGTCAAGGATCTCATCCTTGCTAGCGCACACAGTCGTCCGGATCTGGTCACCGTTCCGTTCTCCACATGATCCCTTCCACCCAGGGGTCATGGAGAAAAGGTTCACTATGGGTCCCTGCAGTGCTCAGTTGCTAAGACCCCTCTGTCTAACTAATTCCTCCTAACCTCCACTTAGTGCTATTGATAAACCACCGGAAGAACATTTATAATTGGGTCTTCAGAAACTGTGTCGCAGCTGTTAATCTAAATAAAGAAGAGCTATATAATAAGCTGGTACTCACGCTAAGAAACTTGCTATTGTGCGTATACAAAGCACTGTTATTCAGACTCTCATTCTACTTAAGATTTTTATATAATGCTTCACATCAGGAAACAAGAAAACCAGTTTTAAATACAGAAAAACCATTTCACAACGCAGCACTCGTTAAATTTTTACTTTCTCTTTACGTGCTATGTATATAGTGTATAGAGAAGGTATTGCACTCCATCAAAAAATTCGATACCGAGATTTCACCGGAAATATATGTTTTAGGGTCCCCTGTATGCAATAAAAGTATTTTCAGAAAAAGGTCCGTGTGTATCCGTGTGTCTGTGAACACGATAACTCAAAAACAAAAAGTCGGTAAAATACCAAACGTAGTATTTTAGTTTAGTATCTTCCAGGGATGCGACACGAAGATTTTGAGAAAAATCCCCCCACCCCAAACTACCCTTTACATGGAATTTTTTTCGAAGATTTTGAATTTCTTAAAAATGGCTGTAACGATTTTGATTAAAATATCGTATATCAAAGATATTTACCTGACAAATAATATGTACATACTGAATTTTCTGGGAATAGCCTCTGAAGACTACTTTATTCTGGATGAATTTTACGAAATTTTGCATAACTACTAAACCGTAAGAGATGGACAAAAACCTACCACACAAAAAATGTAGAGCACATTAAAACACACAATTATCTTATATAATTTTGTTCGTGGAGTTGATAGAGATTTAGAGATATTCCTTGTTATTGGTTTCAGCTTTTAAAAACTTACTCTTTGTCAACTCCTGTTCATACAAATAAAGAAACTTCAGTCACAACAACCAGCTTTTGACTATCACTTTAACCTATGCTACTCCATTATTTCGCTTCTGTAATAAGTTGCAAGTAATATGTCTTTTTCTGTTAATTTTTCTCAATTAGCGTGAAATAAATAGAAGCATAGGCTTTTTAATAATAATTTGTTGCAGAATAGTAAAGAAAATCATGTGAATGGAACACATCAGATTTTTTTTATTCTCTTCTGAAATGGGAAGTCGCTATTCGTTGTTTTTTTCTGCCTGTTTGTGTACACAACGAAAGGTCAACCCTCGCGTAGCGAGATGCGCTAAGAAGGATTGGATTTTGATATAACCTAGTGTTCCCTTATTCTACAAGGAAATATAAAATAAAACAAGACCTCTAATGTTTATCTCGAGTAGCAGAAGTACATAAAATAATAAACTTTTTTAACTATAGATTGTTGCAGAGTAGGTAGAGAAATTTTATGTGCCGCCTTTAACAAGGTCATATCGTCGGCTTTGAGAGCAATAATAATTGCTCATTGGCAATAAAACTCGTTTTGCTGTTGTGTTATCTAATCGTTAGATTTTTCCTTGTAACATTAAACCCACGCACAGATTTACTCTCACTCATAATTCTATCCTGCACCCGGAAATCGAAATCGGGATCTCTGGAATTTGAAAACTACCAGTTTAATATAATGTAATTTTTGGATTGAGTTCGATTGAAAAATTCATTAAAATAGCCTGGATTTGAACTTCGGATCTCCATGTGTCTAGCAGGTTGCTCTAACCACTGTGCCACCACACCAACATGGCATTAAATTTCCCAACTGACCAGCATGTTCCCCGGTAAACCACAAGATGGTCTCAAATTGCTTCGAGTTTACATATCCCAATGGCGACAATGTCGCAAGTCCCGGGCTTCGAGCATTGAAGTGTTCCACTTAATGAATCTTTATTTTGAAAATTTCATTCATTATAGGTATAAGCACATGATTATGTTTTTTTTTTTTTTTTTTTGGAAAGGGGAGACAGAGAGTTGGGAGGTAGGAAGAATGGCTTACCTCTCCATTGGGTGAAGTGCGGGAATGGAAAGGAAGTGTCGGATAACTCGGGGTAGGGAGGTTCCGCTGAGCACCCTCGTTAGTGCGGAAGTTAAACTTTTGGCCGAATTGGCGGCTCAGCAGAAGGTAGCGGTGGCTGACAGTAATGACCGAAGCCCTGACTTCCACCCGGGGATTTTAAAACACCCATCAACGTTTATTGTACCGCTGCAAACCTTCAAGAGAAAGGACACAATAGGTAACCAAATCCAGGACCTTAGACTCGAGCTTAAGTGGGTCCCTAACTTCTAAATCCTGACGCCAGAGGGTCATTCCTACCTTTCCCAAAGGAGGTCACTCCGAGGGATCGTCCCATACCGAATATCTGGGCAGACAGTTTCACAAAGCTAAACTCCACCGTCATATACCACACTCCCTGATGCTTAATCTCAGTAACGTGGTAAGGAAATAGAGATAGGAAAATTTGCGGTATTATATAAATCACCTCAGCATTCTATTACCAACCTGGATAAGCAAAGAAAAGACCGTAAGGTGGTAGTGGCCGATCCAACGGGAAATTAACCTGGAATCTCTGGAATGCAAGTGTCACATGTTACCGTCTCGCATGGTCCAGATATTTATATTACGAGTGGTGTTAGACCTACCCAACAACCACATACAGCAAGGCAAACATAATTCTCTTCGCAACATTAGCGTAATGACGGGTGGCATGCTTGAAAATGAGAGATACCAAGATTTCTCTTTGTAGAAGGTAAGGCTGGTGCATCTTAAAGTTAAAACATTATAAATTAAAGCAAGAACTAAATGTATTACCTATACTAAGGGATTCTCACAGATGGCCGTTGACCTGTAGCATTTTGGCTCCCAGCCTGACCTTCACCTAGCGGAGATTCCCCGACTACTACTAGTTACCCACACGCACACTGACTGTGGCTAGCATCCTTTCATGGCCCCACCCGCGGTGCAGGAAGGGCTAAACCAGGCCAGTAATTGAACGATATCGTCCTGTTTTAATTAACCAACTACCTAAACCGTTACTACCGAAATTTTCTATCTACGGTCATTAACAACCATTTCAGTGTTTATTTGTTAACCCTCCAATATATTTACACTAACGCCTCCTATGCTACAATATGCACAACGAAGTTTTAGATGCTGCAAAAATAGATATTTTGAAATTTTAGCTTTTGCTATTATTTTATTTCTCTTATCAGTTTTTGTGGATATAGAATTTTCGTCAATTCCATTGAAAATACTCATGCATATCTGCAAAGTTTTTTTAGTCTCTATTTTTCCATTCTTCTCTTAACAAGACAGTAATGTGAAAAAGATGGAATGACAAGAGGTTGTCGAGGATTTGGGTATTGCTATTGTTGCACCTTCATTATTTACACAAGACCCATACCAAGCGCCTCTCAAGCAGCTCCAGTCAGGAATCACACTTCCTATGAAGATGCCTTACGGAACGACGTGCGAAACATTAACTGAAACCTCACGAACAGACCTCGGTCGAAAAGTCTGGAAATTAAATGTTACTGCTCTAACGCCGGTCGTGAAAATATAAGCTTGCATATTTTTGCAAATGTTAATCTCATTTAGCAGGAAGTAAATAGAATAAACTTTAGCCAGAGTTTGTATAAGCTAAATAAAAAGAACAAGGACTGCCTCCGTGGACTATGATCGAGATGATTTCTCACCCGGAGGTTCCGTGTCGATTTCCAGACGGGGGAGGATGGACATTGTTCTTTAAATAAGATTATTCTCTCCTCCCCATTGAGTGTGGTAGTGCGGATGTGAGAGTAATTGTGGGTGTGAAAAATCTATAGGAAGCTAAGCTAACGTTGAACGTTACAGTCAAAAACCCACGATTTAATACATAGAAATGTAATATGACGGGACATTGTATTATTTCACGCTTTATATCGTTGAGAAGTAAAAGTTTTATACACCTTCATTCAATGTGCAGCAAAAAGGCACGCAATCGGGACAGAGCACTGCACGAGGCCTTTGAGCTTTTGTCGTGAGCCCTAGGATTGAGGGATGAAGGGAGAGATCCGAAGAGTGACCAAATCTGGATGTCCATGTGCGCAAGCATTTTTATTCCTAACGTTTCTACCACGAACGCATCCGACACCGCCCTAATCTCCTGGAAGGACACCTACCCGGAGGAGGGTCCTGGTTGGTCAGCCCGACCGACACTAAAACCTCTACAAAGCACACATCCACCGCCCAGCCGCAGTGTCAAAACATTGTCGGCTGGGGCCGCGCAGTGGCCGAGTGGTCAGACCACTCGCCTCTCATCTAGACCCAAGCGACCGAATGTGAGGTTTGTGAAGGATAAAGCGTCCCAGGGGCGGGTTTTTCCGGGTTCTCCAGTTTCCCCCGCCATCGCATTCCACCGGTGTGCCATCTTCATTCATGTATCATCAGTGTCATCGCCTGTGGTGCCACAAGTAGTTAAAGCGAGCGTTAAATTCTACCCAAAAAAGTCTCCGCCTGGTCCTACAACCTTGAAACAGATGGCAATGAAGGAAATAAACAGGAAATTAGTTACAGGAAATTCGTGGTAGAAGATAAATCGCCTCAGTATTCTGCGACCGAACCAGGAAAACACGGAAAATTCACTGTTCAGAGTGGGCGGTCGTCGGAAATAGAACATGGGGCTTCCCGAAAGCGATTTGTACACGTTTCCTCGTTCAATGTACATCAAAGTAAATATGGTGCTTTATGATAGGCGCGGTTAAAATGTAGTTTTTAATTCTGAATGATATTAAAGGTCAGTTGTGCGCGCCTTCGATAGTTTTATTCTCCCAGAACAACATAAACTTACCGGTAAATACATTTGCCACTACTCTCATTGCCCATGTGGGACACGTAACTTTATTCTCTGATCCCTCAAACAGGGGAGAGACCACGCCTGCTTTTATTTTTTATGTATATGTAGAAAAGAGTCCACGGTCAGGAAAGCGACCACAACGATCGATGTGACGCTTACTTCAAACAGATAGCAGTATGGATTTTGCCGAACAGTTCCCGCACCAGTGTAGTGTTTCCCACAATAGCATACTCATACTAACGTATAATTTTCTTTCTCTGTGACCGAAGATAATTATAAGACCTAATACTATTGTTATATAAGGGATAAAGGAATTTTACCACCACGGATATGTTCTAGGAAAAAATTAAAACTGTTAAAGAAGAAAGAATATTTAAAATGAACATACGCTGTAGCCTTGGGCAGTTTGCACGAAAATGAAGTACAGTATTTTTCAGAACATGATAACTTGAGGTGGGAAAAGTTGCTCTTTTTGCAAAACAGTTTAATCTGTTTCTGTTACAACCACGAAACAGTTTCGAAATAACAGTTACCTGCAACAGAAATTTCCTAAACTGTTGCAGACCTGTTGTCTACCACCAAATACTATTGAGATAAATACACTACATCGATGAAATCACAATGAGCCAAATGCAACCAGTCGCTAGGTACACTGTAGAGGAAATTATCAAATTACGGAGGCAAAGCATTGTTGCGCGTTAACGAGAGGGAATGAGTTTGATTAATATATTCGAATTTCGCGGATTATATGAGGCCACGCGCTACAAGGCGCAAAGGCGATAAGCAATGACAAAATACAGAGTGATTTATGTAGAACTGGCACATTTCTTTCTTTAATTATTCCGTTGGAAATTCATTCAATGACCCAATTTCAGCACCAAATTAAAAAGAATGTTCTGGAGTTTCGATTCCTTGTCACTAGATGGGCACATGTTTATGTTTTATTCCTAATAGCATTGTTGGTAGCTGTTTCGACATTTTGTTATTGTAGTCAAAGTGAAAATGCAGTACGATGTAGAGCTGAGTTAAGGATATTTTCAGTAAGATGGCGCTACATGGCTTACATCAAATGAATCCATGAACCTAATTGCAAGTTTCTTTGACGACTGGATAATTTCCAAGAATCTGAGGCCACCGAGATCTCCGGATTTGACATCGCCGGACTTCTTTCTATGGGAGTACTTAAAAGACAGGGTTTACGCCACACGTCCCCAGACATTGGACGATCTGAAGCACAATATCACAAAGGAGATTCAAGCTATTGACAACAGAGTCCTCCAACGAGTGGCCAGTAACATGGAACGACGAGTTGAGTTGTCTCTTATGCAGGATGGGGGCATTTTCAACATTTGCTATAGAGGTAAACAAGCTCCCAAAATTCCTCTACAATTTAGGTATAAGTTGTCACTAGCATAACACGTTTTGAAACAATTAATGAAAGAAATGTGTTAGCTCTATATGAATACCCAATATTTACGCTAGTGAAACACAACAACCGCACATAGCAACTGTTGCAATAACTGAAACAACTGCTCAGGGGTTGCAAGGATCCGTTGCGGGGAAACGAAACATGAAACAACAACACAATGCACGCAATTTCCAGAGGTGTTTTATGAAACAGTTGTACTGGTGAAACAGTTTCAAATAGTTGTGTTATTTTTGCACCATCACTAATGATAACCCTCGGCGTAACTTTGAAGTTTAGTTTTAGGTAGTTTGCGATTGGAAACCAAACCTCGCAGTTGCCTAGTTTTCCACTTATTGGTCTCCTAACTGAGTCACGAATCTCGATTTGCAAGCAGAGTCTTCGCGTCTCCAGAAAACAGAGATTTTACTACGTTGCCTCTCACCCCTAGTACAATCTCGTCTTCTGTTTGCTAATGGTTATTGCCCAGTGGCAGGGAGAAGATAATCATGTTTTGGAGAAAACTATACCTATTTGTTTTAAGGGTGTATTTTCCAATCCTCTGCTCGCGTTATTTGCATTATAGGGAGATATTCCTCTCTCCCCTCCCTCTCTATCTCTTTACCACCATCTTTTACTACTGCTAGTTCCTTCTTTCTCATTTCCTTCGTTTCCCATTTTGTTTCTCTTGCCGTCTCATTTTGCATACTCTCTGCCTTTCCTTTCTGTGTAATAAAATGCCTATATGAAGTTTGAGAACTAATAATACATTTTTTCTAGAACATAAATGAAAATTAAAATATAAGTAAAGCGTTTAAGAGAACAAAATTGGACCTGTTGTACGATCGTCACAGTTGTAAATCCTACACAAATAAGCGTAAAAAACTAAATTACTTACTAAGTATTCTATTGAAAGTTTGGAGCTGAAATGTCTCAAAAAATAATAAGTGAGATATTTGATTATGTTTACTTTCTCTGTGCATACTATGTAGGTACATAGTATATACAGAAGGTATCGTATTGCATAAAGAAATTCTATACCGAGATTTCACCGGAAATGCATTTTTAGGACCCCCTGATTTCCAAAAAAGTATTTTTATTATAAGGTCCGTGTGTCTATGAGCAGCATAGCTCAGAAACGAAAAGTTTGTTAAATGCCAAACTTGATATTTAAGTTTAGTATCTCCAAAGATGCGACACGAAGATTTTCAAGAAAATTCTCCTACCACCACAACAACAACCACAACACAAACAATTTTTTCTTTCAATTTGATTATAAAATATATATATGCTTTCTGTGTATTGCCTTGGAATTGCCTGGTTTGCGGTTTTCATCGTTTCATTGTCATATCGTTCCAACAATCTATTAACCTTAGTTCCAACAGTCACTTCTCTAATTTAAGTCGAGTAATGCTAGTGTGCTGTTTTCATTGTCATTTATCCTTTCATTGTTGTCATACCGTTCCAAGAGTCACTTATCTACCTTATGTGGAGTTTCGAGTTACAAACTGGGGAAGAAACAAAATGAAATGCCGTTTTATTTATGGACGCTCTTTAACTGCTGTGGTTCTCAGCGTCCCATTCTATATTGGGCGTGAAATACCGCTTAATTTTACTCAGATAACTCTCTATAAGGCTTGAGATTCTCTTACGTGCCGTAAATCTACGACACGGTACCCACGGCTTTACTTCCTTTCCGAAGGAAGCCATGCTAAGAATCTTTACGCCCGAAAAAATCCATCGTCTTCCGCTGGGTTTGAACCCACGACCTTGGGTATATGAAGTTAGCATGGTAACCACTACACCACGGAGGGCGACATGAGGAAGAAACATGTGTGAATAGCAACCAGCAAGGAAGAAAACAAGAAAATACTTAACTCTTGGTGAAAAATTAAAAATTCTGGATGAGGTCCACGCTTTCTCATTTATACAGTATTTTAATAGTCTCCCTTGAAAAACGTATGAGGTTCCATTGTAGGTATGTGTATATATAGGGTGTAAATGAACTGTATCGAAATATTTTCACAGAATATGTAGATTATTTAAATAAGTAGTTTGAGAGAGGAGACTTAGAGTCTTTATTGAAATGTCGAAGTAACGGCTATAAGTTTCTGAAGTGCTAGTACGCCACTGGCTGATTTATCAACCATTCGAGAGCATAACGCGAAAAGTGAAGGGACATATTACAGCGTACCTCTCTAGCGTAGTGGTTATGATACTGGCTTTCAAGTGAAAGATAGTTTCCGAGTTCGGGTCTCGTTCACGTATCGCGGCACTTCGTCTGGAATGAAAAAAAATAATAATAAAAACATTTACTCAATGACAAATATCGAACTCATGATCTTTGGGATATCAGCTTCCCCCTTACGCATTAAGCCACCAGGGCAGTTGAAAAAACGCATCCAGACTAGGTTACCTTAAGAACGTAGTTAATGAATGCTCAGTGTTGCGCTGTCAAGTGATTAGTTCGAGATTTTACAGATTTTTAAGACATTAAATCTTGAGAACGCTAGTAACGAGCTGCTAAAAATCGATATTTCTATACTCGGGTTGCAGTTTTATAGATATTCTAAGCCATTTTGTCAACCTGCTTTGCTTTAACACCTATCTATCAGCACCTGATACCCACACGTTTAACGCTTTGTAGTGGCGATATGTTTTTCCGGAGATCATGCATCGCCGATCTCAAATTACTTATATCATTCACGTGCACAATCTCGCAAATTATTTCGGTGTAGTTCATTAACGCCCTGTATATAAATACATAAAGGACAACTTACAATCTAGTGTTTCTACTGGTGTTTTGTGCAAAAATACTGGCTTTGTTTGTGTAATGAGTTTGTTTTGTTTGTGTTCGCAGGTCGTCGAGTAACTTGCTTGCCAAGTCCGCACCGTCAACACCTCAAAGCGAGCGTTTGCAGGCGGGGACGGCCTTTCCTACGTCCTCGCAGACCGCCACCGCTCCCAGGAGCCCTAGCCACGTCTTCAACAGGCATGACAAGTAAGTTATTACACGTCTGCTTCCGTGAAGCTTGGAGAAAACTTTCAGGGCAAACATACGAGAATGAAACAGGGCAGACTAACATAATCAAGAATTCTGACAGTAATTTCATGATTCACATTTTACTGGAACGTCAAGTAATGTCAGGAAAGTAACAAATTCTGATGTATTACACTCACAAGACTTTCTCTAACTGCTCTACAAACAGACTTCTTACAAAATATTCTTCTTCTTTCTACACCATGCAAATTGAGATAAGTATTAGCAGAAAGTGCTTATTACTTAGTTCACTAGAAGGGAACTAAAGGAATCCACTATGCTAAAGCGATAGTCAAATGTTTTAGAAGCTATGGTTATGCGATTGTCATTGCAATTGGCTTCTTAGCTTGGAAACTGTCAACTGTACAACAAAACTGCATATGACATAAATCGTGTGTTTTAACGAGATCTGCATGTTTTGTGTAGTAAGTTTTTGTCTATCTCTTACGGCTTAACCGTTATGCAAAATTCTGCAAATCTGAATAAAGTGCTTTTCAGAGGCTATTGCCAAAAAATATATATTTTATTTGTGTTGTGAATAGTTTTAATGTTCGGTATTTTAATCAAAATCGTTAAGAGCCATTTTTGAGGAAAACAACATTTTCAAAAATGTTTCCATGTAAAGGGTAATTTGGGGTGGGGGTTTTCTTTAAAATCTTCGTGTCTCACCCTTGGAAGATAATTAACTTAAATACAAAGTTTGGTATCTAATGGTATTTTAGTTTTTGAACTATACTGCCCACAGGCATACACACACACGGCCTTTTTCTAAACATACTTTTTTGTATATTCAGGGGGTCTCAAAACAAATATCGGTACCGAATTTTTGGGTACAATACATGACTTTCTTTAGCTGTTCCATTAAGAAACTTTCCTTACATAAGATTATTTTTTTATCCACGTCATGCTAATCAACATTGCCAGAATTTATCTTATTACTTGCTTCCTTGTAAGTAGAAGGGAAGTAAGGGAACACACTAGGTTAAAGCGACAGTAACATCTTTTACAAACCGCTCGCTAAGTGAAAGCAGCTTCTGTTGGCTTGCTAGGAGTAAACAAAAGAGAGATGAAAAGAAAGATGTCTCCCGTTTGAGAAAAGTATATTTACTTTAAACTGAAACCAATAACGAGGGACATCTCGAAAACGGTTAGCTGTACATGACACAACGGTTAAATGTAAGACATAAATTGTGTGTTTTAGTCAGATCTGCATTTCTTGTGTAGTAAGTTTTTGTCTATCTCTTACAGTATACAAAAGTTATCCAGAATGAAGTGGTCTTCAGAGCCTAATCCCAGAAAATTTAAGATATACATTATGTTTGCGTTGAAAATATGTTAAACATTTATGATGGTTTAATAAAAGTCGTTAGAGCCATTTTTGAGAAAACCAAAATTTTCGAAAAATGTTCCACATAAACGGTAGTTGGGGTTGCGGGGCTTTTTTTGAAAATCTTTGTGTTGCATCCTTGGAAGATACTGAACTTAAATACCAAGTTTTTTATTCAATCGAATTTTCGTTTTTCAGCTATGCTGCCCCCCCCCCCCCCCCCCCCCACGTATACAGACACAGGCGCGCACACACACACATGGACATGTTCCTACAAATGCTTTTTTTGTACTCAGGAGTACAAAACATGTATTTCCGGTAATATTTCGCTATCGAATTTTTGGGTGGAATACAATACCTATCTTCTCTATCCACTCTGTACACTGTACATAAAAGGCTACAAAGTACATCCCGAATTGTACTTTGAGGTGTTCAGTTTTCGGCTATTCCTGCTTACGCCAGTTTTCTTACGCATCACGCATATCTGGTCCTAGTGCGAGGCGTGACAGTTGTTTTATCTTCTCCAACTTCTTCTTCTTCTTCTTCTTCTTCTTTGTAGTTTAACGTCATTTAACCTAGTTGGTCATATCGGACGATGAATGAAATTGGTGAAATGATGCTCAAAAGCTCTCGGGTCCATAGAGCTTAAAGTTACTCGACATTCGTCTTCTCAGGATAAGGGAAAAACCCCAAAGAAACCTTATCCGGGTAACTTACCCTAAGCGAGATTCGAACTCACGACCTGTTGAATGTGAAATAGACACGCTACCACCACACTACCCAGGCGGGCTCCAACTTCTTGGCGTTGATGTTCTGCCGCGAAAGAGCTGCAGGTTCGAATCCCGCTGTGGGCATAGATCTTTAGTGCTGTGTGTTTCTGTGTTAGTGTACTATATAAGTCATTATATCCTGATAGCCAAGTAGGTTTCGCTGAAGGCGTATCTGTTTTAGAAAAAAAGTTGATTTATGCCGATAATTTGAATTGCTTTCTCACAGAAACCGTGTGTAGGACAGGAGTTGGATAGCTAGTGAGATGAAAAATTCAGTATCATAGCTGGGAATGAACCACGGTTCTCCCGGTTTCTAGCGGTTGCTCTACCACTGAGTTACCATGGCAACATGCCGGCATAGCATTGAATTTCTCAACTGACTCGCATGTTTCCCGGTAAACCATACAAGGTGATCTCAAATTATTTTGAGCTGACAACCGCAAATGCCTACTTACACTGTTGTAAGTACTTTAAGTCCCAGGATTCATAGTTTTAGCCAACTATTATGGACAATTATAATAAGTTTAATTGATTTCTCAGAGAAACCGTGTGTAGAACAGGAGTTGGATAAGTAGAGTCAGACTGAAAAATTCAATTTACTGCTATATACATTCAATTCATTTATGCTATTGTTTTTATTGAGGGTAGGACTTTGTGTCGTGGTATTAAATATCCAATTCCGATATTAACTTGGCGATTGAGGAAAACCTCGAAAAAAATTCTCTCAGATTGGTGAGCCCATGTGATTTGAATCAAGGATCTCCCAAATGTGAGCCACATACTTTACCAGCTGAGCCAAAATGTACTCTAGTACTTATTACTTGATTTTGTTATCCATTCCCAATGCAGGGTTGCCAGATGGGGAAGATTCCCCCCCCCCCCAATTGGAATTATTCTCTGTTGGGGAAGTTTCGGGGAAAGAATAGTAGTGAGGAAATTCAGTGCAACAGCGGGGTGTTTTGGGAGGTTTGGTAAAATAAATAGATAAACCCGTGACATAAGAGTTCCATGTTTATCAAGAAATTCGACTGAACGCCACACCGACAATGTGAATCGCTCTGAATGACAATATCAACAAACAACAATCACTTTTATCAAGGTGTCGCGGACATGTCTGTTCTGTAATTTAACCCCTTTTATGAGAAATCAACAACAACGCGGTCGCTGCTGCTTATCAGAACATAGCCTTGGTAGTGTGTGTGAATGCAGTGCAGAGAGGATTCTTAGCTCTTAATATCAATGTGTTTTGCTTGGTGCTGTGTGAAAGGCCAAAAACATTTGAAGGGAAATAAGGAAAGCATGGAAGACAGATCCGGAACTTTCAGGTATGTAAAACTGAATGACTCCATCTGTTGCAAACTTAAGGGTTTAAAATTAAAAAAAAAAAAAAAAAACACATAAGTATCTTTTATAAACAAAATGAAAGTCCATATTTTGTATGTGTGTCTATCGGCACCTATATCAGCGTGTAATGATATTGCTGATTGTCATTTTATTATCAGGAAATACTCCAAGTATTAGAGGTAGTAGTTAGGAGAACTGGTAAAAAACTAGGAACTATTTGGGAGATTTTTGTACTCCGTCGGGGAAAATGTATATTTTTGATTTGGTAACTGTCGCCATGTAATGTTAACATCTTGACCTAAATGCTAAACTAACTAAAGGTAAATTTTTGCAATTCAAATCAACCAAATTTCTCGTAGACATATTTTAGAGACACTCAGTAGCCAGAAGACCTGCAGGAAACTTTTATCACTGGTTCTCAGTTGTGCTCTACAAGCCCATGCTTACATCAGGTCTTCAACAAGCCAAACAAACCTAAAGTGAAGTCTAAATGCGAACGTTTTTAACATCTGACGATCACTACTTCCGTCTACATAGGTCATCATGGACAATACGTGTTCGAGCGTTATCCGCTATATGAGGAACCGCTTAGTTTTGTCACGAGATTTGCCAAATCTCTCAACAGGATTAGGATTAATCACGGTCACCGCACTTAAGCCGTTAGAATCCTTTGCAACTTGCGTGACCATATTTTCATAAAGATGGACGCCCGAAGTCTCTCGGGTCCAACCCTTGCCGGTCCCCGTAGCCGCGCTCGCTAAAGTGTCTCGCTTTGGTGCTTCGCGGCGCACGGGATCGTGGGTTCGAGTCCCGCCTTGGGCATGGTTGTTTCTGTGTTTGTAAATGTGTATGTGTCTGTGTAAAAGGAAAAACGAATAGGTCAACTAAGGAAATTTAGAAACTAGAAAAAAAGAGGTAAAAAGGAATACAGCGCCGGAGTCCTGACAAGCCTCCGGGGCTGTATTTTTTTTTATTGTTAAAAAAAAAAAAAAACCACGAGGCTCAAGCCTCCAGGAGATCTCCGAAGAGCCCCTAGCCCGAAAGCATGTGAAGGTGGGTACCGATCGGGCGATACGCCAACAATTCAGGGAGGAACATGTACAGCATCAAGCCATAATCCGTCGCCTGATGCTTCAACCCGGAAATAATTACAAGGAAGAGATGGAAACAGAAAATTATGGACAAGAAAATTCGGGGTATGTAATAAACCTTCACATATTCGCCTTGGCACCCGTAGAAACCCAGTTGGTCAGGAAGGCTAGCCACAATTATCAAATCCACCACCTATGGCGTCACGGCGCCACCGGTAGGTACCTACCACGGGAAAAATGCCCTTTGTGAATGGGAGTTCCAGTTCACTTTCCCTTGCAGCTCTGCGGCGTTGATAGTGGAGCAGTCTCTGCAATTGAAGTGTCCTTAGCATTGCTTTCTTCGGAAAGGTCCTGTGTCGGGGTTTGCGGAACGTAAAAGATCCTCAAGCCTGATAAAGAGATCTTTGAGCAAAAGCAGTGGCGGCTCGTAGATTAAAAATTCAGGTGTTCACAAAATCAGCAATTTACCACCGCCGCAGCCGCTGCCGCTAATGCTACCGCCGTCGCCGCAACATCAAATCCAGTAATATTAGAAACAATAATAGTGCCTAATAACAAGAATTATAAATTTGTTACGCAAATCGTCTCCCACCCAGTATTGTAAAGGTGTTGAATTTCTTAGTCTTCGAGAGTTAACAGCAATATGAGGTGATGAAGGGTCGAAGTCCTTTGATGCAGTTCATGTGAAGAATGGTATTTGCAGTGAATAATATTTACATTGTTTGAATTAAGCAATTAACACCAAATTCCACGCGCCGGTTTTTCAAATATACAAACTTTTCTATCACTCGGTGATTAAAGTATTTTATACTGTTGACCAGTTTCTTCTTAATAGCAAGCATTACCAGTGCTGAAAGTCGGTCTTCACCCATCGTATTCCTAGTAAAGGTTTCAATTCTTTTATTGTGGAAAAGCATATTTCTGGTTCTGATGTAGTCAGGGTCATAATGATAACAATCTTCGGAAAAGTTCTGTCATTGAGGTTGTTTTCTGTTTTGTACTGCTTAACTCTCAAATAAAAAGCAAATTACTAAGAAAAATAGCGCGTCTTACAAAGACTGCAGTTGCACTTCCGGATAGTTTCAACTAAATCTCAAAGATAGCAGCACCTCCTGCTGATAAACAGAACCCTGGAGGTGTTAATGTGCACAGTCGCACTGTGCTCATTTCTGGCTGTAAAATTCCGAGCTGCTTTGTTACCCGCGCAGAGCTGCTAAACGTTGATTACACGCTAACACACGAGGCCTGTGCTACAAGCGTTGTTGCCACATACTCGGGTTCTCGGCTGTGTTCAATCCGAAGAGAGCAGAGCGCGGTATATTTAAACAAGTGGCACAGGAGAGCACATTTTATTAAATTTTCCTGAAAGAGAAAAAGGAGATCCACTAAGAAATATTGGAGGTTCACGTGCTCTTGTGCTCCTACACAGCAGCCGCCGCTGAGCAAAAGTAAGCACCGTATAGAATGGGAAGCATCACGGTTAAAGGGCATGCATAAATAACACTCAAGTTTAATGTTAACCACTGGAATACACCACACACATGCCTTCTTTGTAGTGCCACTGTGGCCCTTGGAAGGCAGGAAACTTCCAGAGGACATGACCAGATACTTACGTTTGCAACAACGGGATCCCTAACCATTTCAGATTAAGGACAATGCTGATGCCGGTTTTACTCAGCACAGATTCCACCGACCCATAACAACACACCAATCGCCGTGGCCTGGTCCTACAACCCTAGGAGCCAGGAGCCAGGAGCAGGAACTAGTCGCCCGAGTGTACTCGGGCGGGGGCAAATCACCACGGTACCTATCCGCTTTTCTTGCGGATTTACCCGTGTGATATAAAAGATGTAGTCTTATGCAAGCGTTTTTGTCAATGTCAAAGTAATTGGGCAGGGTGTTCCCTCTGTGCAGCCGGCGCGGGCTGGTTTACCTATCTGAGTGGCCACCCACCCAGAGAGGGACCAGGCCCGATGCTGCTTACCTTGGCCAGCCACTTGCGGGCTGTCAAGGAAAGCAGTGCCGGCTAGCGGGGGACCTGAAGGGATATAGGTACGGGGTGGGGGAAGCCAGTGTTGCAGATCTGGTCAGAGTACAACTGGATGGTCACCCGTCCGAGTCGTGACCATGCCCGATGCTGCTTAACTTGGCGGGTAGAACAATAAAGGGAGAGGCGGCCGGAAAACTACCATCCCAAGGCGTCCTTGGGAAGGCGGTAGCTTACGCGTCTCCTTGGTAGCGTGTGGTCGTAAAGACCGAGAGTGTTCACCTGGGGATTTGGGTGGGGAGCAAGTTTAGTGTATATTGTGCGAGCTCTTTCTCGCACAACGTCCACTATGTAAGGGATTCCGGAGTGGGAATGGAGAATGTGGGACGGGAATCTGCGGTCTGTGCCGTATATCATCCTCAATGCCCTGTTCTGCACGGCCTGCAGCCTGCGGATGGTGGAACGAGCCACCGAACCCCGAAACACATTTAAAAGTAAAGATGAGGAAACTCATAGCTAAGATCCACCTCAGCATTCGCTCATCGATCTGGTGAGGGGAGTGGAACTCTGATGTGTTCCATTCACATGACTTCCTCTAGCTGTTCCACAAAAACGCTTTCCTTATAAAAGATTTTTATCTATCATGCTAATCGAGATAAACATTAGAAAAAATTACCTTATTACTTGTTTCCTTGTTAGTAGGAGGGATATAGGGCTAAAGAGATAGTAAACATTTTAAAAGCTATGTAACAATTGAAATTCGGTTCTGTTTTACATTCCCGTGAGTTATAGAAAGTTGACCCCGCGCTTGGGAAAAGTTTAAGTACTTTAAAATTGAAACCAATAACAAGAAATATCTTGAAAACGGTTAATTCTACAAAATAAAAAATAAATACATTAGGAAAAATGTAATAAAAATGTATATCACATCAATTTTGTGTTTTTAGAGATCTACATTTTTTGTGTAGTAGGTTTTTCTCTATCTTTTCAGTTTGCCAATTATAAAAACGTCATGAAGAAGTCTTCAGAGGCTATTCTCAGATATGAATTTTATTTATCATAAATATCTGTAGTATGCGGTATTTTAATCAAAATCTTTAGAGGCGTTTACTTAACTTAAATATCAAGTTTGGTATTTAACAGACTTTTCGTTTCTGAGATATGTTGTCCTCACAGGCAGTCAGATAGGCACATTGACCTTTTTAAAAAATATTTTTTTGGGGAGGGGGGATCAAGGAGTCTCAAAACATATATTTTCGACGGAATCTCAGTATCGTATTTTTGGATGAAATACACTACCTTCTCTATTTACTACGTACGTTGTACATATGTGCTAGAGAAAATATATAAAAAACAAACCCCCAAGGACAGAGTGGACGGCCCAACAGGAATTAAAGCTCCTGAAAGCGGCACACCCCACAAGTTACCGCGGGCCATTTTGCTCAGCGCTTTTACGTTGTTCAGATTAGAAATCAAGAGTGTAGATAACTGGGAAGATTGTCAATATTGGGGCCTGTGTTATGTCATCATAATTTTCCCTTTATTATCTTCTGAACAAACCCATAACACACCTACCAGCGTCTCACACATTCTGATAGTCATTGACGCAAAAGCAATACTTTGATTAGATAATTTTCCTCTCCGGAAACGCATTCTAGACAACAAAATCATAGCAGGGATGCTCCTGCTGTACTTTATCTAATCATCAGTCACCTTGCAAAGAGGTTATGTAAATTGAAATTGCGTTAGAGGGAGTGAACAACTGGTTTGTCTGGTGTCGAGATCCTGCCTCTGTCCTTGACTTCTCCCATTCAGGTGAATGAACCAAGGATAGTCCAAATTATTGTCCCAGTAATCAAACGTCCCAGTAATGAATTAGAGTATTTTATGTTATGGTACCTTAAGGTGTTTCAAATGGTGGTAAGCTCTAACCTGTTGTTTAAGAGGACTAACCTGTGAACATTTCAAATTCAATGTTTCTTAAGCAATTACCTACGCTAATTTTTTATTTCAATTCCGATTCTGTATCCAAAAAAAAAAGCATTTTTAGAAAAAGGTCCGTGTGTGTCAGTGTGACTATGAACACGATAATTCAAAAACGAAAAATCGGTAAAATACCAAAATTGGTATTTAAGTTTAGTATATTCCAGGAATGCGACACGAAGATTTTGAGAAAAATCCCCCCACTCCAAACACCCTTTACATGGAAAAACATTTAAAAAAATTGATTTTCTCAAAAATGACTCTAACGATTTTGATTAAAATATTAAACATATTTATATGGCAAATAAAATGTATATCTTGAATTTTCTCGGAATAGTCTCTAAATCTTTATTCTGGATGAATTTTGATGAACTTTGCATAACTGGTAAACCGCAAGAGATAGATAAAAACTTACTACACAAAAATGTATATCACGTTAAAACACACTACATTATACACGTTTTTTTTTTCTCTCTTTTTTTTATCCTGGGACGTTCCTTGTAATTTGTTTCAGATTTAATAATATAAAACTTTTTTCACCGGAAAATTGTCAACTCCTGGCCCTGCATAGAGACGGATTTCAGCCACTAGCAACCGAAAGATTTGACTATCGTTTTAGCTTAGTGTATTCCCTTATTTTCCTTTTTCTTACAAGGAAGCAAGTAATTAAGACAATTTCTGCTACTGTTTATCTCTATTATCATATAGTATATAGAAGAATAACCTTTGTACAATGTGTTACAGTGTTGTAGAGAAAGTCATGTGAATGGAACACAGATTTTTTACCACATACCTCAATTGCTAAGTATAACAAATTCCGAGCTCGCCTGGGTAGTGTGGTGGTAGCGTGTCTGCTTCATGTTCAAAAGGTTGTGAGTTGGAATCTCGCTTAGGGTGAGTTGTCCGGATAAGGTTTTTTCGGGGTTTTCCCTTATCCTGAGAAGACGAATGTCGAGTAACTTTAAGCTCCATGGACCCCGAGATCATTTGATCATCATTTCACCTTCCGATATGACCAACTAGGTGAAAGGATGTAAAGCTTTAAAAAAGAAAAAACTAATTCCGAAATATTGAGACAAATGCATCAAGTAGTTTTTGAAAAAAAAAATAGTTTTTTAACTACTCTATCAAAAGAGCTCCTTGCACTTCAGTTTTCAAAATTTTAAAACATAGCTTCATATTTACATTCCGGGAATATCACTTTAAACAAATATTGGGTGAGTTTCAAATTAATTAAGTTACTGCAGCAAAAGTTATAATAAGTAATTCGTTCATACTGTTTTAATTATGTTTGTTGATTAATTTTGTTAATACAAATATATAATTAATTTTACGTACCTAGAATATTATTTCGATAAATTTTGTTTATTATGATATTAAGGTTCTCTGATAGACAAATCTTTGATTGGTTGAAATGTGCACCGCAAGGAGCATTTCCAGGATTTGCATGCGTTGGAAAATACACTTAAAAAGAAGCACGCCGTGGTGAGAATCCTTTATCGAAAGATTTTACTATTCATGGATAAATACAGTTCTCATTCAGCAGAAAAAGAACGGAATACACTATGCATAACTGCTATTAGGAATATTGAATATAAAAACGAGCTCCATGTTATAATATTTTTGTTCCCATGTTACAAATGTAGTTCACTTATATATTACAGTTCTTGCTGTTGTGATGGTGCGTGGAAGTGTATTTAGAAAATGAATATTAACATATTATAGAAATAACATTTTGAGGTCTCCTGAACTCAAACAGGTTTGGAAAAAGCCTGATATGTTACATGCAAACGATTTTCTGTATATATTCTGCAACAAACTATTCTTGCAAAAGATTTTTCAATCTGCTTCATGCTAATCAACTGAAACATTAGCAAAAATCTGATGTGTTACACTCACATGACTTTCTCTAGCCGTTCTACAAATTTCTTACATAAGATTATTCTTCTTTCTGCACCTTGTTAATCGAGGTATTCAGCACAATGTTCTTATTACTTAGTTCCTTATAAGTAGGAAGATAATAAGGGAATACACTAGGCTAAATCGATAGACAAATGTTTTATAATCTGTCGTTATGCAATTGTCATTACAAATGGCTTCCTTTCTTGGCCAGGAGTAGAACAAAAGAAAAACGGACACTCCCGTCTGAGAAAAGTATAAGTACTTCACAATTGAAACTAATAACAATGAATACCTCGAAAACGGTAAGCTCCACGAAAAAAATGTATATGACGTAAATTGTGTATCTTAACAAAGCCTACATTTTTTGTATAGTAACTTTTTGTCTATATCTTACGGTTTATTAGTTATGCCAAATTAAGCAAAATTCATTCAGAATAAACAGGTCTTTAGAAGTTATACCCAGAAATTTCAAGATATACATTTTATTTTTCAGGTAAATATCTTTAATATACGATATTTTAATCAAAATCGTTAGAGCCATTTTTAAGAAAATCAAAATCTTCGTGTCGCATCCCTGGAAGATACTGAACTTAAATACCAAGTTTGGTATGTTAGCTACTTTTCGTTTTTGAGTTATCATGTTCACAGATACACGGACACACACACACACACGGACCTTTTTCTGGATATGCTTTTTTTGGATTCAGGGGGTCCTAAAACATGTATTTCCGGTGAAATCTCGACATCGAATTTTTGGGTGGAATGCAATACTTCTCTATCCCTATGTACATTGTATATACGGGGCAAGAGAAAGTAAAAATGAGTTTATTACATATTTTCTTATTAGCTCAGGGGCAAAATCATTCAATAGGCTTAAGCGACAATCAATTCTAAGTGCAGTGACCTTGAAATTCCTTTCTATTCGCATAACCAGGATGAGGAAAAAAGAAGAAAGAAAAATAAAGCGACCGACACTTCTCATTTGAGAAAAGTATACGTTTTGGGGAAATTACAAGGAATACTTCGTCAATGTTAATTCCACAAAAAATGTACGTACATAAATTGTGTGTTTTATCAAGAGTCATATGCTTTGAGTATTAAGATTTTGTTTATATATACAAAAGTCATCCAGAATGAAGAAGACTTCAGAGAAATACTCTCAGAAAATTCAAGATATATACCTATTTTATTTGTCATGTAAATGTCTTTAATTTACCATTTTTGAGATAATCAAACATTTTGAATAATCTTCTAACTTAAAATGTAACTGAAAAGCACTGAACTTAAATACCAAGTTTGGTACTTAGCATTTTTTCGTTTTTGAGCTATGCTGTTCATAGAGACACAGATAAGAAACATGCATATAATGCTTTTATTTAAGGGGTTCTCAAATCTTGAAGTCTCAGTATCGACAGTATCGAATTTCTGGTAATGCAATATCTTTTTGCATTGTATGTAAAAAAAATATGTGTTCCATTCACATGACTTTCTCTATATCTCTGCAACAAACTATTAAAACGCTTATGCTTTTATTTACTTCATGCTAATCGAGAACAAATTAGCAGAAATAGTCTTATTACTTGCTTCCTTGTAGGTAGAAGCGAAATAAGGGAGCACCATAGCTTAAAGTGATAGTCAAAAACTGGTTGCTATGTGACTGAAGTTCCTTTGTTTGAATGGACAGGAGTTGAAAATTCCTGTATGAGAAAAGTTTTTCAAAGCTGAAACCAAAAACAAGGAATATCTCAAAAACGAACAACCCCACTAAAAAAATGTATATAACATAAATTGTGTGCTTTAATGTGCTCTATATTTTTTGTGTGGTAAGTTTTTGTTCATCTCTTACAGCTTAGCAGTTATGCAAAATTCCGTAAAATGCATCCAGAATAAAGTAGTCTTCAGAGGCTATTCCCAGAAAATTCAAGATATACACTTTATTTTACGGCTAAAATCTTTAATATACGATATTTTAATGCAAATCGTTAGAGATATTTTTGAGAAAATCAAATTTCTCGAAAAGAGTTCCATGTACAGGGTAGCTCGTGGTGGGGGGATTTTCTTGAAAATCTTCGTGTCGCATCCTTGGAAGACACCAAACACACACATACACACAGACACACGTACGGAAATTTGTCTAAAAGTGTTTTTTATTCAGAGGCTCTCAAAACATGTATTTCCGATGAAATCTCAGTATCGAATTTTTGGGTGCATTACAATACCTTTTCTATGCACTATGTATATAGTACGCGTACAGAAAGTAAAAGGTTCGTGGGTATTGTAACGATATAAAAACGAAAATGTAGTAAGTTTCATAAAAATGCCCCAAATGCTGTGTATATTTATTATTACTTTTATTTTATCATAAACGGCTCTTAATGCTTTTATTACAATATCATATGCTTTGAGATATTGACCATGAAGTGTAATATGTATATTTTGAATGTTGTGGAAAGAGACTGCGAGATCCTCTACTTGTCTTCGTTTTTTATAACCGGGAAACTATAAGAAAGAAAAGATAGACAAAAGCTTACTACAGAAAACTATTGTCAAAAATCTGATGTGTACCATTCACATGACGTTCTCTATATCCCTGCAACAAATGATTCTTAAAAAGCTTATACTTCTATTTACTTTATGCTAATCAGAAAAAATTAGCAGAAATAGTCTTATTACTTGCTTCCTTGTAAGTAGAAGCGAAATAAGGGACTACCCAAGGTTAAAGTGATAGTCAAAAGCTGGTTGCTATGTCAATGAAGTTCCTTTGTTTACATGGATAGGAGTTGACAAGTTCCTGTATGAGAAAAATATAAGTTTTTCATAACAGAAACCAAAAATAAGGAATGTCTCAAAAACTAACTCCACGAAAAAAATGTATATAACATAAATTGTGTGTTTTAATGTGCTCTACATTTTTTGTGTAGTAAGTTTTTGTCAATCTCTTACGGTTTAGCAGTTATTCAAAATTCAGTAAAATTCATCCAGAATAAACTAGTGTTGAGGCTATTCCCAGAAAATGCAAGATATACATTTTATTTGTCAGGTAAATAAATATCTTTAATATATAAATTTTAATCAAAATCGTTAGAGCCATTTTTGAGAAAATCAAAATTTTCGAAAAACGTTCCATGTAAAGGGTAGTTGGGGGTGGGGGGATTTTTCTCAAAATCTTCGTATCGCATCCCTGGAAGATACTAAACTTAAATACCAAGTTTGGTGTTTTACCGGCTTTTCGTTTTTGAGTTATCGTGTTCACAGACACACGGACACACACACACACACACACACACACACACACACACACACACACACACACACACACACACACACACACACACGGACCTTTTTGTGAAAATGCTTTTTTTGGATATTGGGGACCCTAAAACATATATTTCCGGTGAAATCTCGGTATCGAATTTTTTGGTGGAGTGCAATACCTTCTCTATACACTTTGTACATAGTGCGTATAGAGAAAGTAAAAATAAATTCCCGAACATCAGCGGTAACGTAAGACACCATGTTTAATCCTCTGCAGGTATTTCAAAATAAAGTGTTAAGGCTCATAGAGAATGCACCTTGGTATATCAGAAACTTTCAGATATATCATGAACTTGGACTCAGTACCGTCTCTGCACAAATTCCATGTCAGGCTCGCACGTTTTTTATCATATTCACTCACTACCTGGCGCAGTGCACACAGTTCTCGTTGGGACAGAAATCTGATACAGTTCCTCGGATAAAAAGTTGTCTCCCACAGGATTTGCTGTTTTCTTCAGGAAGTGATTCCGAGAAAGAAGACTCACTGAATGAATGTGTGAATTGTCACTTTTAGTATTAATGTATTTTATTTCAATTCTGTATAGCATCTTAATGCTGAACGAATCGAAATAAGTAAATAATAACAAATCTGATGTGCTCCATTCACATGACTTTCTCTATCTCTACAACAAATTATTGTTAAAAAGCTTATGCTTCTATTTACTTCATTTTAATCGACAAAAATAGCAGAAATAGTCTTATTACTTGCTTCCTTATAAGTAGAAGGGAAATAAAGGAGTACTAAACTGATAACCATAAGCTGGTTGCTATATGACTGAAGTCCCTTTGTTTGTATTGACAGGAATTTGTATGAGAAAAGTTAAATTTTTTCAAAGCTGAAACCAAAAACAAGGAATATGTCAAAAACGATCAACTCCACGAAAAAAATATACATGACATAAATTAATGTGCTCTACATTTTTTGTGTGTTAAGTGTATGTCCATCTCTTACGGTTTAGCAGTTATGCAAAATTCCGTAAAATTTATCCAGAATAAAGTAATCTTCAGAGGCTATTCCCAGAAAAATCAAGATATACATTTTATTTGTCAGGTAAATATCTTTAATATTTGATATTTTAATCAAAATCGTTAGAGCCATTTTTAAGAAAATCAAAATTTTCGGAAAAAGTTCCATGTAAAGGGTAGCTGGGGGTTGGGGGAATTTTCTTGCAAATCTTCGTGTCGTATCCTTGGAAGATACCAAACTTAAATACCAAGTTTGGTATTTAATGGTCTTTTCGTTTTTGAGCTATATACATACACGGATCTTTTTGTAAAAATGCTTTTTTTAGATTCAGGGGGACCCAAAACATATATTTCCGGTGAAATTTCTATACCTTCTCTATACACTATGTACATAGTACATGTAGAGAAAGTAAAAAGTCGTGTGTTTACAGTTTTATACTGAGCCTGTATGCTTTGAACTTGTATCAACTTTGCTTTTCTTTTTTTTTTTTTCTTTCCGTCGCAGGAGCTCGTGACCATGCCTCAGAATCCTGTTTGTTATATAAACAATTGAATGCACTTTCTGTATGTTGCGAGTAACTGTTTATTGCTTAATTTGAAAATATTTCTCGATCAAATGCACAATCAGTAATATGATATGGATAAATGAATATGTATGGTAATAATAAGGAACACATCTTTATGTTAAAGCTATTTTAAATTTTAGTACACCGTCTTTGAAGGTAAATGAAGCGACATGAAACAAATCTGACGTGTTCCATTCACATAACTTTCTCTAGTTCCATGTACAAACTATTCTTACAAAAGATTACTCATCTGCATCATGCTAATCGAGATAAACGTCAGAAGTAGTCTCATTACTTAATTCATTGTAAATAGAAGAGAAATAAAGCCATAATCATATCTTTTAAAAGCTGATCGCTATATGAAACAATTGAGGTTCCGTTCGCTTTGTGTGGTTTGAGAAAGGTTCGTTAGTTGAAATTGAAACCAATAACAAGAATATCTTGGTCAACTCTACAAGAAAATTGGATATGACATAAATTATGTGTTTTAACAAAATCAATATTTTTGTGTTAACCGTTATGCAAAATTCTGCAAAACTTTTCAAAAATAAAGAGGTTTTCAAAGATTAATCCCAGGAAATTTAAATATGTATTTTATTTGTGGTATAAAGTCTTTATATACGGTATTTTAATCAAAATCGTTAGAGCAATTTTTGAGAAAAACAAAATTTTCAATTATTTTCCATATAAAGGGTAGTTTTGGTGAGGGATTTTCTTGAATACCACTAAAAATTTAATCAACTAAAAGGGAATATACATTTATTCCAAAGAATATGTCAAATTTAAACGTTCAAAACGTTCATTTTTACTATAACCTTGATTTTCATTTTTGAAAAGTTATTCTCTCAGGAAGTTAGGTTCCGAGGATATTTTCCATTATAATTTTACTGTATAGCTTTGCGACACAATTGAAATTTGTAGAATTTGGAAATATCATCGAGTTTCCTTAAATATCAATAGTTTTATTTGCATGGTTTTGACCATGTGAAACATAACTAAATAAAATCATGTTAATACTTTCTCTATACGTACTATGTACATAGTGTATAGAGAAGGTATTGCACTTAACCCAAAAATTCAATACCGAGATTTCACCGGAAATATATGTTTTAGGGTCCCCTGTATCCAAAAAAAGCATTTTCACAAAAAGGTCCGTGTGTGTGTGTGTCCTTGTGTCTGTGAACACGATAACTCAAAAACAAAAGGTCAGTAAAATATCAAACTTGGCATTTAAGATTAGTATCTTCCAGGGATGCGACACGAAGATTTTGAGAAAAACCCCATCACCCCTAACTACCTTTTACATGGAACTTTTTTCGAAAATTTTGATTTTCGCAAAAATGGCTCTAACGATTTTGATTAAAATATCATATATTAAAGATATTTACCTGACAAACAAAATGTATATCTTGAGTTTTCTGGGAATAGCCTCTGAAGACTACTTTATTCTGAACGAATTTTACGGAATTTTGCATAACTGCTAAACCGTAAGAGATGGACAAAAACGTACTACACAAGAAAAGTAGAGCACGTTAAAACACATAAATTATGTAATATACATTTTGTTCGTGGAGTTAATCGTTTTTGAGACATTCCTTGTTTTTGGTTTCTGCTTTGAAAAACTAATGCTTTTCTCATATAGGAATTTGTCAACTCCTGTCCATACAAACAAAGGAACTTCAGTCACATAGCAGAAATTCATGTGAATGGAACACATCAGATTTTTAAGTTCATCGCTGTGAATAAGGCTTCTGAGATTCTTTCTTTGAAGTACTTTTTTATCGTATTTTCGCTTAGTTGTGATTAACATTTCAATATATTGTGACCTCGATGTTTGGCGTTTTGAATAGAAAATACTTCATTCTGATGCTGAGTAAGTTCGCATCTTCAGTAGCATCACAGTTCAGGCATGTTAGTTTATTCCGACCTCAAAGTATGTCGATAGACGTCCTCATGGTCGCCTGTTTGTAGACTTATACATATATGCTGGATTTTTGGCTTTATGTTTACTTTCTCTACATATCTAGTGTATAGTAAATAAGTAAGGAAGGTATTGATGCCGAGATTTCACCGGAAATACACATTTTTCGGGCCCTCTGTATAAAAAAAGCATTTTTGGGAAAATATTCGTGTATGCATGTGTCTATGAACACGATATCTCAAAAACGAAAAGTCAGTAAAATACTGAACTTGGTTTATAAGTTTAGTATCTTCCAAGGATTCGACACGAAAATTTTGAGGAAGATCTCCAACTCCAAACTACCCTTTACATGGAAAAAAATTTCGAAAATTTTTATTTTCTCAAAAATGGATATAAGCGTTTTATTAAAATACCGTATATTAAGGATATTTACATGACAAATAAAATGTATGACCTTTTTATTCTGGATTAATTTTGCTGAATTTTTCATAAATGGAAAATCGTAAGACTACTCAGAGAAAATGAAGATCTTGTTAAAACACACGTTTTGTGTGTGTGTGTGTGTGTGTATGTGTGTGTGTGTGTGTGTGTGTGTGTGTGTGTGGAGATGACCGTTTTTGAGATATTCCTTGTTATTGGTTTCAGTTTTAAAATATAAACTTTTCACATACGGGAATTTGTCAACTCCTGGCCATGCAAAGAAACGGATTTCTTCCATATTGTAACCAACTTTAAAATATTTAATTATCGCTTTAGTCTAGTAATCTACCCTTATTTCCCTTCTGCTTACAAGAAAACAAGTAATAAGACCATTTCTGCTAATGTCTATCTCGATTGGCATGAAGTAGATAGAGGAATAAGCTTTTTATCAGTAATTTGTTACCGAGAGGTAGAGAAAGTCATCTGAATGGAACACACATTCTTACTTTCTCTACACTTACTATGTACTAGTGTATAGAGAAGGTATTGTAATGCACCCAAAAATTCGATACCGAGATTTCACCGAAAATATATGTTTTGAGACCCCCTGAATAAAAAAAAACGCTTTTAGAAAAATGTCCGTGTGTGTGTGTGTGTGTGTGTGTGTGTGTCTGTGGGCAGCATAGCTAAAAAACGAACAGACCGTTAAAAATCAAACTTGGTATTTAGGTTTGGTATCTTCCAAGGATGCGACACGAAGATTTTCAAGAAAATCTCCCCACCCCCAACTACGCTTTACACGGAACTTTTTTCGAAAATTTTGATTTCATCAAAAATGGCTCTAATGATTTTGATTAAAATATCATATTTTAAAGATATTTACACGACAAATAAAATGTATATCTTGAATTTTCTGGGAATAGCCTCTGAAGACTATTTTATTTTGGATGAATTTTACGGGATTTTGCATAACTGCTAAACCGTAAGAGATAGACAAAAACTTACCACGCAGAAAATATAGAGCACATTAAAACACACAAAATATGTTATATAATTTTTGATTGTTTTTAAAACATTCCATGTTTTTAGTTTCAGCTTTGAAAAACTTATACTTTTATCATACAGGAATTTGTCAACTCGTGTCCATACAAAGGAACTTCTGTCACATAGCAACCAGCTTTTGACTATTTCTTTAACCAATGAGTATCCCTAATTTTGCTTCTAGTTATGAGGTATTTCTGATAATTTTTTCTCAATTAGCATCAAGTAAATAGAAGCTTAAGCTTGTTAACAATAATTTGTTGCAGAGATGTAGAGAAAGTCATGTGAATGGAATACATAAGATTTTCTTCGTTATCGGTGAATATCTTTAGCTGCTTTTTAATGTCTTTTGTCTCACTCAGGAACATGTCAACAATCTCATCTCTGGGGACTATTCATTGTCTTTCTTTGTGAAAGTCCAGTTTTCGCATCTGTACAAGGAAGATGGGACAGTTACTGCTTTATAAAACTGTTAGTCTTATTTTTTTCTAGCTTTATCTACAAATTTAATTGTTGTACATAAATAAGTGAGTTTTTACTTTCTCTATACGTACTATGTACATAGTGTATAAAGAAGGTATTGCACTCCACCAAAAAATTCGATACCGAGATTTCACCGGAAATATATGTTTTAGGGTCCCCTGTATCCAAAAGAAGTATTTTCAGAAAAAGGTCCGTGTGTCAGTGTGTCCGTGTGTCTGTGAATACGATAACTCAAAAACGGAAAGTCGGTAAAATACAAAACTTGATATTTAAGTTTAGTGTCTTCCAGGGATGCGACACGAAGATTTTGAGAAAAATCCCCCCACCGCAAACTACCTTTTAATTTTGATTTTCTAAAAAATGGCTCTAACGACTTTGATTAAAATATCATATATTAAAGATATTTACCTGACAAATAAAATGTATAGTTTGAATTTTCTGGGAATAGGCTCTGAAGACTGCTTTATTCTGGATGAATCTTGCATAACTACTAAACCGTAAGAGATGGACAAAAACTTAACACAAAAAAATTTAGAGCACGTTAAAACACACAATTTATATTATATACATATTTTTCGTTTTTGAGATATTCCTTTTTCTTGGTTTCAGCTTTGAAAAACGTATACTTTTCTCATATAGGAATTTGTCAATTCTTGTCCATACAAACAAAGGAACATCAGTTACATAGCAACCAGCTTTTGGCTTTCACTTTAACCTATGGTACTCCCTTATTTCGCTTCTACTTACGATAAAGCAAGAAATAAGACTATTTCTGCTAATTTTTCTCAATTAGCATGAAATAAATAAAAGAAAAGCTTATTAACAATAATTTGTTACAGAGATATAGAGAAAGTCATGTGAATGGAACACATCAGATTTTTTAATTTTCTTTTGCAACAATATTAATTAAAATCGAGTTTGGTAACAACAATTTTGGTGCGCAACCTTGAGCATCAAGCTTGACATGAAGAGGCCTCAAGTTTACGTTTGTGATGCACTCAAAAGCACCGTTTCTTGCAAATAAACAGCTTCTAGAGTACGTCCACAAGGACTTAACCACTCATTCCACTAATTGATGGCTAAGCTAATAGCTTTAAAGACCCTTTGCTTTTAGAGAGGTGTTTGTGATTTCGTAATGGACTTGATGGAAGGAAATTCTAGAGTTTATTATCGCAGTGTGTATACGGAGCACATCCGCAACGCGATATAATTGTGTTTCTACGGAGCTGAGCAAACTGGCTCTTTATTCGCTTGTTCTTATTTGTTGAAATGATGTGCCCTTTGACCCTAACAATTATTTCCTATTTTTGCATTGTGCCGCGGAAGCTAGCGTCCTCAAGTGCTATAGCACGCGTGTGAGTCAAATCGTTCTTAGTAGTTCGAGTAAGTTACGTTTTGCATATTAAAATGTTGGTATAAATTTGCGAATAAAACAAAACTGCAACATTTTTTTCTCTAATAACTGCAAGCTTATTTAGATCAACTGAAATGTGAAATGGAACGCATCACAGACATGACATCATTGTTAGCGACGTTGATTGGAGGTAACATACATATTTTTATTTATCACGTACAATGTGCATAGTAAGTAGAAAAGATATTGTATTCCGGCCAAAATTTAATACTGAGATTCACTGGGTATACACGTTTTAGGCTCCCTGAATAAAAGGAAAGCATTTTAAAAAAGTATGCTCCATTCACATGACTTTCTGTACATCTCTGCAACACATTATTGTCAAAAAGCTTAAGTTTCTATTTATTGCATGCTAATTGAGAAAAAAATTAGCCGAAATACCTTGCTTCCTTAGTGAAATAGGGAAATACCATAGGTAAAAGTGGTGGTCAAAAGCTGGTTGCTATGTGACTGAAGTTCCTTTATTTATATGGATACGGGTTGACAAATTCCTATATAAGAAAAGTATAAGTTTTTCAAAGCTGAAACTAAAAACAAGGAATATCTTAAAAATGATCAACTATACAAAAAATGTTTACAACATAGTTTGTGTGTTTTAATGTCCTCTGCATTTTCTGTGGGGTAAGCTTTTGTCCTCTTACAGTTTAGCAGTTATGCAAAAATCCGTAAAATTCATCCAGAATAAAGTAGTCTTCAGAGGCTATTCCTAGAAAATTCAAGATATGCATTTTATTTGTCAAGTAAATATCTTAAATATACGAGATTTTAATCAAAATCGTTAGAGCGATTTTTAAGAAAATAAAATTTTTTGAAAAAAGTTCCATGTATAGGGTAGTTGGGGGTGGGGGGATTTTCTTGAAAACCTTCGTGTCGCATCCTTTGAAGGTACCAAACCTAAATACCAAGTGTGGTTTTTAACGGACTTTTCGTTTTTGAGCTATGCTCCCCAAAGACACACACAGACACATACACGGGAATTTTTCTAAAAATGCTTTTTTTGGATTCAGGGGGTCTCAAAACATATATTTCCGATGAAATCTCGGTATCAAATTTTTGGGTGCAATACAATACCTTTTTTTATGTACATAGTACGAATAGAGAAAGTAAAAATGGTCCGTATGTGTATGTGTGCGTGCGCGCGCGCATGACTTTATCCATTCACTCTTCTAAAACTATTCATGCAAAGGCGTATTCTTCTATATACTTTTTTTTTATTTATTTGGGTAGCTTAACGTCCTTTGATGCTCAAATCATCTCGGGGTCCATGGTGCTTAAGTTATTCGACATTAGTCTTCTCAGGATAAGGAAAACCCCGAAAAAAACCTTTTCTGGTGAACTCACCCTAAGGGAGATTCGAACTCACGACCTGTTGAATATGAGGCAGACATGCTACGATCACACTACCCTATCTACTTCTTGTTAATTGAGATGAACTTTCATCGTACATTTACACATTTCGTTGATGGTATAAGAAGGATACAATAGGATAAAAGAATAGTCAGATTTTTACTTTCTGTACCACGTACCTGATAGAGAAGATCGCGTTTGTGATCAAAAAACGAAGATCCCGATTAATACCAAACTTAGTAATTACATTCTGTGTCTTCCAGAGTTGCTAAATGAAGATTTCAAAAAAATCTGCAAATCCCATACCATCCTTTACATGAACAATGTTTTTAATGTTTTGCCTCAAAAATAGCTCTAATGATTTTGATTGAAATACCACATATTTAAGATATTTTCATGACAAATAAAATTTTGAATTCTCTCGAAATAGCATGCGATGTTCACCTCAGTCTTAATGACTGTGGAATTTGTGAACCTAAGAGACTACACAAAAAACGTAGATCTCAATTAAAGCACACATACACAATTTTTTTTTTAATTGCATTGCATTTACACTTCCAGGATAATTTTTGTATGGGTTTGAATTTTCAACATGCTTTTCTCAAATGGAAAATTGGCAACAGGAAAATCTTTCCTTCCATCTTTCTTTCATTCATTCATTCATTTTTTCTTTCTTTCTTTCTTTCTTTCTTTCTTGCTTTCTTTCTTTCTTGTGGTCATTGCAAAGAGCACAAGGTTTGAAAGGAATCGCAGAGCGTATCTTGCTTAAAAGTTGACTGTCGCTTAAGCCTAGTACGATATTCCCTAATTACCTCGTGCCTAGAGCTAATAAAATTATTTCTGCAAATGTTTATCTCGATTAAAGTAAAGTAGATAGAAGAGTAACCATTTGTAATAACAGTTTATCGAAGAGTAGTTAAAGCGAGTTTAAAAAACCGCTATGAGATGGGTTTGAAATTTCATGGTCCTTGTATGACCACGAGAAAAAGAATAACTAATTCTCACTAGCCAAAAATATAATAATTTGAGCATTCAGTTTAATAACAAAGTATTTGACATAAATTGTGTCCTTAAGCGTTTTATAATTTTGTGTTGAAAACGGTTTACAGTTATAGAGTATTTTAGATGAAAAGATCCTAACCGCATAATTCCAAAAAATTATAAATATGCATTTTCTTAGTGACGCATTTGTCTTAAACATATAGTTTTTAAAACGAAAGCGAAGAATCATTTTGGAAAAAAATAACTAAGAAAACTATTTCCTTGAAAGGTACTTCAGGAATTCTTTTGAAACACTTTGTGCTCATTCTTGGAAGATGTTGAAGTTTATACCAAACTTTAGCTTCTCTATACGCACTGAGCCAAAAGTCTATGATTATACCCCGAAAACGAAAAGTCCTTTAATTACCAAACTTGGAGACGAATAACCGCAGTCTCCGAGTGTCAATTCCAGCAGAGCCTTCTTCACCACATGTAAGATGTCGCACGACGTTGTCATTAGTTGCCTAGGGCCGACTAGGTATTTTTACCTTCTCTACACGCACTATGTACATAGTGTATAGAGAAGGTATTGCACTCCACCCAAAAATCGATACCGAGATTTCACCGGAAATATATGTTTTAGGGCCCTCTGTATCCAGAAAAAGCATTTTCAGAAAAAGGTCCGAGTGTATGTGTCCGTGTGTCTGTGAACACGATAACTCAAAACGAAAAGTCGGTAAAATACCAAACTTGGTATTTAAGTTTAGTAACTTCCAGGGATGCGACACGAAGCTTGTGAGAAAAATCCTCCCATCGCAAACTACCCTTTACATAGAACTTTTTTTCGAAAATTTTGATTATTTCAAAAATGACTCTTGCGATTGTGATTAAAATATCGTATATTAAAGATATTTACCTGACAAATAAAATGTACATCTTGAATTTTCTGAAGACTACTTTATTCTGGGAGAACTTTACGGAATTTTGCATGACTGCTAAACCGTAAGAGATGGACAAAAACTTACCATACAAAACTGTAGAGCACGTTAAAACACACAATTTATGTTATGTACTTACATTTTTTTCGTGGGGTTGGTCGTTTTTGAGATATTTCTTGTTTTCGCTTTCAGCTTTAAAAAACATTTCTCATACAGGAATTTGTCAACTCCTGTCCATACAAACAAAGGAACTACAGTCACATAGCAAGCAGCTTTTGACTATCACTTTAACCTTTAGTACTCCCTTATTTCGTTTCTACTTACAAAGAAGAAAGTAATAAGGCTATTCCTGCTAATTTTTTCTCGATTAGCATGAAGTAAATAGAAGCCTAAGCTTTTTAACAATAATTTGTTGCAAGAGATGTAGAGCAAGTCATGTGAATGGAACACATAAGATTTTTTATTTATTTAATAGTGTTTAACTCCCACCTTATTGTTTAATCCAAGCTGAGTACAAAATATAGCAAAGGTCAGGAATTTGTTTGGTATATAAGGATGATGAATCGGTAAATGCCATTTTTACTAATTCATAACATTGCAATAATCCCCCATTTATCTTCAATTGTTTCAAAGTTAGTTTTAACACATTCTCATCTTCGCTACTTAAACATCGATACCAATATTCTAACACCCTTTCTAGAATCACTCCGTTTCTTCCGATCTTCTTAATTTTACCTAAATCTGCTCTAGAGAATGGCGATTCTCAAATGTTTAAAAGGAGCGCTAAATACTGGCCTTAAATGCCATACTCTTTCCAATATCATCCTCAGAAAGAAGTTAACAGACAGCACTCTTAAATAATAACAAGGAATTAACAAATTCAAACCAATAAGCAATAGCGAATATCTTAAAAAAGGGGCGATGGCAATAAAAAGTTATTGAAATAAATGGTGGTTTAAATATATTTACATTTTTGTGCAGTAGGTACGTTTTTCTCTCTCCTATGGTGTATCTGTTACTCCAAACTGTACAATATTCATTCCGAATGTAGAGGACTTTACAGGTTATACATCTAAATTTTATTTGCCATATAAGTAATCAAAGTAATTTGAGCAGTGCTTGAGAAAATTAAAATGTTCGAAAATGTTTTTCATCTAAACGCTATCTTGGGGTGGGGATTTTATTTTTTATAATAATCTTCGTGTTTTGTCACTATCACGTTGTTGATAATATGTGTCGTCGTTCATTTGTCTACCTCGGAGTCGGTTGAGATTAGCACCCGTGAAATACTTAATTAACAAACGTGTACATACATACCTTTGAAACGTTCCTTGGATGCACCGGCTTTGCTCGTTCCTTAGAACACAAGTTTATTCTCAGGGAGGAGAAAAAGGACTAAGGTATATAACACGGGGTAGACTCAAAATTAGAAGTACTTCACTTTGGATTCCACTAAATGAATACTAATCCTACGAACGACTCCCGACATAAGAATTCTTAAAGACGTATAAATAATAATAATAATAATAATAATAATAATAATAATAATAATAATTAGTGCTATTTTCTGCTGTTGCTAAGTTCTTGTCGACGGTCATTGGAAATTACTGCGTACTTTTCTGTTACGCGACAAATTAACTCGTGCACTAACTCCAATATCTGGCATAATAAAATTACATACTTAGACATTCACACCTTCACGTTCACATACGTACAACGCACAGCCTATAGCGTACCACGTATAGCATCGCACGTCTATCACGCAGAATAAGCTGCAACAGCAACAATAATCACAATAGTAAGAATCACAGTAACCTGATTCTTTGTAAGCTCATGGCTTACATACATAAAATCTCGAATATTAAACTCCTTCCTGATTGGCTGAAAATAAGCGCGAAAATAGCGTTGTAAGTTCTTTGTATTCAACTCATGTGACCGCTCTTTATAATGAAAAATTCCCGAGCTTCTGACTTTTTGGGAAATAACCTTCTGTAAACTTTATCCTGTTACTTATGTCTCTAATGCGCTAAAAATCTTGCTCCACAAAGGCAATTGTGTTACTACATTAACAAAGAATGTAACCTTGGCGAGCATAATAGCAACTTCTTCGCCCAAAGGTTTTGCGTTCTACACTCTCCTCAGTTTTGTCTACTGAAGCAGATATTTCCTATATGGAACCTATGCAAAAACATTAATTAAACTAATAAAATACACAGCGGGCTAATATTTGTTGCACTGTACCGCCATTTCGTTTTTGAGCTATGTTATTCACATACACACATGGATATATTTCTAATTTGTATGCATTCAGGGACATAAAAACATATGTTCAGCGAAATCTTGACATGAGGAACACTGATATAACAGATTCTTGAAGTCGAGTATAGAATGTCTTAATAGTATTCTCAAAACTTGACTATTAATGTTCTGCTAGCCAGACAGTAAAATATAAACAATGATGACGTTAACACTTATAATGAAACGAAAATGTGAAGGTCTGCACAACTGATATGCCCTTCAAACACCTGGAGAGATTAAGTAACAATCGAGTACCGCTTCCAGGTGGGCTAAATCAAATTGAAAGAGAAATAGATAAGATATTCACGTGACTTTTCCTAGCACTCAGATAAAACGTCAAACAAGTGCCAGAAATGCTCATTAAACGGCGGAACGTGATAATGGACTGACAGTTGACCCAAACCAGCTTATCATCAGCTGAGAGCTATCGGTCAAGAATATGGAGGGATGTTGCATCACTGTGTGCTAGCTCGTCGCATTTCTGCTCTGAAAGTTAGGATATCGTCGATGTATACTATTATTCCGGTAAGTGTTAATTATGTTTAATATAATTCAGGAAATTTTATTAGCAACCACAATCAGAAACGCAGCCTAGCTCGTGTCTTCCCAGTGAGTGCCTCGTTTTCTGTTATTTATATTTTTAGAGTTTCTTTTTTCTAAATGGTACCAAATCTACAAAAATTAAAAAAAAAAGTTCACACGTAAAGTTCTTACTTTTCTATTTTCTCTACAAGCACTATGGACACAAGGCACAGAAAGAAACCTTGTTCCGTACACCGCATTCCTTACCGTTTGTAGGGTACTTTATTACGTCATGTTTTTATTTTATTGGCTGATACTGTCACCTTGCAGGTGAGTTCTATATCGAACCAATAGACCTTACCTATGCTGGGTATGTCAACTCATTCGCTAATAGGAATTCACCACCTTACTCAATTGGAAGCGAGATTAGGTAACGTGTAAGCTACAACCCCTCCTCCTTCCCCAATTAGAGTGACGGAGGGGCCAGCGGATATCAGAAGACACGCCCTATAAATGCCCGTACAGACAATAAGAAATTCGATGTCTAATACTATTTGTGCTCTGTGTACATAGTGTATGCAGAAGGTGTTATATTCCATCAAAACATTCGATATGGAGGTTTCACCGTAAATATATGTTTTGAGACCCTCTGTATATAAAAAAAAAAAAAATTAGAAACAGGTCAGTGTTTGTGTTCGTGTGTGTCTGTGGACAGCATAGCTCAAAAATAAAAAAGACAGTAAGGTACCAAATTTGGTATTTAAGTTTAGTATCTTCCAAGGATGCGTCACGAAGATCTTCAAGAAAAGTACCCCCACTCCAGACTACCCTTTACATGGACTTTTTTTTTAAAAAAAATTGTTTTTCTCAAAAATGACTAACGATTTTGTTTAAAATACTGAAGGTATATTATTTGTTGTTTAGGTCAAAATAAATAAATAAATATCTTGAATTTTCTGGAAATAATTTCTAAAGACCAGTTCATCCTGGATGAATTTTGCTGGATTTTGTATATTTCATAAACTGTAAGAGGTGAACAAAAGCTTGCTGCAAAATAAATAAATAAATAATAAAGATAAATAAATCTTAGTCATTTATATCATCTACATTTTATTGTTATTTGTTTAAGATTTAAACTGGTAACTTTCTCAAACGGGGGGTCATTTTTTGTTTCATTTCTCTTTTGTTTACTGCTTGTTTACGCAATGCGAACCGACTTCAACTTTTCACATAGCGACCAGCTTACAAAATATTTGACTATCACTTTAGCCTAATGTATCCGTTATTTCCCTTCTACTTATAAAGAAGCAGGTAATAAGATCATTTCTATAATGTTATTCTCGATTAGCATGATGTAGATAAAAGAATAATCTTGTGTAAGAATAGTTTGTTTACAGAACAAGTAGAGAAGGCATGTGGATGGAATACATCAAACATTTTAAATAACCAGCTGGCATAAGAGAAAGGTTAATTTTCTTGAAGATAATAGTATTATTTTGGGCAAAATTCGTAAGTTAAAACAAATTAAACGAAATCAAAACAGCGGTTATTGTGCCTGTAGATATATGAGCCTGAATTGTCAAGTATTAAAAACAGTGCCATGTTTTCAGAAAGAAAAAGTTGAAAACAAAGATTTGAAGTATTTGTTAACATCCATAGGCTGATGTGACGTTCAGAAACTTCCATTTTACGGTAATATTATAAATTCTAACTGTTTGAAACTTTTATTCAGGATTAGCACAGTAAACTCAGGCATTTTATATATATATATATATATATATATATATATATATATATATATGTGTGTGTGTGGACAAAACGGCGCTGGGGCGGGTTTTCTCCGGGTACTCCGGTTTCCCCCGCCATCGCATTCCACCGGTGCTTCCATCATCATTCATGTATCATCAGTGTCACCGCCTGCGGTGCCATTAGTAGTTAAAGCGGGCGTAAAACACTACCAAAAAGAAACACATACATACATACATACATACATACATACATACATACATACATACATACATACATACATACATACATACATACATACATACATACATACATACATACATACATACATACATACATACATACATACATACATACATACATACATACATACATACATACATACATACATACATACATACATACATACATACATACATACATACATACATACATACATACATACATACATACATACATACATACATACATACATACATACATACATACATACATACATACATACATACATACATACATACATACATACATACATACATACATACATACATACATACATACATACATACATACATACATACATACATACATACATACATACATACATACATACATACATACATACATACATACATACATACATACATACATACATACATACATACATACATACATACATACATACATACATACATACATACATACATACATAGATACATACATACATACATACATACATACATACATACACATACATACATTACATACACACATACATACATACATACATACATACGCACACACGCACGCACACACACATACATACATACAGAGTGTTAATGAACTGTACCGAAATATTTTCACAGAATATGTAGATTACTTTAATAAGTAATTTGAAATAGGAGACTTATAGCCTGTTTATTGAAATGTCGAAGTAACGGCTATGGGTTTCTGAAGTGCCAGTGGCCACTGGCTAATTTATCAACCATTCGAGAGCATAACACGAAAAACGAAGGGACATATTACAGCGTACCTCACTAGCGTAGTGGTTATGATACTAGCTTTCAAGTGAAAGATAGTTTCCGAGTTCGGGTCTCGTTCACGTATCGCGGCACTTCGTCTGGAATGCAAAAAAAAAAAAAAAAAAATAATAATAAAAACATTTATTCTATGACAGGAATCGTACTCATGGCCTTCGGGATGGCAGCTTCCCCCGTTACGCATTAAGCCACCATAGCAGTTGAAAAAACGCCTCCAGAATAGCCTACCTCAAAAACGTAGTTAATGAAGCTCAGTGTGAAGCTTAGTTCGAAATTTTACAGATTTTTGCGACATTAAATCTTGACAACGCTAGTAACGAGCTGCTAAAAATCGATATTTCTATACTCGGACAGCAGTTTTAAAGACATTCTAAGCCAATTTTTCAACCTGCTTTGCTTTAACACCGACTTATCAGCACGTTTAACGCTATGTAGTTGGGTTATGTTTATCCGGAGACCATGCATCGCCGATATCAAATTACTTATATCAGTCACGTGCACAGTCTCGCAAATTATTTCGGTGTAGTTCCTTAACACCTAAAAGCCTGATATATATTTATTTATATTTATTTTGTGGTTTAACGTTTTTTAACCTGGTTGGTCATATCGGACGTTAAATGAAATTGGTGAAATGGTGCTCAGATGAACTCGGGGTCCATGCAGCTTAAAGTTACTCGACATTCGTCTTCTCAGGATAAGGGAAAGCCCTGGAAAAAAGCTTATACGAGTGACTCACCCTAAGCAAGGTTCGAACTCACGAACGCAATATGAGGCAGACACGCCACCACCACACTACCCCGGCGGCCAGGCTTAATATTTTCCTATATAATTTTAAATAATACATTCAGTTTTACAGCGATATTAATTACTTCCTGGTTTCAACATTCATAATTGTGAATAATTTCATGGCAACATCTCCATATACATTTTGTTACCAGGACTTATTAAAACGATCAATAGCTTCTGTATATGCGTTAATGGTTGAGGATACACAAAAATAATGAAGTGAAAGCTTGACAATATATATACTTTTTACATTTTCGAGCAGTAGGTACTTTGAATTTCCAGTAAATTAACACTGTTGGATTTGGAGCGTTTTGATTATAAGCTGCACATTTCTCACACAATATATCCAATATCAGAAGTATTTCCGTATATTTTAACCCCCCCCACCATTAAGAAATATTGAGCATTGAACATATTTTTACTTTCTCTATACGTACTATGTATATAGTGTATAGAGAAGGTATTGCACTCCACCCAAAAATCGATACCGAGATTTCACCGGAAATATATGTTTTAGGGTCCTCAGTATCCAAAAAAAGCATTTTTCAGAAAAAGGTCCGTGTGTCTGTGATCATGATAACTCAAAAATCCCCCCACCTCAAGCTACCCTTTACATGGAGCTTTTTTACGAAAATTTCAATCTTCTCAAAAATGACTCTTATATTAAAGATATTTACCTGACAAATAACATGTATATCTTGAATTTTCCGAGAATATCCTCTGAAGACTACTTTATTCTGCTAAGCGTAAGAAATGGACAAAAACTTATCACACAAAAAATGTAGATCACGATAATACACACAATTTATGTTATATAAATTTTTTTTTCGTAGAGTTGATCGTTTTTTAGGTATTCCTTGTTTTTTGTTTCAGCTTTGAAAAACTTTTCTCATACAGGAATTTGTCAACCCCTGCCCATACAAAGGAACTTCAGTCACATAGAAACCAGCTTTTGACTATCACTTTAACCTTTGGTACTCCCTTATTTCACTACTACTTTCAAGGAAGCAAATAATAAGACTATTTCTGCTAATTTGTTCCCGATTAGCATGAAGTAAACAGAAATATTAGCTTTTTAACAATAGTTTGTTGCAGAGTTGTAGAGAAAGTCATGTGAAAGGTACACATCAGATTTTTATCATTAGTGACTTCAATTTAGTGCAGAGATGCATTCACCTCATTACATTGTAAAGGTCAGCACTACCGTTGATATATTAGACTTATTTTGAGATGTTAGTTTTTGCTCCTTTTATCTCTATCCTCAAGTGATGCTCGTTTTTTTAGCAGCGGTGTTATTCGCGGTATGGAATACCATGAGAAATAGTTGATGTTTTGCGGTAGTTATATCACCCAACACCGCAAACACATATTTTACGTTAGAGTTTTCTTCCCCATCACTGAATTCAGTACCGTTAACATAATATATAAACTGGAGAACTTACTTTATTTTTACCACGTGTGAAGATTTGTTAAGTATGGTTGCCCAAAGAAGAGAAATATAGGAACCAGGCTTGGAGAATTCTACACATATTAAATTTGGTAAATAATTTAAGTGACCAGGACGGTCGACTGAATAAAATGAAAAAAAAAATCTGATGTGTTCCATTCTCATGACTTTCTCTGTAAATTATTATTGTTAATAAGCTTATATTTTATTTATTTCATGCTAATCGAGAAAAATTAGCAGAAATAGTCTTTTTTCTTGCTTTATTGTAAGTAGAAGCGAAATAAGGGAGTACCATAGGTTAAAGTGAAAGCCAAAAGCTGGTTGCTATATGACTGATGTTCCTTTGTTTGTATGGACAGGAGTTGACAAATTCATGTATGAGAAAAGTATGTTTTTCAAAGCTGAAACCAAGAAAAAGGAATATCTCAAAAACGATCAACTCCACGAAAAAAATGTATGTAACATAAATTGTGTGTTTTAACGTTCTCTACATTTTTTGTGGGTTAAATATTTGTCCATCTCTTACGGTTTAGTAGTTATGAGAAATTCATCCAGAATAAAGTAGTCTTCAGAGGGTATTCCCAGAAAATTCAAAATATACATTTTATTTGTCAGGTAAATAGCTTTAATATACGATATTTTAATCAAAATCGTTAGAGCTGTTATCTAGAAAATCAAAATTTTCGAAAGAAATTTCCATGTAAAGGGTAGTTTGGGGTGGGGGGATTTTCTTAAAATCTTCTGCGCCCTGGAAGATACTAAACTTAAATACCAAGTTTGGTATTTTACCGACTTTTCGTTTTTGAGTTATCGTGTTCACAGACACACGGACACACGGACACACACGGACCTTTTTCTGAAAATACTTGTTTTGGATACAGGGGACCCTAAAGCATATATTTCCGGTGAAATCTCGGTATCGAATTTTTTGGTGGAGTGCAATACATTCTCTATACACTATGTGCATATTGAGTATAGAGGAAGCAATAAAAAGTGTGTCTTGAATTTCTTGGAAATATCCTGTGGATTTCTCTAAATTCTGAATAACTTTTGCATAACTAATAATATACATTTTATTTGTAGAGTTAACCATTTCCGGGTTATTTCTTGTTATTGGTCGCGGGTTTAAATGAACTATACTTTTCTCAAAAGAGAAGTATTCATTTTCCATATCTTTTGATTTATTTCAGGTCATGCATAGAGAACCGAATTTAAACAAACAAAAAAAAAGGCTTTTAAAATTTTTGACTTTGTTTCAAACTTGCGTATTCCCTTACTTTCCTTCTGCTTACAGGAACTAAGTAATAAGGCCATTTCTGGCAATGTTTATCTCGAATAGCATGACATAATAAGTTTTACAGGAATAGTTATTTTACAAAATAAATAGAGAAAATCATGTGAATGGAATACATCAGCTTTTTACTTTCTCTATACGCACATAGTGTATAGGGAAGGTATCTCTGCACCCAAAAATTCGATACCGAGATTTCAACGGAAATACATGTTTTGAGATTCCCTGAATCCAAAAAAAGCATTTTTAGAAAAATGTCCGTGTGTGTGTATTTAAGTTTGGTATCTTCCAAGGATGCGACACGAAGATTTTTAAGAAAATCCCACCCACCCCAACTACCCTTTACATGGAACTTTTGATTTTCTCAAAAATGGCTCTAACAATTTTGATTACAATATCGTATATTAAAGATATTTACCTGACAAATAATATGTATATCTTGAATTTTCTGGAAATAGCATCTGAAGACTACTTTACTCTGGATGAATTTCACGCAATTTTCTATAACTGCTAAACCGTAAGAGATGGACAAAAACTTACCACACAGAAAGTGTAGAACACAAAATTATGTTATATACATTTTTTTCGTGGAGTTGATCGTTATTGAGATATTTTTTATATTGGTTTCAGCTTTAAAAAACTTTTCTCCTACAGGAATTTGTCAACTCCTGTCCATACAAACAAAGGAACTTCAGTCACATAGCAGCCAGCTTTTGACTATTACTTTAACCTATGGTGCTCCCTTATTGCGCTTCTACTTACAAGGAAGCAAGAAATAAGACTATTTCTGCTAATTTTTTCTCGATTAGCATAAAGTAAATAGAAACAGAAGTTTGTAACAATAGTTTGTTGTAGAGATGTTGAGAAAGTCATGTGAATGGAAGACATCAGATTTTTTAATTCTTTTGCGCCATGATATTTAGCTTAAGCCTTTGCGCTAAATCAGAATATCAACTTACATTGCCTTCTTTTTTCCTTTCTTTTTTTGTTTTGTGTATCATATAAAGGTGAATGCGCATAATATCGGTTACATGGTTTTAGTTTAACGATAATTCAGTATATCATAGGAAACATCATTTCTAACTCTTCGCAGGGCGAGCAAGCAGAATGGGCCTGGACGACTAAAGATTGTAAATTTAAAAAAGTCTTCGCACTATGAACTATCTTTAGAACACTGTTTCACAAAACAGATTTAAAAATATGGTGCCTGAAGAAGCGCTTCATATAGCCGTGTGGCAAGGAATATTTTATTCTATGACAACGTAGGCCTAAGGAAGCAAAATTCAATGTCCCAAATTCCTTTATTAGTCTTTATTCTTCTTAAGTGAATACTTTTTCTATTAAATTTAAACCAAAATTTCCTTAACAGCCCTAAAAGTTAGTATAATCATCTTCCAAAGGAAATTAAGATGCATAACATTATCGCATTGGGTATTTGATATGTGCAATCACGCTTCGCATACCTTCCACGTCATAACAAAAACAACCAACATATTAATATTTAGCTCAGGCATTTCGTCAGACCGGCATTTGGAAGGTCGATCTCTCTGGGTTTTTTTCTCGGGGATTTTCCGGGTCATCCAATATTTCAGGTTTGTATGTGTGGGCGAGGACTGCGATGGTGACCCCTTCCGTGGTGGTGATTGCGCTTTGGAAGACGGCGGGATGACGTTGGAAGTCGTCTGTAAACCCAGGTAGTTCGGTCAGATTTGGGCACCGGCTCCTACCGTAGAGATAAACGGCTAGGCTTTGTTAGAGACCCTCCACGATAGCTCCTTCCCCGTCGTCCGGTTTCGGCCGCCCGTTGTAATTACTCTCAACTCATCCTATCCTGTGGTCTGACGTACTGACGTTTTAGTTGATCTACCAACACCTTCAAATCATAACAGGATTATTTTAAGCAATGCATTATTCAACTCATTGATTGAGCATTTTCCAGAGTAGCTCACATTTGCCGAGATGTAAATTATGGTTGACCCCTCTCTCTCTCTCTCTCTCTCTCTCTCTCTCTCTCTCTCTCACACACACACACACACACACGCACACACGCGCGCGCGCACACATTGTTGTTGAATAAACCTACACGTGTCCCTCACAACATTTTGGCATCATTGCCAGTTTAACACAACATTTAGTATTCAGTAAAGTAGAAACAGATTAAGGAAGAGACAGTTAACTTTATGCTACATACTTTTTTCGCGTTTGCATTGCAAAATATGAACGAAATTTCATGGACAGGTCTCATTTCCTGAAACTGTTCTAGAGCTTTAATCTTTCGAAATAAATAGAAAATGCATTGGACTTAAACTTAAGAGAGAAAGAAAAAACATTTAATGCAGTAATTTGTTCTGCAAGTAATGATACATTAGTCAATGAGGCGCAATGAAACTTTTATACGCAGATAAATAAACAGACAATAAACATTTTAGCTTAACTATTACGTGTTCGTGCCAAAGAAAAATTAAGAGAACTCAACAGACTAGCTTGCATGTAAAGTTTGTTATGCATTTTACAATGCAAATAACGTTTTTTTTTTTTTTGTTTTTTTTTTTTTTGTTTTTTTTACTTGGTGCTACATCCCTGCTCCATTTGGGGAAAACAATTAAGATAACCTGCAGCCTTATTTTCTGCAGTCGATACCAATATTGTTTGTTCGGTCTTGTATTTCCATTGTTAAGCGTTTATAGCCCGTTGTGTCTACGCAACAATATTTTTGTAAGGTTATATTTATGTACAAACACGAGAGTTGAAGAATTTGCGGGTATGTAGTTTACATGTTATCAAAAATGAATAGAAACATGTATATAACTGTGTTTACAAATAAATGGTATGTTTGTTGCTAGTAGACATATTCAGATAGCGTTATTTTAGTATCTGGCGTGTTTTCGTGCCAAGTACGCCATTTTATAGGTAGGCCATCGAAGCCAAAACACCGCACAATGCTCATTAAGCCAGCTGAGATTGCCAATGCATTTGACGTTCTTTTTTTTGTAATCTTCCTTAGCATTTTTCATCCTGAATGGTTTATTGCAGCCATATGTTATGTTATGCAATGCTTATTTTCCGTTCATACAGTCGTTTTATTGTCGTAGTATAAGATGGTTGTGAAAGTCTTTAGTAATGCTATACAGCGTGTTCAAGAGTAGGGACATTTTTCTGAGTGGAATTAATAGTTCACCAGTGCGCGGGTTGGGCGTTGAGCCATATTTAAGTCATCGGTCGAGATTCACAAGGGTGAACCTGGACGAAAGAGAAACTGAGCAGATAAATATTCAGTTTTTGTTTGATAGTTTTTCAGTTTGGCTTAAAGTAAGAATAAAATTACTATCTATCTTTGATTAGAATTATTATTTGTATTTACCTAACTGATTTAAAAAGGAGTATATACTATTAAATGTTTTTTTACTTTTTAATGGTTATTTATAATATAAGAGGATAAAGTTATGGTTTTTGATTCGAGAGGGAATATCGCGAGAATCAAAAAGAAACTTTTCGATCGCGTATCATAAATGTGCTTTCTACGAGAATTTTCTGATATTAAAAGAAAAGCAACAAACTATGAAATAAATTTAAGTTTGAGCCATTCACCCAGGGTTGGGCAGGTAGTATATTTCATTCTGCTTCTTTCGAAGCTCTAAGGATATCATAATTCTCAAAATCTGCCTTTTTCTCAAAATACATCACGGAATAACAATAGTATTGGTTTGTAATGATCTGCTATAACCGATGTATACACACTAATATCGTGAATTATTTTGGAGAGTAAAATTGGAACAAAATTACTTTACGCTTGATTTTACGGTTGCTGCACTTCTTTGCGTGTGGATCAAATTTGCGACCTGAAATGAGCTCGTAAACTACTCAATTACGCTCGGTCGTAGAAAAAATAATTTATATTCATCTTGTACCAAATTGACTTAAACACAAATGTATCGGCTGAGTGCAGCATGTTGCATTTTGCAGTTACATCAATACCAAGATTTGTCCACTTCTTTTCTGCAGTAATAGAACGCTGTAGCGTTCTCTGTCGCACGCGTTTCAAATTTACTCACGGCCGTACTTTTGGTTTTATTTTGTTTTATTTTCTGAATCTACATAACTGGCAAATACCAGAATTACACCCTGAACTCAGACCTGAAAGTTTCCTTCCCAAATTTCCTTTCCCATGAATAAGAATTTGTCTATACCACACATTAAATGCATATTAACCTTATTACTTAATAATTTCAAAACTTTCATTCTTTGATTAGCTCTTTTAACATGAATTCTAAACGAAACTATAGTGTGTTTTTTTACTTTTTCTACACTTACTATGTACATAGTGTATACAGAAGGTATTCTATTGCACCCAAAAATTCGGTACCGAGATTTCACATGTTTTGGGTCCCCCTAAATCCAAAAAAAGAAGCATTTTCAGAAAACGGTCCGTATGTGTGCATGTGTCTGGATGACTTTTACGGAATTTTGCATGAATGCTAAACCGTAATAAATGGACAAAAACTTACCACACAAAAAATGTAGAGCACATTAAAATACTGAATTTATATCATATACATTTTTTTTTCGTGAAGTTGCTCGTTTTTGAGATATTCCTAGTTTTTGGTTTCAGCTTTGAAAAACTTATACTTTTCTCATACAGGAATTTGTCAACTCCGGTCCATACAAATAAACGAACCTCAGTTACATAGCAACCAGCTTTCAACTAGCACTTTAGCCAATGGTACTTACTCCCTTATTTCTCTTCTACTTACAAGGAAGCAAGTAATAAAGACTATCCTGTTTCCTCGTTTAGCATGAACTAAACGAAAGCATAAGCGTTTTAACAATAATTTATTGCAGAGATGCAGAGAAAGTCATGTGAATGGAACACACCAGCTTTTTAATATTTTGAAAACTTTTAATTCTTTGATTAGCCGTTTTAACGTGAATTCTAAACGAAGCAATAGTTTAATTTTGTCAATTTCAACTGAAAACTGAGGATCACATAGATGCTAAAGTAGACATACAGCTTTCAATGCAAGCTTTTATTTGTGGGAACCCCTCGTAACATAAGCATCTTCTGGCTGAATGTCTTTATACTGGAGTTAACTATAGTGTATCTCTCTGTCGCTTTTCTACCACACCATTTGAAAATACCATTTTTGCTTTCTCCATACGCACTCTGTACATAGTGTATAGAGAAAGTGTTGCACTCCACCAAAAAATTCGATACCGAGATTTCACCGGAAATATATGTTTTAGGGTCCCCAATATAAAAAAAAAAAGCATTTTCACAAAAAGGTCCGTGTTGGTATTTAAGTTTAGTATCTTCCAGGGATGCGACACGAAGATTTTGTGAAAAATCCCCCCACACCCAACTACCCTTTACATGAAACTTTTTTCGAAAATTTTGATTTTCTCAAAAATGGCTCTAACGATTTTGATTAAAATTTCGTATATTAATGATATTTACCTGACAAATAAAATGTATAACATGAATTTTCTGGGAATAGCCTCTGAAGAGTAGTTTATTCTGGATGAATTTTACTGAATTTTGTATAACTGCTAAACCGTAAGAGATGGACAAAATCTTACTCCACAAAAAATGTAGAGCACGTTAAAACAAACAATTTATGTTTATACATTTTTTTCGTAAGTTGGTGGTTTTTGAGACATTCCTTATTTTTGGATTGTGCTATGAAAAACATACTTTTCTCATACAGGAACTTGTTAACTCCTATCCATATAAACAAAGGAACTTCATTGACATAGCAACCAGCTTTTGACTATCATTCTAAACTATGGTAGCCCCTTATTTTGCTTCTACTTACAAGGTAGCAAGTAATAAGACTATTTCTGCTCATTTTTTCTGATTAGCATAAAGTAAATAGAAGTATAAGCTTTTTAAGAATAATTTGTTGCAGGGATATAGAGAAAATCATGTGAATGGTACACATTAGATTTTTCATAATGCATTTTAAATGCATTTGATATAATATTTAATATAGTCGACTTGTATTGCCAGAAAATCCATTTCTTTGTTTTCTCGAAAATATGGCAGAGAGTAAATTTAAATGTGACAGATACCGTGGTTAATGCTAGCTAAAAATAACCTTCAAAACCACACGGAGTTCACATTTAATTAATGTCATCAGCTGCATATGTTCTCTGCAAAGTGCAGATATATTTTTTATTTATAGAGGGTATAAAGATAACCGGATATGGAATACGACAAGATTTACAACCGCAATGTCAAGAGCATGCTGTTCGTTTTCTTTTCTGAATTACATCTACAAATGAATTTAATATCCACAAGACATACATTAACATGGCAGTCTCTTTTAAAACAAGTGTCTGTTACTGCCAGTTACATGAGGAATTGACAACTTCTTCTGTACTTCTGCTACACAATAAATTTGTATGAAGGAAGATGATATATTCACACCACTGACGCTATTTTTTCACAACTTCTGTCTGTGAACTGACATCACTGAATGTGGAATTATTATATTCCGTCATATTAACTCAATCATCTGATTTTGATGTCAGTTTTGTCAGTTATCCTCTCTTTGTTTCTGCTGATCCGATAAATTTGGTTTTATATACAACCTCGGTATATAACAAAAACTGTGAGGACCTCTTGTAAGTATTTCGCCAATAAAAGACTGTGAATTATCTATAGGTTATCATGGCTTACCATAAGGCATATTTGATTCTTTTTTTTTTTTAATGCAAGCCAGCTTTCCTCCAAATTAAATGCCTACTTTGGAGAAAAATAACATACTTAAAGCCGGAAGGATAGTTTCTTTGCGTGTTGGTAGATCTAACCACACAACTTGCTCTCCTCTTGTATAGCTTTCTTTCATAAACTTGAACTTACAACTTATTCCATAGTGAAATGAAATGGCTTTTTATTTATGGCCCTCTTTAACTGCTGTGGTTCTCAGCGTTCTATGCTGGGCGTGAAAGATCGCTTAATTTTGCTCTCGGGCCTCTATCAGACTTGATGTTCTTTTACGTGCCGTAAATCTACGACTCGGGACCCACAACTTTACTCCCTTTCCGAAGGACGCCATGCTAACGATTTTTACGCTCGGAAAAATCCACCATCCTCCGCCGTGATTGAACCCGCGACCTTGGGTGTATGAAGTTAGCATGGTAACCATTACACCACGGAGGGTGACTATTCCATTGTTTACTGATGCAGAGTTAACATGCATTACTTAAGCAAGTGCACGCTAGAGCGCAGCATCTGGCATGTGCATACTCTCAATTGTAGGGCATTGCGAAAAAAGGTTGACGGACTGTATTCGAAAGCTAGTAAGCAGCATGAAAACAGATGCTATGATATAGTATATTATAACACATGCTACCCCTCAAAATTCAGCTTCCCGCTTCACCTGCTTACTCCTTTATTTTTAACCGTCCAAGTAAAGACATTCCTAAGTAGTAATTAATAGTTTTGAAATAAAACTGTGAATTTTAAGCTGCAATAACCGAAATGGGTACTTTTTAAGATATCAACGGTAAGATAGGCATTAAGTGTTTACGTTGTTTAGGTATTATGGCACGGTGATGCCGGACAGATGATGTGAATGCAGTTCAATTGAAAGCATACTCTCCAGACACCAGAGGGCTATCAGGTTGACGGGTCGCTTGATGGCCCGCTCCAGCAGAAAGACGAATCATCGGGCTCGGAAATAGTAGTGTCTTTCACGCGTCTCTGTGGCCCATCTGCCTTCGACTGTAGCCTCCTGCGGTTCTCTCATTTCATCCCTTCCTCTCGGGGGGTGTTAGCCACAATACATCTGCATAGGTCACAGTGCGAAAGTTGTCCCCCTTCGTTGTTCACAACTGTTGCATTTTTAATTGAACAACTTCACCTAATGATTAGAGGATTAGAATTTTATCTGAAGAATCAACAGGTGCGCAAGCAACTTTTATTAAAGAGGAGTCATAACTAAATTATTTCAAGTTCTTAATTTTTTGAAATAAAATACTTCATAAAGTAAAAGAACTATACTCAAAGGCAAATTTGTTCAGCGTAAACCGAACAGATAGCAATAATACGTAGTGTTGAAATTCACACCAGATAAAATAGGTGTGTTTGTCAGTTTATAAAGATATATGCAGGATGTCCAAAAGACTAATTTGGAACCATAATGTGAGCTAAGTTTCATCTCACAGGATTTTTCAGACCTCAAATGCAATCAAAGCGTTTACGAAAGATGCTTCAGGCCGTTGCCCTAGTTGGCTATTAATCTGCACTACATCACATTCCGGAGAAACCGTTTTTACTTTCTCTAACCCCGTATGTACAATGTACATAGGGATAGAGAAGTATTGTATTCCACCCAAAATTCGAAACCGAGATTTCACCAGAAATACATGTTTTAGGACCCCCTGTATCCATAAAAAGCATTTTCGGAAAAAGGTCCGTGTGTCTGTGAACATGATAACTCAAAATCGAATAGTAGCTAAAATACCAAACTTGGTATTTAAGTTAAGTATCTTCCAGGGATGCGACACGAAGATTTTGAGAAAAATCCCCCCACCCCAAACTACCCTTTACATGGAACTTTTTTTGAAAATTTTGATTTTCTTAAAAATGGCTGTAACGATGTTGATTAAAATATCATACATTAAAGATGTTTTTCTGATAAATAAAATATATATCTTGAATTTTCTGGGAATAGCTTCTGAAGACCTGTTTATTCTGGATGAATTTTGCTTAATTTGACATGACTAGTAAACCGTAAGAGATAGACAAAAACTTACTATACAAAAATGTAAGTTTTTTTAAAATACACAAGTTATGTCATATTCATTTTTCTCGTGGAGCTTACCGTTTTCGAGGTACTCATTGTTATTAGTTTCAGTTGTGAAGTACTTATACTTTTCTCAGACGGGAGTGTCCGTTTTTTTGTTCTACTCCTGGCCAAGAAAAGAAGCGATTTGTAATGACAATCGCGTAACGACAGCTTTTGAAACATTTGACTATTGGTTTAGCCTAGTGCATTCCCTTATTTTCTTCCTGATTATAAGGAACTAATAAGAACATTGTGCTAATGAGTACCACGATTAGCAAGGTGCAGAAAGAAGAATTATCTTATGTAACAAGTTTGTGGAACAGCTAGAGAAAGTCATGTGAGTGTAGCACATCAGATTTTTTACTTCCTTACCTTAGCGAAGGTTTCATTCTGCTCATTGCTTCATCGAACATGAGAAGTAAACGAAAATACATGTGTTACAGTCATATGATTAACCTTAATCTTCTTTAAACTATTCTCACAAAAGTTAAATTATCCAGTCCCGTCTTGTTAAACATAACTACAAAAAATGGGTACAGTTATACGAGGTACGTCCAGAAAGTAAGTTCCGTTTAATAATAAAATTAAATTGTGTACAGATACAGAATAATTACTTATTGCACAAAATTCTACAACTCTTAAACTACTTTTCCATATACCTGCCGAAAATTTGCGGGCATTTGTCATAGCGTGGCACAAGTTTTTGTATACTTTCTTCACAGAAGTTTGACGCCTGTGTCTTCAAAACGTTGGATGTTTTTCGGTAACAATTTCATGAATTAGTGATCATAATTGTAAACTTGCTGTTTTCCTGGATCTTGTCATCAATCGCGTGGACCAGTTCTTCTATAACCAAAGATGGACGCCCACTTCGTTCTTCATCGTGCACTTCATTACGTCCTTCATTGAACTGTCGGACCCATCTTCTCACCATTGAATCACTCATCGCATTTTGGCCGTAAACTTCGCAAATTTGCCGATAAATTTCAATTGGTTTCACTTTCCTAGCATTCAGAAAATGAATCACAGATCTGATTTCACAAGCGGCGGGATTTTCAATCAATACCGACATTGTAAACAAGCACAACAAAGCGTATGTGGCTGACAGCGATCTCAAAATTACGCACGTTTCTTCTCCTTGATGCAGAGCGTCTACCGCGCATGTGCGGAACAGCGATCGCAGCGCTGCAGCGGAGATAAATTGAAACGGAACTTACTTTCTGGACGTACCTCGTAGAACACAATAGAAATACTACACATCTCAGTAGGCATTTTTTTTTAAGTGTTTAACGTCCTATTATGGAACAACAGGCAGTGGATATAAACAATATATGTAATATTGTTACACCACTCCCTACTTTGTTATATTTTACTAATATATGGAATTGATTATTGTGAAAGGGAATTTGGGAATGAAACGTTCCAGGCAAGGGATAGGCCAGTTACGAAACTGCCAGGAATGTGTGCGTGGTAGGATTTGAATAGCGGACTTTAGCTTATGAGACCGTGCTTTAAGGAGTTATGTAGGTAGAGATAGTTTCATGAAGTAAATTCCCTGCCATAGCCACAATATTTCGTAATTGTCCGCCTCACAGTCAACAGGCCACACGTTCGAATATTGCTTCGGGTGAGTTACTGGGATAAGGTTTTTTTCGGGGTTTTCATTTATCTTGAGATGAATGTCGAGTAACTTTAAGCTCCATGGACCCCGTGATCATTTGAGCACAATTTCACGAATTTCATACATTGTCCGATATGACTAACCAATTTAAATGACTATAAACTACAATTATATATATATATATATATATATATATATATTTCGAAGTATTATTTAAAAAGTCGATTGTTATTCAACTTCATCATCATTTTTAACTTAGGGTTTGGTGCTGAATATTAAAATTAATAGAATTGAGTCAGAAAAGTAAGCTTTTTAAACTAATAATACCAGGTTATAAATGAAAATAAATAAAGTCATGCGATTAGTAAACATAATTTATTACTTTATTAGTTAATGATATTAAAAATGAAAAATATATAGAAGTAGGACTTTATAATGAACATCACATTCCAATCTTCTACTGTTTTTTTTTTTTTTTTTTTTTTTTTTTTTTGGGTAGCTTTACGTCATTAAACCTAGTTGATCATATCGGACGATGAATGAAATTGGTGAAATGATACTCAAATAATCTCGGGGTCCATGGAGCTTAAAGTTACTCGACATTCGTCTTCTCAGAATAAGGGAAAAACCCAAAAAGAAAACCTTACCCGGGTAACTCACCCTAAGCGAGATTCGAAATCACGACCTGTTGAACATGAGGCAGACACGCTACCACCACGCTACCCAGGCGGGCTATTATTATTATTATTATTATTATTATTATTATTATTATAGTCAGTTTGATTCTGGTTGCGATTATTTACCTCTTGTTCAGTAAACATTTATTTCATATATTATATACCTACAGTATTTCATTTAAAAGGAAACTAAAAGCGCTATCCCGCCCCATGTTAAACTTGCTAATCCATGGCCCTTTATCTTGGAAACTATTTAAGATGTGGCGCAAGTTTATAGAAACTACATAGTTATACATTACTGAACTATAGATAATCATGGCATTCGTGTTCAGATCTAACCTCTGTGGCATTAAATTTTCTGATTGATTCGCCTGTGTCCCGGTTAAGAAACACACGCACTTGAAGAAATAAAGAAGCAACCACATTGCTTGTAAAAACGGAAACTCATACGTTCAATATAATCACTAATTTGTAGAGCAAAATTCCGCCTAAAAGATGAGCTAAAATCTACTTGTTTACTGTACAGAGTGTAGGAAAAATTAAAATTGAATTTTCTGTACTGTAACTTGTTTCTCAGCGTGCCATTCTATTACGGGCCTGAAAAACTGCTTTATTTTGCTCAGAAACCTCTTGATCAGGATTGAGGTTGTTTTACACACTGTAAATCTACGACACAGGACCACCGGCTTTATTTTCCTTCTGTTGAGTAATGATGTCTCATAATTTAATTAGCTAATGTTAGATAAGCGGTTAATGATACTGGCAGTAGGAATGTGGGTTATGAAATTACGAACTTGGGATTTTATCATTGCTGTTACTTCTGTTACATCAGGAGGTGGCTGCGTTTTGGATATGGATATAATATAAACCAGAATATTAAATAATAATTAAATAGAAATACTCACTGAAGATTTAACATTCATTTATTACTTTCTCTACACGTACTATGTATCCACTTAGTGTATAGAGAAGGTATTGTAATGCACCCAAAAATTCGATACCGAGATTTCACCGGAAATATATGTTTTGGGTCTCCCTTAATCAAAAAAAAAAAAAAAAAAAATGGAATAAGGTCCGTCGGTGTGTGTGCGTGCGTGTGTTTGTGTGTCTATGGACAGCATAACTCAAAAACGAAAAGACCGTGAAATACCAAATTTGGTATTGAAGTTTGGTATCTTCCAAGGATGCGACACGAAGATTTTCAAGAAAATCCCCCACCCCCAACTACACTTTAGGTGGAACTTTTTTTCGAAAATTTTGATTTTCTCAAAAATGGCTCTAACGATTTTGATTAAAATATCGTATATTTAAGATATTTACCTGACTAATAATATGTATATCTTGAATTTTCTGGGAATAGCCTCTGAAGACTCTTTATTCTGGATGAATTTTACGCATTTTGCATAACTGCTAAACCATAAGAGATAGACAAAAACTTACAATACAAAACATGTAGACCACATTAAAACACACAATTTATGTTGTATACTTTTTTCGTGGAGTTGGTCGTTTTTGAAATATTCCTTGTTGTTGGTTTCAGCTTTGAAAAACACACTTTTCTCATACAGGAATTTGCCAACTCCTGTCCATACAAACAAAGGAACTTCAATCACATAGCAACCAACTTTTGGCTTTCACTTTAACCTATGGTACTCCCTTATTTCGCTTCTACTTACAAGGAAGCAAGTAATAGGACTATTCCTGCTAGTTTTTTTCTCGATTAGCATGAAGTAAATAGAAGCATAAGATTTTTAACAATAATTTTTTTGCAGAAATGTGTAGAAAATCATGTGAATGGAACACATCAGATTTTTTTACTTTCTCTATACGTACTATGTACATAGTGTATAGAGAAGGTATTGCACTCCACCAAAAAATTCGATACCGAGATTTCACCGGAAATATATGTTTTAGGGTCCCCTGTATCCAAAAAAAAGTATTTTCAAAGTATTTTGTGTGTGTGTGTCCGTGTGTCTGTGAATACGATAACTGAAAAACGAAAATTCGGTAAAATACCTAACTTGGTATTAAGTTTAGCATCTTCCAGGGATGCGACACGAAGATTTTGGGAAAAATCCCCCATCCCAAACTACCCTTTACATGGAAATTTTTTCAAAATTTGGATTTTCTGAAAAATGGCTCTAACGATTTTTATTAAAATATCGTATACTAAAGATATTTACCTGACAAATAAAATGTATATTTTGAATTTTCTGGGAATAGCCTCTGAAGACTAGTTTCTTCTGGGTCACCTTTACGGAATTCTGCATAACTGCTAAACCGTAAGAGATGGACAAAAACTTAACACACAACAAATGTAGAGCACTTTAAAGCACACAATTTATGTTATACACATGTTTTTCGTAGAGTTGATTGTTTTTGAGATATTCCTTGTTTTTGGTTTCAGCTATAAAAAACATAATTTTCTCATACAGGAATTTGTGAACTCGTCGATACAAACAAAGGCAACTTCAATCACATAGCAATCAGCTTTTAACTATCACTTTAACCTATGGTACTCCCTTATTTCGCTTCTACTTATATAAGGAAGCAAGTAATAAGACTATTTGTGCTAATTTTTTCTCAATTAGCTGGAAGTAAATAGAAGCATAAGATTTTTAACAATAATTTGTTGTAGAGATGTATAGAAAATCATGTGAATGGAACACATCAGATTTTTTGTACATATATTCATCTGCACTTCGCCACCGTTTAACATCTCAGTGGAAATATGGTTCTCTTTAGTAATAGAGAGTAGTCTGTAGTAATAGTTAGATAGCCCAAAGCGCTGAAAATTTCTAAATCATGAACCCGCGTCTTGATCCCACTAGGTATATTCTATATTTTAGGAGTGTCCTGTCACGTCTAATGGATTTTGTAATTTCATCCTACTGCTGCTTCATTTAGTTTTGCGAACTATTATGATTCTGGTTATTTCCCCATGTCACATATTTTGTGCAGAATAGCGTTTTCTCTTTTCTACCCCTGGGAACATCTACAGGGGACGCTTCTCACATTATTATTTAATTAATGCGAAAACACGTTTCTGCGAGTAAATATGTTTTTCCATGAACAAGCTTATTTTAAAGGAAACCTGAAATGTATTCGACACATGAATACCATTTTATTGCCTCTTTTAAGATGTACCTTTGAGAAAGGAATGTCGGTATATTGTAATTTGACAAGGAACTGTAAATTCGATCCTTCACTGTTTGCAAACATTTTTGGAGTGAGCGTTCAAGTTTCTGCAGGGTAAATATCTTTTTCCATGAACAAGTTTATTTTAAAGATTTGAAATGTGAGCGACACGTAAACAGTAATTTATTGCCCTTTTTAAGACGTGCCCTTGAATGTAAATAAAAGGGGACAAGGGAACTGTAAACTCGATCTTCCTCTGTTCGTAGAATTTTTGAAGAGAATTCACGTTTGGAACACACTGCCTGCCTTTCGATTTTATATAGGTAAATGTTTTATTTATAATTACATGATTATAAAATACCTATAACTAATAGGATGACAGATTCAAATGAAAGCCACGCTAAGAGTCTTTACACCCCCCAAAAAAAATCTTGGGAACCCCTAGACCAGAGAGGACGGCAGAGATGTATTGGGAGGGTAGTTTTCAATTTTTCTCTGAAGTAATGCAGAATACAGAGTACAAAATGGCAGATGTAAATCCACTTTTAATTTCATTATATGTGTATCAAGTTAAAGTGGGAAGTAGCTAAAGTACCAAACTTGGTATTTAAGTTTATATCTTCCAGGGATGCGACACGAAACTCAAAAGAAATATTGTAACATGTACAATGCTCCAGCTTGGGGATGATTCTATTTATGTCCGAAATAAAATGTATATGTCGAATTTTTTGGGAATAGCCTCTGAAGACCTCTTTATTCTGGATTATTTTGCTGAATTTTGCTTAACTGCTAAACCGTAAGAGATAGAAAAAAACGTACTGCACAAAAAATGTACCTCATGATAAAACACATAATTTTTGTCCTTTACGTTTTTGTTGTGGAGGTACCGTTTTCGAGATATTCCTTGTTATTGGTTTCAATAATGAAGTTCTTAAACTTTTCTTACACAGGAAGTGTCTGTTTTTCTTTTGTTCTACTCCTGGCCAAGCAAAGAAGTGATTTGCAATGACAATTGCATAACGATAGCTTTTAAAACATTTGACAATCACTTTAGCATAGTACATTCCCTTATTCCCTTCTACTTATTAGGAACTAAGTAATAACATTCTGCTAACATTTATCTTGATTAGCATTGTGTACAAAGAAGAATAATATTTTTTAGGAGGTTTGTAGAGCAGCTAGCGAAAGTCATGTGAGTGTAACGCAACAGATTTTTTTCGTGGAGTTGATCGTTTTTGAGATATTACTTGTTTTTGATTTCAGCTTTGAAAAACGTTTACTTTTCTCATACAGGAATGTGTCAACTCCTGTCCATACAAACAAAGAACTTCAGTCGCATAGCAACCAGCTTTTGACCATCACTTTAACCTATGGTTATTTCGCTTATTTCTCTTCTACTTACAAGGAAGCAAGTAATAAGACTATTTATGCTAATTGTTTCTCGATTAGCATGAAGTAAATAGAAGCATAAGCTTTTTAACAATAATTTGTTGCAAAGATGTAGAGAAAATCGTGTGAATGGAATACATCAGCTTTTTTTTACTTTCTCCATACGCACTATGTACATAGTGTATAGAGAAGGTATTGCACTCCACCAAAAATTCGATACCGAGATTTCACCGGAAATATATGTTTTAGGGTCCCCAATATCCAAAAAAAGCATTTTCACAAAAAGGTCCGTGTGTGTGTGTGTTTTTTTTTTTTTTGGTAGTGTTTAACGCCCGCTTTAACTACTAATGGCATCGCAGGCGAGTGTGTGTGTGTGTGTGTGTGTGTGTGTGTGTGTGTGTGTGTGTGTGTGTGTGTGTGTGTGTGTGTCCGTGTGTCTGTGAACTCGATAACTCAAAAACGAAAAGTCGGTAAAATACCAAACTTGGTATTTAAGTTTAGTATCTTCCAGGGATACGACAGGAAGATTTTGAGAAAAATCCCCTAACGATTTTGATTAAAATTTCGGATATTAAACATATTTACCTGACAAATGAAATGTATATCTTGAATTTTCTGGGAATAGCCTCTGAAGAGTAGTCTATTCTGGATGAATTTTACTAAATTTTGAATGACTGCTAAACCGTAAGAGATGGACAAAAACTTACTATACACAAAATGTAAGCACTTTAAAACACACAATTTATGTTATATACATTTTTTTCGTGGAGTTCGTCGTTTTTGTGACATTCCTTATTTTTGGTTTCTGCTATGAAAAATGTATACTTTTCTCATACAGGAACTTGTCAACTCCTATCCATATAAACAAAGGAACTTCATTGACATAGCAACCAGCTTTTGACCATCACTTTAACCTACGGTTGTCCCTTATTTCGCTTCTACTTACAAGGAAGCGAGCAATAAGACTATTTCTGCTATTTTTTTTCTGATTAGCATAAACTAAATAGAAGTATAAGCTTTTTAAGAATTATTTGTTGCAGGAATATGGAGAAAGTCATGTGAATGGTACACATCAGATTTGTAGTAATTGAAACCTTGGTGTCTTAACGCATCACCGGTTGTGCGTAAACCCAAGATTCCAATTCCTTACACTCGGCTACACACTCTCCCAGCAGCAAACAGCTGGGAAGCGATTAGAGACAATTCAGTTGTAAGGAGAGAAACGTTTTCTCTTTATTTATTGCAAATGATGTTTAAACTTAAAGGAAGTCAGAGTTTTATTTGCTTAAGGTATGTTTTGTTTTCTGAACATAATCGTTTCGTTTTTCCTTTTTTTACTTTCTCTAATACTTCTATGCATGTAGCAGGTAGAGAAGCTATTGCATTCCATCCAAAAAGTCGATGTTGATTTCACCAGAAATATATATTTTGAGGTCCTCTGAAAAAAAAATTCTTATAAAGAGTGCGAGCGCTCGCGTGTGTGTGTGTGATTTTCAAGAAAATTTCCCCACCCCAACTATCCTTTACATGGAATATTTTTTTTTTAAATTCTGATTTTCTCAAAAATGTTTCTAACAACTTTGATTAAAATACCATATGTTTAATATATTTTTATGACAATTGAAATGCATATCTTGAATTTTCTTGAAATAGCCTCTGAAGGCTTCTCAATAATCGTTTCGTTTTCCATTTTTATTTTCTCTTACTATGTACATAGTAAGTAGAGAAGATACTGCATTCCAACCTAAAGTTCAATATCGATATTTCTTCGCCAGTGTATATTTTGGGGCCCTCTAAATCCAAAAAACAAAAGTATCCTTAAAAAAAGGTTCGTGTGTGTGTGTGTGAAGAGCATAACTCAAAAATGAAAAGTCCGTTTAATACCAAACTTGCTATTTAAGTTCAATATCTTCTAGGGATAAGATATGAAGATTTTCATCAGAATTCCCCAACTATCCTTTATATAGAAAATTTTTCGAAAATTCTGATTTTCTCTCTAACGATTTGGATTAAATGTCGTAAATTTAAGATATTTTTATGAGCAATTAAAAAGTATATCTTGAATTTTTTCAGGATAATCTTTGAAAACTTCTTCATTCTGAACGATTTTGTATAACTGGTAAAGCTTAAGAGATACACAAAAACGTATTGCAGAAAACATTAAAACACATAGCTTGTGTCATAAACATTTCTTGTAGAGTTAAATATTTACGATATCTTATTTGTTATTGGTTTCAATTTTAAATTACTTAAACTTTTCTCAAACCGAAAGTTACCAATTATTTCACACCTCTTTTGTTTTACTTTTGGCTATATTAAGAGAACAGAATTTCAATTGTATTACATGGTGACCAGCTTTTAATAAAATTTGACTATCGCTTTAGTAGATCAGATAGTACATAGAATGGAACACATATTTGAATGGATTTTACTACCAGTTAGTTCTTAAATTTATAACTTTCTGACCTGTTATTTTCAGTGTCTAAGAAAACACGCTAAATAAGCAGGCTGTCATATAAACAGAAATATTTAAAGGTAAAAAACTGTCCCAAAAGTTAAAGTCGTGCCAACGCGCAATGGAAAGAAATAATTGAAATAAAAATACATTTAATGAACTAACTTCATAGGATATTCGCAGTAAATTCCAAATATGCATTTTATTAATTATGTAGGTATCTTAAACCTGCGCCATTTTAATGAACATTGATACAGAGAAGGTAAAAAATAACGAAACATTTTACATGTAGATTTAGAAACAGCTGAATTGAATTACAAAATTTCGTGTTTATTCGAAATTTTCACGTGAATCTTTTTCTAAAAAATGTGTTTTCATTATTCAGGGGAACCTCAAAATATAATTTCCATGTTCATATTACTCGAGGTAAATCTGGCAGAATTACTCGTAGATTCATTACCTACTCATTTCGATGTTTGAATGCGAGGCGCTATGTGCTGACCATAAAGTTCCATACTATTTCCAAGACATCACAACAGCAGATTAAAACAATTAAGTTTTAAAATTTTAAACCAATAATAACTGATATTTTGGACATGGTTGACGCCGCAAATAAGGCTGCGGAAAATAAATAATGTGTTTTAAACAGGTCTACATGTTTTGTATTATACGTTTAAACTGTCTTATAGCGTTATCAGTTATGTAAAATTCCTTCCGAATGAAAGGACCTGATTGGCTATTCCAGGAAAATACAGGATAAACACATTATTTTCGTATTGTAATCAAAATCATTGGAGCCAATTAGAAACAATAAAATGTTCCGAAAAAATGTCTATGTAAAGGGTAGTTTGTGGTCCGGTTTTTTTGAAAATCTTCGTGTGCCACCTTTGGAAGATAACTTAAATACAAAATTAGGTATTTAGGTGTTTAAAACCATGCACCAGTTTCACAGGTAATCCACTCAGTGGAAGAAAAAAAGAAAAATTAGCTGCATTATTGAAATAGAGCCCGTATTTTTACTCAATAGTAAGAGACGGATATATACCGAGACGGATATCTGTCTAAACTGTCACATAATTGCATGTATATCTCGCTTTTGCACCCTGAAACGGATATATAACTCAAACAATGACTAAAGAATTGTGTGTGTATTGCATTGTTTACCGCATCGTCCCTGCAATACTATGTACGCCGACACACACACACATGTCGATCTGCGTCGGTTTAGTTTTTTTTTGTTTTTTTTTAAATAATACAGTTCCGGAGGCTTGCCAGGACTCCGGCGCTGTATTCCTTTTTTCTCCATTTTTTTCCAGTTTCCTATATTTCCTTAGTAGACATTATTCTTAACGTTTTCCTTTTACATATACATACACAAACAAAGACATATTTACAAACACAGAAACACCCATATCCAATTCGGGACTCGAACCCACGATCCTGTGCACCACGAAGCGCCAAAGCGAGTCACTTTAGCGAGCGCGGCCACCGGGATCGGCATTTCAGGGAAATATCCATAATAGTTCGTTAGGTGCTGCCCTTCTGATTTAAGGTGCCGGTCCCCATAGCCGCGCTCGCCAAGGCTTTGGTGCTTCGTAGCGCTGGGGATCGTGGGTTCGAGTCCCGCCTTGGGCATGGATGTTATATGTTTGTGTTTATGTGTGTGTTGTAACAGTAAGAAAACATTAATCCAGTAATAATACAGAAAAACAAGGTAAAAAAAAAAAAAAAAAAAAAAAAAAAAGGTCGCGGATTCAAATGCGGGGTAGGTAGAGGGATTTAGGCATTTACCCTTGGTTACTTCAGGGATTTTCTCTCTAAAGCCAGGATTATTATTTAGAGGAGAGACGGAAGGCAGGCGACAGGATTTTTTTTTTTTAAATCATTAATTTAGTTAAAATTAATTACAAATATGAGTTGACAATAATTATAATTTTCTTAATTTGACTGCAATTTTGGTTTAAATAAGGTTTTTGGATGTGCTTAAAAGCGGCAGACTCATATGAGTTGATTATTTTACTGGCATGTATAATAACTAAATCCTGTAGGGCGAAATTCCGACATACCGACACAGCTGAAACCCTGGCCATTGATGGCATCATTAACAAACACATTATCCGCGCGCGCGTGGAGCATTTTCTAAAAAATCTGGTGTGTACCATTCACATAACTTTCTCCATATCCCTGCAACAAATAATTCTTAAAAAAGCTTATACTTCTATTTACTTTATGCTAATCAGAAAAAATTAGCAGAAATAGTCTTATTACTGCTTCCTTGTAAGTAGAAGCGAAATAAGGGACAACCGTAGGTTAAAGTGATACTCAAAAGCTGATTGCTATGTCAATGAAGTTCCTTTGTCTATATGGATAGGAGTTGACAAGTTCCTGTATGAGAAAAGTATACGTTTTTCATAGCAGAAACCAAAAATAAGGAATGTCACAAAAACGACGAACTCCACGAAAAAAATGTATGTAACATAAATTGTGTGTTTTAAAGTGCTCTACATTTTTTGTGTAGTAAGTTTTTGTCCATCTCTTACAGTTTAGCAGTTATTCAAAATTCAGTAAAATTCATCCAGAATTAACTACTCTTCAGCGGCTATTCCCAGAAAATTCAAATATACATTTTATTTGTCAGGTAAATATCTTTAATATACAAAATTTTAATCAAAATCGTTACAGCCATTTTTGAGAAAATAAAAATTTTCGAAAAAAGTTCCATGTAAAGGGTAGTTGGGGGTGGGGGGATTTTTCTCAAAATCTGCGTGTCGCATCCCTGGAAGATACTAAACTTAAATACCAAGTTTGGTATTTTACCGACTTTTCGTTTTGAGTTATCGTGTTCACAGACACACGGGCACACACACACACACACACACACACACACACACACACACACGGAGCTTTTTTTTGGATATTGGGGACCCTAAAACATATATTTCCGGTGAAATCTCGGTATCGAATTTTTTGGTGGAGTGCAATACCTTCTCTATACACTATGTACATAGTGCGTATAGAGAAAGTAAAAAACTATTTGATTCCGGGGAGATCAAAACATATTTCCGATAAAGTATCGATATCGATTTCTTTGTGGATTATAATACCTCCTCTACCAACTAGGAACGTGGTATAGTAAAAAGCGCAGTGCTGATAATGAGAGAAAAAGAGGTAATGTTCCTGCACGCAAACCGGTAATAACTGGTCATAGAAAAACATGCAAAGTAATAGCTGTGGTATGGAAGTTAATAGTGGACTGGAAATACGAGATAGCAGGTTTTATACATCTCTCATTGCATGACCGGATAATCAGTGTCTCCGTTGTACGGTTACTCATAATTGGTTTTGACCTTGCTCACCTTAGGACGTAATATGAATGAAAATGGACACCAGCTAGTTCCAGTAGCCACCAGGTGTTTGGCGAGTTTCGCGTTGGGGGTCGCGGAAAGGGTCGCGGATTCTAGCATTATACATTAGAGGATGTGTGTTTCTGTGCTTGTGTACTACTTAGGTCATTCTTTCCTCCTGCTGGCCCAGTAGATTACACCTGAAGACCAATCCATCGAAAAGAGGAAAAATTTGATGTGTTACTCTCACATGACTTTCCTAGCTGTTCTACAAACTTCATACATAAGATTCTTCTTCTTCTTACTGCACCTTGCTAATCGTGGTACTCAGCACAATGTTCTTATTTAGTTCCGTATAAGTAGGAAGAAAATAAGGGAATGCACTAGGCTAAACCAATAGTCAAATGTTTCAAAAGCTGTCGTTATGCGATTGTTATTACAAATCGCTTCTTTTCTAGACCAGGAGTAGAACAAAAGAAAAACGGACACTCCCGTCTGAGAAAAGTATAAGTACTTCACAACTGAAACTAATAACAATGAATACCTCGAAAACGCTAAGCTCCACGAGAAAAATGTATATGACATAACCTGTGTATTTTAACAAGACCTACATTTTTTTATAGTAAGTTTCTGTGTATCTCTTACAGTTTACTAGTTATGACAAATTAAGCAAAATTCATCCAGAATAAACAGGTCTTCCGAAGCTATTTCCAGAAAATTTAAGATATACATTTTATTTGCTAGGTAAATATCTTTAATATATGATATTTTAATCAAAATCGTTAGAGCCATTTTTAAGAAAATAAAACAATTCGAAAAAAGTTCCATGTAAAGGGTAGTTTGGGGTGGGGGGATTTCTCTCAAAATCTTCGTGTCGCATCCCTGGAAGATACTAGACTTAAATACCAAGTTTGGTATTTTAGCTACTTTTCTTTTTTGAGTTATCGTGTTCACAGACACACGGACACACGGACCTTTTTCTGAAAATGCTTTTTCTGGATACAGGGGGTCCTAAAACATATATTTCCAGTGAAATCTCGGTATCGAATTTTTGGGTGGAATACAATACTTCTCTATCCCTATGTACATTGTACATTGGGGCTAGAGAAAGTAAAAATGTAAAAATATTATTTTTCCCTTTCTTCTTTTTCATTTGCGATACAGGTCCCCGTCATTTCTCCGGGTGCACTTCAGCCTGGGCTTATTGTGTTATCTGTATCGTTTAGAGTCAACCCACTACACCTACATCCCTAAAAAAGGAATGCAGCCTAGCAATTGGTATGGATGATACTTCTACTGTTTCTATAAACAAATTTCCCCTTTAAATATGAAGATACAAAAATAAATTAAAAATTAATTAATATATCTATTTACTTCATGCTAACTGAGAAAAAATTAGCGGAAATAGTCTTATTATTTTGCTTCCTTGTAAATAGAAGCGAAATAAGGGAGCACCATAGGTTAAAGTGAAGTCAAAAGCTGGTTACCAGGTGACTGAAGTTCCTTTGTTTGTATGGACACGAGTTGACACATTCCTGTATGAGAAAAGAACAAGTTTTTCAAAGCGGAAACCAAAAACAAGGAATATCTCAAAACGATCAAATCCTCGAAAAAAAAATTATATACCACAAATTGTGTGTTTTAATGTGCTCTATATTTTTTGTGTGGTAAGTTTTTGTCCATTTCTTATGGTTTAGCAGTTATGTAAAGTTCATCCAGGATAAAGTAGTCTTCAGAGGCTATTCCCAGAAAATTCAAGTTATACATATTATTTATCAGGTAAATATCTTTAATATAGGATATTTTAATCAAAATCGTAAGCCATTTTTGAGAAAATCAACATTTTCGAAAAAAGTTCCATGTAAAGGTAGTTGGGGGTCGGGGGATTCTTCTCAAAAACTTCGTGTCGCATCCCTGGAAGATGCTAAACATAAGTACCAATTTTGGTATTTTACCGATGTTTTTGAGCTATCCTGTTCACAGACACACACACACACACACACTCATGGACCTTTTTGTGAAAATGCTTATTTTGGATACAGGGGACCCTAAAATATATATTGCCGGTGAAATCTCGGTATCGAATTATTGGGTGGCGTGCAATACCTTCTCTGTACACTATGTACATAGTACGTATAGAGAAAGTAATAACATCTTCTGCTTGTGTTTAACTCTTAATAGTGATGTCTATCTTCTTCTTCTTCTTCTTTTTTTTTTTTTTTTTTTAACTTTTTTTGAAAAAAAAAACACAGTTCCGGAGGCTTGTCAGGACTCCGGCGCTGTATTCCTTCTTACCTCTTTTTTCTAGTTTCTAAATTTCCTTAGTTGACCTATTCGTTTTCCTTTTTACGTATACATACACATACACAGAAACCACCATGCCCAAGGTGGAACTCGAACCCACGATCCCGTGCGCCGCGAAGCACCAAAGCGAGACACTTTAGCGAGCGTGGCTACGGCCTATCCGTAACTGGGAAGTTCAGTGGCATTCTACTCATATTTCTTTGAAAAATACAGCTTCCGCCCTTGCTGTCTGTACGCGGGAATTTAACAATACATCTTCACGGTCAACAATGGTATTCTTACCGTTCTTTTCCGGAATTGTAAATCAGTGTGAAGTAACAGCTTATAAAAAGATATTTAACGTTGGACATTAGGAGTCACAGTTCACAAACGCAGGTAGTTTCTTGATCGGAATAATTATTTTTTCACACAAGCCGTGTGTAGTACAGGAATTGGATAGAAAGAGAGCCAGACTGAAAAAAAATGCAATGTCATAGACGGAATTTGAACCACGGATCTGCCGATCTCTAGTCGGTTGCTCTGTCACTGAGCTACCATGGCAACATGCCATACAAATTGATCATAATTTTGGCTATACTATGAATCCTAGGTTTAAAGTACTTACAGCATCGTAAATCAGATCACCCTGTGGTTTACCGGGAAAATGCGTGTTAGTTGAGAAATTCAATGCTATGCTGGGATGTTATCGTGGTAGCTCATTGGCAGAGCAACCGGCTAGAGATCGGGAGATCCGTGGTTCAAATCTCGCTATGGCATTAAATTTTTCAGTCTGACTCTCTGCCTATCCAGTTTCTTGATTGTAGGTGGCTCATTTATGTGGAAGAACTTTATGAACATTTAGACGCGCAGCACTCGTCACGCTGAGCTAGCACTGGCTTTTCACATTTTCTTGATTTTCCAAGTGTGGTTAACTTGCGTGTTTTTAACCTTTCACTGCACACATGCAAACCTGTAAACTCCGCTTCAGTTAACAATGATGGTCAACTTGGGATATTTCTTATATAGTTTGTGGCACAATTAAAAATTACACTTTTCTCACTGCTCGTTAAAAGACGATGTTTTACAAGCTGTATTTGTTCGGCCATGATGGTTTATGTACGAGTACTAACGGTTTCACCTTCCCGCTTTCAAAACTCGCCAGCAGAAGGTAGCCTGCTCATCCTATTTGCTCATTTTCTAAATAAGTAAATTTGATTGTTTAATTTAGATTTATTTTGCTGCAACTCTACATAATCACACGATAAACATACCGTTGCTACGTAATATAGAGGAGATCCATTAGTTTTTGTTTTCTTTTTACTTTCTCTATACGCACTATGTACATAGTGTATAGAGAAGGTATTGCACTCCACCAAAAAATCCGATACCGAGATTTCACCGGAAATATGTTTTAGGGTCCCCTGTATCCAAAAAAAGTATTTTCAGAAAATATGTGTGTCCGTGTGAACACGATAACTCAAAAACGAAGAGTCGTTAAAATACCAAACTTGGTATTTAAGTTTAGTATCTTCCAGGGATGCGACACGAAGATTTTGAGAGAAATCCCCCCCACCCCAACTACCCTTTACGTGGAACTTTTTTCGAAAATTTTGATTTTCTCAAAAATGGCTCTAACGATTTTGATTAAAATATCGTATATTAAAGATATTTACATGAAAAATATAATATATATTTTGAATTTTCTGGGAATAGCCTCTGAAGACTACTTTATACTTGGCCAATTTTACGGAATTTTGCATAACTGCTAAACCGTAAGAGACGAACAAAAACTTACCACACAACAAATATAGAGCACCTTAAAACACACAATTTATGTTATATAATTTTTTTTCGTGGAGTTGATTGTTTTTGAGATATTCCTTGTTTTTTTTTAAAGACTTATACTTTTGTCATACAGGACTTTGTGAACTCGTGTTCATACAAACAAAGGAACTTCAGTCGCAAAGCAACCAGCTTTTGACTATCACTTTAACCTATGGTACCCCCTTATTTCGCTTCTACTAACAAGGAAGCAAGTAATAAGACTATTTCTGCTAATTTTTGCTCCATTAGATGAAGTTAATAGAATAATTTGTTGTAGTGATATAGAGAAAGTCGCAGGAATGGAACACATCAGATTTTTTTAATGCATTTATTTTAAGTCGCCTAACTGCAAGGTCTTATAGCGACTTTCAAAATATGATACAAACTTTAACACATGGGATAAACATATAACATTATACAGTACATTAACTTTACAATATTTCTCAAGTTAAAATATTTAACAAATTTACATACATTGTACAGGGAGATTGCACTGTGAAGCAGTTTTACAATACTTTATCATACAATTTGGTACATTTAAAAAACTGTACCAATCTAAGACATGAGCTCGAATCCTTCATTGACAGCTTTAGGTTATCTGGAATCTTGAGTGTTTTCCTGTAGGGTTGGTAGCGCGGGCAGTTCTCGACTATGTGCTGGATAATGTTTTTTGTATTGCAGGTTGTGCATTGCGGTGGCTCTTCTTTAGAGAGGATGTAGGAGTGTGTAAGTTTTGTATGTCCAATTCGGATTCTAGTCGTGAGTATCTGTTCACGGCGATTCAGAAATTTGACTGAAAAAGGTGCTGTAGAATTACCTCTTGCATCGTGGAGTTTACTTTTGGGGGAGGTAACCCAAGAGCTTTTCCATGCATCGCGGAGAGTTCTTTTCAAATGAGCATTGACGTCTTGATATGGAATTTTCGCACTTGGATTTGCACTTGGAAGATTTGTTGCATCTTTGGCTGCTTTGGTTAATATTCAGCGAACTACTTTGTAACCGATGTACCTTCTAATAGGCGGCATCAGTCAATGAGCGTACACTTGATCCGCTTTTGTGCACGTGTCTCAGTTTACACAAGTACCTATTCTCTAGGTGAAAATGGCGTACGTATTCTTTCAAAGATACTCTTGCAGAAGAACACAGAAAACATTGTCTTTATATTTTGAGTGAAACTTCACCTATGGTAGAGACCTTCGAGGGAACCTCGTACCAGCTGAAACGGATGGCTTCGAACAATCCTTTCAGCGACAGTATATGAAACAGCTTTCATTTGCAGAATTACGAAAATAACTCTATAACGCCCAGCTAAAAGCGAATGATTATGATGCGGTATACAAGTCTATTTGAGATTCATCGCGTTTAATCCGCTTATTGCTAGTAGCTTTAATGAAATAGCGGTGCCCCAAAGCGTGTAATAATACACCATACCGAAGGATGAAATTCTCTGCTATTACCATTTTGCCAATGTTAAAATCTCTTAATGTAAGCATTAACCTCGGTTCTTTTATTCAGAATAACTCGTACTCACATTTCTTTTTGAATGTCCATTCATTAATAACTCTTTCATGTTATGCATAACTGAATTAACAAATACCAAATGACACTTCCAAGCCTTGGAAGTTGATGATACGGGATAATACCCAAGCCTTGGAAGTATATTGATACAGAATAATACTCAAAGCTTGGAAACTAATGAATAGAGGATAATACCGGAGCCTTAGATAAAATCCAAGTCTTGGAAGTTAATGGCGAAACGGTTAATACCCAAGCCTTGGAAGCTAATGATGATGGAAGTAATGTCGGAGCCTTAGAAGTTAATGATGATACGGAATAACTTCCAAGCCTTGGAAGTTAATGATGATACGGAATAACTTCCAAGCCTTGGAAGTTAATGATGAAATGGATAATATAAAATCCATGGAAGCTAATGATGATACGAAGTAATGTCGGAGCCTTAGAAGTTGACACGGGATAAGTTCCAAGCCTTGGAAGTGATAATAAAACGCGATAACATCCAAGTGTCCAAGCCTTAAAAGTGATAATTATATGGGATAACATAGGCTTTGGAAGTTGATGATGAAACATGATAATATCCAAACCACGAAAGAGATACCTAATGATATGGAATAACATAGGCTTTGGAAGTTGATGATGAAAAGTGATATATCCAAGCCTTGAAAGTGATAATGATATTGAATAACATAGGCCTTGGAAGTTGATGATGAACCGTGATAATATCCAAACCTTGAAAGAGATACCTAATGATATGGAATAGCATAGGCCTTGGAAGTTGATGATGAAACGTGATAATATCCAAACCTTGAAAGTGATAATGATATTGAATAGCATAGGCCTTGGAAGTTGATGATGAACCGTGATAATATCCAAATCTTGAAAGTGATAATGATATTGAATAGCATAGGCCTTGGAAGTTGATAATGAACCGTGATAATATTCACACCTTGAAAGTGATAATGATATTGAATAGCATAGGCCTTGGAAGTTGATGATGAACCGTGATAATATCCAAATCTTGAAAGTGATAATGATATTGAATAACATAGGCATTGGAAGTTGATGATGAACCGTGATAATATCCACACCTTGAAAGTGATAATGACATTGAATAACATAGGCCTTGGAAGTTGATGATGAACCGTGATAATATCCAAATCTTGAAAGTGATAATGATATTGAATAGCATAGGCCTTGGAAGTTGATGATGAACCGTGATAGTATCCAAATCTTGAAAGTGATAATGATATGGAATAACATAGACCTTGGAAGTTGATGATGAACCGTGATAATATCCACACCTTGAAAGTGATAATGATATTGAATAACATAGGCCTTGGAAGTTGATGATGAAACGTGATAATATCCAAATCTTGAAAGTGATAATGATATTGAATAACATAGGCGTTGGAAGTTGATGATGAACCGTGATAATATCCAAACCTTGAAAGTGATAATGATATTGAATAACATAGGCCTTGGAAGTTGATGATGAACCGTGATAATATCCACACCTTGAAAGTGATAATGATATTGAATAACATAGGCCTTGGAAGTTGATGATGAACCGTGATAATATCCAAATCTTGAAAGTGATAATGATATTGAATAACATAGGCCTTGGAAGTTGATGATGAACCGTGATAGTATCCAAATCTTGAAAGTGATAATGATATTGAATAACATAGGCTTTGGAAGTTGATGATGAAACGTGATAATATCCAAGCCTTGAAAGTGATAATGATATTGAATAACATAGGCCTTGGAAGTTGATGATGAACCGTGATAGTATCCAAACCTTGAAAGTGATAATGATATTGAATAACATAGACCTTGGAAGTTGATGATGAACCGTGATAGTATCCAAATCTTGAAAGTGATAATGATATTGAATAACATAGGCTTTGGAAGTTGATGATGAAACGTGATAATATCCAAGCCTTGAAAGTGATAATGATATGGGATAACATAGACCTTGGAAGTTGATATGCTACGGGATAGTACCTGAACATAGGAAGCTTACTATGCTATAGGATTATAACCTAGCCTTGGGAGTTAAGAGTTAAGATAATATTTAAGTCTTTAAAGTTGGTGATCATGTTTCTCAGAGATATCATTTTCCATAAAGTAAAATATATTTGGCTAGTTCCAGAAATACTTATTTATTCCGAGTAAACTTAATAAGTTACGCACATTCTAGATCTGGTGTATGGTATAAATTATATGAAAACATCGCAACATCTGTGAGTGAGCTACTTATTTAGAATTAAATTGCCTAAGGGATACAGAACTGTTAAGAACTCTCCCTACGAAACGCATACGATAAGATGGTTGAAAGGTTTGAAACGCCCTTGTGAGGTTAAACAAGTAGTAGACGCAAATTAAGAACAATTCTATAGAAGAAACGGGAAAAATAAAACAAACAGGAGTGCTTACCTATGTTTCGGGGGGGGGGGTAAAACCTATGCTTCATTAATACATGTAGGAATGATTAAATATTTCTCAAATGACTTGAACATAATTATCTTACCATTCTTTGATTTTTACTTTCTCTATGCGCACTATGTACATAATGTATAGAGAAGGTATTGCACTCCACCAAAAAATTCGATACCGAGACTTCTACGAAATATATGATTCAGGGTCCCCTGTATCCAAAAAAAGTATTTTCAGAAAAAGGTCTGTGTGTGTGTCCGTGTGTCTGTGAACACGATAACTCAAAAACGAAAAGTCGATAAAATACCAAACTTGGTATTTAAGTTTAGTATCTTGCAGGGACGACACGACACGAAGATTTTGAGAAAAATTCCCCACCCCAAACTACCCTTTACATGGAACTTTTTTCGAAAACTTTGATTTTCTAAAAAATGGTTCTAACGATTTTGATTAAAATATCGTATATTAAAGATATTTACCTGGCAAATTAATGTATATTTTGAATTTTCTGGGAATAGCTTCTAAAGACTACTTTATTCTGAGTGAATTTTACGGAATTTTGCATAAGTGATAAACCGTAAGAGATGGACAAAAACTTACCACACAAAAAATGTAGAGCACATTAAAACACACAATTTATGTTGTATACATTTTTTGTTCGTGGAGTTGATTGTTTTTGAGATATTCCTTGTTTTTGGTTTAAGCTATAAAAACTTATATTTTTCTCATACAGGACTTGTGAACTCGTGTCCATACAAACAAAGGAACTTGAGTCACATAGCAACTAGCTTTTGACTGTTACTTTAACCTATGGTAATCCCTTATTTCGCTTCTACTTACAAGGAAGCAAGAAATAAGACTATTTCTGCTAATTTTTTCTCGATTAGAAGGAAGTAAGTAGAAGCATAAGTTTTTTAAAAATAATTTATTGCAGAGATATAGAGAGAGTCATTCGAATGGAACACATCAGGTTTTTATGTTTGCGTCATTATTGCATATTTAGATACAACATATTGCTCACCAGTGAGCAGAATTGCGCAACTGGGTCGCCCTTCGTACTGTAGTGGGCAACCATGCTAGCCTCATGTACTAAAGTCGCGGGTTTAAGCCCTGTGAATGACTTCGGAAGGGAAGTAAAGCCGGGGGTTCCGTGTCGTAGATTTACGACACGTAAAAGAGCCTCAAGCCTGAAAGAATAGGCCTCTGAGCAAAATTAAGGCACTTTAACGTCCAACATAGAACCACAGCAGTTAAAGAGCGTCCATAAATAAAGCTCAATTTAAATTTAAACTTGTCTACTAAACTTGTTCAGATTATAACACACATTTACAGCATCTGGGATGTAAAATGTTTGATTTCACTTGTGACAGTTGTCAGTACAATAAACATATATAACTTATTTTTACTGAGAATTTTCAAGCCCACTAATTAATTACATATAAAAATACAAATGCTTCTCTGAGATAAACGATACTGTAAAAATGAGAACAGTAGTCATAAAATTCTCTCTCAGTCCGATCACAGTTTATATAGTCCCTCCCCACCATTTCCTCAAAAAAGTTGAACTTGACCAGTTATGGAAATGGACACTTCAGCTGACCTTATATCGAAATGCTCGAAAACGTGTTGTCTTACGTTGCAATGTATAAACGAAAGCAAAGCAAATAAGTGACAAAAAACTGAGAAGACAATTATTTCCAGGTTTGAGACATGACATGCACAAAAAGTAGCAGCTACTTACCTTCGTAATATGTGTACATGGTCACGTTGTTCTGCTGCTTAGCGCTCTCTCTTTCTCTCTTTCAGGTCAGTCACTTTAACAGCATGTCTTGCCTAAATTTGTGACCAAATGCTGTTCACCTATTTTATGTGCTAGAAGAATGACATCTCCATTGCTACAGCTGCACATTTTCAGAACACAAATTACAGAAATAAAACTGCAGAATTTTAATTACGATATCTTATATCTAACAGAAATGTAGTTTTGCTTAGCTATCTCATTGTACCTATGATGGAATTTCTCTGTCAAGTTTTTTTCTTTCTCTACCATTAGCATACTAGGTAGAGAAGGTATTTATTACATTCCACTAAAAAATTTGATATAGATATTTCACCAGAAATTCACATTTTGAGAGCCCTTCAATTCCAAAAAAGAAATTTTAGAAAAAGCTCCGTGTGTCACCATAACCCAAAAACGAAAAGTCAGTTAAATATCAAACTTTATATTTAGGTTTAATTTCTTTCAATGATGCGAAGATTTTCAAGAAATCCCCCACCCCAAATTACCCTTTGCATGGCATTTTTTCCCAAAATGTTGATTTTATAAAAAGAATGGCTAACGATTTTTATTAAAATACCATATGTTTAAATATATATCTTCAAATGTAAAAAGAAGCTAGTAACAGTGGAGTAACACACATATTAATATAATAATTAATAATTGTAACAAATCATCACTTATTTTTTGGAATCCTTGTTAAATTAATAAAAGTTTAAATATCAAAAAATTATTAAAGAGATTTCTACTTTAATAAAATAAAAGAGGATTACATTTTTAAAAAATTTACTTATCACCCTTGGGCAAACAAAAAAGTCACAAATATTTTCAAAGAGCATGGTATAATATTGGTTCCTCAAAATAAATACAGTATAAAAATTTGTTAGGCTTTTCTAAAAAGGATACATTTCTAAAAAATAAAAAAATCTGGCATTTATCAATTAAATTGTTTAAATTATGACCTTTATGTTGGTAAGACTAAACGTCATTTGGAAACCAGAGTAAAAGAACCCTTTAGGAATATTAAATACAAACAAATTGATAAATCGGCTGTGGCAGAACATTTTTGGAAGTTCAATCATGAAATAAATCCAGATGTTAAATTATTAAAACACTTAAATGGACCCATAGATTTAATAGTTTGGGAGAAAATATTTATATTAAAGTATAAAAATTATGCAATGAATTTTGATATACCACCAATTGACTCTCTCACCAAATTTGTTTTGATTCCAATAGTTAGTCAAATATTAGTGCACAATCCACCAAGTAGCGTATTAGTGCACAATCCACCAAGTAGCAGTAACCATAACAATGTAAATAAAGAACATCAAAAAGAAATTGAGACCAAAAGGAAATTAATGCTGACAATGCAATAGATACATTTATTGCGAAACTACAAGGATTCCAAAAGATAAGTGAAGATTTGTTACAAGTATTATTATATTAATATATATCTTTAATTTTCTGGGAATAACCTGAAGTGTTGTTCATTCTGAATGACATTTTATCACTTAAACCGTAAGAAATAAATCTTACTACACAAAAAGTGTAGATCTCGTTAAAGCATACAATTTATGTCAAATACATTTTTTGTGCAAACCATATTTGAGATATTCCTTGTATAGGCTACTTGTTTCATCCTTGCAAAGAGAACGGAATTTCAGCACCGTCACATAGGACAAGCTCTTAAAAAATCTGATGTGTTCCATTCACATGACTTTCTCTATATATCTGCAATAAATTATTATTAAAAAGCTTATACTATTTACTTCATTCTAATCAGAAAACATTAGCAGAAATAGTCTTATTACTTGCTTCCTTGTAAGTAGAAGCGAAAGAGAGTACCATAGGTTAAAGTGAAAGGCAAAAGCTGGTTGCTATGTCACTGAAGTTCCTTTGTTTGTATGGACAGCAGTTGACAAATTCCTGTATGAGTTTTTCATAGCAGAAACCCAAAACAAGGATTGTCTCAAAAACGATGAACTCCACGAAAAAAATGTATATAACCTAAATTGTGTGTTTTAACATGCTCTACATTTTTTGTGTAGTAAGTTTTTGTCCATCTCTTGTGGTTTATCAGTTATACAAAATTCCGGAAAATTCACTCAGAATAAAGTAGTCTTCAGAGGCTATTCCCAGAAAATTCAAAATATACATTTTATTTGTCAGGTAAAAATCTTTAATATGCGATATTTTAATCAAAATCGTTAGAGCCATTTTTTAGAGAATCAAAATTTTCGAAAAAAGTTCCATGTAAAGGGTAGTTTGGGGTGGGAAGATTTTTCTCAAAATCTTCGTGTCGCATCCCTGGAAGATTCTAAACTTAAATACCAAGTTTGGTATTTTACTGACTTTTCGTTTTTGATTTATCGTGTTCACAGACACACGGACTCACACACATGGATCTTTTTCTGAAAATACTATTTTTGGATACAGGGGACCCTAAATCATATATTTCCGGTGAAATCTCGGTATCGAATTTTTTGGTGGAGTGCAATACCTTCTCTATACACTATGTACATAGCACGCCTTTAGCCAAGTGCATCCCATTACTCCTCTTGCACGTAAGTGAAAATGTATAATAAAACCATTTCTGCTACTTTTCTCGATTAGCATGAAGTATAAATAGAATAAGCTTTCGTAAGAATAGTTTGTTGTAGAAGAGGTAGAGAAAGTCATTGAATGTTATACAAAATATATTTTTATTTCTTTTCCTCTTCGTGTCCGTATAGCTATTTAAGAAAAAAATAGTGGTTTGGTTTGTTTATATCGTAACATAAAAATAAACATCTACCAGCCCTACTGGGTTTGCGTGGTAGCGTATCTGCCTCACGTTCAACAGGTCGACTCGTTTAGGGTGAGTAATCCGTTTATGGGTTTCTTCGGGGTTTTCCCTTATCCTGAGAAGACGAATGTTGAATAATTTTAAGCTCCATGTACCTCGATATTATTTGAGCTTCATTCCACTAATTTCAATCAGTGTCCGATATGACCAACCAGGTTAAAGGATGTTGAGCTTTAAAAAAAAAAAAATCTATAAGTTTAGGTATAATTCAAATGGTCCTTAAAAGTAACAGAGAAATAAAGCTTATTATGGACAATAAAGACTAGATTGTGTGATTTTTGAATAGTTCATTTGCATATACAGATAATCAGATACTTTTATTTAACTACAAGTGTTTCAAAGCATTAATATGGTAATTTTCCAACTTAAATAATGTGGTATCTATTCATTATATACCAACTATATCACTTTCCAAACAAGCAGTTTTTATTTATTTATTTATTTTGAAATATAGCTTCCTTTTTACTTTCTCTATACGCACTATGCACATAGTGTATAGAGAAGGTATTGCACTCCACCAAAAAATTCGATACCGAGATTTCACCGGAAATTTATGACTTAGGGTCCCCCGTATCCAAAAAAAGTATTTTCAGAAAAAGGTCCGTGTGTGTGTCTGTGTGTCAGTGTGTCTGTGAACACGATAACTCAAAAACGAAAAGTCGATAAAATACCAAACTTGGTATTTAAGTTTAGTATCTTCCAGGGATGCGACACGAAGATTTTGAGAAAAATCCCCCCACCCCAAACTACCCTTTACATGGAATTTTTTTCGAAAATTTTGATTTTCTAAAAAATGGTTCTAACGATTTTGATTAAAACAGCGTATATTAAAGATATTTACCTGACAAATAAATGTATATTTTGAATTTTCTGGGAATAGCCTCTGAAGACTACTTTATTCTGAGTGAATTTTACGGAATTTTGCATAAGTGGTAAACCGTAAGAGAGAGGCAGAAACTTACAACACAAAAAATGTAGAGCACATTAAAACACACAATTTATGTTGAATACATTTTTTTTTCGTGGAGTTGATTGTTTTTGAGATATTCCTTGTTTTTGGTTTCAGCTATAAAACACATGCTTTTCTCATACAGGAATTTGTTAACTCCTGCCCATACAAACAAAGGAACTTCAGCTACATAGTAACCAGCTTTTGGCTATCATTTTAACCTATGTTACTCTCATTTCGCTTCTACTTACAAGGAAGCAAATAATAAGACTATTTCTGCTAATGTTTCTCAATTGGCATGAAGTAAATAGAAACATAAGCTTTTTAACTACAGGCTGTTGCAGGGATGTAGAGAAAGTCATGTGAATGGTACACATCAGCTTTTTTAAACAGGTACTTTCAGACAGTGAAAGAAGAATTAACGCGAATGATCTAAAAGGGATTAAATTAAAACCCTCAGTCATGTGCTTTAACTAACTAGTATTTGAACAGAAGTATCTGTAAATGCCGAACTTGGCATTTAGCTATAGTTTTCTCCAGAGACGGGACACAAAGAATTTAAAGAAAAAAACCTGATGTGATCCATTTACGCGACTTTCTCTACATTTATATAACAAATTATTGTTAAGAAGCTTATTCTTCTTTCTACTGAATGGTAATCGAGATAAAGATTTGCAGAAATTGTCTTATTACTTTCTTCCTTGTAAATAGAGGGTAAAGAAGGGAGTACACTAGGCTAAGCAATAATCAAATCTTTTAAAAGCTGGTTGCTATGTGATCTAAATTCTTTTCTTTGCAGTGCCAGGAGTTGATAAATTCCTGTATGAGAAAGTATTTTAAAACATTCGAACCCAGAACAAGGAATATCTCGGAAATAGTCAATTTCTCAAGAAAAAAATATGCATATCAAATCTGCTTCATCGAGATCTAAACTTTTTGTGCAGTAAGATTTTATCAATCTTTTACGGTTTACCAATTATGCAAAAGCCATCCAGAAGAGGGCTTCAGAGGCTATTTCCAGAAAATTCAAGATATACATTTTATTTGTCATATAAATACTTTTAATGTACGGCATTTGAATCAAAATTGTTAGAACCATTTTTGAGAAAGTCAAAATTTTTGAATATTTATCCATGTTAAGAGTAGTTTGGGAGGGGAATTTTGCAGAGTATCTTGTATCGCATCCTTGGAAGATACTTAACTTAAATACCAAGTTTTTATTTTACCGACTATTGATTTTTAGTTATTCTATTAATAGCACAAGGACATACGGACACCACCCCCACCCCTCCACACACGGACCTGTTTCTAAAAGCGCTTTTTTTTTTTTTTTTTTTTTTTTTTTTTTAATGATACAGGGGACCCTAAAATTTGTATTTCCAGTGAAATCACGGTATCGAATTTTTGAGTGGAATGTAGTACGTATCTTTTCTACCTATAAACTTTGTACTAAATACAGAAAGTAAAGAACACCACAAAACATCTTTGCATGGAAGATTTTGTGAAATTTAGATTTCCTCATACATGGCTCAAACAATTTTGACTAAATTTGCGTGTGTTATATATTATATGGAACTTGAGAAATAAATGTTTACTTTGAACTTTCTGGGAATTGTGAATTCCTGTTCAATTGGAAGGAGGTTTGGTTTTGCATTTCTAATAAACCATAAGAGTTGAAAAAACTAGTTCACAGAAAACTGCCAGTGCACAATTAATTGAATTTTGTTGTTGAATAACGTTTTTACTTTCTCTATACGTGCGATGTACATAGTGCACAAAGAAGGTATGTAATGCACCCAAAAATTCGATGCCGAGATTTCACCGGAAATATATGTTTTGGGTCCCCCTGAAACCAACAAAAGGCATTTTTAGAAAAATGTCCGTGTGTATCTGTCTGTTTGTCTGTGTGAATGTTTGTGTGTGTGTGTGTGTGTGTGTGTGTGTGTGTGTGTGGGCAGCATAGCTCAAAAAAGAAAAGACCATTAAATACCAAACTTGGTATTTAAGTTTGGTGTCTTCCAAGGATGCGACACGAAGATTTTCAAGAAAATCCCCCCTCCCCAAACTACCCTTTACGTGGAACTTTTTCGAACATTTTGATTTTCTCAAAAATTGCTCAAACGATTTTAATTAAAATGTCGTATATTAAAGATATTTACCTGACAAATAAAATGTATATCTTGAATTTTTTGGGAATAGCCTCTGAAGATTACTTTATTTTGGTTGAATTTTATGCAATTTTGCATAACTGCTAAACCGTAAGAGATGGGCAAAAACGTAACGTACAAAAAATGTAGAGCGCATTAAAACACACAATTTATGTTATATTCATTTTTTTCGTGGGGTTGATAGTTTTTAAGATATTCCTTGTTATTGGTTTCAGGTTTAAAAAACATATTATTCTCATACAGGAATTTGTCAACTGCTGTCCATACAAAGGAACTTCAGTCACATAGCAACCAGCTTTTGACTTCACTTTAACCTATGGTACTCCCTTGTTTTGCTTCTGCTTCAAGGAAGCAAGTTATTTCTGCTAATTTTTGTTCTCGATTAGCATGAAGTAAATAGAAGCATTAGATTTTTAGCAATACTTTGTTGCAAAGATGTAGAGAAAGTCATGTGAATGGAACACAAGAATTTTTGAAATAATATTGCAGCTAGACTTCTAACGTGTTGCAGCTCAAAAAGTAAATTTTGCGTTATGTATCTTTTTATTCACTTGCAGACCTAGTGTCTGTTGCTTAGTACAAAACAGTAATATCTCAGCCACTATTTTTTATATTTTGTCATCCAAGTCCCAAGACCCTAAAGATAAATTTGCAGTTTATACAAGCTTAATTAAGCTAAAATGCTTGTATTGAATCGGACATTTTGAATTACGACGCTTAAGAATCCAAGGTGCGATATATACCAGTTTCGATGTACACGTTTTTGGTTTGAATGATTCATTAATTTGTCTTCTTTTGGTATTGTTGCTATTCATTTGCGTCTCAATGGAAAAATATGGAACTTCTAAGCCAGCATTGTATAGCGACTAGCTTTTAAAGATCTGACCATTGATTCGACTTCCTCTCGTCTTTAACGAAATGTGTAATGAAGCTATTTCTGACAAGTTATATCTAAATTAACATGAAATAGATACAAAATAAGCTTTCGTAGAATAGTTTGGAACGTTAAATAAAAACAAACGTCAGTAGGTAGAAAAATGTATGCGAACATAACAAATCAGGTTTTTTTTTTTTTTTCTTTTCGTCATCTAATTTTCACATTCTCATAATGTCAAAAATGCCATAGTTATGTTGAATTTTAGTATTTTTTTCCTGACTTTTCCTCTTAGCATTGGAATTGTGGTTCTTAACAGCGTAACAATTACGAGTGTTTCACTTTTATGATATGCAATATCACAACCCTAATAATTAAAACCAGCACTATGAAAAATTGTATAAACTTTTATTAATTATCAAAGATTATTTTTACCCTTAGAGGAAAAATTAAGGTAGGTACTGTTATTTCATGCAACCTGAAAATTGCTGTGTGGAAGTTTTCTTCATAATCGAAGAAAATAAATACTCTGCAAACATATTTAGAGGTAAAATCCATGTGCGATTGTAAATGCTCTAGTTCATCAACATATTGCAAATGGTACTGCATATCAAGTGTACAGCACATTAGCATTTATGTACGGAGCGAAGGTTTGGCTCTAAGTACGTGCATAATGTGGAATTATTATCCATTACAAAAGGAAATAGTCACGTATGCACACACGGGATTATGGAGTCACGTGTCAAACACATCCGGTTTCAGATCACCAGTTCGTGGATCCCACCAGAAAGAAACTCTAAAATTGGAAATGGAGAGGCAAAGCTGCGTATAAATAACTTAATCTGCTCTATCATTGAATCGCCAACTTCTTGGCATTGTGCTACACATTTTCATTCCAACGGCTAGCTGCTTACGTCAACTAAGGTACCTGGATCTCTGAGAAGATGGAGGTTCCACTGTCTGCCATTTTATAACGTTTCTCTGCTTCGGAAGCTAAAAAAACTGATGTGTTCTATTCACATCTACATCTCTGCAAAAAATATTATTAAAAACCTTATGTTTCCATTTACTTCATACTGATCGAGAAAAAATTAGCAGATATAGTCTTATTACTTGCTTCCTTGAAAGTAGGAGCAAAATGAGGGATTATCATATGTTAAAGTAAACGTGAAAAGCTGGTTGCTATGTGACTGAAGTTCCTTTGTTTGTATGTACAGGAGTTGATAATTTCCTGTATGAGAAAGATTTAAGTTTTTCATAGCTGAAATCAAAAACAAGGAATATCTCAAAAACAATCAACTCCACGAAAAAAAATTATATAACATAAATTGTGTGTTTTAAAGTGATCTGCATTTGTTGTGTGGTAAGTTTTTGTCCATCTCTTACGGTTTAGCAGTTATGCAAAATTCCGTAAAATTGACCCAGAATAAAGTAGTCTTCGCAGGCTATTCCCAGAAAATTCAAAATATACATTTTATTTGTCAGATAAATATCTTTAATATACGCTGTTTTAATCAAAATCGTTAGAGACATTTTGTAGAAAATCAAAATTTTCGAAAAAAGTTCCATGTAAAGGGTAGTTTGGGGTGGGGGGATTTTTCTCAAAATCTTTGCGTCGCATCCCTGGAAGATGCTTAAATTAAATACCAAGTTTGGTATTTTACCGACTTTTCGTTTTTGAGTTTTCGTGTTCACAGACACACGGACACACACACACACACACACACACACACACACACACACTAGGACCTTTTTCTGAAAATACTTTTTTTTGGATACAGGGAACCCTAAAACATATTTCCGGTGAAATCTCGGTACCGAATTTTTTGGTGGAGTGCATTACCTTCTCTATACACTATGTACATAGTACGTGTAGAGAAAGTAAAAATGTGTGTATAAATTAATCCATATCTTAAGTACAATGCGTGCCGTTCGTTTCAAAATTAAACATAGGCCTAATTTTTACTTTCTCTGCACGTACTATGTACATGGTGTATAGAGAAGATATTGCATTCCACCTAAAAATTCGATACCAAGATTTTACCGGAAATACATGTTTTTTGTCCCCCTGAATCCAAAAAAGCATTTTCAGAATAAGGTCTGTGCGTGTGTGTGTGTATATATATATATGTGTGGACAGCATAGCTCAAAAACGAAAAGACCGTTAAATATCAAACTTGGCATTTAAGATTGGTATCTTCCAAGGATGCGACACGAAGATTTTCAAGAAAATCCTTCACCCCCAGCTACCCTTTACATGAAACTTTTTTCGGCAATTTTGATTTTCTTAAAAATGGCTCTAACGATTTTGATTAAAATATCGTATATTAAAGATATTTACCTGACAAATAAAATGTATATCTTGAATTTTTCGGGAATAAGCTCTGAAGACTACTTATTTCTGGATCAATTTTACGGAATTTTGCATAACTGCTAAACTGTAAGAGATGGACAAAAACTTAACACAAAAAACATGTAGAGCACTTTAAAACATACAATTTATGGTATATACCTTTTTTTTTAGGAGCTGATCGTTTTTTAGATATTCCTGTTTTTGACTTCAGCTTGGAAACGCTTGTAATTTTCTCATACAGGAATTTGTTACTCGTGTCCATACAAACAAAGGAACTTCAGTCACAGAGCAACCAGTTTTGACTATCACTTTAACCTATGGTACTCTCTTATTTCGCTTCTATTTACAAGGAAGCAAGTAATAAGACTATTTCTGCTAATTTTTTTTTGATTAGCATGAAGTAAATAGAAGCATAAACTTTTTAACAATAATTTGTTGTAGAGAGAAATTCATGTGAATGGACCTTACAGCACTTATAAAATAATTATGTATTACTATTGTGTATTAATTATTATGTATTCGGGAGCTGCTAATGAGTTTTGAAGAAGCTGACGTTGTACTTTAGATTCTTCTAGAGCTTTATTTTCGTGTAGTTTTCCGAAAGCACCCAATTTATATCAGTTGACAATAAAGTAAATAGATATCCAAATCTATATGTAAATATTATCGTTGCTGGTATAATAATGTTGGCTTTTCTGCTCTTTGTGAAGCGCATCACGTTTGTTTATATTGTAAAAGAAGAAAACTATTGTTTGGATTAGGATAGATAAGTGTTAAGCTAATGAAATGTCCCAATAGAGATACTAAGGTCAAGCATCAAAGGTCGGAACTCACGTGTGTAGGCAAGCACGTTATGTAAATCAAGACCTGGTGAATTTCACTTCAAGGCTTTAACATACTTTTCATTATTGAATATAATTGTCGATTAAATTATTGCTTGTACTCTTGTTGCCCCTTTTAAAAAGTTTGGTTGTTTTGCACATAACGTTTATCTGCGGCTTTGTCCACATAGATATTCGTTTTCATTTAATCAGTAAAACATATAACCAGTTTTATAAATCTCTACTTACTATCTCCTACATCAAATATTGAGGTGCCGACCTCCGTGGTCTAGCCTCTGCTTCTCAAGGTCGCAAGTTCAAACCCGGCTGAGGATATGGATTTTTACGGGCCTAAACAAGCCCACGCCTTATAAAGAGGCTTCTGAGCAAAACTTCGTGGTCTTTCACGCCCAATATAGAATGTTATGCTGAGAAACACAGCATTTAAAGAGCGTCCACAAATAAGGCTCAATTCAAATACAGAAATTCAAGTTGCACAATCAATCTCTGAGGCGAAGTTCCTCAGTAAAGCTGATGTCCGAAAATTTCAGGAACTAGATTCTGCAATCCGGCGTCTTTTATTAGCCTTTCGCCCGCAGGTCCTTTCTCTTCGAATGGCTTGGAGTAAGCTTTAACAAGAGCTGCATGTTTTGTAAGATTTCCTCTTATCTCTTACGGTTTACTAGTTATGCAAAAGTCATCCAGAATGAAGAGATTTTTAAAGCTAGTCCCAAACAATTCAAGATATACCTACGTTTCCTTTTTCTGAAACATATTTACCGTACTTTAATAAAAATCGTTCTGAAAATCAGTTTTCGAAAAATATTCCATTTAAAGAGTAATTTACAGTAGGAGATTTTTTTTTTGAAAATCTTTGCAGCCTTGGACTGTACTGAACTTTAATATCAAGTTTGGTATTTAAGTACTTTCGTTTTTGAGTTATGCCATTCACAGACACGCAGACATATCCAACAATACTTTTTTGGATTCAGGTGTCCTCAAAACATTTTAAGTGAAATTTTGATATTGAATTTTTGGGGGAATACAATACCTTCGCTATTTACTATGTACATTTATGTTGATCACCATCTATTTTATTCTTTGTGTGTCTTAATAAAATATGCTTTATTACTTGGTATTCTAATTAAACTGCCATGAAAAAGTACAAACATTCTTATGTTGAAATAAATATCCAGACTAAAATTGTATTGCTATATTTAGTACACCTCTGTGCATAGAATATCTTCCTAAGATGATGATGACCCCTATAAACTTTTTCATTCTATATTTACAGTGAAGTTATGGGTTAATTCAGGAAAGTTTTACAGACTGTTTACTTTTCGGAATCTCTTAGACTTATGAAAGAGCCATTGTGGATGAATGACTGAGCATGTTGTAAGACTATAATTGTGTAGGCTCATCTGTCAGAAACGTGATGACAAATGAAGTCTGTCTTTAAAGTCTCAGCTTTAAGAGAGGTAGCTCTAAATTCGGAAGATTTAACATCCTCTCGTTTGGCGGCATTCCAAATAGCAGCCTACTGGATTACTTTCCGCTCGTCGCCTAGCACGAGTTCTTATGACATTCTTATAGATCTAACACTTATTGAAGCATGCCTCTATGTGCTTTTCAGACATTTTGTGTAGTGCTGAAATGAAGCATCAAACAGCAGCCTGCACAGGCACATATATACTAATATATGAAGGGCCGAGAACCATAGTGGGCCATCTCCATGTGGGGTCAAAATTGAGCTGTTGCCATTGTCGGTATAGTTTATGGTTATACATCTTATAGCTGGGCCATGACCAGCATTTCCCGTTTACAAACAGTAGAGCATCAACATATCGGTCTAAATGAAACTACAACTTCTGTTAGAGTCAAAGTGGTCCAAATCCATGCAGTAAATCACGCTACCGCATATGATGATCTTATGTCCAGGTTATCATTTCTTCCTCCAGCGAATCTTGATTTTTACAAGAGTTTGCGTGTGCAAGTCAATAATGATCATCAGCAGGACATTGATTAGATGTATGTAAATGGCCCAGTTACATTTCTTTAGGCTGAGCCTAAAGTACCCCTCTTCCCATTCCCAACTACCCTTTACATGGAAAAATTTTAGAAAAAAAAAAGGAAATAAAATTTTGATTTTCTCAAAAATGGCTCTAACGATTTTGATTAAAATTAAAATTATTGACGTGACTAGTAAAATGTATATCGTGATTTTTCTGTGAATAGCAAGATTTCTGGATGAATTTTACGGAATTTTGCATAACTGCTAAACCGTAAGAGATAGAAAAAAAAAAAACTTACCACACAAAAAATGTAGAGCACATTAGAATACACAATTTATATTACATACTTTTTGTCGTGGAATTGATCGTTTTTGAGATATTCCTTGTTATTGGTTTCAGCTTTGAAAAGCATATACTTTTCTCATACAGGAATTCGTCATCTCCTGCCCATAGAAACTAAAAGAGTGATTAAAGATGATATAATAAGGATGGTAGATGTGAATATTATAAGGTTTTGAACTATAAATTGAATTGCAATTCATTTTAGGAAAAATCCTAAGAATGGAGGTAATCCACCTAAAGATAATATTGAAATAAAGTGTAAATTTGATGATTTTTTTTTTTTTTTTTTTTTTTTTTTGTGGTTTAGTGAATTAAATCTTTGTGAAATGTAGGATATATTACAACTTCAGTCACATAGCAACCAGCTTTTAACTATCACTTTACCTATGGTACTCCTTTATTTCGCTTCCACTTACAACGAAGCAAGGAGTAAGACTATTTCTGCTAATTTTGTCTCGATTAGCATGAAGTAAATAGAAGCATAAGCTTTCTAACAATGATTTGTTGCAAAGATGTAGAGAAAGTTATCTGAATGGAACACATCAGCTTTTTTTTTCATTCATAATGTTACGAGAGTCGAGTTCAGCAACCCAATAATAAATCAATTGACGTATACCATACTATCAGTTGATTTCAGATGACCTCATCAGCAGCATTAGGAATGTAAACAATAAAAATAGGCACATCGATAAGTGATCCAATCAGAAGTGGGCGAAACGTTGACTTTGCTCTGCTGAGCCAATGGGTAAAAAACCTCAAGATCAAGTCACGGCCTCGCGGTCAGAGGCAGAATTTGGCCCCGACAGTGACCCCTCTGCTCTGTGACGAAACTGCTGGCTGCGCTGTTCGCGGTGTTCAAGCGCATCGCCTCAGGTCAATGTTTACAAAACAAGGAAGTGACAGACATGCCCAAGTTTATTTTCGTTCCATTGAGTAAATCAGAAAGCGCCCACACAAGCCCTTATAGAACACAAAGAAACAGAAATTCGGCTCTTGACTGTATGGGTACTAGTAAATGAAAATCTGGGGGGGGGAGAGAATATAATTGTTTAATACTGCTAGTATTGCAAATTATGGGCTCATGTAAGTTTATTCCTAGGCGAATTATGACATTACATTTAAACTGTGTATAATACCACATCACTAGCGTATTGTTATGAATTGAAAACCATATACTGTTAAAGTAGCATCAGACACATTGTTCAACTGTTACTTAGTTTGCAATATTGGCAATGAACAATATCAGCTACTCTATTTGGCGATTTCTTTACCTAACATATATGACGACGGTATTTTTCGGGACATTTGGTACCCTTACACCAGCACTGGGAGCTTGCTTGTGCAGAAACGTTGCCACCCTTTCCATACTCACTCCACTGTATCTGTATAGTTGTTTACATGACGAATAACAACAGGCAGTGACGTTTCATTGAGGATGACACACGAGAATACAGTATGTAGATTAAGTCAAAATATAATGTATTAAAATCAAACAAAACAAATATAATGTTTCTAAAGCATGAATGAAAAAAAAAAAGAAATAGAACATGTATCCCACTTTAATCAACTGACAAGTCAATAGGTTTCAAACTATTTGTGGAACAACTTTGGGAAGGAAAACTATAAAAATCTGATGTGTTCATTTCACATGACATACACTAGACTAAGGCGATAGTCAAATTTTTTAAAAGTTAGTTGCCATGAGTTGAAATCCGTTTCTTTGCATAATCAGGAGTTGAAAATTCCCGCATGAGAAAAGTTTAAAGTATTTTAAAACTGAAACTAATAGCAAGGAATGTCCCAGAAATGGCCAACTCTACGAAATAAATGTATACGACATAAATCGTGTGTTTTAAGAGATCTGCATTTTTGTATATTAAGTTTTGTCTATCTGTTACGGTGGGGGGGGGGTTAATCCTCAAAATCTTCATGTCGCATACCTAGAAGATACTAAACTTAAATACTAAGTTCGTGTTTTACCGACTTTCATTTTTGAGTTATCGTGTTCGCAGACGCGCGGAACCTATATACACGTGAGCCTTTTTTTTTATACAGGGGAAACTAAAACGTCTATTTCCGGTGAAATGTCTGTATCGAGTTTTTAAATGCCCATTCTTAAACAAGGTGTTACGGGCATAGATACAGATTTTGATAAGTGTATCAATTTCGGTGGGTTAGGTATTTTTACTCTTAATCTACCAGCTTTTCCACAAACTAATCACATAATGTACTACCTAATATACAGGTGTACATAAATGAATATCGGGGTTTTAACTCTTTATAATATTTATTACATTCAACTTACAGTTATAAATGATATGTCAAATGAAAAAGCAACTCAGTTTTGTTTGTTGGCACAAGTGCGCATGTGCGTGCAATGTTTCTGCCGCAATCCGCTAGACAGCGGTTGTAGCAAAGATGGCGACTAGTAAACAGAAAGCGTTTTGTGTTTTGCAGTTTGCAAAGACCGAATCTGTAGTTACTGTGCAACGTGCGTTCCGTAGTAAGTTTGGTTGTGATCCTCTTAGTGATAAAAACATTCGTAGATGGTATAATCAGTTTTAGGATACCGGCTGCCTTCGTAAAGGGACGACCAGGAGTAAGTGAAGAGACTGTTGAGCGAGTGAGAGAGTCGTTCACTCGTAGCCCAAAGAAATCAGTCCGGAAGGCTAGTCGTGAATTACAAGTTCCTATGTCGACTGTTTGGAAAGTTGTAAGAAAACGCTTACAGCTACGTCCTTACCGTTTACAGTTATTACAGGCTCTAAAGCCGACGGATTACGTGCCAAATTCGCAAACGACATGTTGTTTCATGACGATTTTGTGGATCGTATTGTCTTCAGTGTTGAATCGACCTTTCACCTTAGTGGACATGTTAACACTCATAATGTGCGCATCTGGAGCTCAGAAAATCCTCACGAGATGGTACAAATGCAACGAGATTCCCCTAAAGTGAATGTTTTTTGTGCCGTATCCCGGCGAAAAGTTTATGGGCCTTTGGTTTTTGGTGAACCTACTGTAACTGGCACCTTGATACACTAGAGCAATGGCTCTTCCCTCAGTTGGAAGAAAATGAGCGAGAGAACTTCATTTTCCAGCAGGATGGTGCGCCACCTCACTGGCATAACGAAGTACGCGATTGGTTGAACGTCACTGTACCCGAGCGCTGGATAGGCCGCAAGGGCCCCAATGACAGGGCTTGCTATGCATGGTCTCCTCGTTCTCCTGACCTAACGCCATGCGATTTTTACCTTTGGGGCTTCATCAAGGATCGTGTATACGTGCCTCCGCTACCAGCTGACCTCCCTAATTAAGAAACCGGATTGAAGCAGCTGTTGCTACAATTACTGAATACACACTTATCAACGTTTGGGAAGAACTCCGCTATAGACTTGATGTGTGCCGTGTGACAAAGGGTAGTCACATTGAACATTTATAAACTTCTTGGTAAATTGTTCGAGTTGCTTTTTCATTTGACACATCATTTATAACTGTAAGTTGAATGTAATAAATATTATAAAGAGTTAAAACCCCGATATTCATTAATATGCACCTGTATTTTGCTCGGCAGTAATTACGTCGCGAAATGAACAACGCCTGTGAGTATGGACTATTCGTTTTGCTGCCACGGTTTTGCACCTTAATATGTGACCTGTTAGCCTAGTTAGTGTGGGGCTAGAAATCATTTCAACTCATTTCCGATACAACATTCGTTATAGCGAAGCTGTCCAATCAAGGTTACGCCTTCCGACTCGCGCTCTCAGGGAAAATAAACATGTATGTCTTGTGTGTACTACATGCATCTGGAGATACTAACCAACTTGAACACATACTATTAATCCTACTCTTCTTCATTATAAACCCGCAAATGAAACAATTATTGTTTGGTGTACACTGTTCTCAGATACCAATACAAATGCCTGCACTTTGCTCCTGACATACTATATATGGTTCTGAATCATGGACAATAACAAAGAAGAAGGATCACAGCCAGCAGAGATGAAGTTTTTGAGATACATGAAAGAATCTACTAAAACTGATGAAATAAGAAATGAAACAATAAGACCAAAACTGAATATTTTTTCAGTTAATGATACGATAGGCGAAAATAGAATGAACTGGAAAGGTCATATTGATAGAAGGCAGAGAATAGATTACCAAATAAAATAATGGATTGTCGGCTGATCGGGAAGAGAGATTTGGGTACCTCGTAAGAGGTGGCTGAACGACCGGAACAAGTGATAATACCTAATCCTTGATAAGAGAATAAGTAAAAATAACCTCAGATTAGTTTATCGTAGCAGAAACTTGCTGACATATTTCCCATCTGCTATCTGTGTATCTATAGAATATGTTTAGGCCGGGGCTTGCAATAAGGCATATTCACAATGAGTTGCAAATGCTGACGTAGCGCAGCAAAGGCAAAAGCGCGATGGAAGGCCATTCATCATGCAATTGTAAACGTAACGCAAGAAGTTGGTACGGGCTTTTAGATCTGTAAATTACATCGGATTTTTTTCCAAGCGCTCCGCAAGTTTCAAATTATCTTAACTAATAGACGCTTGCGGCAGTGAGGTCACAATAATTGTTTGTCCAAAAAAATTAAAAATAATGGGAGCCTAGGTACTGCTAAAAGTGATAAAGCTGCACATGAACTATGAATTCTCTGTTCATTAAATCAAAAGGCAGTCTGCTTGTCAATCCTTTGATTTCTGAATGAATCAACTTGTGCGTCTAGATTTCTTTGCTCTCATAAATCTTAAGGCGCAAACAGAGAATTCATAGTTCATGTGCAGCTTTTATCATTTTTGAAGGAAATGAGAGATGACGCAGAAAGGTACTTTTTACTTGTATTGTTACAAAAAATTCGATACCGAGATTTCACCAGAAATATATGTTTTGAGACCCCCTGAATTCAAAAAAAAAAATTTAGAAACATGTGTGTCTGTGTGCAAGACAAGCTGTGCAAACAATAATTTGGTAATATCAGCCATTTTCGAAACAAGTTCGGGTTGAATGTTTTTATTTTACAATAGTTAAGTGTTCATTTAATGGAACACCTCTGAAAGTTTTTGATTCTTGTGTTTTCCATGAGCTCGTTACTATGTTAATGATATGCTGCTTGATACTGTTCGGCACATTGCGTGTAACTGTACCTAAATTGCGTATTTTGGAACAATTTAGGCAAACAAATGATTATAATGAATATTCACAATGACCAGAAATATCCATTTTTGCATGATTATAATTCCGCAATATGTGTCCTTTTTGTCCCTACCCTACCTTCACAGTAAGCCGGAAGGTGTCATGTTAACATTCTGCAGAGCCAACAAATCCATAATCACACCTAAACCAGACCTAATGTGGGCATTCTTCTCTGTAAACTGTGAAATCTAAAATTACCGCTTATATAAAACATCCCAAAATTAGGCTCAAGTAATATTGATAATTCAGAAGGCAGACAGCATATCCCAGAATACACAGACAATGGAAGAAGACACAAGACGCAATCGGTGAAGTCGATCACGAAAGTAGATGTCGCTCCAATGGATATGTATGTTCATTAACAAGAAGGGTTATTGTTTGGTCAGTCGAGCCAGTGGAAAGGACAAAGGTAGAGAACAGATTGCTCATGCCCAGATCGGTTGTCTGCACTTTGTGATAGCCGTGGTGCAGCCACATGTAATGTCCTTATTTCCCGTTTCTACTGCCTCAAAAAACTCTGACCAAGTTGTAAATCTGGTTTAATAAACTGTTTTTGTAATATCTATAAATCAGCTCAATTTCATTTGGGGAGTGCAGACACTGTCAAACACCACATCTCTCCTCAGTAGCCTCTGAGGAAACCCACATGTATACATCTGGTTTTGACGCTGTACGTTCGCCCTTAATTCATATCGCATGTAATCGCCTACAACGATGTTTATGTGTTGACTGGAATAGGTAATAGTGCTAATATTCGAACTAATGAATACAATCTACGCCCTTGATACAACTGTGATTTGGGTTGTTGCCTAAAGTTTACAGAGCACTTTTACTCTTCGTATTTTATTCGAGGAATATATAAAGCAAAGAAAAATTGCAAGTCATGTGGCCCGAGTCAAGCTACACTCTGCCGCCATACAGTCTCTATTTCACTGCCGGAAATATGCTGTTGCCCGCGGGTGCTCTATCTCGCCTGTGGTTTAGGATGGGGAGGGAGCAGGTTAAATACTCGGTGGTACGGCATGCCTGGATGATGACGGGGCAGGTAGAAGCACCCGAGGTGAGACTGTTTTGTAAATTTTGAAATATATTACTATCCTCACTTTTTTTAGTTATTAGTGCATATTATTGTAATTTCAATTTGAAATAGACACATTTAAGGCCACATGTTATTGGTCAAAACCAAATTTCGGACTTTAAAAATTTTTCACCATAGTGAAAATGTTAAAGCACCACACCCACGGGCCGCGCCGTGGCCGAGCGGTTAGACCACTTGCCTCTCACCTAGACGGCCGGGGTTCGATCCCAAGCGACCGCATGTGAGATTTGTGGTGAACAAAGTGCCGCTGGGGGTTTTATCCGGGTACTCCGGTTTCCCCCGCCATCGCATTCCACCGGTGCTCCATTATCATTCATGTGTCACCGCCTGTGGTGCCATAAGTAGTTAAAGCGGGCGTTAAACACTACCAAAAAAAAAAAACCCACACCCACTTACAATCATCCATTTAAATCATCACGTGATACGGTTTAAAGCGCCGTTTGGTAATAAAAATAACAGGAAAATGAACTAAAAGCATTACATTATTTAATTAGGCATTTTTTATTAATTTTTTGCACTTTTTGATCAAATTTCACAGATGCAGTGAACTTAATAGGGAGTAATAAAAACACATGCCGCATGTAATTGTTTAAAACAATTTGAGACAATCCACACCCTTGATGACTCGCCGGGTTAAATCTATAAACATTTGCTTTTGTCTGGAGAGGAAAAAGATACAACTGTGATTTTGGTTGTTGCCTAAAGTTTACAGAGCACAACTTTTCCTCTTCGTATTTTATAATCCTAGAAATCTCTGTTCTGTAACTGACGCAGAACGTTTTTAATTGGGGAGTAGCTCTGAATGCTATCCCTGTTAGAAATGTTTTCCCCTTTCCTCTTTTGTGCGGATAGGAGGTATTCTGCTCTATTAGCGTGTACTTTTTACAGTTCCAAAAGCGTCACTCAATTTATGAGGTCGACAATTAATGTAATTCTATAATTCGCATATAATATACGTCTTTAATTTTTTCTTCTTCACAGTGGAAGTTACTTCTCCTTGGGAACAGTATAAAATCTCTGCCACTCAGCATTCTTTTCTTGCAATTGGATGTTTGGAGTTTAGTTGATAATTAATTCTCTACACTTCATTTCTAAACTGACTTAGAGGAACAATTTCGACAGTGCGGTTTCATTCTGTCGCGTTCTACGGTATCAGTTGACATCACCCCAGAAGAAGAGTCGAAAATCCACCCCTTTTTTGAGCTGATGCTAGAATAAGGACTTGCCATTCAAACTCTCTAGCCATGATCATCTTAAGTAACAGGATTGAAGAATATTAAACTACATTATATACAGAATAAACATGCACAAAAAGTACTATACTAACTTTTTTACTTTCTCTATAGGCACTATGTACATAGTGTATAGAGAATGTATTGCACTCCACCAAAAAATTCGTTACCGAGATTTCACCGGAAATATATGTTTTAGGGTCCCCAATATCCAAAAAAAGCATTTTCACAAAAAGGTCCGTGTGTGTGTGTGTGTGTGTGTGTGTGTGTGTGTGTGTGTGTGTGTGTGTCCGTGTGCCTATGAACACGATAACTCAAAAACGAATAATAGGTAAAATACCAAACTAGGTATTTAAGTTTAGTATCTTCCAGGGATGCGACACGAAGATTTTGAGAAAAATCCCTCCACCCCTAACTACCCTTTACATGGAACTTTTTTCGAAAATTTTGATTTTCTCAAAAATGGCTCTAACGATTTTGATTAAAATTTTGTATATCAAAGATATTTACCTGACAAATAAAATGTATATTTGAATTTTCTGGGAATAGCCGCTGAAGAGTAGTTTATTCTGGATGAATTTTACTAAATTTTGAATAACTGCTAAACCGTAAGAGGTGGACAAAAACTTACTGCACAAAAAATGTAGAGCACGTTAAAACACACAATTTATGTTATATACATTTCGTGAAGTTCGTCTTTTTTGTGACATTCCTTATTTTTGGTTTCTGCTATGAAAAGCTTATACATTTCTCATACAGGAATTTGTAAACTGCTGTCCATACAAACAAAGGATCTTCAGCGACATAGCAACCAGCTTTTGATTATCACTTTAACCTATGGTACTCACTTATTTCACCTCTACTTACAAGGAAGCAAGTAATATGGCTATTTCTGCTAATGTTTTACTGATTAGCATGAAGTTAATAGAAGTATAAGTTTTTTAAGAATAATTTGTTGCAGGGATATAGAGAAAGTCATGTGAATGGTACACATAAGATTTTTTATCTAAGCCTTTCTTGTCTGAATGGTACTGTATGATAGCTATCCACCGTAAAATAGATACAGGATTGTTAACCTTGATAGGAGCATGCATTTTCTCACGTTGCAACAAAATGGAAATGGCGTGTTATTTATGGACGCTCTTAAACTACTGTGGTTCTCAGCGTCCCATTCTAAATTGGGCGTGAAAGACCACTTAATTTTGCTCAGAGGCTTCTCTATCAGGCTTGAGGTTCTTTTACGTGCCGTAAATCTACGACACGGGACCAATGGCTTTACTTCCCTCCGAAGGAAGCCATGCTAAGGATTTTTACACCCGAAAAAAATCCATATCCTCCGCCGGGTTTGAACCCGCGACCTTGGTTATATGACGTTAGCATGGTAACAAAATGAAAGACATAAAGCAGTGACAAAGGTATATGTTGAACTGCTGCAAGAAATTTCCCTTTCTGATATTAGTAATAAGGATTTACGAGCAAACTGTTCTTATATTTCTTATAGAAAAATTAAAAATGCCATATTTCGCTTCACTGCTCCAGAACTGCCGACTTAAACTCACTCAAGAAGAAAGAGTACCGCAGATTTAGAATGTTAAATGAGAAATGACAGAGTGAAGACAGCCAGGGGCCTGGCCAACCAGAATGCCACACCCAGAGAAATTAGGGCGAGAAAGAGCTTTTGGGACGACAACAAAATAGATACGATTATATTTTGGAACTAGAACCATATTTCGTGCTGAATCAGAAAAAAAAAAAAACATTAAATTTACCCAAATGATTAAATACATAAGGCTAGTCATTTCTCTACATTATTAAACAAGTGTATTTGATAGACCCGAAAACAAACAATGTTTATGCATTTAATAATTGTGTACCCTGAACGTCTTTCAGCACTACTCAAATATATTGAGATCGTATGCAATCTCACAAACAATCTCTTATGAAATTAGATTGGCATTAATTTTACTGTCTTCTATTACTTTCTCTACACATACTAAGTACATAGTGTATAGAGAAGGTATTGCACTTCACCCAAAAATTCGATACCGAGATTTCACCGGAAATATACGTTTTAGGGTCCCCTGTATAAAAAAAAAAAAGTATTTTCAGAAAAAGGTCCGTGTGTGTCCGTGTGTCTGTGAACACGATAACCAAAAACGAAAAGTTGTTTTGAGCTATGCTGTCCACAGACACATACACACACGCGGACCTTTTTCCAAAAATGCTTTTTTTTTTGATTCAGGGGGACCCAAAACATGTATTTCTGGTGAAATCCTGGTATCGAATTTTTGAGTGCATTACAATATTTCACTATACACTTTGTACATAGTAATAGCTTAATACAGAACATCTAAAATGCAGGAAATGTTACATAGCAACATGTTTTAAATTGTTCCTCTAAATGTAAAACGTTTTTGTGGTGCTTAAAATGCTCGTATCAAAACAAGAGAGGTCTTACAGTAAGTAGATAAAGTTTTGTATATCACCAAAAATTCGAAGTGGAAATTTCACGGATTGCATGTTTTGATACACTCCGACCCCCCCCCCCCCCCTAATGAATTTTGGAAAAAGTCCGAACGTGAGTTTGTCTTTGTGAACAGCGTAACTAAAAAACGAAAAACATTGAGTACTAATCCTTGTATTTACATTCAGAAACACCCCAAGCTTCGACACGAGGATATGGAAGAATTTACGACTGTGCAAACCACCCTTTGCATGTAATATTTTTCGATTTTTTTTTATTTTCTCGAAAATTGCGTACGATTTTGATTAAAATGTGATGTGTTTAAGTTATTTTCATGCGAAATAAAATAATATACTCATACCTATTAAAGTATCTCTCTGAATTCCTCTGTATTTTGAATGACTTTAATATAGTTATTAAACCGCAAGGAAATAAAAGACGTCTTGCTAAACAAAAACTGCACATCCTTTTAAAGTTCACAACTTATATCAAATAACATTTTTGTGGTTTTTACCATTTTCGATATATTCTTTGTTATTATTTGGAATTTTCAAATACGTTATGCTTTTTCAACTATTCGCTATTATTTTTTTTCTTATTTGTGTCCCTGCAGAGAAAACGGAATTCCTACGCCATCCTTAGCGACCGAATTTGAAAAAGATGGACTATGGCTTCAGCCTACCACTTTGGTATATCTACAATGTGAAAATGAGCAATGAAGATTTATACATATTGAGAAGAAGTAGGTAGAAGAGTATATTTTTACTTTCTCTATACGCACTATGTACATAGTATATAGAGAAAGTATTGCACTCCATCCAAAAATTCGATACCGAGATTTCATCGGAAATGTATGTTTTAGGGTCCCCAATATCCAAAAAAAGCATTTTCACAAAAAGGTCCGTGTGTGTGTGTCCGTGTGTCTGTGAACATGATAACTCAAAAACGAAAAGTCGGTAAAATACCAAACTTGGTATTTAAGTTTGGTATCTTCCAGGGATGTGACACGAAGATTTTGAAAGCCCCCACCCCCAACTACCCTTTACATGGAACTTTTTTCGAAAATTTTGATTTTCTCAAAAATGACTAACGATTTTGATTAAAATTTCGTATAATAAAGATATTTACCTGACAAAAGGTATATCTTGAATTTTCTGGGAACAGCCTCTGAAGAGTAGTTTATTCTGGATGAATTTTACTGAATTTTGAATAACTGCTAAACCGTAAGAGATGGACAAAAACTTACTACACAAGAAATGTAGAGCACGTTAAAACACACAATTTATGCTATATACATTTTTTTCGTGAGTTCGTCGTTTTTGAGACATTCCTTATTTTTGGTTTCTGCTATGAAAAACATACGTTTCTCATACAGGAACTTGTCAACTTCTATCCATATAAACAAAGGAACTTCATTGACATAGCAACCAGCTTTTGACTATCATTTTAACCTATAGTAATCCCTTATTTCGCTTCTACTTACAAGGAAGCAAGTAATGAGACTTTCTGCTCTTTTTTTTTTTTATTATTATTATTAGCATAAAGTAAATGTATAAGCTTTTTAAGAATAATTTATTGCAAGGATATAGAGAAAGTCATGTGAATAGTACAATCAAATTTTTGTAAGTATACTTTGTAGAAGAATGAGAGAGAGAGAATTATATAAATATTACTCGTCAAATTTTTAAAGATTGAAAACGAGTGTATAAAGCTTGTATAGTTTTTCTTTTCTTTGAATGAAAATCATTCAAAACAAATATAAAGAATAAACGACAAGCAATTAAATGTTTGAATGTAATAGAAGAATCGATACGAACGTAGGTATAAGACTAAAGATAATAAGTAAACAAAGATAATTTTGAAAAAATAAATTAGTGCTCCACCCCCAAAAAGAGACTGCCGGAGTAGCCCCTACTGTAGCAGAAATATGCTTTGGAATACGATTATCTAAGAATAGATATACAAATGTCTGTGCCCATAAAATACCAAGTTCTTTTGAACTACTACGATATTTTCACAAATCAAAACCCTACATAAACATAAGGGTGTAAGCTATCTATCGGTGAAGAAATGGATGAATAGTTTTCAGGATATCTTCAAACAAAAAGTATAATTGCATTTCGTATTTAAATATTAATACAGATATTAGTGGTATCGCAGTTAATACAATCTTGTGCTCCACTGATACATCGAGAGCGTTCCAAAACTCGCATCGCTGTAAAGCATATCGCACTAGGAGCTTAAGAAATGGAAAGTTGCAACACTATGTAGGTCACTGCTGTGGCCGGGGGTCATGGTACAAGGGATTTGCAACAAGTAGTAGAAAATGACTTCCACTTGGTCAATATTTGCCACTCCCTCATAGCTGTCGCCAACTGTTGCTGCACGGGTTTTTTTTTTCACTTATTTATTTCCATAATAGCATTCAATGAATCAGCAAAATATATCATATTCGCCTGCAATCCGATTAGTTCTACTTCAGTATCGTTAACTTCGGTAGGTTTAGAGAAAGAGTATTATTTTAAGTCCTTATTTCACATCATTAACTGTCTTCATTGTGATCATAATCCGTAATTCAGTTTGGTTTCTTCTTTCCTTTTGGAATATTTGCATGGTCCGATATTTACTGCGCATCCTCTGAATGATCTGTAATTATGGCTCAGGCCCCTTTTTTGTTTACTCAACCGAGTTTGAATTTTCCAATTTTTACAATAAAGAGCCCACGTTATACATGTATTACTTGTCTCCATTATATATAACGATGTCCATTAGTTCAGCTAAATGTTACTCTATGGTGCCTTTCCTGAACAATCCAAATATGTATTGAACAGCTGAAGATCCCCTTTTGTGAGAAGAGAAAGACGTCAACCGAGTCACTTTCCAACCGAGCCCAACCCAATCCATACATGAACTCAAATATTCGGCCCCACGTACTTCTACTAGAGTCAGAATGCCAAGGGATGGGACAAACAGGATATACACAGCGCAACTAGCTACCAAAGCTTGTTAGCAAAACGTGTTACAAAACTTGTAGGCGAAGTAAGTAATATATGCACTTGGTTTCACTTCGCGCCGAAAACATTTAACATGGCTAGATCAAGGTCAGAACAGTCGAATAACTGCCATGCAGTCACTGGTTACGAAAATGAGTGTATACAATGTATTACATACACATTTTCTTAAGTCCGTGCCTATTTTCATGTAGATCCTATCAATAAACATAAATTTCTTTAGTCATAGAAACTTAAGTTCATTCACTATAATTTCAAATCACTCTCATTAGAATTCAGCATAAACACCAGTTTTGTCAACACACTTCTGTAAACTTCTTGTTACGTGAACCATGGGTATAAAATATTACCATAAGTATAATAATACAGCCAAGAGTATAATAGTTTTTGTTAAGTTTCAAGAAGATTCTATTCAATAAACATAAGTTTCTTTGTTCATGAAAAGTTAAAAATCATTCGTTACCATTTCAAATTGCCTTCATTATAATTCAACATAAGCACCAGCTTCTGTAAACGTCTTGCTACATGACTGTCGATTGTCTTAAAAAATCAAGCAGATCCTATTAATAAACATTAGTTTTTTTGAAACTTAAAATCATTCTTTACCATTTCAAATTACCTTCATTATAATTCAGCATAAGCACCTTCACCGCTTCTGGAAACGTCTTGCTACATGACTGCCGATTGTCTTTAAAAAATCAAACAAATCCTATAAACATTAGTTTCTTTGGCCATGAAAACTTACATTATTCGTTAGCATTTCATATTACCCTCATTAAAATTCAGCATAAGCATCAGTGATTTTTAAATACACTTTTGTAAACGTCCTGGTACCTGAATACTCTGTTAAAAAATCAGGAGGTACTGTATTCGGACCTTGCCAATTCCGTTCGAGAAAAAATTAGCAGAAATAGTCTTATTACCTGCTTCCTTGTAAGTAGAAGCGAAATAAGGGCATACCATAGGTTAAAGTAATAGAAAAAGCTGGTTGCTATGGACTGAAGTTTTTTTGTTTGTATAGACAGTTCCTGTATGAGAAAATTATAAGTTTTTTAAAGTTGAAACCAATAACAAACAATACCTCAAAAACGACCAACTCACGAACAAAATAAATTGTGTATTTTAATGTGCTCTACATTTTTGTGTGGTAAGTTTTTGTCCATCTCTTACAGTTTAGCAGTTATGTAAAATTCCGTAAAATTCATCCAAAATAAAGTGGTCTTCAGAGGCTATTCCCAGAAAATTCAAGATATACATTTTGTTTGACATGTAAATATCTTAAAATATAAGAGATTTTACTCAAATCGTTAAAGCTCTCTTTGAGAAAATCAAAATGTTCGAAAAAAGTTCTATATAAAGGGTAGTTGGGGTAGGGGGATTTTCTTGAAAATCTTCGTGTCGCATCCTTGGCAGATACCAAACTTCAATACCAAATTTGGTTTTTAACGGTCTTTTCTTTTTTGAGCTATGCTCTCCTCAGACACACACGCACACACACGGACCTTTCTCCAAAAATCCTTTTTTTTTTTGTATCCAGGGGGACACAAAATATGTATTTCCGGTGAAATCTCGCTATCGAATTTTTGGGTGCAATACAATACCTTCTCTATACATTATGTACATAGTAGTTTAGACAGAGTAAAAAAAAGCAAGGTGCAAGCTGAACAAGAAGGATCCAACCAAAGCATGAAACAACTCAGAAGATAAGATACCTTAAGACCAGAAACCGATGTTCAAAAGTAGCTGAAGAATTGTTGAGGTTCAATAGATACCAATTTAATACAGTATTGACTTTCTTTAGAGGACATGCACCAATAAGGAAACTCATAAATAACTTGCGACTCTGGACTGCAAATTCTACGGCAGAGATTGAAACAGCGCATAATATTCTCAGTAACTGAAATTTTGACTTATAGATTCCGCTGCAAGTCCTTCCTCCCACAGGCTGTATCTTTTTATTAAGGAAATAGAACTGGTGGGATAGAGTTAGTAATTTCTTATGGCAGCACAATAAGTGAATAGCTGCAGGGCACACCAGAATTTTAGGCACACTTAGTAGAGAAAGAGTAGCAATTTCATGCTGAACCTCTAGGAAATATATGTTGAAGTTTATTTGAAACTGCACACGATTTCATAATAAAACTTTTACCACTTATTAAACAATTTCTTATAATTCTGAAACCATAATCAAAAAATAACATAGGTTAATAACTTGCTAACTTGATATTTCAATAAACAAGAAAATTTGCAAAAAAAAATCACATATTTTCTTCTTTATATACAGTTTTCTAAAAGAGTCTAATAGAGATGTAACTGTTCGTGTAAAATTAACATATATTGATCTAAACAGGCGGTGAAAGCGTTTATGTTACCTGTGTATGAAATGCTTTAAAAAAAATTATAAATACCTAAAAATAATTAAAAACAAATTGCATGTAATTATATAATTTGTTTTAAAATTGCTATTTTAGGTTATAATGTGTTGCTATATCAAATTATATGTTTTTAAGGGACTGCAAAGTCTTAAGTATCTCACTTTAATTGTTTAGGAGGAAAATTCACCTAAAGAATTCAATTTGCAAATGGTTTATACAGATAAAAGATTGTAAATTGAGATCTTAAGTATTGCATGCAATCCATACCTTAATAATACCATAGTGGTTTATGTCGCGATATAAATTACCAGAGAACGTAGGGAACACAGAAATTAACATTTTATTTTTGTAATCATACAACATTGGCGCTTTAGGTTGAGTAAATATTAAATAAGATCATTTTAATATCTCATTACCTTTCCTAAAATTCAATACGTTTTAGTCATTCAATAGGCCAAATAATTTTGATTTTTATTATAATAGTTGAAAATAGAGATTGAATGTATCTAGTGATAGTTTGACATTTTTATCAGTTTCTAGAATCCAAATCTATCAGGTTTTGTCAAAAATAATCATACCAAAAACATTACTTGGTTGAACTTCAGTGGAATGAAAAGGAAATGCAATATGAGCGATATATACAACCCTCCAAAAATAACTCAATTGTGAAATATTGTTAACTTCCCCATTTATCTCTTTGGGCATTGAAACTGCAATATTTGCAATAAAGTGTCAAAAGTAGTCTGTTATGACAAATTACTCTACACGATGCAATTGATTTTAAAAAATAGTGCTCAACGATTTTTTACTTTCTCTACACGTACTATTTACATGGTGTATAGAGAAGCTATTGCACTCCACCAAAAAATACCGAGATTTCACTGGAAATATACGTTTTAGGGCCCACTGTATCCAAAAAAAATTGGTTTTCTGAAAAATGGCTCTAACGATTTTGATTAAAATATCCTATATTAAATATATTTATATGACAAATAAAATGTATGTCTTGAATTTTCCGGGAATAGCCCCTGAATACTACTTTATTCTGAGTGAATTTTACGGAATTTTGCATAACTGCTAAACCGTAAGAAATGGGCAAAACCTTACCTCACAAAAAATGTAGAGCACATTAAAAAACACAATTTATGTTGTATACATTTTTTTCGTGGAGTTGATCGTTTTTTTAGATATTCCTTGTTTTTTGGTTTTAGGTTTGAAAAACTTAACTTTTTTCATACAGGAATTTGTCAACTCCGGTCCATACAAACAAAGGAACTTCAGTCACACAACAACCTGCTTTTATTACTTTAACCTAGGTACTCCTTTATTTCTCTTCTACTTACAAGAAAGCAAGTAATAAGACTATTTCTGCTCATTTTTTGTCAACTGGTATGAAATAAATAGAAGCATAAGCTTTTAAACAATAACTTGTTGCAGAGATGTAGAGAAAGTCATGCGAATAAAACACATCAGATTTTTTGAGTCACTATGCCACAAATATTCACATCAAAATCCCATCGGATGTCTCTTCTGCATAGACACTGCCGTAGAGTTATTATTATTATTATTATTATTATTATTATTATTATTATTATTATTATTACATTTCTAAAGTCCTTTAACTAAGAGGACCATATCGAACGACGAACAAGATGGGTAAAATTATGCTCAAATGAAATTGTGGTACATGGAGCTTAAAGAAAGACATTCTTCTCAGGATAACGAAAACCCCGAAAAAGTCTTATCCGAACTCACCCTAACCGAAATTCTAACCTTCTTGAATCTAAGGCAGATCTGCTACCACCGCACTATGGAGACGTTGTTTTATTATTATTATTATTATTATTATTATTATTATTATTATTATTATTATTAGTGCTCTTCTTTCGAACATGTGACGTGCGATTTTAAGTTCGTGACTAGAATATTTATTCGCAATGCTGCTTTAGATATCCTATTTAAAATCACCTATACCTAACTATGATTTCATACCGGAGAACGTTTTTTAACATAAGGTTTGTAGTCCTTTATTTATTTACTTTCTGTTCATGTAGCTACACTGAGGAATGCTGTCAAATAATAATAATAATAATAATAATAATAATAATAATATCCCACCTTCGTAGTGTGGGGGTCGCGTGTCTGCCTCACAATTCAAGAGGTTCCGAGTTCGAATCTCGGTCAGGGTGGGTTACACGGATAAGGTGTTTTCCGGGGTTTTCCATTATCCTGAGAATAAGTTCCAGGTACCACGAGTTCATTTGAGCATCATTTTGTCCATTCATTCATCGTCCGATATGACCTAGGTTAAAGCATATTAAATCTCTTAATAATAATAATAATAATAATATAAATAATAATAATAACAATACTTGTTCTTAAAAGATCGTACAACTATAAAAACTACACAGAATAAAGTATTCTACATTTAGACTGGAGTTACATGCCGTGTATTTGATGGTGCCAAACGCACTATGTAGTTTTCAGACAATTTGGCGCCAAGGTCTTTTTACTTCCATCTAGCTAAGCGTTTGCATGCAGACTGCGATGCAGGAAAGTTTTAATAGCTAACTGAAGTCATGCTGGCATGATAACTTAGCTCATGTTTTTCCCATTACCGTTTATAGGTTTGTTAAAGCTTGTCTTTGTTTTTGTACAGCACCTTGACGACGCAGTGCAGCACTGTGTAGTTGCAAATAACATTTAAATCGTGATACCAGCACATAAAATGTATGCCATTATTAGCTACTTCACTTTGCTGGACTTGTTTCTTTCTCCATTCTCAAAAGTTTTTATCACTTTATATTGCAAAGTTATAAATTATGTCCACAGCTGCCTTCCTCGCTTTCTTTTGACCGCTCATTCGAGGTAAATGTGATCTCAAAATCATAATTTGTTTGCGTGGGCACGTTTTGTTTGTTTTATTCCGTACTGTTTGGCTACCATGGGAATGGCGAGGAGCTTTAAATCTTCTCAGCTACAGTGACTTTCAAATGGGATGAAGTTTGTCCTTGAGGCCCACCAGGCCGGCAGTCAATCGGAGTGCCACTGTGATGACTTCGCGCTTAACTGGGGAGTAACGCGCTTAGTGATTTCGTCTCTCATAAAAACTACTTGCGATAAGACAAAATATTCAAAGTTTGCAAAAAAAATAACTCACGAGGAAGATAGGCAGTAATGTTTGTAGTAGAACCTTAAAAACCACAGATTTTTAGCTCAAATAGTTTTCATAATACACATGAATAAACATTATGCCGCCAGGCAGATTTGCATGCTCAGAGTGCGAGTGAGAGGGAAATAGAGGCCTGGCAACGCAGAGCACGATAACACATCTCATTCGCTGCAGCATAGAACTCTTCCGATTTGAAAAACAGTATTTGCTATATAGTTAACACCTTACGATTAATTTATATTGATAATTGTTGTTTTCACACTAGCTGTGTGCGTTGCGTAGCGTCAGGGGATGCTAGACAGTGTCTACTCTTAATTTTAAGACAACGGTCTAATTTTGTCTTTTAGATTTTAAATATAATTAGTGTATTTTATTATACATATATTAGATTTTTATTTATTTTTGATGCTATATAGTTGTTCTATACCTATAGTGGGCGCCTTTAGTATATCCTGTTGCAACTCTGCTCGGCTACGTCAGAGTACTCACACGTACGCAGCAACAGTATTTGGAGATCACCTACAAAGAGATCATTATAGCTAATATATTACTGGGCGAAGGTCATATCACTTCCTGCCAATCTTGAGTATGATTAATTTTTCATAACATATGCCCATATTGACTATTTTCTGTTTACTGAAGTGGGCGAACTTCCGCAGTGTCTTTTGTTGTCAAAAGGTCCAAATTCGATAGGAAATGAACGTACAGCTCATTATACAACATATGAGTCAGCTGTGAAGACAGCTCCCCCCAATTCTGAGCTGTATTGTTTACTTCAGACTCCTGCGAGGCGTGATTATTCCGCTGCTCGCTGGTGTGTACCTAAGCTGCGACAGTCTGCTTTAATGGATGCCAATCAATATTTGACCTTAAATTTCTCTCCAAAGTGCTTCCCGACGCCGGTAGTCAGGTCTTTAAGGCACGGACTGGTGAAGGGGAGCCCGAGGTTCAACTTTCGCCAAGCCCGTCCCCCAACTGAGGGTTTCTCCAGTCCTCATAACTAGCAAATACATGAGAGGTACCCAAATTGGAACCATTTCATAACAAATTCCCTTGCACAATTATCATTTTATTTAATGGATCATCAGCTTCAAGCGCCTGTGTTGCCGCACGCACAGAAACGGCCGTTAAACAATACTAAATAATATATCCATGCTTTTTATTTTCTCTACTTAGTACATAGGTACAGAAGAAATGCATTCTATCCAAAAATTAGATACCGAGATTTCAGTGGAAATTCACTTTTTGGGGACCACTGTATCCCAGAAAGCAAACATTTTCAGGAAAAGCTCCCGTGTGTATTTGTGTGGGTGTGTGTCTGTGAACACTATAACTCGAAACACGAAAAGTCGGTTACTTATCAAAAGATATTTAAGTTCATCTTCCAAAGATGCAACACGAAGATTTTCAAAAAACATCTTCCCTGCCCAACCTACTCCTTACAGAGAAAAACATTCGATTTTCCGCAAAATGGCTTAACGTTTTTAATAATACTACATTAAAGATAATTACAGAACAATTAAAATGCATATCTTCAATTTTCTGAGAATATTCTCGGAAATTATTCAAAATGCCAGTAAACGTAAGAGAAACACATAAAGTTACTACACAAAAATGCAGAACTCATACTTTTTTTTTTTTTTTTTTTAAGTTAATGGTTTCTGAGATATTCCCTGTTGTTACTTTCAGTTTTAGGCTTTTCTCAAACGGGGAATCCATATCTGTTTCAATCTCTTTTGTTTTATTCGTGGACATGGAAAGATAACATAATTTCAAGGTCAATACCATAATGACAGTTTTTAAATGACTTCACTAATACTTTAGCCTAGTGATTTTCTTTATTTCCCTTCTGTCTACAAGGGAACAAGTAATATCATTTCTGCTAATGTTTTCATCGAATAATTTTGTGAGAACGGTTTGTTTGGAGAACAGATACATGTAAATGGAACACATAAGATTTTTCAAAAAATTCCGTAGTATATTTAAATTAATAAACACAGTGGTTATAATGTACATTTATAGTGTTTATTTTTATTTTTTATTTTTTCATATTGTTTAATGCCCGCATTTACGACACATAGCACCGCAGGCGATGACACTGATGATACATGAAATAAAGATGAAGCAGCGGTGGAATGCAATGGTGGGGGCAACAGGAGAACTCGGAGAAAACCCGCCCTTGCGCCGTTTTATCAACCACAAATCCCACATGGGGTCGCTTGGGAGAGGCTATTGGTCTACTCGGCACGTAATGTCATTCAGAAGGGATTTCGGAGGTCCTGGCCGATGATTCCGGAGCGGTGAATAAAGTTTTTAAATTTTTATCCTAAGTGACATATGCCTTAAGAATTTAGTTTTATTTTCATTTTATAGGTTATGACGGCAGACAATGGAGGCTTTTAAATCTTTGACACTTTGCGGCCTCCGTTTTAATCATATTGACACCCTTTTCTCTCCATTGTTTTATTTATACATATTATATATGTCACTTTAGCTGTCTTTTTTACTTTCTCTACACTTACTATGTATATACTGTATAGAGAAGATATTATAATGCACCCAAAATTCGATACCGAGATTTCACCGGAAATACATGTTTTGAGACCCTCTGAATCCAAAAAAAATATTTTTAGCAAAATGTCCGTGTGTGTGTGTATGTGTGCAGCATAGCTCAAAAACGAAAAGTCTGTTAAAAACCAAATTTATTATTTAAATTTGGTATCTTACAAGGATGCGACAAGAAGGTTTTAAAAAAAAAAATTCCCCCCCCCCATCCCCGAGTACCCTTTACATGGAACTTTTTTCGAAAAGTTTGATTTTTTCAAAGATGGCTTCTCTAACGATTTTGATTAAAATATCGTATATTAAAGATATTCACCTGACAAATAAAATGTACATCTTGAATTTTCTGGGAATAGCCTCTGAAGACTACTTTATTCTGGATGAATTTTACGGAATTTTGCATAACTGCTAAACCATAAGAGTAGAGCACGTTAAAATGTATAATATATGTAATATACATTTTTTCGTGCAGTTGATCGTTTTTGAGATATTCCTTGTTTTTGGTTTCAGCTTTGAAAAAATTACACTTTACACATACAGGACTTTGTGAACCCATACACACAAAGGAACTTCAGTCACATAGCAACCAGCTTTTGACTACCACTTTAACCTATAGTAATCCCTTATTTCGCCTCTACTTTCTGCTAATTTTTTCTTGATTAGCATGAAGTAAATAGAAGCATGTTGCAGAGATGTAGAGAAATTCATGTGAATGGAACACATCAGGTTTTTCTCTGAGTTGTTTTCATAGTGTTTTTTTATTCCTGGTTCCTTGCGGGGTTTTTATAGGTTGCTTTTGACGGTGCTTTTTATTTCTGGTTTTAGCTGAGATTTTATTTTCTGAGGGCGCTGATAACCTTTGTAGTTGATCGCCCTTAAACACAAATATCATCGTCCAGAAGGGCTATTGGTGTATTTATTTTAAATGACCCGAATTACAGGTTGTTTCTCAACTAGAGTTGGTGGCTAAAATCGAATACCAAGCTCTGGAATGAATAAAAGATGAGGATTTGCTATTTTACTTTTTTTCTGGGGTCATAACTGGTGACATTGTGAAGAGTTATGTCGTTAATAACATCTTAAAGGATATAACACGCCCAGAGATGTTAGCTGGAAAACGTCAGCTGTTTTATTTCTTAGTGGAAGGACACAAGGTCAAGGTTTTGACGTCAAGGGACAGCCTTACATAATCACCATCTAGGTAATTATATTCCCATACTAACTTTCCTGTCAGCACTGCTGTTTAAGGGGACAAGAACAATGGAAATTATACCTTAAGTGAGTTGAATCACAACTGATTTTAAAGTATTCAATTGTTTTTCCAGAAATTTATATGCATCATTCCATAAACCATGACAATTGTTTCAAATTGTTGTTTGCATTAATAGCTTATGTGGTTGAGTCTCTAAAAATTTGATGTGTTCCATTCACATGATTTTCTCTATATCTCTGCAACAAATTATTGTTAAAAAGGTTAAGCTCCTATTTACTTCGTGCTAATTGAGAAAAAATTAACAGAAATAGTCTTATTACTTGCTTCCTTGTAAGTAGAAACGAAGGAATATCTCAAAAACGATGAACTCGACGAGAAAAATGCATTTGACATAAATTGTGTGTTTTATCGTGTTCTACATTTTTTGTGGGTAAGTGTTTGTTCATCTCTTACGGTTTAGCAGTTATGCAAAATTCCGTAAAATTCATCCAGAATAAAGGAGTCTTTAGAGGCTATTCCCAGAAAATTCAGGCAAATAAATCTCTTAAATATCAGAAATTTTAGCAATTTTTAAGAAAATAAACATTTTCGGAAATTTTTCCATGTAAAGGGTTGGGATGGGGGGATTTTTCTCAAAATCTTCAAGTCGCATCCCTTGAAGATACTAAACTTAAATACCAAGTTTGGTATTTTATCAACTTATCGTTTTTGACGCACTGACACATGGATACACGGACACACACACACACACACACACACACACACACACACACACACACACACACACACACACATGGGCCTTTTTCTGAAAATACTTTTTTTTGGATACAGAGGACCCTAAAACATATATTTCCGGTGAAATCTCGGTATCGAATTTTTTTTGTAGAGTGCAATACCTTCTCTATACACTATGTACATAGTACGTGTAGAGAAAGTAAAAAGTAAACATGTGAAACATTTGTAATGTTGTTACTTTCTTCATGTGATCAATATCCACATCACGATTGTGGTTCAGAAAGTTCAATTATATGTTGTATATATGTGCTGAAAATTTCAGCTTTCCAGCTCATATATTCTGAGAAAAAGGTACATAAGCATCCATAAATGCTGTTTTGAGAAAACTGAACAAATGTTATAAAAAGGGGCATTGCATAACAGATTTAAAGAAATGTAGACCACCATTTAAATTATATTTAAATTGATTAAAACCCTCTTAACCCCCCAAAAAGTATACATTTTCTGAAACTAGAAATAATAGAAATTTTATTTGTGTCTAAAACATTTCTCAGAGTACCTTGCCCCTTAACATGTTTCAAGCCTGTCCCATAACTAATAACTCCATGGCACGACGGCTCACCGGAAACCTTGTCCTACCTATTGGAGGGTGAGACGTGGTCAGAGCCTCGAGCCCCTCCCGGTCGGTTAATGCGGTCCTCACGACCTGGAGTCGCTACTTCTCCATCAAGTAGCTCCTCAATTGGCTCCCCAGGTACCTCACGAGGCTGATTGCACCCCGGTCCAGGTCTCCCAGCGGGGGAAAAATCCCCATGCCGGTACTGGGAATCGAACCCAGGTTTCCCGCTTGGTAGGCAGCTGCGCTACCACCGCGCTAAGGAGACGACCATATATTTAAACCGCATGGGACAGACTGTCGCTGCGGTCTAGTGGTTAGCATTCTGATCTCCAGAGGTCCTAGATTTGACTCTCGGCTGCAGACTTATTACCTTCTTTACTACGAACAGTAAGTAGATGAGGTATTGTAATCCACCCAAAATTCGACGTGGAAATTTCACCAGAAATATATGTTTTGAGACTGGTCAATACATAAAAAGCCTTTTTAGAGGTGTGTGTGTGTGTGTGTGTGTGTGTGTGTGTGTGTGTGTGTGTGTGTGTGAACAGCATAACTCAATAACTCAATATCAAACTTGATATTTAAGTTCTAACCTTCCAGGATGAGACACAAACATTTTCAGGAAGATTCTCCACACCGAACTACCCTACATTTTCAAAATATCGATTTTCTCATTTTCTAACGACTTTTTACACCTTCTTGCAGTCATTAATACTGCCTCGCTAATCTGCCAACTTTTAGCAGTTCCATTAAATGGCGTATAGGATGAACACTATATGCTCCACGTCTGTTCATGGAGAACCGAGGATAGAACTTCCATTGTTTTTTCAATATATGGCGATTGAATGTGATTCTGCTTAGGATCTTGTTTAACAAAGCGTTTCATCAAAAGCTTAGGACACATGTAATCCACCCAATGTTTTCTCTATGATTAAACTTTGCATTCAGATTCCAGAATTATCTGAGTTTAACATATACGTTTCATTAATATTTTGAAAGGAATAGTTTCTAAATTGAACTCAAACAAAACGCAGCTTCTGTTTTTATTCCAAGGGTGCCTTATTACAAATTACATTAAATGATATTCAAAGAACTTGAAATGAACAGAACAGCTCTCAAACAAAGGATTGCTGATTGCGGCATTTGTAGGTATACTAAAAATGAGTCATTTTAGTGGTTCTAATTATTCTTCGAATTACTAAGGCAAAAGCACTGCAGTTTCAAAACTTGTTAAAATTTGGATATTCTATGTCCAAGAGATATACAAAAGATCGCGCCCTGGCAGAGTGGTTAGACCACTCGCGTCTCACCTGGTTCGATCCCAGGCGAACGCATGTAGAATTTGTGGGAACAAAGCAATGCAGGGACCAGTTTCCTTCGGGTTCTCTGGTTTCCCCGCGATCGCATTCCACCGGTGCTCCATCTCATTCCATGTATCATCAGTGCCATCGCCTGCGGTGCCATAAGTAGTAAAAGCGGGCGTTAAACATTGTCAAAAAAAAAAAGATATACAAAAACTTAAATGAATTTGAAACATGAAAACATTAATATTTTTTGTTTATTTCATATGCACTGATACTAACCTAAGTTTTAGATTTAATGCCAGCATGATTTGAACACAACCACTTGCAGAAGTCCAGAGGGAGGAGAGAAGTTTAATAAATATGTAGGACAAAATGACACGTGCGCAGTAGTTGACTAATGCGTTGAACAAGTTATTTTCAGTTGTAGTTTTTCCATAACTACAGCCTTTTTCTTTTTTGAAGGAAAAGAATCTGAGCCAATAACATATGTTCAAAAAGAAGCTCACCTCAGGTCACAGTCTGGGAAACTAGATGATACTGCCAGATATATTCGTTCATGATTCATTCAGTCGCCCATCGAGTCAGCTTTGTAGCATAAACCTGAAAGACTGTGCTGTTTACCTAGTGCTTGGCGTTAAGACTTTGAAAGTAGCCGAAGAAGACTTGGATTCACCACACTGAGTAAGAGATATATCTGATGTGTGTTTATTAAATAGGTCAGTCTATTTAGACGATAAATGCTCACCAAATGTTGAGCCTGTTGAGACATCCAAAGGAAACATCTCCGAAGACAAATGGCACCTACCTCTTGAGAGTTAATGCTAGGAGAAAACATCAAGATTGATTTAGTACAGGAGGAAATAGGACGGAAGTATGCCATAAACAACATGTCCAACCTTCAGACCTCTTTTCGCCTCATGAAACATCTCATGTAGTTCAGAAATATTGAATTTTATTATAAATCTTTCATCTCAGATTAAAGCCGTAGGATGTTCATATGTACATCTCTCTATATGGTAGAACATTGCAGTCGATTCAAAATATTAAGTCTATAAGTTACCGGAAGTACATATTTTGTAACAAAAATTAGAAAACAGAGAGAGAGAGAGAGAGAGAGAGAGAGTAACCGCATGTGTGTATGTTGGTTTAACTAAAAATGAAAAGTGGCTCATCTTTCAAGCACGTAAAGAATATCTGCTTCCATATTTACATAGAGTATTTTATTTTTATTTTCCCAAAATTCACTCTCTTAGAGTTGATTTATTTGCAAAGATTGACAGGACGAATAAAATATAAAGCTTGATTTTTTTTATAAGTACTGTTGAGTTCTGTTCATTCTTGTTGAATTTTACAAATCTTAGAAACTACACAGGAAAATCTAACTTTGCTTGGAAATATTTTTCACATACCTGTTTCAAAAATATTTTCTTTTGTAAATGAAAGTTCTACCGGAATTTAGGACCGACGTGTTTTAAAACATTACATTTCATTAAATAGTAGTGAGTTATGAAACACAATTATACACAATTTTATCACAGAGTGTTCTGTATGTATGGGTATCAGAACACATTTTCTATTTATCGTGCTTTTTATGAGACTATTTATAAATTTTAGAGAAAAATCACTATAGTCTGAGTAATAGTGCAACTTATAATAACTATGTGTTTATCCTTTTCATCTCATGGTATAACGACAACATTAAGTATTAAAAATCACCATAAACATGGATTCATTTTTACCCAAAATGCAAGTAAAGAAGTAAAGCCGTTGGTCCGGTGTCGCAGATTTACGGCACGTAAAAGAACTTCAAGCGAGCGTCCCTAAGTAACACGCCATTTACATTTTTTTTTTTTTTTTTTTTTTTTTTTTTTGCCGCTTCTCACCTAGGCGACCCGGGTCAATCCAAATGGATTTCTGTGGCGTCTGGGTAGATATTCTCCGGATTCTCCAGTTTCCCCGCCATTCATCCGCCAATTGCTCCATAATCATCTTTCTTTTTATCAATTTCCTTCACTTTCATACCAGGAATCTGGCCGATCACCCATCCTGATTTTACTCTGATCTGAGCCTCTGCTCGCCTGCGGTGCCACAGTTGCAAAAGCGGGAGTAAAATACTATAAAACTGCTCATTAGGTATTTGACTTCAGGCGTTGGCTTGAAGTCCTGCAGGAGGGCTCAAGTCATACATACGAAAAGGGTAAAGAGAGAAATAAGAAGATATATTATAAGTGAAATGTTTAGGAACCTTAGAAACCAGAGTGGCCTGTAATTATGGAAAACGGCCTTTTTAGATATTAAAAATCTGAGAATCTTATTGTTTCAGAAAATACACATTTTTATGTATTATGACCATATTTGGATATTTTAACTTGATTTTAACTCTTAGCATGCATTCGAATCAAAATTGTTTACTTCTTTTAACTCCAACTTTCTCTCTCCGACATTATTAGATATCATGTTCCTTTTACCCTGAAACTATAGAAGGTAGAAAGCTGAAAAATTGCACACGTTTCTTACATTTTTAATGAATATTTTAATACACTTTTATGACATGGTAATGGAGGTAAAAAAGCTGAAGTGAAGCCTTAACGGCCGCGCCGTGGCCGAGTGGTTAGACCTCTCGCCGCTCATCTAAATGGCCCAGGTTCGATCCCAAGCGACCGTATGTGAGATTTGTGGTGGACAAAGCGGCGCTGGGGTGGGTTTTCTCCGGTTACTCCGGTTTCCCCTGCCATCGCATTCCACCGGTGCTCCATCATTTATGTATCACCAGTGTCACCGCCTGCGGTGCCATAAGTAGTTAAAGCGGCCGTTAAACAGTACAAAAAAAACACACATTTCTTTGTTTTTGTATTTAGTGGGTCTCAAACAGTAGATATGTAGTTCCGGTGAAATCTCGGTATCGAATTTTAGGATGGAATGCAACATGTTCTTTATCTATTCTGTTCATTGTACACACGATCTAGGAAAATCATTACGTAGTATGAAAGAACAAGTTTTAAGTATAATAATAGTCAAATAATAATAATAATAATAATAATAATAATAATAATAATAATAATAATAATTAATAATAATTATAAAGAAACGATCGTTTTCGAACCATATTTCACAGATACATTGATTTAAGAAAATAAAATAAAACTTCATCGTATATGAAGTTTTGTCATGTCAATCCCCCAAAAGGAAGATTCTTCTTCATACTCTTGGACAGAGCATAAACATTAATTTACGTTTACTTCCATGATAACGATTCGGTGCATATGCAACTATAAGTCACGATTCTGCTGCTGCCAACAGGGAACCGCTGCTGATCCAACTGCAGGTGGGCGTGGCCTGGGCGACAGTTGACCAAGATTCGATCTTTGAACTTTACCACGCCTACACGTTGGTTAATAAAGGAGATATGCACACTTAATAATATAACAATCCCACGACTATCTGTAGACTATCCATTACGAATTTGTTTCTGCACCCTGGCTATGGATATCTGTAACGTGAATCTGAGGCGGAAAACACATTATTTTATTTTTACTTTCTCTAGCCCGCATGTACAATATACATAGTGGATAGAGAAGGTATTGTATTGCACCCAAAAATTCGATGTCCATATTTCACCGGAAATATGTTTTGGGGTCCCCTGGGTCAGAAAAAACTCATTTTTTTTTAAAAAAAAAAAAAGGTGTGTGTGTCTGTCGTCTGTCTGTGGACAGCATAGCTTAGGAAGAAAATACCGTTTAATACCAAACTTAGTATTTAGGTTTAGTATCTTCCAAGGATGCGACACGAAGATTTTCAAGAAAATCCCCCACAGAATACCCTTTACATGGAAACATTTTCGAAAATTTTTGTCGACTTTTATTTCGATTAGGATTAAAATGTCGTATATTAAAGATATTTACATCCCAAATAAAATGTATATCTTGAATTTTCTGGGAATAGCCTCTGAAGACCTCTTTATTCTGATGAGTTTTGCTTAACTGCTAAATGTAAGAGATAGACAAAAACTTACAGCACAATTTATGTCCTTTACGTTATTGTTGTGGAGGAAACCGTTTCCGAGGTATTCCTTCTTATCGGTTTCAATTGTGAACTACCTATACTTTTCTCAGCAGGAAGTGTCCGTTTTTCTTTTGTTCTACTGCTGGCCAAGCAAAGAAGCGATTTGCAATGACAACCGCATGACGATAGCTTTTAAAACATTTGGCTATCACTTTAGTCTAGGACATTCCCTTAGTTCCCTTCTACTTACAAGAAACTAATTAATAAGAACATGCTACTAATGTTAATCTCCATTAGGTTGGTGTAGAAAGAAAAATAATCTTTTGTAGGAATCTTGTAGAGTAGCTAGAGAAAGTAATGTGAGTGTAACACAGCAGGTTTTTTTTTTTATTAAATTTATTTATAAAAATACAGTTTCGGAGTCTGGTCAGACTCCAGCGCTGTATTCCCTTTTCCTCATTTTCCTAACAATATCTTTGTTTTCTGTTTGATTACCGTAATACACACACACTCACACACACACACACACACACACACACACACACACACAAGTACAAACATAAACACCCATGCCCAAGGTGGGACTTGAACTCACCCAAGAAGCTAGGCACTTTAGCGAGCGTGGCCATGGGGCCGGCAAATTAATTATCCTAATCTTTGGCATTAATTTTCTTTGGTTTTGTTGTATACTTAATTTGAACTCAGTATTACTGGTTTGAACTAGGTGCTCTGTTTTCTAGAAATGGCTGCTTAGCGTCCTTTGCCAACGGACTAGACATTTCGGGCGATGGAATTTGTGACAATGAACCCGAGTGATACATTTGCGAGATGACTCCGGGGACCGAAGTGCTGAAGCTGTCCTACATTCATCCCAAGATTTGAGGAAAAAACCCGGAAACACCTTAATTGGACAGCTTAACACAAGTAGAATTCGAACCTGCGCCCTCCACATCTGTAGTTGATGGTTGTCCAACGATATAACCGAATACGCCATGGAGGTGGCCATTTACGACACAAACATTCTACTTGCAGATTCAGCCGAAAATACGTGGCCCCCCCAAAAAAAAAATTGAAGCTGTCCCCTTTATGGATGCCGGGGAGCGAGTTAGGGCTCTTTCCTGAGCATTTACTATTGGTTACGGAGACAATATGGCTACGTGAGAGGTGAGCGACAGGTTTCAAGATTTCGTCGAGGTTAGTTTAGATATATGTAAATAAACTGGATCGAAATAAGGGTAAAAATGGACTTTCTGAAAATCGGTTCTGCTTTCCAATGCGAAATACAGTCTTCCGTTCGTTCTGTCTGCTTGCGCATGGACAACCATGTTGCTCAATCAACCAATGGCAGAGTCAAATCTAAAACTGAACTAGAATCTTCAATGTAGCTGCCGGGGAAGCGTCGACGGCTGCTACGAGAGCAGTCTCGACGTCTCTGCGCTGCTTTTCTCGGCATCTCGAAGAGGAGTGTTGACCCGGAAGAAGAGGACTACTTCGTACGTACATATGTCATCAGCCGGCAACGACCCGGAAGAAAGTGAAGTGACAGGGGCAAAATGAAAGTTGCAGTTAGATCAAAACAGCGACAGTAAAAACTGAACAAAGTTACAGTATACAGAAAATTTCAAGCATGTCAAACCACGTTTAGTTTCTTTTTAGATTAATTATCAGTTGAACATATACTGTTGCAGTAACGTGAACATCACTAATAATACGTAACATACTAAATATGGATTTCTCTATAATAAATAATATATAGGAATGTTCTTGTGAGTTTGTACACGATTTCTTGCTAACAACTCTCTTCCTGTTAACTGGCTTTCTACTGATTTTTAAAGCTTTATGTAATTAATGTATTACTGACGTGCAATCATTTGCAGCTATTCTAGTGTATTCTGTTCATGAGTACGTAAGTTGTAACAAGAGTTGTGCAAGAGTTTTTACCGTGAATAAGAAACTTAACATTTTGGGTTTTTAGGTTATGGTGTCTTTAACAAATTTCTATGTATACATCAGTGTTAGTGTAAATAGCATAGTTACACGACTAAATGTCTGTAATTTGCGATCTACTTAGCGTATCTTCTAATTCATGAGATTTCTGGTTTGTGCGCTGACTTTCTAGTAATGATTTGTTCAACCCACCAACTTCTTATATTAATTCTGTATATTCACATTTAGTTGAAAGGTTCAGTATTGTTAAACAACAGACTCTTTTAATTTGCATTATTTTGTTCCTGCTACACAAATATGCATGCAGCGTGTGTAATGCATTAAAACCAAGCCTACTAATTCAACTAAAGACAGTGCAGTAAATTTATTCCACAAACTTCTGGTTCAGAAGGGCAGCTGAAATAAACCAGAATCATAGTATACTGTTTTTATGAAATCCACGACACTTTCCATTTTAATATAAAATCATATCAGTTTCTTAAGACGTTAGGTGTATATTTAAGCTTTTCCGGTAGTCACCTTTGGTTAAAATTGCGTAACACAATATTCACAGCAGTAAGGTTTGCTTACACACAATTTTAAATCAAAGTTCATTATATTAAATGGATCAGAAGTCATAATATTAACGAAAGTATGATATGAAATTCTATAAAGAAGAAATAAAAATTATGGCCTTCTGTAAAATATACGTCACCCTGCCGCACGATACCCGAGTCTCCCGGGTTTCCCTGAGGAGGCCCGAGACCAAAAGCCTCAAATGGGAGGCGGGGGGTCATGATCGAGCGGTACCGACACGACGCCAGGATAAACCCTTTACAGTGCGCCAGCCACATCCAACCGCAACCAACCGAACACCGACGTCTGGTCCATCCTGAAGCAGATGTAAGGACATTTTTGGGAAAGGAAATAATGGACAGGAAAATTCAAGGGAGTAATGAAGTAGCCCAGCGTTTGTCTGGTGAACTGGAGAAACCCGGGAGAAACTATCTGATGCGTTTCATTCACATGACTTTCTCTTCATCTCTGCAACAAATTATTCTTAAATTAGCAGCAATAGTCTTATTACTTGCTTGCTTGTAAGTAGAAGCGAAATAAGGGAGTACCATAGGTTAAAGTGACATTCAAAAGCTTGTTGCTATGTGACTGAAGTTCCTTTGTTTGTATGAACACGAGTTGACAAATTCCTGTATGAGAAAAGTATGTTTTTCCAAGCTGAAACCAAAAACAAGGAATATCTAAAAAACGATCAACTCCACGAAAAAAATGTATGTAACATAAATTGTGTGTTTTAAAGTGCTCTACATTTATGTGTGGTAAGTTTTGTCCATCTCTTACAGTTTAGCAGTTATATAAATACAATTCCGTAAAATTCCTCCAGAATAAGGTAGTCTTCAGAGGCTATTCCCAGAAAATGCTAGATATACATTTTATTTGTCAGGTAAATATCTTTAATATACGATATTTTATTCAAAATCGTTACAGCCATTTTTAAGAGAGTCAACATTTTTGAAAAAAGTAGTTTGGAGTGGAAGGATTTTCTTGAAAATCTTCGTGTCGTATCCTTGGAAGATGCCAAACTTAAATACCAAGTTTGGTATTTAACTTTTTTTTTTTGAGCTATGCTGTCCACAGATCCACATACAGACACATTCACGCACACACACGTATCTTTTTCTGAAAATGTTTTTTTGGATTCAGGGGGATCCAAAGCATGTATTTCAGGTGAAATTTCGGTATCGAATTTTTGAGTGGAATGCAATGCCTTCTCTATACACTATGTACATAGTACGTGTAGAGAAAGTAAAAAAAAAATAGAAAAAAAATACATTGCACAGGTAAAACCGCTCTAAGCGGTTATGTGCCTACTGTGGCAAAAATACATCCCGCCTGGGTTACCTGTTCTCAATTGCAGGATCACGAAGCAGCGTGGTGCGGTTACTCTGGCAAAATGGAATATAGGGCTGGTATACAACGCGACTGGTTGGTTTCATTTTCTGTTTTAATTCCTCTATCTTCCCTTTATCTATTCGTGTTAATTACGCCACATGCACGCACGCTGGTATTACACATCATAATTTAGCAAAAGACCTTCCGTATGTTATTGTCAGCCCTAGAATTACTGGCATCAATATACGTGCCCGACTCTCCAACGAGGAGCGTAATGGTGGACCTTCCGATTAAGTGGACAGGCGGACTTTTCGACTGTAATTCATTTTCAAAATTTCAAATATCTGCTGGGTTCTGGCTTTTCCGCGTGATTGTTATATCGTTACCCATTGGTCGTTTCGTATCTTTTTACTTTCTCTATACGTACTATGTACATAGTGTAAAGAGAAGGTATTGTATTGCACCCAAAAATTCGATACCGAGATTTCACCGGAAATATATGTTTTGAGACCCAAAGAATGCATTTTTAGAAATGTCCGTGTGTGTGCCTTTCTGTCTGTCAGTCTGTGTGTGTGTCTGTGGGCAGCATAGCTCAAAAATGAAAACACCGTTAAAAACCAACCTTGGTATTTAAGTTTGGAATCTTCGATTAATGCGACACAAAGATTTTCAAGAAAATTCTCATACCTTTTACATGGAACTTTTTTTCGAAAATTTTGATTTTGATTAAAGTATAGTGTATTAAAGATATTTACCTGACAAATAAAATGTATATCTTGAATTTTCTGGAAATAGCCACTGAAGACTACTTTATTCTGGATCAATTTTACGAAATTTTGCATAATTGCTAAACCGTAAGAGATGGTCAAAAACTGATCACACAGAAAATGTAGAGCACATTAAAACACACAATTTATGTTATATACATTTTTTTCGTGGAGTTGATCGTTTTTAAGATATTCCTTGCTTTTAGTTTCAGCTTTGACATACTTATACTTTTCTCATACAGGAATTTGTCAACTTCAGTGACATAGCAACCAGCTTTTGACTATCACTTTACCCTATGGAACTGCTTAATTTCGCTTATGCTTACAACGAAGCAAGTAATAAGACTATTTCTGCTAATTGTTTCTGGATTAGCATGAAGTAAATAGAAGCCTAAGCTTTTTAACAATACTTTTTTGCAGCGATGTAGAGAAAGTCATGTGAATGGAACACATCAGATTTTTCATTAAGAAAATCAATTACCTACATTCGTAGCAGCATTGAATTTCTGACTCTTACAATAAGTAATAGTAAATATCCCATCTTCTTATCAGGGAAGCTGACGAATGCTATTAACATCCTTTAGTCTGCCTAATGAGCCGGAAGCGATGGATAAACCTCTAACCGTACCTTCCATTCGCTTATGAACTTGTCTTTGGGAACAGTTTTTACTTTCTCTACACGTACTATGTACATAGTGTATAGAGAAGGTATTGCACTCCACCAAAAAATTTAATACCGAGATTTCACCCGAAATATATGTTTTAGGGTCCCCAGTATCCAAAAAAGGTATTTTCAGAAAAAGGTCCGTGTATGTATGTCCGTGTGTCTCTGAAGGCGATAACTCAAAAACTAAAAGTCGGTAAAATACCAAACTTGGTGTTTAAGTTTAGTATCTTCCAGGGATGGGACACGAAGATTTTGAGAAAAATCCCCCCACGCCAAACTACCCTTTACATGGAACTTTTTTCGAAAATTTTGAGTATTCTAAAAATGGCTCTAACGATTTTGATTAAAATGTCGTATATTAAAGATATTTATATTTTTAAATAAAATGTACGAGGGCCGTTCAGAAAGTAGCCTCCGATCGGTCACAGTGAGGGTAGTGGGGGGAGTAGCGACGCCATCTGTGCATTCACGCACTCAGCAGGTCAGTCGGCATCAAGCCGTGGTCGAGTGAAAGTCGTACCTGCGCTAGTTTAGTGTTTGTGGCCGTTTGAAATGTGTACTGCAATAGAAAACCCCGCCAAATGTGAAGTGCGTGCTGTTATAAGGTTTTTTACAGCCAAAGGATATTCTGCAGCAGCTATTCATCGTGAGCTTTGTGCCGTGTACGGACCAAGAGTTATGAGTGAAGGAGTGGTCCGTGAATGGGTACGTTTATTTAAAAGTGGACGAGAAAACGTTCATGATGAAGAGAGGAGTGGTAGACCATCATTGGTCACGGACGAACTCGTTCAGACAGTTGATGCAAAAGTTCGTGAAAACCGACGTTTCACAATGTCGGAGTTGTCTACTGATTTTCCGCAGATTTCTAAGACTCTCTTGTACGAGATAGTGACAGCAAGATTGGGTTACCGTAAGTTCTGTGCACGATGGGTGCCCAAAATTCTTACCGACCACCAAAAAACTCAAAGAATGGCCTCTGCATTAGACTTTCTGTCACGTTATGAGGCCGAAGGTGAACCATTGTTAAACAGAATCGTGACCGGGGACGAAACCTGGATTAAGTACGTGAACCCTGAGGCAAAAGAACAATCAAATATGTGGGCACATTCAAATTCGCCTACCAAACCAATAAAAGCCCGGCAAGATTTTTCTGCCCGAAAATTGATGGCAACGGTGTTTTGGGATGCAAAAGGGGTGTTGTTGGTTGAATTCATGGAACGTGGGACACCATTAATCAAGACGTGTACTGTGAAACACTAAAACAATTACGACGGGCTATACAGAACAAACGCCGTGGTATGCTGACTTCCGGTATCGTTTTTTTTTTTTTTTGCACGATAACGCCCGTCCTCACTCTGCTCGCAGAACAACAGCCCTTCTTGAGTCCTTCAAGTGGGACGTTGTCAACCATCCACCTTACAGCCCAGATCTGGCGCCAAGCGATTATCACCTCTTCATGCATATGAAGAAATGGCTCGGGTCCCAGCGGTTTGATGACGACGAAGAGCTCAAAGATGCGGTCACAGGCTGGCTCCAGGCACAAGCGGGTGATTTTTATGCAGAAGGAATTTCAAAGCTTGTGAACAGATACGATAAGTGCCTCAATCGTTATGGAAACTATGTAGAAAAATAGTGCAAAGATGTAGTTGTAAGATGTATATATTAAAATATTTTTATTTAACTTGGTGAATTTCTTGCAATCAACCAGAGGCTACTTTCTGAACGGCCCTCGTATATTTTGAATTTTCTGGGAATTGCCTCTGAAGACTACTTTATTCGGGGTCAATTTTACGGAATTTTGCAGAACTGCTAAACCGTAAGAGATGACAAAAACTTAAAACACAACAAATGTAGAGCACTTTAAAGCACACAATTTATGTTATGTACATTTTTTTCGTGGAGTTGATTGTTTTTGAGATATTCCTTGTTTTTGGTTTTAGCTATGAAAAACTTTACTTGTCTCATACAGGAATTTGTCAACTCCTGTCCATACAAAGGAACTTCAGTCACTTAGCAACCAGGTTTTGACTACCACTTTAATCTCTGGTGCTCCCTTATTTCCGTTCTACTTACAAGGAAGCAAGTAATAAGACTATTTCTGCCTGTTTTTACTTTCTCTTTATTCTGGATGAATTTTGCTTAATTTGGCATAACTAGTAAACCGTAAGAGATAGACAAAAACTTACTGTACAAAATATGTAGGTATTGTTAAAATTCACAAGTTATGCCATATACATTTTTTTCGTGGAGCTTACCATTTTCGTAGTATTCATTGTTATTTGTTTCAGTTGTGAAGTACTTATACTTTTCTCAGACGAGAGTGTCCGTTTTTCTTTTGTTCTATGCCTGGCTAAGAAAAGAAGCGATTTGTAATGACAATCGCATAACGACAGCTATTAAAACATTTGACTATCGGTTTAGTCTAGTGTATTCCCTTATTTTCTTCCTACTGATAAGGAACTAAGTAATAATAACACTGTGCTAATGAGTACCTCAATTAGCAAGGTGCATAAAAAGAATAATCTTATGTAAGAAGTTTGTAGAATAGCTAGAGAAAGTCATGTGAGTGTAACACATCAGATTTTTTTTCTCGATTGGCGTAAAGAACATAGAAGCATAAGCTTTTTAACAATAATTTTTGCAGAGATGTAGAGAAAGTCATGTGAATGGAACTCGTCAGATTTTTTTTAATGCTTTTGCTTAAAATTATTACAGCTATCATTTTATTACTGCCCTCATTATAAAATTGATTTTATGTTAAACGGTGAGCGGTTCTGTCGTTATGGGTCCCAGTCTATTGGAACCCGGCTATTAGTCTCAGTCATTAGATTAAATTCGGCAGAGCACTGATACGACTCACTCGGGTTGGAATATGAGCAAGGACTAGTAATACACTTTTGTTAAGTAAAAAAACTTGTTTCCTGCTTCAAAATCTTCACCTTTATTACTTTAATTGCAGGTATCAATTTATTAAGGCACAAGCACCGACCTACATACACACTACTTTCTGTTCAATTGACTATGCACTTAACTATATTTCTACTTTCTCTAAACGCACTATGTACATAGTGTATAGAGAAGGTATTGCACTCCACCCAAAAATTCGATACCGAGATTTCAACGAAATATATGTTTTAGGGTCCCCTGTATAATAATAATAAAAAAAAAAAAAAAAACATTTTCACAAAAAGGTCCATGTGTGTGTGTGTGTCTGTGAACACGATAACTCAAAAACGAAAAGTCGGTAAAATATCAAACTTGGTATTTAAATTTAGTATCTTCCAAGGGATGCGACACGAAGATTTTGAAAAAAATCTCCCCGCCCCAAACTACCCTTTACATGGAACTTTTCTCGAAAATGTTGATTTTCTTAAAAATGGCTCTAACGATTTTGATTAAAATTTCGTATATTAAAGATATTTACCTGACAAATAAAATGTATATCTTGAATTTTCTAGGAAATGCCTCTGAAGCCTACTTTATTCTGGGTGAATTTTGCGGTATTTTGAATAACTGTTAAACCGTAAGAGATGGACAAAAACACGAAAAATGTAGAGCACGTTAAAACACACAATTTATGTTACATACATTTTTTTCGTGGAGTCATCGTTTTTGAGTCATTCCTTGTTTTTGGTTTCTGCTATGAAGACTTATACTTTTCTCATATAGGATTTTGTCAACTGCTTCCATACAAAGGAACTTCAGTGACATAGAAACCAGCAAGGAACAAAGCAAACATAGCAACAAGGTACCAAGTAATTATTTCTGCTATTTTAGTCTGATTAACATGAAGTAAATAGATGTATAAGCTTTTTAAGAGTATTTTGTTGCAGAGATGTAGAGAAAGTCATTAAAATGGTACACCTCAGATTTTTTTTTCTAGTTAGGTAGCGTTAAGTTAAGTCAAGTAATGCGGGAAGATTCTCACATACTATGTCGCAGGCTTATCTTCTGAGAAATTCGGCCAAACACAATTTAATATAGTCAAAACAGTGCGACATTGTTGACATCCAATACAGAATCTTAATCTCTTACTCCTTGAATCACTTACTCCATTACACGAAAGTAAACAATGCAGATTAATAATGCACCTAGACTCCGTAATAAATCTTTCACTCCACCATTATAATGTTCCTTTATTATCTGTCTATTTACATTAATGTTAATTTTTTTGCTGTGGCATTTATACCTAGTATTAACTGTTATTATGTAAAAATATACATTGTTTACAACTAGTCCTAATATACAATTATAAAATAGGACCAATATTTCGGAAATTCGATAAATAAAGTGATCATATTCTAACTATATATTAAACATGTAGTTCCGATCACTTGGACATAGTGTCTTATTGCACTAAGATCCCAACAGATGCTGAGCGTAATAACAAAAGGATCCCTGCGCAGCGTCAAAGGTTTTTCTTCCAAAATATGTTCCTTCCTCTACAAACGTTTTAAAGTGTTTCTTAAACTGAATATTTACTTGCCTATACACGTATTATATATACATAACATTTATCACAAAATAATAATGATTCATTACTGTATTTACACATGTGGAAGGAACACTGTCTCAAGCGCCATTGCGCCATTCCTAACCTGAAACATAGGTTAAGCTAGGAGTGTCATGAAGTTTGTTAGGTAAAAACTTATTCTAAAATTAAATATGCACGATCCAAGCATGTACAAAAGGAACGATATTCGGAAGCAGAACTGCTTTATCATGGCTTAAAGTGACAAGCTTTACCTTTACACTACCTGAAGTTCATGATGTCTTTTTTCTTTGTGGCGATCTCATCGTGTTCCTAAGTTCTTGGTAACGAGCAGCAGTTTCCCTGTATTCTTACCTCACTTTGCCACACTGTGCGTGACTTGCAAGAAATGGAGCCCGCTTCTTCACATAATAATGAACACCTCTCTTTCCACGATGGTGCTAGTAACGGATCATAAAAACCGCCGCCCTCTTATCGATCATAGTGTTGTTTTAACAAACGAACACCATTAAGGAAATTTGGAAAGTCCACACATCCACAGTAAGATATCTTATTGTTATTTATAGCAGTTATACACAATTATAGTGATATTTTTGGCGCATATCAAAAATTTATATTGCTTGGTTATTTAAATAATTATTATTTATTGTATAAATTCGTTGTTCTATTAAAAATGCGCTATGCGATACCTTTTAAAACTATAGGTATAAAACTACAAGTTTTACAGTAAATGTGTTTAAAAAATAGATGTCATATTATATTCCCTAAATTGTAGAAAAACGTTAACTTTTTGTATTCTTAAAAACTCTTGATTTTACTAAATTTAATAATTTATTACTCAAAGTTGGAACTTTATTTCGAAAAACGATATGACCATTTTCGTTAGTATACTTTTGAGAGACAGCATGAACAATTTTGAAACAAATTAATAAAAAATTCATTGTGTGGATCATTCTGAATGTGGTAAAGTGATGGAAAAAAGTGGCAGTGTCTATTAATAAGCATGCACTTTTCCATTTAAAGCTTCAATTAATTGATATTTAAAGCGCACAAGAAGGACAAACTATATATTTTCTTAAATTTTAGAATTCATATTAATTTATTATGAGAAAAATTTTAATTTTTCACAATTTTTTATCCAAATTTCACAGATGCATCATCCTTTTTCTTGAAACTGCAACACAGATTCTTAATGTTTTAGGAAACCCATGTGTGACATTTTTTTTACCGATTGAAACTTCATAGCGATGGTCGATTGGTTGAAACTGGGAATTTAGCAATAATTCCGAACTTATACGACCTTTAGATTTTCATACCCAAAAATATTTTAAAATTGACATATAAATCATTAGAATTTTAACAAAACGAGAAAGTAGTTAAAAAAAAAAAAAAAAAAAAAAAAGATACAAAGTAAAGAACTTCAGAAACAATAAACAGGGTTATTCCTAAATCTAAAATTCTCTTTAATTATTAGAATTTTATTTAATTTATTTGCCGGAAAAAAACTGTTTGGCTGGAATACACACAAGGTGCCATAGTTTACAAACAATAGTATCAACTTATAAAGCAAAATTCCCCCTAAAAGATGAGGAAAAGTTTCCTCTCAACTACAAAGTTTATAAGTTACGACTTTTTTGTTTGAAGTGGTGAGGAATTCACAGTACAAAATGGCAGATGCAATTCCCCCCCCCCAAAAGTCCAATTAATAAGACAAAGAATAAAAATATTTTCTGGCAATTTTCGTCGTCATATATATCCCTTAACCTGTTTATGCATTTTATGACTATTTTAATGCGGTAGTGTCTGCTTACTTGCTCATTTTTACCCACAGAAAGTGGAAAATTCAAATTCTTAAAGAGTAGGGAGCATAAACGATTGATTATTTTATCCCAATAATTTATCATGGGATATAGACGTGGTTCATGGCAAAAGAATGAGAACATGAGTGCACAAGCATTATAGATTCAAAGAATGCAGTTGCGAAGTACTAAATTCTTAAACTTTAAATTAGCTAAACACTTATTTATCGGTTGCCTTGACTTTCGAGACAATTGGCCGTCATCACTGATTTTAACACATTTATGTGTGTGAGATTACTAAGTTTCTTATTGTTACTTTTTTCTTTCTATCTTTCCCTGTTTACCCTCATGGTATAATAACTTATATCATCCAGGGCTTAAAAAGCCAGCGCCTAGGTCAGACGCCTGTTGAGGAGCACAGGAGTTGATTAAGAGAGAGGCCAGGATGAATGATCAGCCCATTGTCTGGTATGATAGTAAGGAAGTGAATGAGATGAAGTGACGGCGAAATGGATGACAGGAAATAGAGCATTAATCCTCTCAAAATAGTTTTAGATCATCTTGTGGTTTACCGGGAAACATGTGAGTCAGTTGAGAAATCCAATGCTGTACCGGCATGTAGAGTGGTAGAGCTACCGGCTAGAGACCGGGAGATTTGTAGTTCAAATCCCGGCTATGGCATTGAAAGTTTCACTCTGATCACCTATCCAACTCCTGTCCTACACACGGTTTATGTGAGAAAATAAGTACAATTATCAGGAATTAGAACAATTGGTGGACTGAATGGTGAAGAAAATCGGAGAACCAGAAGAAAAAACCTGCCCAGACCCCATTGTTCACCGCAAATCCCACTTGTGGTCCTCTGGGATCGAACTCTAGCCGTCTAGGTAAGAGGCGAGCGCCGCTTGGTATTATTACTGTAGGTTTTAAACAATGAACCTCAAGAGGGATCTGTATTCCATCTTTAACACCAACGAAGGTTGCAGAAAAGCTATCAAGTTAATGGAGATGTCACAAATGTTGTCTTTTATACAATGTGATTTAATTGTTATAACCACAGTTTGATACTGTTATAATTGTTTGCCAATTTACATGTACTATACTTTACTGTTACCAATGTTCAATTAGTTAAGTTCATGACCATATATTTGTATTACATTTTGTATATACATTGATCTTGTAAGAATACTGTGGTCGCTGATGACCTCTGTTGTTATGAAGTAACCTTAAATAAATAAATTAAAAAAAAAACAATGAACGTCTCTCTCACTCCATCACTCACTCTTTTTCTCTCTCATACACAGATGCATTCGCGCGTACACGAATAAAGATTAGAGGAAAAGGGGAGGGGGCTCTTTCTACCAAGAATAGTTTTATCTGTCACTTCTTTATATAGAGACTAAAGAATTGTCAAAGATAAGTTAAGCTGTTTTCTTTGATGCAAAGTTTGAATGAAAAAAAAATCTGATGTGTTCCATTCACATGACTTTCTCTACATCTCTGCAACAAATTATTGTTAAAAAGCTTATGGTTCTGTTTACTTGATGCTAATCCAGAAACAATTAGCAGAAGTAGTCTTATCACTTGCTTCCTTGTAAGCAGAAGCGAAATTAAGCAGTACCATAGGTTGAAGTGATAGTCAAAAGCTGGTTGCTATGTGACTGAAGTTCCTTTGTTTCTATGGACAAATTCTTGTATGAGAAAAGCATAAGTTTTTCAAAGCTGAAACCAAAAATAAGGAATATATAAAAAAGGAACAACTCCACAAAAATATATATACCTAATATAAATTGTGCGTTTTGTGCTCTACATTTTTGTGTGGTAAGTTTTTGTCCATCTCTTACGGTTAAGCAGTTATGCAAAATTCCGTAAAATTCAACTAGAATAAAGTAGTCTTCTGAGGTTATTCTCAGAAAATTCAAGACATACGTTTTATTTTTCAAGCAAATGTCTTAAATATAAGAGAATTTAATCAAAACCGTTAGAGGCATATTTAAGAAAATCAAAATTATCGATTTTTTCCCCATATAAAGGGTAGTTTGGGGTGGGGGGATTTTCTTGAAAATCTTCGTGTCGCATCCTTGAAAGATACCAAGCTTAAATACCAAATTTGGTTCTTAACGCTCTTTTCGTTTTTGAGATATGCTGCCCACAGGCACACACACGGACATTTTTCTAAAAATGCTTTTTTTTTTATTCAGGAGTTCTCAAAACTTATATTTCCGGTGAAATCTCGGTACCGAAATTTTGGGTGCAATACAATATCTTCTGTATACACGATGTACATAGTACGTAGAGAGAAATTAATTATTATAAATTATCTCGATTCGCTTTGTGTGGTAAAGAAGGATACAGAAAATATTTATGCACGCCTTTTCTGTAATAGAATTATAAGGATCTTCATTCATGTGAGGATGTCAAGATCATGGAGATGGCAGAATAAGTGTAGCAAGTGCTTGCTAGTGTTGCGTAAATCTGTTCGCATAAAGCGACACTAATGAACGTCCCGCGATGTTTGTCCAGGATGAAATTTGACAGGTCCTGAATTACGCGCTTGTCATCCACTGAGAGGTTATGTGGCGGCGACCCCAATTCTATTGCTGGCTGACCAGAGACTCACCGTTCCTTTTTCCTGGCAACGAGTCTCCCTCAGGAGTTCCCCGAATGCTTGAATGGGAGCCAGGGAGGAGATATTTCACTCTTTAGCCCCAGAGCTTCTCTCAGTCACGTGTATGTCGCGGGGATGAGTGTGTTCGTGAGTGGAACTGCTGGTGCAATGATCACACGAACTTGCTCTCTAAGGAATACACGGTGTTATGTAGTGTTTGGTATGTAGTAACATTGTGTTTCATGTGATGTAAGTGTCACTAAAGATGAATGACTTTGCTCTTAAAGAGCACCAAGAATTGTGCATTTTGCTGAAGGCAAATTCTGTAAGTCTGTAAGTATGTTATTAGACATGCAATATTATCTAGAACAAGAGAGATTCAATCTTGTCTTTTTACTCTCTCTACATAGTGTATAGAGAAGATATTTTATTGCACCCAAAAATTCGATACCGGCAATACAAGCTTTGAGATATGTTTAGAAAAATTCCGTGTGTGTGTGTGTGTGTGTGTGTGTGTGTGTGTGTGTGTGTGAGTGTGTGATATGTAAGTTCAGTATCTTCAAGGATGCGACACGTAGATTTTCAAGAAAATGCCCCCCACCCCAACTAACCTTTACATGGGAAAATTTTCGAAAATGTTACGACAAATAAAATATATATCTTGAATTTTCTGGGAATAGCCTCTGAAGACATTTTTATTCTGGATGAAATTTGCGGAATTTTGCATAACTGGTAAACCATAACAGATGTACAAAAACTTATTGAACAAAAAATATAGAGCTTGTAAAATCAAACGTGGAGTTGACCGTTTTTGAGATATTCCTTCTTATTTGTTTCAATTTTAAAATACTTATATTTTTCTCATACGGGAATTTGTCAACTCCTAGCCATACAGACAAAGGAACTTCAATCATATAGCAACAGGCTTTTCAAAAATTTGAATATCACTTTTGCTTAGTGTATTTCCCTTCTGCTTACTAGGAATCAAGAGATAATACAATTTCTGATAATCTTTTCTCGATTGGCATGAAGTAAATAGAAGAATGAGCTTTTTCTAACAATAATTTGTTGCAGACATGTAGAGAAAGTCATGTGAATGGAACACAGATTTATTTCTCTCAGCCATTCTAGAACAATAGAGCCTGAGGAACAAAATCAACAAAACATAAACTGGACGTAGTGATGTTACTAGTGACTCTTCGTCCTTATTTTACGTCTTAGTTCCGTGTTTTAAAGAACACTGGAAGTGAAACTTTTTCTACAATCGCTTAAAAAATGTAAAATTGATTTTTATAGCAAATAGAAATAGCTCCCCTTGCTTTGGGTTATATAGTCATCTAAACATCGTACAATACATGTTTCCTAGATATTATCTTATAAAAATTGTTTTTCACAAAACTACATTTTCACACTTTCAAAATGTCCCACGCGTATCATTTTTTGTTTTAAAACATTCTTTAGCCTATAGTAATTTTTCAAAAACGTATTTTTATGAAAAATTAATTAATTTTTTATTTTAAAATTTGTAACTTAAATTAATTCATGAATCAAACTTGTGTTTCAAAGCTCCAATTAAAAAAATGCAACATATTTACATAACAATAATGAAATAATTTTTATCCTGCAATGTATTTATCAAATTTAATAAAATTCGATATTCATATTAACATATCGGAAATGTAAGCATAGCAAAACTTACAGAAAACATCCATACAAAAATATAGAAATTTCAGATTTCAGCCCAGTGTCCCTCAAAGACAGTTTCTTTTCCTTGCTTGTTCAAAATAAAATAAAAACGGTCCAACTCCTGTCCTACACACGGCTTGTGTGAAAAAACAATTATTCCAAAAACGGTATATTTTGTGTGTTTTAATACATCTCGTATAGTTTATAAATCTAATGTGTTAAAGTCACATGCCTTTCTCTACCCTCTATGATTTATTAATAGGTATATAAAACTATTCTTATGAGAGCTTCTTTCTATTTCATTTTAATCAAGACAAATCTTGGCAACAACGCTGCATTCCATTTCGCTATAATTAAAAGGAAAATAACGATATGTTTAAGATCTGGACACTATATGCTTTCCTAAAATCCCATACGCTTTCTATACAATCGCAAGAAACAGCTGAAAATCCACAGGCTTTGAAAAAATAAAGTTTTTGAGCAATTAATGAAATATAAATCGGAAATGATTGATACCACAATAAAAAGTTATTTTTAATAAAATGTATTTTAAAAAGAACTACACTTTTGGGATATGTTTTTACCCATAACTTAACGTTTACGAGTTACACAAGATTACGGAAATGAAGTGCACTTCACAGCTTATTTCTAGAAATTTAAATAAATTATATTTTATTTTCCATGCACAGATAGTTAATATATTATATTTTAAACAAAATCATTAGAGCCATTTTCAAGAAAATAAAAGATGTCGAAAAGTGCTCCGTGTAAAGTATATTTGGTGTGTTGGGATTTTCTTGAAAATCTTCATGTGACATTCTTGGATGATAGTGAACTTAATACAGTTTGAGGTTTATCTGACTTCGTTTTGAGTTATGCTGTTTACAAATACACATATGCAAGGACCTTTGTCAGAACATTTTAAATTCAAGTGCCTCAAAACGTGTATTTTGAATACAACACCTTCCATACCTATTGTGCTTGTGATTGAGAAGGTACACATTGCCTTTCGTTCTGAGGTTTTAATGTAAAAATCATTCAGTTTATTTTAAATAAACTTTTTTTTAGCCTAATGTAGTCCCACGTGTAAGCAACAAAGTACGAATCCTTTATGTATCGGATATTATAAAGTCAGTGTGCAAATCAGTCTTAATTATTAGGAATTGAGTGTCGAATATTCGGCCGTGATGCATGCTGGTTACGGATGTAAAAAAAGATGTCCGCATTCTAAAGAGCAAGTAAAAGTTATTCACTTCATTAAATAAAATCTCAACGTAACATTAACAAGTGATAACAATAAGTTTTTAATTTATCATTCAGAAAGGGAGAACTTTTATTTTTCTTCCATTTGTGTATTGCTTTTAACATTTCCTTTTAAATTCTCCACCCTAAACTAACCTTTACATGGAAACATTTTCGAAAATGTAAATTTTCTCAAAAATGACTCAAGCACTTTTGTTTAAAATACCGCATATTAAAAAGATTTACATGATAAATTGTATATCTTGAATTATCTTTGGAATAGCCTCTGAAGCCCTTTTCGTTCTGAATCACTTTTGCATAACTGATAAACCTAAGATACATCTAACCTAACTGCACAAAAATGTAGCTCTTGTCAAAATATACAACTTATGTCATATGCATTTTTCAAATTTTATATTTTTCTCAGAGGGAAGTCGTTATTCATGTCTTTCATGCTAGTCAAGCAAACAAAGGAATGTCAACCCTATCACATAGCGACCGGCTTTTAAAAGAGTTGACCATCACTTTAGCTTATTGAATTTCCTTATTTACCTTGTGTAAGGAAACCATAATAAAACAGTAGTATAGATAGAGAAAGTTGTGTCAGTGTACCTCATCAGAGTTTTTATTTCCACAATTGACAGCCCTATTTGACACACTCACATACCATATATATCTGTGTATTTATTTTATTACAGTAATAAGCATATATACTTTTTTATTACAATAATATGCATATATATAATATATATGCATTATTATGTATATATGCATAATATTATAGTAAAATTACAATTACAAATAATATGTCAATTAAGATCAAAGATAATGTTATAGAAAGAGTAAACAAATTTACATACCTAGGGCTAACACTAGACTCATCTTTGACATGGACATACCATATTGAACACATTATCAGCAAAACAAACTCCATTATTCGCATATTGTACAGACTAAAAGATCTAGACTTAGATAACAGTTGTAAAAGAAGTCTTTATTTTGCACTCTTGCACACCAATTTTCTGTATTTAAATGCAGTAAAGTCCAATAACAATAAAGAACAGCTAAACTCTTTAGAAATCCTACAAAAGAGAGCTATTAAAATACTTTATGGATTTAATATTTTAAACCTTCCGTAGAAGTATTTAAGGAAACAAATATACTGCCATTTTCCTATCTCTGTAAATATAGTGAATCTCCATTCATGTACAAAACTGAAAATAACCTCCTATGTACCAACTCTGTAATCAAACACAAAAGAGATATTCACTCCTACAAAACTAGATCAGCCAATCACATATGTATAGAATCAGTTAACTCTACCAAATGTGGAATAAAAAGTAAAGTACATAGTGCCACCAAATCATACAAGTCTCCCACTTAACATTAAACAATCATCTAACTTATCCTAATTTAAAAACAAACTCTTCAAATATTTACTTGAGCAATACTGTAATTCCTAAAAATTTGACAACAGAAAATCCCTATGGTGTTTCTTGAAATATTGCACTCACACAAATTACAATAAAAATTGTGTATATGTACACACACCGCCTCACTAAAGGGCAGTCCCTACATAGAGCAATATGCTCATTGGGACATTCTATGTAAATAAATAAATAAATAAATAAATAAATAAATAAAATAACAATCATTATCTGTCTCAAACAAGAATACTTCCATTGTCAGCATATAGGAGGGAAGAAAGAGAGTGGGGAGAATGGCGAAAGGCTCTTAGGCCGCTGATTGGCTGAGCTAAGTTGTGGATGTTTACTCTTATTGGTTATCGCACATTAACCTCTCTAAGAAGTACAATACCGTAAATAGTTATTTAATCACTGCTCAACAGGAATTAGCTTCGGGGAGAGAAACAATACATAGTTTAGATTGATTGCTGTGTATCTTGCACATACACTACAGATAGGTTCTAGACTCGTGAATACCAAGCCCGGGTTCAATCCCATGTGGGATTTGTGGTAGACAAAGCGGCCCAGGCGCTGGTTTTATTCGGCTTCTCCGTTTCCACAGCCATCGCATTCCACCGGTGCTCCATCTTCATTCCATGTATCATCAGTGTCATCACCTGCGGTGCCATATATAGTAAAATTGGGCGTTTAACACTATAAAAAAAATAATAAAATAAAAAACCTGATGTGTAGCATTCACATGACTTTGTCTATATCCCTGCAACAAATTATTCTTAAAACGCTTATACTTCTATTTACTTTATGCTAATCAGAAAAAATAAGCAGAAATAGTCTTATTGCTTGCTTCCTTGTAAGTAGGAGCGAAATAAGGGACTACCATAGGTTAAAGTGATAGTCAAAAGCTGGTTGCTATGTCAATGAAGTTCCTTTGTTTATATGGGTCGGAGTTGACAAGTTCCTGCATGAGAAAAATGTTTTTCATAGCAGAAACAAAAAATAAGGAATATCTCAAAAACGACGAACTCCACGAAAAAAATTTATATAACATAAGTTGTGTATTTTAACGTGCTCTACATTTTTTGTGTAGTAAGTTTTTGTCCATCTCTTACGGTTTAGCAGTTATTCAAAATTCCGTAAAATTCATCCAGAATAAACTACTCTTCAGAGGCTATTCCTAGAAAATTCAAGATATACATTTTATTTGTCAGGTAAATATGTTTAATATACGAAATTTTAATCAAAATTGTTAGAGCCATTTTTGAGAAAATCAAAATTTTCGAAAAAAGTTCCATGTAAAGGGTAGTTGGGGGTGGGGGGATTTTTCTCAAAATCTTCGTGTCGCATCTCTGGAAGATACTAAACAAATACCAAGTTTGGTATTTTACCTACTTTTCGTTTTTGAGTTATCGTGTCCACAGACACACGGACGGACACACAGACACACACACACACACACACACACACACACACACACACACACGGACCTTTTTGTGAAAATGCTTTTTTTTATATTGGGTAGCCTAAAACATATATTTCTGGTGAAATCTCGGTATCGAATTTTTTGGTGGAGTGCAATACCTTCTCTATACACTATGTACATAGTGTGTGTAGAGAAAGTAAAAAACTCGTGAACTCTGAAAGAAATTATTACAATAGATCTATCGAAATATAGAAATATAGATTTAATGGAAGGTGCTGTCATGTACTATTAACCTATTACTATTAAATAGCAAGCAACCTAGGTTTGTATTATAAAAACAATTGTATTACAATTGTATTCCTATACCATGGATATGGCATTCTCTTAACAAAGTGATCTCGAGGTGAATGCTGATACGGATGCTTATCGTGCAGTCTCTTCTGTCTGTGTTCTCGCAAGCCCAGAACACCTGTAAGCTATTTAAAATAGTCAGCATACAATGATGGAGCAGATCTGTTAATCTGTCAGAATAAACAACATAACCGAGGTAAGAAGTAAATGGTCATGCATTGTTTAGCGATGTAAAGAAGCCTGGAGGTCTAAGCGTTTTTCTACTATACGATAATAGTATGTAAAACAGATTTAATAAGTTCTTTGCAATTCGATTTATTATGACGTTATTAGTGCTGTTAGGCTAGTGTCGCAAAACTTAGCTGTACATATGTAGCCTTAGCGTCTAACACGTGGCGGGTTGAGTCCGCTCCATTTTCTTGTTTACCTTAGGAACATTCTTGACAGAATAAGTACTAAAGAATAACAATTGACAGTGTAGTTTAGCATGAATGTTTCGGAAAAAAACACAAGAAACTATTACAAAAACACTGCTTTCAAATAAATGATACAGAAGTATATAACATTGATTACAATGAGATAAATGATTAATAAAGAAGTATGTTTTCATTTCAAAGACCATACAGGAAATAATAAATGTTGCACGTGTGTCCACTGCCACTAGTATTGATGTGGAGCCTTTTGAAATAATGTTGGAAGTTTTATATGACCCCGTGAACTGTATGCATACACAGTTTGGTTGAAATGTGTGTACATTTAAACGTAGGTTCCAGAAAATATAAAAACCTTAGTGAAATGTTCTTTGGTGCTGTTTATGCAGTATCTGTGCTAAGTATTGGTTAATAACTACTGCCATGTTTCGCCCTCGTCTTGATGCTACTATACATTTTGAGTTCCTAGCTGAATTCCTTATTATAGTTCGCATTCCCTGTCAATCCTTCATGGATTTTAACCCATAACAAGGAAATAAAATTGCGATAAGAATCATTTGTGCTTTTTGTGATAATTGTGGTTATTGAATGGATATTGAATTTATTTGTGTTAGCATTAATGTCAGATTGAGAGTCGATTATATAGATATACTACTGTGTCAAGAAAGTTCCGGGAATTGGTCAATAAAACACAAAAAATGAGTTATTCTGAAGTTATACATTTATGCCAACGAATAATCCAATCATCAAAACATTTTTTGTAGGCACTTTTAGGAACCGATGTCAATTGTCGCCGCGAATTTTCCTTTATGTCTTCTATCGACTGAAAACGGGTGCCTCGAAGTGGTAACTTGAGTTTTGGAAAGAGAAAGAAATCAGCAGGAGCCAGATCAGGTGAATACGGTGGTTGTTCGATGAAATTTGTTGAGTTTTTGGCCAGAAATTTGTTCACAATAATAGCCTTGTGAGCTGGTGCAGAATCCATGAGTTGTTCCAGAAATCTGGCCTTTTTCGCCGTATTTGCTCTCGCAAACGCCATATAACGCTCAGATAATAGTCTTTATTACCATCTGACCTTCTGGCAAGAACTCTGAGTGCACGACACGGCGATAATCGAAAAACACAATCAACATGACCTTCAGTTTTGGTCGAGTTTGCAGTGCCCTTTTAGGTTTCGGTTCAGTTGGAAGGCGCCATTCGGAAGTTTGTTGACTGGTTTGAGTGTCAAACTCGTAAACCCACGTCTCATCACCAGTTACAATGCGTTTCATGAATGTGGGGTCAGAACTGGCTCGTTCTAGCATGTCTTCAGCAATCCTTACGCGATTGAGTTTTTGTAGAAAATTCTAGTATTTCGGAACTAACCGAGCTGCAACGCGTGTAATGCCCAAACAATCGTTTAAAATGGTACGAATCGATTCGTGAGACACGGAACGTTCAGTGGCAATCTCTCTCAGACCTAAATGACGATTTTTAGACACCATTTTCTTCGCTTTAACGATGTTCAGTTCAGTTGAAACCGTTGATGGCCGACCAGAGCGAGACAAATCTTCCACCATATCTCGACCACTTTTGAATGCATTGTACCACTCATATGCACGTGTTTTTGATAAAGTCGGTTTACCGTAAGACCTCTGTAACATTTTCAGCGATTCGGCACACGACATACCATTTGCAATGCAAAATTTGAGACAGATTCTTTGTTCAATATTTGTATCCATCGTAAAATCGAAATCACCTTTTAAAATGAACTAACAAAATGGCGTACGTAAACAAACTAGATGACAGATGACGATCAAACTCTGCGTGGGTATAGAGGAAAGTTGTACCAACTTAGCGATAACAATAATTGCGAATCCCCTTTTAAACAGGATTTTTAAATGATCAATGTATAAGTAGTACATATAGTTATTGGTGATATAGTTTACAGCTTGTTGGTTAGGCAACAATTCAGCTTGGAATTTGGAGCATAAAGCGGCCAATTTCAATGTTGCTAGACAAGCCTTATTGCAGCATGTAACCATTTTAGCGGTATAAATGACAGCTTTCGTGACTAAAAAGAGGATTGTACTGGCCATTGTGACGGCGAATGTCAATAACACCGTACCCAATGAGCCTTAGCCCTACTATCAAACATGTGACATGCCTGCCTTCTGCCTGAAATATGTAAGAAGTGGCGGCCATTTATTTTGGGAGAGTTGCTATTGTACACTACTATAAATACACTTAGGAACACGAATAAGGATAAAAAACAACTTTTGTTGTTGCATTGATCAAACAGACTGAGTTATTCTGGGATAATGGCTTGCGTCAATAAGCACGTGATCGATAGATGTTACGGTTTTGCCAATTTTATTCATAAGGAGGAAACCACAAGTTTGCTGGGGATACTTAGTAAAACCTTAATGTATTACAAAAGCAAAGCTAAAATATTATAATAAATCAACAGAAAACAAAATGAATGAAATTGGGAAAAAAGAAAAACCAACTAATAAAAACCAAGTACAGAAACAAGGAAATCAGAAGAAAAACAGTTGTAAAGTAAGGAACTAAATTTATTTGGGGGTATTGGAGAAGAAGATGCATTGTGCTTCTTACCATCCATTTTTTTTTAAAATTATCATAATCATTCCCATTAATGGACTCGATATTCTTTCCTACCCACAGGAGTTCCTGATTATTCATTGTGCAGAAACATCTTCGCTTGTTCATTTCCCTTTCATATAGCGAATCTACAGACTAGACCAACCGCACAAAGTAACTGAAACTACACGAAAGCTAAACACATAATCAGTTGAATATAAATCTGTTTCAGAGTGAAAATAACCATATTTATTATGGCATTTTCGCTGTGTCTCTCTTTAATGTTGTGAAATACGGCATTTTTAAGGTTTTTATTACATTTTATGTATTTTAAAGTACTTTACTTCAGGGGTTTTACTGCAAGTATGGTTTCAAGAACAAACGACACTTCTGATATTTACGTTTCTTTTCTAAGTAAATCATGTTGTTTGGTTTTTAACAATATCACAATTCAAATTAAGTTCCAGTAAACTTTTTAAAGAGACATAGGGTACCTTCCTCCCCTTTAATAGATCGACAATGAACTTTTCCAGCCACCAGTTGTAATATTATTTCACAAGTAACTGCTAATCTCATTCCTTATTGGATGTTTGTGAATATTTTCAGATTAATTGTCGTTTACACACTATAAAGGACTATTGTAATGTGCAGTTCACCATGCCGAGCATGAATTTATTTCTTTTAAATTTTTATATTTATTTACTTTTGTAGCTTAACGTCCTTTAATCTTTTTGGTCATATCGGACGATGAATGAAATTGGGAAAGAATGCTCAAATGATCTCGGTGTCCATGGAGCTTAAAGTTACTCGAAATTTGTCTTTTCGGGAAAAGGGAAAACTCCGAAAAAAGAACCTTATCTGAGTAACTCGCCTTAAGCGAGATTCGAATTCGCGACTTGTTGAATGTAAGGCAAACACGCTACCCCTACACTACCCAGGCGGGCTAAATATTTTGTTTCGCGTCATGGTAACAAAGTTTTCTCCATGGATATGAATTTACTATTCTGAAGGAATGTAAGGTAAAGTGGCGGCCAAAAAGAAGTTTACTGTGTGTTTACGTGAAAACAGGAAAACATACTGCTTTCGAGGTACACAGCAATATTACAACACAACATATTACATATTTTGTGAAATATAAATTTATGGATGTTACTGCTTTATTTAGAGATAGCATCAATCTTCAAGATCAAGATTCTTGATCCCGCGGGTCACTGCGTGCTAAGCAACTTCCATCCAAGCCCTCCGAGCTAACTTTTTGCAACACACAAATTAGTGTTCCACTCAGTGGTGGAATACTCCTGTGCCAGATGTATTCCACAAAAGATGGTTGGACATTCATAAAAAAATGGGCTCTTTGATGTTTTGTAGCATACAGAGATGCTGTAGTGTAGTATGTATTATGTGGATATGTAGGTATGTTATGTGTATCAACATCCTGTTCGGGGAAACTTAATTTGGTACTAATTATTCTGTGTATGTGTATATATTGGTAACTTACGTAATAATAAAAATTGTTATTATTATTATTATTATTATTATTATTATTATTATTATTATACACAGAATATTATTACTAAATTTTCAACTGGGGGCTGCCTTATACAAATGACACTAAACAATTAAAGAATATGCAGAATTCATAAATTAAATTGTAAACAATAATTATTTTTATCTTGGTCCAGAGTTTCCGGTGTAGACCGCGTCTTAAGGCTAAAATCTGCAGTTAGCCCTGAGGAAGCCTTATCACAAGATGGGCGAAACGTCGGCAGATTTTAGCCTTAAGACGCGGTCTACACCGGAAACTCTGGACCAAGATAATTTTAATATTGGCCGTGGAAGTTTACGAAAACAAATAATTATTTTATACATGGAAATAACCCTTTTCTAGACTGTACACAAATGTATATATGAATGCATTAGCTAACGCACTATACACAGTTTTCAATATATTCTGTGCCACTTTAATAATATTGAAGAATATTATTCTAATAAATCAATTGCTGAATTTTGTGAACAATTATGCAAAACAGCATGGGACTGGCTGTATTCCTGGCTCCAATTAATACCTAACCACGTCAATTGAAGTAAGATATTTAGCATAAAAACTGTGACTATTGAATATTGAATATCATTTTTACAGGAAGTTCATAAGCGATATTAATATTTATTTCTTCAATTTGATAAGAAGTATCATATATTTTGAGTTTTGTACCTTTATTTCGTCTTTTTTCATTTAAAACCTTGTATTTTAATGGTCATTTCTGGGTTTTCAAAATTGAGACTTGAATCACGCCACTCTCCGTCAGAGGTAGCCACGTGAACATCACTTCAACGGAGTCACGGGGGGGGGGGGGGTTTGACAATCGGCACGCCGATGGTGTCCCCCGACGAATACCATCCCAGGACGGGTGTCTTTTACTGGTAAGAAGGGTCTTGATCATTGGGCGGTGTTAAGGCATAGTTGGGAATCCATTGAATACTACTGTTTTTCCTTGATTATTTAAATGATGTCATTTGTTCATAATTGGTGCTATTGTTTATGTAGTGGCAACTTACTTAATGGTAGAATGTATTGTCGCTAGAGAGTCAGCGAATATAGATTAACCAATAAGGATGCATGCATCACAAAAGAGTTATGACGTCATACTGTAACACGTATTTTATTTTTGTCCATGTTTCATTATAGAAAGTTTTGAAAATATAATTTTGTCTCTCTTTGATTTTTCTTAACATGTTGAATTTATTTTTTACCTCTTCTTTTACATTTTTATACATTTCACTGATTTCCTGAAATCCTTTTATTACTTAAAAAATTCAATTAAATTAAAAACTAATTTATGAAAGGAAATTAAAAGTAAAATTTCGAACGAAAATCATATTTCCGATAGAGCAATAAAAATCGGGAACATTGGTTTGTGAACCACTGGTTAAGAGTGCGTCTGATTGCTTAAGGGGAGTCGATATGTCCTATGCCAATGTTAAAGTTTGACTCATTATCTTAACAACTATTCAAGATAATGAGCTACATTTTTACCTTCTCCATACGCACTATGTACATAGTGTATAGAGAATGTATTGCACTCCACCAAAAAATTCGATACCGAGATTTCACCGGAAATATATGTTTTAGGGTCCCCTTTATCCAAAAAAATGTATTTTCAGAAAAAGGTCCGTGTGTGTGTATCCATGTGTCCGTGTGTCTATGAACACGATAACTCAAAAACGAAAAGTCGTTAAAATACCAAACTTCGTATTTAAGTTTAGTATCCTCCAGGGATGCGACACGAAGATTTTGAGAATAATCCCACCAACCCCCAACTACGCTTTACATAGAACTTTTTTCGAAAATTTTGATTTTCTAAAAAATGGCTCTAACGATTTTGATTAAAAAATCTTATATTAAAGATATTTACCTGACAAATAAAATGTATATTTAGGATTTTCTGGGAATAGCCTCTGAAGACTACTTTATTCTGGATCAATTTTACGGAATTTTGCATAACTGCTAAACCGTAAGAAATGGACAAAAACTTACCACACAACAAATGTAGAGCACCTTAAAACACACAATTTATGTTATATACATTTTTTTTCGTGGAGTTGATTGTTTTTGAGATATTCCTTGTTTTTCATTTCAGCTATAAAAACATATTTTTCTCATACAGGACTTTGTGAACTCGTATCCATTCAAACAAAAGAACTTCAGCCGCTGAACAACCAGCTTTTGACTATCACTTTAACCTGTGGTAGTTCCTTTTTTCGCTTCTACTAACAAGGAAGCAAGTGTTACACTATTTCTGCTAATTTTTGCTCCATTAGATGAAGTAAATAGAATAATTTGTTGCAGTGATATAGAGAAAGTCATGTGAATGGAACACATCAGATTTTTCAAGGTATATTCAGCAATACCTTTACTGTTGATTGATAAAAAAAGAATACTTCTGTTCATTAGAAGGAAAAGTATGATTTTTTAAAATAAAGCTCTTAAAATGTTATTGAAAAATTATGATTTTTAAATTTAAAAAAAAATAACTAATCCATATACATAAAAACTTTTACATTAAAATAAGGCCACTTAGGTGCAAATATGTAGTAAAATGGTCAGTCCTGCATGTCAATTAGTTTCTGAGATAGTGGGGCATTTGTATGGAAAATGTTACTTCTTCAGAAATTGCTTTCAAATATTATTTAACCTAGCTTTCTAAACATAATTTCGCAGTACTTAGAAACTCATAAAAGGAAACAGTTTAAGTAAATTTTTCCGATGATGATAATGATGGTGATGATAGTAATAATAATAATAATAATAATAATAATAATAATAATAATTATATATTTACAAAATTGGTGTTTTAGCAAGTGAGTGTACTAAAATGTTCTAAAAATATCTGATGTATTCCATTCACATGACTTTCTCTACATCTCTGCCACAAATTATTGTTTAAAAGCAAATGCTTCTATTTATTTCATGCCAATCGAGAAAAAAAATAGCAGAAATAGTCTTATTACTTGGTTCCTTGTAAGTAGAAGCGAAATAAAGGAGTACCATATGTTAAAGTGATAGTCAGAAGCTGGTTGCTATGTGACAGAAGCTCCTTTGTGTGGACAGGAGTTGACAAATTCCTGTGTGAGACAAGTATTTTTTTCAAAGCTGAAATAAAAACAAGGAATATCTTAAAAACGATCAACTCCACGAAAAAAATGTATGTAACATAAATTGTGTGTTTTGATGTGCTCTATATTTTCTGTAGGGTAAGTTATTGTCCATCTCTTACGGTTTAGCAGTTATGCAAAATTCGGCAAAATTCATCAAGAATAAAGAGGTCTTCAGAAGCTATTCCCAGAAAATTCAAGATATACATTTTATTTGGGTTGCAAATAGCTTTAATATACGTGATTTTAATCAAAATCGTTAGAGCCATTTTTAAGAAAATCAAAATTTACTAAAATTTTTCAATGTAAAGCGTAATTTGTGGTGGGGGGATTTTCTTGAAAATCTTCGTGTCGCATCCTTGGAAGATACTATACCTAAATACCAAATTTTGTTTTTAACGGTCTTTTCGTTTTTGAGCTATGTTGTCCACAGACATACACACAGACAGAGAGACACACATACACACACACACACACACAAATGCTTTTTTTTTTTTTTTGGATTCAGGGGATCCTAAAACATGTATTTCCGGCGAAATCTCAGTATCGAATTTTTGGATGGAATACAATACTTCCTCTATAGACTATGTACATAGTACTTGTAGAGAAAGTAAAACGTACTACGCGGCATTATTTTCAACAATACTTTTAAACTACTCACAATTACCACACCCCTAAGAAAGTTATACCAAAATGAGCGAGGGATTTGAAATATGCATAGGTAATTAAAACATGAAAATGGAAAAAATTATGACAATCCAATTTCGACTCCCCTTGAACTGTTCATTTTTCTACAAATACTATTTTGAGTTTAATACTCTAGGTGTGAACACTAAAGTGTTTATTATCACGATGTGCCCATTGAGTTCCAGTAAACCAAGCGTCCACTTGCCATTCACTAAACACTCTGCAGGGAATATAGGAAGCTTATCGTGCACATGTCTGTGTGTACATTGCTCTTCCCGAACGTTCAATGATTTCCAGCTTTTTAAACAACGACGACCCCCAAATACACACATCCGAGATAGGTAGTGATATCACTTTTATTTCCTTGTTCCTTTCTCCCATCGCACCTTTATTTTCTCTGCCCCTTAATATGTTACAGGAATTATTGGGTTTGATTAAATTTTTATGGACTAAGTTCAAATGAAACACAATATAATCCTGCAAAATTTTAAATCATTTCGAATGCAATTTATATACAAATACAGGACGGTATTATTATTGGATAGGTAGAGTCAGACTGAAACATTCAATGCCATAGCTGGGATTTGAACCACGGATCTCCCGGTCTCTAGCCGGTTGCTCTACCTGTGAGCTATCAAGGCAAAATGCCGGTACGGCATTAAATTTCGCATGTTTCCCAGTAAACCACAAGGTGATATCAAATTATTTTGAGATAAAACCCCCAATGGCGACTTACAATGTCGTAAGTACTTCAAGACTCAAGATTCATATTATAGCCAACTATTATAGTCGATTGTGATAATTTAATTGTTTTCTCACAGAAGCCGTGTGTAGGACAGGTAGAGTCAGACTGAAAAATTCAATGCCATAGCCTTGATTTGAATCACAGATCTCCCGCCCGGTCTCTAGCCGTTTGCTCTAACGCTGAGCTACCATGGGCCAGACCCAGAGCAGATGGCAGGCCGAGGGCAGCCCTAGGTGTGTTAGACGTGTCCCTGTTCTCGGAGAGAACTTAACCACGTACTGACGGGAATGTGGGGTTTGCAGGATGGCGGGTGAGTTTTGGGGTTGTGGAGTAACAGGAGGAGGCAAGTTGCTCCTCGACGGTTGCCTATTATGATGCAACGGCCCTTGTGCACAGCTGGTGTGAAGTTTATTCAAAATGTTTATTTTGGGTTTTTAATTTTGATATCCAAGCAACTCTTGAAGGATTGTAAGGAGCTTAGCCGTAGCAGCTGTTGGAGGTGCTCCTTCGTTACCGGGGATGCCCGCAAGCCATGCGGGGAAGCCGGTATCGCCTGAAGCGGCGTTTGTGGGATCGTAATCCCCAAGAGACCTAACGAGGGCGCTCCGATGGAATGGTAACCCTTCGTTGAATTTTGTTGCCCGACGCTTAATCTCGTCCTCCAGGTATGGTAGACCAGAGGCTTCGTGCAGGAGTCTCGTAGGAAATAGTCGAGGCACAGAAGATAGCCTGGAGACATCTATTCTGTACCCGCTGAAGCAACAGCAGACTGGAATCTGCCGCCATGTCCCAGATCTCACAGGCGTAGATTAATAAGGGGACTATGAGGGCCCTCAAAGGGCGCAACTTAAGGGGAACCGGCATCGTGGACTTCAGCATCGGGTACAGTGAGGCCGCAGCCCCGTTGCCCCGACACCTCAGTTCCCTGATGTGCTCCCCAAAAGTGACGCCCTTGTCAAGCTTCACCCCCAAGTAGAACATGCCGGTACGCATTAAATCTCAACTGACTCGCATGTTCCCCGATAAATCAAATCCCGGCTGTGGTGTTGCATTTTTCAGTCTGACTCTACCTATCCAACTCTGTCCTATACACGGTTTGTGCAAGAAAACAATTAAATTATTATTATTATTATTATTATTATTATTAGTGTTATTATATGTTGCTATTATTATAATTTATGTTTGTTTCCCCTTGTAAATCTCTCTGATTTCACAATTTGGAAATACTTTCTGAATAATCACTAAGTGACCAATCACTAAAAAGAGGTATACGTCACAAAAACAAGGAGGAGCTTAATCAGTAGAACAGCTGTGCGATGGGTCTAGGGTTCGATTCTCTGCTGGGGTGGGAATTTTTCTCTAGCCAAGAACATTCCTTATCCTTACCAGAGCCTGGAAGTAACAATACAAGAAGAGGAAAACAAAGTTAATCAGCAGGGCCGAGATATTAATACCTAAAAACGTTGGAAAAATCAGCTACAAAAGGGCTGTAATTTAAAAAAAATGATGTGTTCCATTCACATGACTTTCTCTAGCTGTTCCACAAACAGCTTTATTTAGAAAAAGATGCTAATCAAGATAAACATTAGCAGAACTGGTCTTATTACTTGTTTTTTTCTAAGTTGAAGGGAAATAAGAGACCTTTTAAAAGCCGGTCGCTAAGTGAAGCAATTGAAATTCGGTTCTCTTTGCTTCCTAGGAGTAGACAAAAAAGAGGCATACAGTCTGAGAAAAGTTAACGTACTTTAAAACTGAAACAACGACTTTAAATATCTAGAAAGCGATTGGCTCTACATTCTTTTTTTTTTCGTATAATAAATTTTTGAGTGTCTCTTACGGTTTACCAGTTATACAAAAGTCATCCAAATGAACAGGTGTACGGAGGCTATTCCCAGAAAATTCAATGTATACATTTCGTTTGTCATGAAAATATCTTAAATATGTGACAGTTTAATAAAGAGCCATTTTTGACAAAATCAAAATTATCGAAACATGTTCCATGTAAAGGGTAGTGGGGGTGGGGAATTTTCTTGATAATATTCGTGTCGTATCCTTGAAAGATACTGAATTTGAATACCAAATTTGGTAGTTTACCGACTTTTCGTTTTCTGAGCTGTGCTGCCTACAGAGAGAGAGAGAGAGAGAGAGAGAGAGAGAGAGAGAGAGAGAGAGAGAGAGAGAGAACACAAACAGTTTCTAATTTTTTTTCAGGGTGTCTCAAAACATGTCTTTCCGGTGAAATCTCGATATCGAATTTTTGGGTGGAATACAATAGGTTCTCTATCCACTTGGTGCATTGTACATACGGGCTAGAGAAAGTAAAAAGAAACATAATTACCTATTACATAATAATACCTAAAACTGAGAATTACATATTATTTTATCAAAATTAGTATAAAGAATGTTATAGATTAATGTATATAGCTGCTAAACTAGTATAAACATATATACTGCGTTCACATGGCTGTCACTACTCACTCTTCTACAAACTATCCTTACAAAAATTTATCTTTTACTTCATTACTCATTTCGTTGCATTACTGTTTGTTGTAATCTAATTTTAATATTGTTATATTTTTTATACTAAATTATTGTTTTCATATGTCATAAGCATTAGAGGTATATTTTAATCCCTGAGTATATAATGATTTATTTATGTTCAAAATTTTCATTGTCTTAGGGATGTAAAACCGTAAACAAGATTTTTAATGTGGTCGCTATAAGACCTTGTAGTTCTGCGACCTAAAATAAAGAATAAATATTTTTTTTTCAGCTATACAAAAGCCTTTAAATCGTTATGAATAAAGAAAACTTAAATGCTCTTCCTAGAAAATTGATAAACCTTCATTATATTTGTCATGAAAATATAATGCATGTTATTTGAATGAAACTCATTAGAGTCATTTCTGAGAAAGAATAAAAATAAGGAAACATTTTTCATGTGAAGGGTAGTTTGAGGAGGGGAGGTTTCTTCAAAGTCCTCGTGTCGTATCTTTGCAAGGTTCTAAACATAAGTACAAAGTTTCATGCTGAACCTACTTTTCGTTTTTGAGCTAGGCGTTCACTCACACGCACGCACATAGGAATCGTTTTCTAAAACTGCCTTTTGGATCCAGGAGACGTCAAAGCATGCATTTCTGGTGAAATCTCAATATGGAATTTTGGGTGATTTCTTACTTGATTTTTGATAGTTCGCCATTTGCAATTGCATTTCATTGCGTAAATAACTTCCAGTGACTGCCTCCGTGGTCTGCGAGCTGACTTCTCAGCCGGAGATCCCGGGTTTGATTTCCAACAGGGGCGGGGAATTTTTCTTTGCCAGAAGTATTCCTATTCTCCACAGAAGTGTGAATGTGACTGAGGAATATAAAACCAACGTAAAGAACCTACAGACTAAAGTTGTTTCTAATGCAAACCCCCGATATTACCATAGATATTAAAGGGGGCTGTATATTCCAGTGTAACAGGAGAAGGAGATTGCAAATTAAATTATTTAAAACATACATTCTTAAAGAAAAACGCATCAGGTGTGGAAACCTGGGCAGCAGGCACAGCTAAATCTTGCAGCTTATTCAGCAAGTTGGCACATTATAATGTGGTTTTCGCAGCAAAAAGCCTGCTTCAGCACTATTTAAATTGTGTTGTGATTCAGTGCCTGTATAAAAATAGCGCAGCAGCAACCGTCTGTCGGGCTTGGGGCATACGCTGGAGAGCACGTGATGAAAGCAATTCCAGGAAGAGCCTCTTGAGAGAAATGTCAACATTTTTGGACTCGACCGTTTCGCGTAGCTCACGGCAGTGTGCTGCATAATGCATTCTTTGCGAAACATCCTCCTTCTAAAACTTCCGTGCCAACACATTCAAAAGAAAACCTTTTCTCTTACAGTGTTTGCTGTGTTTACCAAGTTACGCATGGATCAACGACGCTGAAATGTGTACATTTATATCCCCTAGAAGTAGGAACCCTCTTAAAGACCAGCAGTTACAGTATAAGTGTACAGAGACCCTACTAGTGCCTTGTTATTATTATTATTATTATTATTATTATTATTATTATTATTATTATTATTATTATTACTATACAGCATTTGCGGTTATACAGCAAGAATCGGTTGAATATTATTGTTTTTACTTTCTCTATACGTACTATGTACATAGTGTATAGAGAAGGTATTGCACTCCACCCAAAAATTCGATACCGAGATTTCACCGGAAATATATGTTTTAGGGTCCCCAATATCCAAAAAAAGCATTTTCACAAAAAGGTCCGTGTGTCTGTGAACACGGTAACTCAAAAACGAAAAGTCGGTTAAATACCAATTTTTTGGTATTTAAGTTTAGTATCGTCCAGGGATGCGACACGAAGATTTTGAGTAAAATCCCGCCACCCCCAACTACCCTTTACATGGAACTTTTTTCGAAAATTTTGATTTTCTCAAAAATGGCTCTAACGATTTTGATTAACATTTCGTATATTAAACATATTTACCTGACAAATAAAATGTATATCTTGAATTTTCTAGAAATAGTTTATTCTGGATGAATTTTACGGAATTTTGAATAACTGCTAAACCGTAAGAGATGGACAAAAGCTTACTACACAAAAAATGTAGAGCACGTTAAAACACACAATTTATGTTATATAACTTTTTTTCGCGGAGTTCGTCGTTTTTGAGACATTCCTTATTTTTGGTTTCTGTATGAATAACTTATATTTTTCTCATACAGGAACTTGTAAAATCCGATCCATATAAACAAACGAACTTCATTGACATAGCAACCAGCTTTTGACTATCACTTTAACCTATGGTAGTCCCTTATTTCGCTTCTACTTACAAGGAAGCAAGTAATAAGACTATTTCTGCTAATTTTTTCTGATTAGCAAAAAGTAAATAGAAGTATAAGCTTTTTAAGAATAATTTGTTGCAGGGATATAGAGAAAGACATGTGAATGGTACACATCATATTCTTTTTAAATACTTATCTTTTCTAAAATTTAACATTTTAATAAACTTAGATAATGTAATGACAACATTTAACCAACTAAATGCATTTAAAACTAGTATTAATTTTGATATGTTGCTCTGTTACAAATAACTTTGTGTCATTCTTAAATAGATAAAATCATGGTGCTAACAGTAATAAATTAGGACATGTAATTGGGACAGGAATGCAAAAGATGAGTCTTACCACGTTTCCTGTGAAAATTCCCTCAATGTCTTTAGCTACCGATGATAAATATTTACAGCGAGGGTTTATTCTCTAGTATAACGTAGTTTTGACAGGACAAATTGTGGAAAACGTAAATGTCACAGCTGGTATGTTGTTGTTTGCTGATGTGTTATTTGATTCTGTTCTTGAAGTAAAAGATTTTGAATTTGGAAATATGGGTTTTAATGTTAATTACTTTTTACTTCCTATATACGCACTATGTACATAGTGTATTGAGAAAGTATTGCACTCCACCAAAAATTCGATACCGAGATTTCATCGGAAATATATGTTTTTGGGTCCCCAATACCCAAAAAAATCTGTGTTCCATTCACATGACTTTCTCTATATCACTGCAACAAATTATTCTATTTACTTCATCTAATGGAGCAAAAATTAACAGAAATGGTCTTATTACTTGCTTCCTTGTTAGTAGAAGCGAAATAAGGGGGTACCATAGATTAAAGTGGTAGTCAAAAGCTGGTTGCTCTACGACTGAAGTTCCTTTGTTTGTATGTACACGAGTTCACAAAGTCCTGTATGAGAAAGGTATAAGTTTTTCAAAGCTGAAACCAAAAACAAGGAATATCTCAAAAGCAATCAACTCCAGGAAAAAATGTATATAACATAAATTGTGTGTTCGAAGGTGCTCTACATTTGTTGTGCGGTAAGTTTTTGTCCATCTCTTACGGTTTAGCAGTTATGCAAAATTCCGTAAAATTGACCCAGAATAAATTGGTCTTCAGAGGCTATTCCCAGAAAATTCAAAATATGCATTCTATTTTTCAGGTACATATCTTTAATATAGGATATTTTAATCAAAATCGTTAGAGCCATTTTTTAGAAAATAAAAATTTTCGAAAAAAGTTCCATGTAAAGGGTAGTTGGGGTGGGGGGATTTTTCTCAAAATCTTCGTGTCGCATCCCTGGAAGATACTAAACTTAAATACCAAGTTTGGTATTTTACCGACTTTTCGTTGAGTTATCATGTTCACAGACGCACGGACACACGGACACACACACACACGGACCTTTTTCTGAAAATCCTTTTTTTTTGGATATAGGAGACCCTAAAACATATATTTCCGGTGAAATCTCGGTATCAAATTTTTGGGTGGAGTGCAATACCTTCTCTATACACTATGCACATAGCACGTATAGAGAAAGTAAAAAGCATTTTCATAAAAAGGTCCGTGTGTGTGTGTGTGTGTGTGTGTGTGTGTGTGTGTGTCCGTGTGTCTGTGAACACGATAACTCAAAAGCGAAAAGTAAGTAAAATACCAAACTTGGTATTTAAGTTTAGTATCTTCCAGGGATGCGACACGAAGATTTTGAGAAAAATCCCCCCACCCCCAACTACCCTTTACATGGAACTTTTTTCGAAAATTTTGATTTTCTCAAAAATGGCTCTAACGATTCTGATTAAAATTTCGTATATTAAAGATATTTACCTGACAAATAAAATGCATATCTTGAATTTTCTGGGAATAGCCTCTGAAGAGTAGTTTATTCTGGATGAATATTACGGAATTTTGAATAACTGCTAAACCGTAAGAGATGGACAAAAATTTACTACACAAAAAATGTAGAACACATTAAAACACACGATTTATGTTATATACATTTTTTTGCGTGGAGTTCGTCGTTTTTGTGACATTCGTTATTTTTGGTTTCTGCTACGAAAAACGAATACCTTTCTCATATTTTAACTTGTCAACTCCTAGCCATATGAACTTCATTGACATAGCAACCAGCTTTTGACTATCTCTTTAACCTACGGTGTCCCTTATTTCGCTCCTACTTACAAGGAAGCGAGTAATTAGACTATTTCTACTATTTTTTTCTGATTAGTATAAAGTAAATAGAAGTATAAGCTTTTTAAAAATTATTTGTTGCAGGGATATGGAGAAAGTCATGTGAATGGTGCACATCAGATATTTTACTGACAATTTTCATTTCAGTCATGTTGTTATTCAATATACATTAATTCTGCACGATAATTAGCACGAAATGAATGCGAATTTATGTAGAATATTCAACACAAACACCATTAATTAAAACTATAAATGCTCATTTTAAAAATAGCTGTCAACATTTTGCCTACTTACTCATCTATTGTTGGGGCTAGTTCGAATTTATAAGGATTTTCCCTTACACTAAGCAGACAGTTGTTTCCTAACTGAAAGCAACTTGAAAAATAACTTTGCCTTCAGTTTCCAGCTAAGTTCTACCACATATAAATATAGAAAGAACTATTGACAAGTATTTATAAACTCGCATTTTATTCAGTTTTGCAATGCATTCGGATACAAGTCTCCGAGTCTCCCAAGTTTTTGCCCATTGAAGGGGTTACCTAATTGATTGTATTTAAACCTTCAGCTGAACAAGTGGAAAAGCTTCTTTAAGGCACTTGACCGCTGGCTTTAATTGTCTTGGTTACGGACCAATGAGTTAAAGAGCATTTAATGACTTTCCAATCGCTCTGACACTCTTCGTTGACCTGCTTAGCACAGAAAACAAAGCATACGTCTTCAATGAGAAGTTACTCACGTGTTCTAATGTTTAGGTTGTTACAGCTGTGTAAACAGCCAAATGGACGCGCCTTCAGTGCTTGCGCAATGTAACTAAAAAATGCGTCGATGTGTGTTTACAGACGCCAACAGACGGCGTTTCATTCAAAAGTAGGTTTGGCCTTTGTTGCTATGGGGAAGAGGGGAATGACTATTTCCGTCCTGGCTGCAGCCCAGTTCCTGTGGGCATCTGACTTGGATACAATTTGAAAATATGTCACACAATGCATGGAGTATTTCAGTCTTAAGAGCCTAGTGCTTTTAATTAGGCTTAAAGCATAGAGAGCAAACTTGCTCGATGCACCTGCGAATCGCCTACTGTACACTGCATCACCAACGAAAGCAGAACAGATAATGCTTTCAGTGCTGTTGCAGAATGAAACATTTTGCGTTTGAAATACATACATAATGCGCCTTCCATAGATGAATACATTTATTGTAGATTCATATTTGGCAGAACAGTCATTGCTTATTGTGTCTCTTGCATTAGTACATATAGCGATGCCGTCAATTGCTAGGATCATATCACCGCCACCGGTAAGCCTCAGGATTTCTTTTACGTGCCAATAAATCTACTGAGATAGGGCTGTGGCTTTTAAACACTCTTAAAACCATCGGTCGGCTTTTTAAGTATACACTTCGGAATATGAACATGTACATATTTTCATAAATTTGGTGGTAATTTTTTGTCCTAACACAAATAATTGCAAAAAAAAAAAGAAAAAAAAAAGTGACAATTATTATAGTATTAACTTGACTATTTCGTTCATAATCGTAGGAAGTGGCCAATTCAGTAAAATTCCAACCAATCGGAATTCATTATCTCAACATTTTAATCGTTTTTATCACACCCACGTGCATTTGTTTTCTCTCTGAACTAATGTTCGTCTCATGACAATAGCATAAATGTGCAAGGATATTCCCGTACATAATGACGGAAGTTCCAAAACATTTTGGGGAACGGTCTATTGCTAAAATAGACATACTAATTGGAAACTCAAAGCCGGATGGTACTAAAAACAACAGAGAGGGAGAGAGTGAATGAGTGAGTGAGTGGAACCAATTCAACGAATTCTGTAAGCAACGAGGTCATGATTTATAATATGGACATCAAGTTGCACTGATTTTGGTGCGAATATACGTCAAAACAGCTGGGGTTTTAGGAATTTTATTCGTGTGCATATAGACTTATCATTGTTATTTTACTCACGATATAGTTTTATTAAATACAACTCGAGATACAACTTTTCTCTTTTGTGGATAAAAATGGATATTTCTTTATATTACTTATGGTAAAATAATCTCCTTGGTTAATACCAATGCAATCGTATCGTAACACCAACAGTATTGGCATTTATTTGTAACAAAAAAACTCACATTTATATCAATTAATATGAACAGGAAACTTGCTAATTAATTGGTATCGAACGCAATCTGAAAGAAAATTCTCTTTAGTAATTGTCGTACTCATTTGCATGATTTATGTAATGACAGTGCAAATTGAATTCTCTGAATGTAGAACTTTGCCGCACACCAGACACTTGTTCCACCACTTTCTATTAGTAAGGAAGATTCCTCCAAGCCAGGCGTAAACGTAGGAGTCGATGACTTTGATTTATTGTGTTGGTTAACTTTTTCTGACTGTAATGCCAGAATTATTATAATTATCGGATAATTCTTCTAATATTCTGCCACCGATTTCTCTGTAGAATACGATGCTAGAGAATTCCTGCTTGAACTCGTTGTTAGCTTATATACCTACTCTATTGTAACTTTGTTGTAAATTCTGCTTCTGCCATGATTCAAAACATAACTTTAACCACTTGGCTTGAGTTCTAAAAATCTCATGTGTTCCATTCACATGACTTTCTCTACATCTATGTAACAAATTATTGTTAAAAAGCTTATGCTTATATTTATTTCATGCTAAACGAGAAAAAAATTAGCAGAAATAGTCTTATTACTTGCTTCCTTGTAAGTAGAAGCGAAATAAGGGAGTACCACAGGTTAAAGTGATAGTCAAAAGCTGGTAGCTATGTGACTGTAGTTACTTTGTTTGTATGGACAGGAGTTGACAAATTTCTGTATGAGAAAAGCATAAGTTTTTCAAAGCTGAAACCAAAAACAAGGAATATCTAAAGGACGGTCAACCCCACGAATAAAATGTATATATCATAAATTGTGTGTTTTAGCGTGCTCTACATTTTTGTGTGGTAAATTTTTGTCCATCTGATGGTTTAGCAGTTATGCAAAATTCCGTTAAATTGATCCAGAATAAAGTAGTCTTCAGAGGCTATTCCCAGAAAATTCAAGATATACATTTTATTTGTCAGATAAATATTTTTAATATACAATATTTTAATCAAAATCGTTAGATCCATTTTTAAGAAAATCAAACTTTTCAAAAAAAGTTCCATGTAAAGGATAGTTGGGGGTGGGGGGATTTTCTTGAAAATCTTCGTGTCGCTTCCTTGGATGATACCAAACTTAAATGCCAAGTTTGGTATTCAAAGGTCTTTTCGTTTTTGAGCTATGCTGTCCACAGATCTTTTTCTCAAAATGCTTTTTTTTTTAATTCAGGGGGACCCAAAACATGTATTTCCGGTGCAATCTCGGTATCGAATTTTTAAGTGAAATGCAATACCTTCTCTATACACTATGTACATAGTACGTGTAGGGAAAGTAAAAATGCATCTAAAGTTATATTCAGTTGTTTGTAGAATAAGTTATTCCATGTTTGAGCAGGACATGCAATGGAGTGGTAGTGACGGATGTATAAAATGGCAGTCAATGACGTGTAAGTTTCTCTTTCCTGTAATTGCAACGGAACCTTCCAGTTGCGTGTTATTGCTTCATAACATGCTTAACTATCATAGTGCTAGTCCTACATACAGTTTTCTTTGTCATGGTCAGCTTATCATTGTAGCAACTTGTAAACATGGTGGTACAACTCGAACCTATCTTCGGACTGGTTTTCATTCTATAGTAGTCCAAGCAATGCTCCCATTATTTAAGATAAGACTTTTGGATTCCCCCCCCCGAAAAGTATAAGCCTTTCATGAAGAATTGAACAATAAAACAGGAATAAATATACTTTGCAACAATAGTTATTCTGTATTACAATTAACGTAAAACAGTCTACGATAATCAAAATACACCTAATTACTATCGAAATATGCATTAAAAGATCTGAGGTGTTCCATTCACCTAACTTTCTCTAGCTGTTCCGCTAATAAATTTTTCTTACAAAAGATTATTCTTTATTTACGTCTTGTTAATCGAGATAAACATTTGCAGAATTGCTTTTATTAGTTATTTCGTAAAGTGGTCACATAGATAGAAAAAATATTTCGTTTTCTAAACATACTTACCTGAAGTGCGAAAATCATAAAACGCAAAACTTGCAGATTAGGAAGAAATAGAAAGATTTTACTAAACTGTTATGGAATATCAAATTTTTGTCACTTGCATTGCCTTCTATATACTGCAACTCGTAAAAGCATTTGTTCCTAGCAAGCATGGTCTAGGTTAGCTGTGCGCCAAAGAGCAGCGAATTACTCACTTACTCATAGAGCTATGCCTGCAGTATGCAATTGTCTCTCTAACTATCGTTCACGACTAAATCAAAAGTTGGAATGCAAGCGCAATCATTGCGCTATGACCTAGCCCAGTAACGTATTGGCTATCACCTTCCCCTCTAACCGGGTTCCGAGGCTTGTGGTTGAAGTGATATGTTTTGCACCTCTCTAACTATAAGGCAAGATTTATACGGCCGCTTTGTAGTTGGGGAAACTAGTGTGTCTGCCTCACATTCAAGAGGTCCCAAATTCGAATCTCGGTTAGGGTGAATACGTCGAGTAACTTTAAGCTTTAAGTCCCCGGGCTCGTTTGAGCATCATTTTACCTATTTCATTCGTTGTCAGATACGACCTACAGGTAAAATATACGTCAATGCATAGACGCGAATGCTATAGCATCTCTATTCGCCGAGACACATGGTAAGGGTGTATTCTGGAATCATCACGCTATATCAATTCTAATGTGTTACATTCATATGACTTTCTCACTAGCATTTACCTCTACACACCTATACTTCATATTAATCGAGATAAGCGTTTGAAGACAAAATTGAACCCCCGTCCTATTTTGAAACCAATTAGGATGCCATTGCTCTTTAATGGGGTTTTAAAGCATGATATTGGCAAAAAAGGCGTGAAAAGGTAACCGTATAAAAAAAAAATTTTTTTTATTTGTGTGAGGAGGGAATTTGGGGGATTCAGGGTAGTCCATTTATCCATGTTACGTTATTTTCCGAAAATATAAAACTGCCATAAAAATGTTTCTGTTTTCACAAATTATGTTAGTGCTCTTTTCCCCTCAATTTGTTGTCTGTGATCATGTTAGCATTGTGATAATAGACTCTGTTCTGATAATAGGATGCCATTTTTGGACAACACAGTTCGTGTTGTTTCTTTCTTGTAACTGCAATTCGTGACATCTACGGTCATGTATAGGTTTTCCTATCGCAGACTCCTTGTTCTGTTTCTAGAGAAGCATGCACCTGGTTTTGACAAAAGGTAGATTGTTTACGAACGTGACCAAACTAACATACTATTAAAGCAAGCAGAGTATAATGTTACCTGTCAGAAAATGTTAAACAAGGAATAACAAAGCATTAAACTTAAACGGACCGAGCTAACATAATTCTGTGATGAGGCGCCATAAGTTGACAATCCCATTTTTAATTATTTTTATGCTTTTCATTTATAAGAGTTGCTTTAATGTTAATTTTGAACCTGTTAAAAGTTGATAAGCATATGCTTTGATGTAGAATCATAAAGTTACCTAGGATATGATTTGTGAATAGAATAGTAAAAACCTACAGTTGATATGTGATTGGCTGCATCGATTAAAATACCTCAACACCAAATGTGGATATAAAGATATGATTAGTTTATATGATAACCAGAGCCCGGATTTGATGACCTAAAAATCTGATGGGTTCCATTCACATGACTTTATCTACATCTCTGCAACTTCATGCTAATCGAGAAAGAATTAGCAGAAATAGTCTTATTACTTGCTTTCTTGTGAGTAGAAGCGGAATAAGTGAGTACCACAAGTTAAAGTTATAGTCAAAAGCTGGTTGCTATGATGTTCCTTTGTTTGTATGGACAGGAGTTGACAAATTCCTGTATGAGAAAAGTACCAGTTTTTAAAGGTGAAAAAAAAAAAGAATATCTCATAAACGTACAACTACAAGAAAAAATGTATATAGCATAAAAGGTGTGTTTTAACGTGTTTTGTGTGGTAAGTTTTTGTCCATCTCTTAGCAGTTTGCAAAATTCCGTAAAATTCATCCAGAATAAAGTACTCTTCAGAGGCTATTTCCAAAAAATTCAAGATATACTTTATTTGTGAGGCAAATATCTTTAATATACGATATTTTACTCAAAATTGTTTGAGCCATCTTTGAGAAAATCAAACTTTTCGAAAAAAGTTCCATATAAAGGGTAATTTGGGGTGAAGGGATTTTTCTCAAAATCTTCGTTTCGGATCCCTGGAAGATACTGAACTTAAGTACCAAGTTTGGTATTTTACCCACTTTTCGTTTTTGAGTTATCATGTTCACAAACACTCTGATACACGGACCTTTTTCTGAAAATGCTCTTTTTTTTTTGATACAGGAGACCCTAAAGCACATATTTCCGGTGAAATATTGGTATCAAATTTTTGGGTGGAGTGCAATATCTTCTCTATACACGTGTAGAGAAAATTAAAAACGTTTGAAAAATTACCTATAAAATGACAATCGTATAGCGATAACTAGTAAAACATTTGACTATCGCTCTATTTCCCTTATTTCCCTCCTACTTACAAGGAAACAAATAAAAGACAATTTCTGCTAATGTTTATCTTGATTAGTATAATACAGCTAAAAGAATAATCTTTTGTAAGAATAGTTTGTTTGCAGAACAAGTAGAGAAAGTTCTGTGAATGAAACGCATAATATTTTTTTAAATTCTGATTTTTCTCATCTTCTGTGCCATCATTTCAACATTTTTTCTTCAATTATTTCAATAATATTGTATAGCACTCACTATTTCTCTAATTTTCTGCTTTCCAATTTTTATTTTCTCTACACGAACTATGTACATAGTGTATATAGAAGCTATTGCACTTCACCCGAAAATTCGATGCCGAGATTTCACCGGAAATATATGTTTTAGGGTCCCCTGTATCCAAAAAAGCATTTTCAAAAAAAGGTCCGTGTGTGTCCGTGTGTTTGTGAACACGATAACTCAAAAACGAGAAGTCGGTAAAATACCAAGTATCTTCCAGGAACACGAACACGAAGATTTTGAAAAAAAAAATCCCCTTCACCCCAAACTACGCTTTACATGGAACTTTTTTCGAAGAGTTTGATTTTCTCAAAAATCGCTCTAACGATTTTGATTAAAATATCGTAAAACAAAATGTGAAAAATAAAATGTATATCTTGAATTTTCTGGGAATAGCCTCTGAAGACTACTTATTCTGGATGGATTTTACGGCATTTTGCATAACTGCTAAACCGTAAGAGACGGACAAAAACTTACCACACAAAAAATGTAGAGCACATTAAAACACACAATTTATGTCATATACATTTTTTTTCGTGGAGTTGATCGTTTTTTAAACATCCCTTGTTTTTGGCTTCAGCTTGGAAAATTTTATACTTTTCTCATACAGGAATTTGTTAACTCCTGTCCATACAAACAAAGGAACTTCAGTCACATAGCAACCAGCTTTTGACTATCACTTTAACTTAAGGTACTACCTTTTTTCGCTTCTACTTACAAGGAAGCAAGTAATAAGACTATTTACGCTAATTTTTTCTCGATTAGCATGAAATAAATAGAAGCATAAGCTTTTTAATTATATTTTGTTGCAGAGATGTAGAGAAAGTCATGTGAATGGAACACATCAGATTTTTTTTTCTATTCTTGTCTGCCGCAAAAAATCGATCTCTATTGCTAGCAACCTAATACCATATTTCAATACTATTATATAAACATTTCAATCAAATTAAGTTGGCCCGGATAAAATGCAATCCAATCCTTCACGTCCAGGCGTTGTGATTGTTTTATTGCAGTGGAACATTTTTAGAGCGCAGGTCACATACATCAAGTAGATCCAATGTCAGACATTGATACACACAAGGGAGTAATGTAGCCTGGTAAATGGTTTGTTATCTTCCATCAGCTAAATACGTCGCTCCCACCATTTTATCTGATTGTTTACATAATATATTGCAGTGTACCTCTTTGTGTATCGCCCACCACACATTATCGATTTCATATCGAACTTTGTAAGGTTCATGCAGTTAAAATTGTATTTTTGCAATGTACGTAACAATGTAGATAATAGATATAGAAAGTATGGTATTCCATCCAAGAATTCTATACCGTTATTTTACCGGAAATATATATCTTGAGGGCCCCGGATCCCTCCCCCCCCCAAATATTTTATTAAAAAGGTCGGCTTGTAAGCGCGTGCGCGTGAGTGTGTGGATAGCATAACTTAAACATCTAATGTATTCATTCACATGACTTTCTCTACATCTCTGCAACAGATTATTGTTAAAAGCTTATTCTTCTATCTACCTCATTCTAATCGATTAGCAGACATGGTCTTATTGTTGCTACCTTGTAAGTAAAAGTGAAATAAGGCAGTACCCTATGCTAAAGCGATAGTTAAGTCTTTTAAAAGGTGGTTGCCATGCGGTTGAAATCGATTTCTTAAATAGCCTGAAGTTTACAAATTTCCATGTGAGAAAAGTTAAGTATTTTAAATCTGAACAAATAGAGAACATCGTAGTAATGGCTAACTCCACGAGGGGGGGGGGAGGAAAGAAAAAAGAAACATATTACAAGTGTGTTTTAATGAGATCTACATTTTTTGTTTAGTAAATTTTTTTCTATTTCTTACAGTTAACTACTTACGAAATTCATCCAGAATAAAGAGGTCTTCAGAGGCTATTCCCAGAAAATTCAAGACAACTTTTATTTGCCATGTACATATATTTAATATACGGTTAGAGCCATTTTTGAGATAGTCAACATTTTAGAAATTTTTTCCATGTAAAGGGTGGTTGGGGTGGGGGGATTTTTCTCAAAATCTTCGTGTCGCATCCCTGGAAGATACTAAACTTAAATACCAAGTTTGGTATTTTACCGACTTTACCTTTTTGAGTTATTGTGTTCACAGACACACTGACACACATGGACCTTTTTCTAAAAATGATTTTTTTTGTTCAAGTGACCCTAAAACGCGTATTTTCGGTGAAATCTGGGCATCGAATCTTGGGGAGAAATGCACTACCTTCTTTATACACTGTGTACATAGTACGTGTAGAGAAAGTAAAAATGAAAAGTCTGTTAAATATCAAATTTGGTATTTAAGTTAAGTATCTTCGAAGGATGAGACAAGATTTTCGGAAAATTCCCTATATCAAATCCTTTATGTTGAAAAAAAAATCATTTTCATATTCTCAAAAATGACTCTAACCTTTTGATTAAAATACCTTATGTTAAAGATATTTACATGACAAATAAAATGCATATCTTGAATTTTTTGGGAATAAACTCCGAAGAACTTCATTCTGGATGACTTTTGCGAAAGTGACAGACAAAAATTTACCACACAAAAAATGTAAAATAATAAAATACACAAATTAAGTCATATATATTTTTTCGTAAAGGTAACCATTTCCGAGATATTCCCTGTGATTGTTTCAATTTTAAAATAGTTCAACTTTTTTCAAACGGTAGTCCTGTTCCCCATCATGTTTCCTTTAATTTTTCTTGTGCCATGAAAAGAATCGAATTTCAATGTCTCGCACAGCGAGAGATTTCATATTTGGTGTCCCCTATTTCTCTTCTACGTACAAGGGAGCAAGTAATAAAACCATTTCCGTTAATGCTTATCTCGATTAGCATGATGTAGTATACTTTGTTTGCAGAACAGACGGAGAAAGCCATGTGAATGAGCACATCAGCTTTTTACTTACAGGATGATTAAAAAAGCCTTACCATATAGGGCAATTTATTTATTGGTGAAAATGCTTAAAATGCACATAATAATGACATCATTATTGGAAATGTGTTGTTTTAAACCACGACCTTGATTGCTGCAAACGTAAGATGCACCATTCAAATTAACTAGTGATTGTAATTATCAAAATTGACTTTCATCAGTGTAATGGCAAAATGAAAAACAAATAAAACTGTCATGTATGTAATATTACTCCGTTTGTACACGAATAGAGACACAGTATAAATTAATTATCTTGTTCACGATGCATTCGAGTACTTAACCATATCGTGCCCGTGCCTTGTTACACGTATCGGAGTTGTATGTTTTACATTTCTTAATCACTCTGTATACAGACTGGATGGCTATACCGTTAATAATTGTTGCAAAAATGTCGCATCTGATGTGTTTTCTAGCTGTTACACAAACAACTTTCCTTTTAAAAAAGTATTCTTTCATCTGCGACATGCCAATCAAAGTAAATATTAGCGCCAATTGTCTTATTACTCGCTTCTTTGTAAGTAAAAGGGACACAAAGGAACACACTAGGCTAAATCGATAGTCAAATCGTTTAAAAGCTGATTATATGTGAAACAGTTGAAGTTCGGATCGCTTTCATGGCATGCATGAAACAAAACGTCACTTTTCGTTTTAGAAAAATTTAAGTAGTTTAAAACTGAAAGCAATAATAAGGAAAATCACAGAACTGTTCAACTCTACATAAAAAAAAAACATATATGACATAAATGGTGTGTTTTAAGAGATCAACGTTTTTTGTGTAGTAAGTTACGTACGGTTTAACCGTTATGTAAAATTCTGCAAAGCTCATCCAGAATAAAGAGGTTTTCAGAGTCTATTCCCAGAAAAGGGGCGCTAATGACCTTAGAAGCTGAGCGCCCTTAAACCCCAATCATCATCATATTCCCAGTAAATTGAAAATGTAATTTATTTGTGATTAAATTTCTTTAATACGGTATTTTAATCAAAATCGTTAGAGCCATTCTTGAGAAAAACAAAATTTTCAAAATATTTTTCATGTAAAGTGTAGTTTGGTATGTGACGGTCTTTTCTTTTTTGAGATATACTACCCACAGATACACAGGGGCCTTTTTCTAATTTTTTTCGGACTAAGCACCTCAAAACACATCTGGTGAGATATCGACACCTACTTTTTGGGTGGAAAACAATGCCGTCTCTATCCACTATGTACATTGTACATATGGGCTAAAGAAAGTAAAAAGCACAAGCGTTTGAAGTATTCGAATCTACGTTGACCGGTTTGGGCTTTGAGGTTCTGATATGGCAGCTACTTATTCAACTGTGCTATGTATCTTGAGTGCAGTAGGGTAGAAGTTATAATAATGCCGAATCCTGACAACATACGGATTCCCAGCGCCAGAATACTTCAGCCTTGCAATAGTCTCGCTCACGAACGAATACGGTAAATGACAGTAATCACACAGACAGTAGCAGTGGGGAATAGTCGTACGCGCTGGACAACACATTATTTTGTTACCTTATTCTTATAAAAGTGTTTGTGCAACGAGACGATTTATAACTCTAAATTATGAAATTTCACTTTTTGCAATAAGCAAGTTGCTACAAACATACCCGGTAACAAACTGCTACTGACTGGCTAGAAAGCACGTGTCTATGATGTCCCATTGCTATTGTGCAACCATCTTCGTAATGTGTTATCCAAACTAAAATAGGATCTTAGGGAACGTAGAATAAAGCATTATATTATGTGTATATTAGCTTTATAATTAATATCAAATAGGTTGATTATATACATCAGCTGTTGTGTTTGAAGTGCTGACCGGTTTAAAATAGGTTATTTTTCAAGCACTCGTCTTGCATTTTATAATATTTATTTGTAATAACTTAAGCCAAGTTCTCCAGTCATTATTTCTTTGAAGGTGATGCATATTAATTATTTCATAGCCTCTTTATTTGGCTTGAGGTTGTTTTAGTGTGGTAAAGTATGACACGCTACCACCGTTTTCATTTTCCTTCCGAAGGAAGCCACTCTAAGGATGTTTATGCCCGAAAAAAACCAAAAAAACAAACAAACAACATCGCCTTCCGCTGAGTTTGATTCCGCGACGTCGGAAACCAGAATTTACCACAAAGGGCGACATTTTCATGGATGGCTAGTTGGATGGAAGTTACAAGCTGGCCGAAGAATCGAGCCATATAGGTGGCTGAGGTTGGGTTTGTGGAAAAATTGCACTTTATAATATGATGGGTGTTCAATAATTGTTTAAAAAATCCAAGAAATTACACGAAAAAAGTTTGTATTCAGTAACCGTCATCTCTTACTAGATGACAGTTAAAGTTTCAGCTATATCCATCACGTGGTTTCCGTATCATAGGCGATTGAATCAACAATCTTGTGCTTCTTTAGAAAAATGGGGGGGGACGAGTTTCGTGCGGTGATTAAACACTTATTTTAAAAGGCTTAACACCGAAAGAGATAAAAGCCGAGTTGGATGAAATTCATGGCACACCTGCTCCTGCGATTGCAACAATTTAAAATTGGATAAATGAATTTAAACGTGGCCGTACATCCAAAAATGAACATCGTTCCGGGCGTCCAGTAGAAGCGACTTCCTCCGAAGTGATTGACAAAACTCATGACATGGTTTTGAGTGATCGACGAATCAAAGTTCGCGAAATAATAGAGGCCATGGGCATATCACGAGGTACAGTGTTCTCAAAAATTACCAAAAATTAGGTCTGACAAAGGTCTCGACAAGATGGGTGCCGCGTTTGCTCTCAATGGAGAATTAACGCAAGCCTGTGATCGATTCGGAAGCTGGTTTGACATTTTCCGTCGCAGTCCTGAAGAGTTTCTGCGTCGATACATAGCTGTGGATGAAACATTGATACACTACTACACTCCAGAGGAAAAGTACAGTCGAAACAATGGGATTTTAAAGGCAAACCAACTCCTAAGAAGGTGGTGAAATCTGCAGGTGATGGCCTCGGTTATTTTTTTTAAATGCACGCGGAATCATCTACATTGATTGCTCGCAGAAAGGAAGAGCGATAAATGCAAAGCAGCATGCATCGTTATTGCACCGATTGAACAGAAAAATTAAGGGTAAAATAAAGGCCTTCAGCTGGTAAAGAAAGATATTCTTTTCCATCAAGACAGTAAAAGGGTGCACACTTGCGCAGTTTCGATAGCGAAAATTGTAGAATTAAGATTCGAATTAATACAATATCCACCATATTCACTAGGTTTGGCCCTCAGTGACAGTTTTTTATTTCCAGACTTGAAAAAATGGCTTGGTGGAAAACGATTGACGTCTAACAAAGAGGTCATCTCCCAAACATATGTTTATTTTGAGGACCTTCCGAAATCCTACATTTTGTAAGGCTTAAGGCAGTTGGAGAAACGCTGGGAAAGGTGAATTGAACTAAAAGTCTCATTCTCCTCACCACAATTTATGCTAATGGTTTCTTATGTGGTTATCATATTCAGATGCTCACGAAAAGTGTTGTAGCCTGTTAAAGAGTCCAACATTTGGTATCGACTGAGGGGCAGCAAGACCTCTTTGTGATTCCCATTTGGCGAAGGTTCTTCAATGAGCTGTCTAGGTTGCCTTGCTCCCATTTGTTTCCACCAAAGCTCTAATTGCTGTTGCATGTCCATCAGCTTAGCACATTGTAATAATATATCTAAAAGGAGTTCTGACCCTACAAAGTGGTTCTAGTGTCCTTTTTAGTCAAGTTATCTTTCCCTTTTAGCCCAAACGATCTAGTACCCACAAAAGTGTAGAACCTTGTATTCAGAATCCTCTGTAATATCATACCATAGCTTCCATGAAGTTTCGTAATTTAGCATTTTAATACTATTGCAAAACACACTAATAAAATCAGAAGTATCCGAATCTAAATTTACAAATGACGTATCTTCAGCAGAGGTCGCGATATATCGAATAGATTTTCTCATCTTTTTTTCGGTGTAAGGTCGTCATGGCGTTGTCGCCTGCCAAGCGGGAGACTGGGTTCGATTCCCAATACCGGCGTGGGGATTTTTCCCCCGCTGGGAGACCTGGACCGGGGTGCACTCAGCCTCGTGAGGTCCCTGGGGGGGCCAATTGAGGAGCTACTTGATGGAGAAGTAGGGGCTCCAGGTCGTCAAGACCGCATTAGCTGGCCGGGGGGATCGAAGCACTGACCACATCTCACCCCCTAATACTGCACCCCGTCCATGACGTCTGTAATGGACCGAGATGGTGGACGCAGCGGCCTTGCGGTAGGCCAATGCTCTTAGTGAGCTGTGCCACGGAGTCACAGACACAATTTAGCATACTAGACAATTTAGTATACTAAAGCTGTATACAAACGAGGTATACCTCATTCAGGTATACCCCAGCATATTGCACTGTTGCGGTACAAACAGGAAGAGTATCGGATAGGTAAGAATCAGAATGAAAAACTCAGTGCTGTAGCCGGGATTTGGACCATGGATTTCCCGCTCTCTAGCCGGTTGCTCGAACCACTGAACTAACATGGCAACATTTCGGCATGGAATTAAATTCCTCAACTGAGTCGCATGTTTCCTTGCTACCATGGCAATTCAATGGCATTCCTGCATGTTGTCATGGTAGCTCAGGAATTAGAGCAACCGGCGAGGGACCGCGGGATCTGTGGTTCAAATCCTGGATATGGTATTGATTTTTTTTAGTATGACTCTACCTATTCAACTCCTGTCCTACACACGGCTTGTTTAGATGCCTGTCTTAGGCTCTAGCTGGGGTCTAAAGTTCGCCCTAGCGCCACCAGGCTTGTTCTGACACTTTTCCTCAGCTCTAGCTGGGGTCTGAAGTAGTGCCGGTCCCCATGGCCACGCTCGCTAAGGCGTCTCGCTTTGGTGCTGCGTGGGCAGTGGATCGTGGGCCTGGGTGTTATATATTTGTGCAATGTGTATATGTTTGTGTAAAGGAACAGTAAAACCAGTAATCATACAGTAAATTTAGGGGGGGATGTAATCAGGGGATACAGCGCCGGAGTCCTGTTCAGACTCCGGTACTGTTAAAGAAAAAAAAATTTTTGCTCTAGCGCCAGCGGCTTGCTTCAGCTCTAGCGTCACCGGGCTTCTTTGACATGCCTGCCTCTGAAGTTCGTTCTAGCCTGCCTTCAGCTTTAGCTTGGGTCTGAAGTTTGTTCTATCGCCTGCGGTGCCACAAATAGTAAAAGCGGGCGTTAAACACTATACAACATTTCGTTCTAGCATCACCGAGCTTGCTTTGACATGCTTGCCTTCAACTCTGGCATGGGTCTCAAGTTCGCTCTAGCACCATCGGCCTTGGCCTACTGGGAGATAAAGCTCACTCATATGCTATCGACTTAGCCGCTTCAGCTCTGGCTGGGTGCCAAAACTCTCTCTAGCTTAATTTGACATACCTGCCTTCAATTTTAGATGGAGTCTAGGGTCCCTTCTTTACTTTGATACACCTGCTCTCAGCTCTAGCTGAGAGCCAAAGCTCACTCTAATACTTTGACATGTCTGCTGCAGAACAATTTAGCGGCTGCGTCTTTGATGTAAGAATTATTTTCTAACATCGAATTTCAGTGCATATTTACATTAACGACTGTCTTCTAGCGTGCCGATTCAAGGTTGGGAATAAGAATATTTGTAGGTTGTGTATAAACTACAGCTCGCGTAAATCAAATTGCAAGGTACTTGTGGAATATCCGATATTTTAAACTTTAATTTTTACCTTACTCGATTTTTAAGCAGGCATTTTTGTTACAGGCAAGCGCTGAAGCAGCTGAGTGTGAGCGTGCCGGTGATGACACAGGCCCAGGCCGCGGCCCGTCCCCAGCCGAGCGACCCGGAGCAGCAGCCGGGCTCCAGCAAATCTCGCCAAAAGAAGTTCCACAGGCACTTCAAACAGGTGGCTGCCGAAGAGCGCGTCCTCAACTGTAAGTGGCACGTGCACTATAGCACTTCTAGCGTGTGCATGCGAGCCAATTCCGTCTCGAACTACGAGATTTTGTTAACGTATTCCAATCCTAACCTTGGTACTTTGCTGCTGAGCCATACACAGTTATTAACCGTGCTACTCGAAAGGTTAACATGTCGGCTTCAAAGGCTGCGATAAGATGTGTTTTACTCCTCGGGTACCTCACGTCTGTCATTTGTAATTTCTATTGGCTGAAGTGACGGATTGTTGCACTGCAAAACTTCGGCGACTTGCCAGAATAATCAGTGTGTTATCTGAGAGGTTTGATTAACAAATATAAAGCCCATGTTAACCTTTTGAGTAGCAATATCTCCCATTGCATCAAAGGAAACCAGTAAATATGCTTTAAATACTTTGTGAAATATTCAAAATTTTTAGATTTATTCTGGTTGCTTTGAAATGTTTACTGTATAGGGTGCTTGTTCATACCAGCTACTGCACTGTAGTGGGTACTCGGTTAAGTAGTTCATGTGATGCACTGTACGAAAAAGTTATGAGTATATGGAGGAAATTATACAACAAGAAAGTCTATAGTTGGATGCCATACATATAGGTCATTCTGGTACCAAGCTTTTCATATTTCCAAACAGTAGGCAGCATATAATTTGGAGGAAAGCTTGGATTGCAGCAATAAAATGAGATGCACCAGCCCAGTCAATGAAGGGAAAAATGTCAGAAGAAATTATTAACAAACCAAATTGATTACCAACAGTTAGTACCCATTAAGAGGTACAATTTGTCATAAGACCCAAAAATCCCTCCTCCCCCCACGCCTATCCTAAACCCTCTACTAGGCTGCATGGGATTTGCACACTCACAGGGAATAGTGTTTAACGCCCGCTTTTACTACTCGTGGCACTGCAAGCAATGTCTTGACACAAGCATTGTACTATAACTTTTGGCTATCACCTATTAAACTAGCCATGTTGCAAGGTTGGTGGTTGGTTAAATACGAGTACTTTCAGACAAGTAGAGCTGGAAGAACCTGCTTTACAGAACCATGCCAAGATTGGTTTGTGAGGGGTATTTTAAGTGAAAAAGAATACAACCTAGCCTACCAAATTAAGCAAATTTGCCCTCTCATATATCCATTGCTGTACATTATTGCTCTCTAAACTTTTTTTTTTTTAGTTTTTTTATTCTTATTATTACCTCTGAAATTGTGCTGTGCAAAAATGACCCAGTTCACAATTTAAGTATTAGTACCAGTTTATTTGATTATTAGACATTTACAAAAGTTTGCAAAATTATAATTAAAGGCTTTCTCTTCCAGAATTTCACAAAATGCTTCAAATAAATGTAGAATGGAATCTCAGCTTTTTTTTATGTATACATTTATATTTTTATGAACAGTAAGTTGCAGGGAGGCTGATAATAGAGGGAATATGTAACATTTCACACTGGGTGATGCAATCAGTTCAGCATTGCAGCTGCCCCACTACCCTCCCTTCTCTTCTCTCTCTCTCTCTCTCTCTCTCTCTCTCTCTCTCTCTCTCTTCCTACCTTACCCTTAGTTGTAATTTACAAGTAATAATATTAACACTCCTTATGTTTATTAGTATAGTACATTGTAATAAAACTAGTGTAAAATATTGACCGTTGTAAAATGTTATTGAGTGAGGATTCCTGCATATTTGTATGTTTCACTCCTTAAGAGAAAAATATGTACACATATAAAATAAATATGTTTCATGCTGTGGGGGACCTATAAAAGGAATCTTATACTGCATATAAGTGTAGGTATATTTAGAAGGTTAGTGCACATTTTGAAAATATTTCTATATTGAGGCATATTTTATATTTTTTTCACGAAGGTTGAAAACGTTCCATAACAGTAAGAATACATTTGTTAAAACTGAAAACATAGGTTTAAGTTTCAAGGCAAATTAACATTTTTGTAGCTAAATCAGCAGCTATGTATGAAATAGTACAGTAGCAATCATGCATAGGTCAGTTAGCTGGATTTAAAACTTTGACAAGTCAGTGAGCACAAGAATGTGCTTGTCAACAATAGATAGTAAGCAGTGGTGTATTTTAGGATACATGTTAGTTACACAAACTACTCCCTAAGTTTCAGGAAGATTTCACTTGGTATGATAAGTCATTCAGGGTGGCTTAGTAGTTAGGCACTAGCTTGCTGACTTCAAGGTCTTGTATTCAAACCTAGCCCAGACCGATGATTTTTAAGTGGCTTAAAAGCAACAGACTCTCACTGGCATGTAAAAGACTTTCTTGTGGGACGAGATTACAGCACTGATATGCTGCTGACAATTAACAGTGTCATTAAGAAACAATTGTTTCATGATATTTTTCATCTGATACAGAAACAAGTCAAAACAAACCTGTACTACACCTAGTGGAATCTTCTAGAAACTCATGAAGCTGTTACTATGTTGCCAACAATTATCCTAAAACACCAGAATCCACACAATTCAGTTATATTGAGGGGGGGGGCAGGGAGCTCCTTGAGATGTCATCAGTGTTCTCCTTGTTTTACTTCTGTATTTTAACAAAAACAAATGATCATAAATTAGTTGATAATACTTAAGTAACTGATATTTGATTAATGGCAGTCCTGTAAGTAGGTCTATTTTAAGTGAAAATTCACTGAAAGTAGAACTCTTTTGTCATTTCATTAGTTCAAAACTAACTAAATTTATAAAGAAATTGTGAATTTTATTGAATATGAACACTTTTTGGTGCATTTTTCTCCAATTTTTTGAGTATATTTTCAATGTTTTTAGAGTATACATTCACTATTTTTAGTGTGTATAAACCTGCCTTCTAGCTATAATAATCTTTTTAAAAATTTGCAGATTCATAGACTTATGATTCCAAAAAGTCAATTTTAGGTTTGAAGGGTGGAGGAATCACTGTTAATCTCTGTTAGATCTTTCCATTTTCCACCACCTATGGAGCCACTGTTATTTTAGCAAGAACCGATATGTATGGAATGTATCCATTTTTTTATTAATATTATAACACATTGATAAAATTTACCATTTCTACTGCATCCTGGACTTCCCATCCACTGATATGTTCTACAATTTATTTTTTCTGGCTGTTTGTTCATTTTATTTTGATTCTATTTACATTTATTGCAAGTTGTACATTTCATTTTATCTTTAGTGCCTATTTGATGCAATTCTCTTTATTGTATTTATAAATGGTAGTGTTTAACACCCGCTTTTACTGCTCTGGCACCGCAGGCGATGATACTGATGATACATGAAGATGGAGCTCCGGTGGAATGAGATGGTGGGGGAAACGGAGACTCCGGAGAAAACCCACACCTGCGCCGCTTTGTCCACCACAAATCTCACATGCAGTCACTTGGGATCGAACCCTAGGTGAGAGGCGAATGGTCTGACCACTCAGCCACGGTGCGGCCGTATTTATAAATGGTCCAGAGTATTCTTACTTGCCATTAATTAAATCATCAATTGCATTATCAATTCTTGTTTGCATGTCATTAAATAAAGGTCACCTATACCTGTAATCTTCACACATTGATGAACATTCCAATCCTGATTTTCAAAACTCACAATAATTCTACATCCTAAATCCTCCTGATTTGTGAAAACAGGACACAGTATACAAAATGTTATTTGGTGTAAAATCCTTAAACATTGTGGTTGTTGCATAACTCTTTCCCCTGTATTTTCTTATATTGATTTTCTACTCATCTATTATCCGCATTCAATCATCAACAAACTATTTCAAGCCATGTCTATAGTTGTAGATATACCATAAGTGGATGCTTGCACACAAGTTTATGTTGTCAGAAGCAATTTGGCAAGGTCGGAATTATGTCTCTGTGAATGGAGAAAGTTTGAAATATGAGCTTCATTTAATCACTGACTGATTCCATATGAAGTGAGAATAAAACTCACTCTACAGGTCAGATATGACTTAGATAAGTTAAAACGTTTGTAAACAACATGTCTGATTCATTGATTATTTCAAAATTTTCAAAATATATACATATGTAATTTTTCCCTATTTGAAACAATATGTGGTGTCACAACCAGTGACTACTATATTGATTTGGTCTAGTTTTTACTGCTTCTCGGTTTGCAAACTACGTGTTCTTGTTGTGGAGTAAGAGCCATTAATAAGAATAACAAATCTGTGCCCAAGCTAACAACAGCCACAATCTTTGGGCAACCAATGGCATCTTTAACTATTTTAATATCAGTGTCTTCAGCAGTAAAGTTCCTTCTTTCTATTTCTAAAACTGCTGTTTTTCAGTAGGTCAGCTTTGTTTTCCCTGTTAAGAAGTTTTCTGTAAGAGAAAACCATTCGATGTTGACATCAAAGTAAAGTCAATGAGAATTTCTTTGCTGTTTTCATATTTTTTTTTTTTTGAATGTATTTTGTCCATAACAAATTATTACATAGATACAATAGTACTTCTCCATTAGTGTAAATTGATTTTATTGATCAACTGGCAGTACATATTAGTAATAAACGATCAAACATGTATGTCACTTTGATAAGATAGACATCTGGTTTCAGCTCGTTTTCGAACACTTTCTTCAAAGATGTCTTTTTGCCTTTTCTAAATGAGATTCTGTTAAACAGAAGTGGAGGTCTAGAAGCTAGCTCAAATCCTAAATATTCCTTAGGTTTAGTAACACTGCTGCAAATTCTTATATGTGTTGAAAAGTTACTGATGGCTTACTGCAATCTCTTTGTACTTAATTCATCTTAATGATGCTTTAATGATTTCTAAAGGTTTGTCTCTTCATATTCTTTATCACTTTCATCTCAACAAGTTACCAATTCATCAGTATCATAACCAGACGATACAAAATGAAAGGAGTTTTGTTCTTTGTAACACAATGAGCAAGATATCTCTTTTTCCTGGATTGTCTTTGTTCAACATGTTGTTCAGAAAAGGAGACTCAACTGTTTGTTCACTTTCAAAATAAAAGACCTCACATATAACCATTTGAGAGAGTAATTTCAATTTCACCTCATCATAAGTAAGGCCTGCCACGAATTTTCAGGTGCATAAGGTGTTGCTCCAGCGTACCTATCTTTCTTAATGTAAACACTCTTTTAGGTAAACAGTTATAACTTTCTTTCTGTCAACACTGCCAGCAGTGTGAAAGAAACAGAAGTATTTCTACTACAATAGCCAACTACCTTTCTAATATCCTTTCTGCAATCCAGACCATGGGTCTCCCCTCTATAGAAACTTTCTAAAAGAAATGCTCTTGGCTGAAAATTCACTTCACAAAAGCTACTTTTTAATAATCTCATTTGTAATTACTATATTCTTTCCTGCCAGTCAATATATGCTGGTCCCCATGCCCACACTCACTAAAGTGTCTCGCTTTGGTGCTCAATGGCACAGGGTATCATTGGTTCCAGTCCTGCCTGGGGCATGGGTGTTTGTGCGTTTGTAAATGGGTATATGTGTGTGTATTTCAAGCAAATATGATAATCAAATAGAAAAACAAAGGAAATATTGGGAAAAAAGGGGGAAAAAAAAAAGAGGAAAAAGAAATAGGAATACAGTGTCGGAGTCCCGAAAAGACTCTGGGACAGTATTTATTATTAAAAAAAAAATACACAAGATGAACCCCGCATTTATCGGTTTAGAAAGTTAAAACAATTTTACATATATTGTGCTATCTTTTAAATTCAGACAGGCTTAAGAATGTCACATTTCAGACATGTTTTTCTTAAATATGTAAATTTTATGTACAGAGACACCTTTTACTCAGGGATTTTCTCATCATAGAAGAATGACATTTTGAAAATTCTTTTTCATATATAAATGTGATCTGTAAAGCAGACTTTTTTAAGTTCAGTATTATAGAAGTTGAAAACCTGTTGCAAAATTGGTTAAAATAGCATATATTTTTTTGGGTCAGTAAATTTTTTGGACTAAAATAACTCAAATTTTTTAATGATTCTGTTTCCCAGAGCAATTAAGCAGGCATGAAGTTTTGGAGTTTTGCATTGTAAATAGTTTTCTTTGTGTATGTATATATTCCATATACACACAAAAATATATATATATATATATATATATATATATATATATATATATATATATATATATATATGTATATTTTTTTTTTGTTTGTTAAAAAGTGGACTATGATAGAACAAAGAATACACCAAAACAATTCTCATTTCCTTTGGGTTGTGTAATAAAAATATCTATAATTTATATAATATTTGTGTTTAGAATTATTGTAAGTTTTGTTAAGTGATGCAAAAATTGATACATCAGAATATTTTGTCCTCTTAAGTCAACTTTAATTGTATTTCAACAATGTGCGATGAGTATTAATTACTGTGGAAATTTGTAATAATGTTTCAGATTACTCATGCGCTCTGGTTGGAGACATCTTGCTGCAGGGTCATCTTTACATAACCAAGAATTATTTTGCATTTTACTCCAATGTTTTTGGATATGTCACAAAGGTAATAGCAATGAAACTGAAAAAAAGTATAATATTTTAAGTAATATTGTTTTAGTATATTGTCTTACCAAAAATATAGAAGGTGTAATTATTAGATCAGGCTCTTCCAAATCAGCTCATCTGAGTAAGAGAATTACACACATACTCAACCACAAAACTTGGTAGGGAGAATGTGGTCGTCAGTGACGTACTGTCACTGGGAAAAGTTCGTATCACAAGACTAACGTCCTCCCACTTCATTTTCAACATTTGATTCAGACAATAGTGTTACACTGTATTCATGTTGCAGGTACACCCTCTGTGAGTTGCAAGGCCTGTATTAGGATTATTTTAGTGTTGTCTAATTAAAAGAATAACCAATAATATATCATATATAAACTTGCTTCTGTTATTTAATTTAAATGGACCTAATGTGTTCCAAATGAGTGCAGAAAAGATTTTTTTTTCTTCTGTTTCAAATGTTAAAACTCTTTAACCCATTGCATCCTCAGAATGTTCATTCATGAGTGTTGGGTCTCCCTATTCTGACATTTCAATTTTGAAATTACGCCAAAAGATTTTCAGTAGTTCCTTGAATCACTCTAAGAGACTCAAGAACACATGCCATTTTTTAATTCATTTTCAGTTTATCCTTTTGTTTCTTTTGAAAAAAAAAAAAATACCAAATAAAAGGGATAATGCTGTATGTATGAATTCTGAACTTGGATTACATTTGTAAATGTTTTTAAAAATGCGTTAGGTTCATACTAATAAAAAACTTTCATATCTAATCTTTGTCAAACTTAAGCTAATATGGAACAATAATTTGTTGCAGTTACTTATTCCCACTGTGTCAGTACTTAAAATAAGTAAGGAGAAGACAGCACGTATCATTCCTAATGCAGTTGGCGTGGCAACAGAAGATGACAAGCACGTTTTTGGTTCTTTACTGTCTCGAGACTCAACATACAGGCTCATGGTACAGGTCTGGAAAGCGGCTATGAGTCCAGGACCTCAAATAGCATTGCCTATTACTAAGGTAAATATAATGAGAAATATATTTGAAGAAGAGAAAATAAATATAAATAGGTGTCATGAGCATAAAATGGCTTATTGTACAAGACAAAAAATTATTCACATTCCAGAACAAGAAGTCTTTACAAATGTTAAGCCTTAAGTATGCATAGAAAATAAAATTTAATATATACACATATATATATATGTTGCTATTTTCCCTTTTAACCATTTTGTGATTTATTTTGTTTGCCATTTATTACTCATGAATGTTTAAGAAGATGAAAATTATTAATTCATAAAGATTTATCAAATATAATACATCCATAAAAACACAAAATAAGAACTTGAAACAATTAATTATAACCCTCTTTTTAATAAATTTCTTTGTTAAAAATCTTATTCTTCTATCTACTTAATACTAATTGAAATAAACATTAGCAGAAATGGTCTTATTACTTGCTTTCTTGTCGGTGGAAAGGAAATAAAGGAATACACTAGGTTAAAGTGATAGTCAAATTTTTAAAAGCTGCTTGTCATGTGTTTGAAATCTGTCGGTCACAAATTCCTGTATGAAAGAAGTTTTAAGTATTTTAAAACTGAAGCCAATAACAAGGAACAATCTCAAAAATGGTCAGAAAAGAAAAAAGGGGGGGGAAAAAAAAAGAAAAAAGAAAACAAATGCATATAACATGAATTATGTGTATTAACGAGATATAAATTTTTTGTGGAGTAAGTTTTTGTTTATTTTGAAAATTTTGATTTCTCAAAAATGGCTCTAATAATTATATTAAAGATATTTTTGTGATAAATAAAATGTATATCATGAATTTTCTGGGAATAGCCTTTGAAGACCTCTTTATTTTGGATTAATTTTGATGAGTTTTGCATAACTGGTAAAATCTGTGTATTGAAGAACATTTTGTGATATACTGGGAAAAATGTGAGACATTTGGGGAATTTAAGTCTAGCTATATGTTACTATGATAACTCAGTTGTTTAGATTACTGGATAAAACAGAACTGCGTTGCAAATCGTGGCTGTGGTATTGAATTTTTCAGTTTCATTAATTTGTTTTGTTTTTCAAACCATCATAATTATTTTATTAAACCATTGTTATCTTATTCTAATACCCTCATGGCTATACAAGAACTCTAATTTAAATTCCTGTGCAGTTGCATAGGTGCACTGTGAATTTAAAAATGAATACAAAATCAACCATATAATTTCCTACCGAAAATTTTGCATGCATGATACAGGAAACTGACTTGCCATTTTATTAATATGATTTTTTGATATAGTGCATCTCAGAATAGTTCTTAAATGAAGAACAACATAATGCTTTTTATGATGACAAGCATTTTCGGTATTTTACCTCCTAACATGGCACACAAGCCATCTTTCTGTTCCATTTTTTTACTTTCTCTACACATACTATGTATATAGTGTATAGAGATGGTATTGTATTGCACCCAAAAATTCTATACCGCAATTTCCGGAAATATATGTTTTGAGATTCCCTGAATCCAAAAAAAGCATTTTTAGAAAAATGTCCAAGTGTGTGTGTTCTTCTATCAGTGTGTGTGAGTGTGTTCGTGGGTGTATAGCTCAAAAACAAAAATGCTGTTAAATACCAAACTTGGTATTTAAGGATACGACATGAAGATTTTCAAGAAAATCCCCCCACCCCCAGCTACCCTAAAGGTAGGAAAAATTTTCAAAAATTTTGATTTTTTCAAAAATGGCTCTTAATGATTTTGATTAAAATATTGTGTATTAATGATATTTACATGACAAATAAAATGTTTGTCTTGAATTTTCTGGGAATAGCCTCTGAAGACATCTTTGTTCTGGATGAACTTTGCAGAATTTTGCATAACTTGTAAACCATAAGAGATAGACAGAAACTTACTTAACAAAAAATGTAGAGCTTTTTAAAACACACATGTTATATACATTTTCTCTGTGGAGTTGACCATTTTTGAGATATTCCTATTATTGGTTTCAGTTTTAAAATACTTACACTTTTCTCAACTTGTCAACTTCTGGCCATGCACAGAAATAGATTTCTATCTCATAACAACCACATTTTAAAACATTTGACTGTCGGTTTAGCCTAATGTATTCGCTTATATTCCTTCTATTTATAAGGAACTAAGTGATAGATCATTTCTGCTAATGTTTAACTCTATTGTCTTGATAGAAGAATAAGCTTATTAACAATAATTTGTTACAGAGATGTAGAAAAAGTAATGTGAATGGGACATATCAGTTTTTTATCTTGTAATGGGTAGAGTTACATTGGAACTCTAGCATTGAACAGGGGCAGTGTTTATACTTTGATATAGCACCGATGAGCAATGTTGGTTCTTAAGTCTGTGGTCTTTATATTAGCAGTCGTTTGTAAGACACAATGAAATAATTCAATATGTACACTTCTAGCAGAATGTTGCATTATAGGAGACAAAGTATTACCCAATCTTAGAAATTAACTCCTATTTGCTTGTGGTATTTCAGCACACACTTCAGTTTGTTTACTCCCCTTTTGGGTGCCTGCTGTAATGTCAGCAGCTATTTATTTCAGCGATAGCAAATAAATACTCATATACAGTACCTTCATTCCAAACCATGATTCATACTTGCTACATTTTACTTTATTATGAGAGTCAGACAATATATTTAATAATATATTTGCGCTCATCGTACCAACAGCTTTAGATTTTCTTTTATTTGTCTTCTATAAAGAAATATGGGGATCTTTTGAATACCATTTGTTAGCTAAAAATGAAAATATATGTAGTTTTATTGGACAAAATACATTTGCGAATTGTGTTTGTCGTTCAATTTATATACCATTACTAATGTATGCAAATACAGCTCGCCATATGATGAAAATGGATTAGGAAAATATTAATAATGAACATTTTATAGAGTCACAAAATAATGTGTTTCTAACTTAAATTATATAAATAATTATATATTTGTATTGGTTTCCATTTATATTAATTTACTGAATAATTAGCAAAGAATATAGAATGATTTAGTGTATATATTTAAATTGGTTGTACATAAAATATCATGGAATTAAATTGATTTGGCACACTCATTCACTTTTGAGTGTTATTTAGCACATAACTAGAGACTGCCAAATCCTGAAATAGTGACTAATGTAGAATTGACTTTTTAGAAACAAGTTTCATTATTATTAATTATGATTATTTATTGTCATTATTATTATTAAAGATTTCTCACATTCCTTTATTTAAATCTTTTTTAAGGAAATAAAAGACGAGGTGGATTCTGCTAGTGGAGACATTCATGCTCATGATGACGATGAGTCTTCCCTGTCAGGAAGCGAACGTTCATGCCCTCCAACACCAATTGACTGTCCAACAGACATCAGTCACTCAGAAAGTAAGAAGGCTTTTATTATGTTTAGTTAGAGATAAGAGTTTTGTGTTACTAGAATACTTTATTATGTTAATGTTATAATAAAGAAAGTATCAGTAAGGGAGATTTTTTTCTGTCACTGTCACTTCAAGTTTAAAACTTGTGCTTTAGCAGGCTGTCCAAAATTACCAAATGGCAATGCTGGCGAGATGGCAGAGAAGCCAATTCAATTTCATCTCAAAAGCAGTTCAATGGGGAGTACATCCTCTACAATGCCAAGGCCAACACTTATCCTAGTGGTATCAACAGGCCTGCTTGTTCTTCTGTTCCTCTCAGCAGCTTTCCTATTGTACCGCATTGGTAGGATACACCATCAGTTTACGGAGAACCCAGTTCTTACGGGAAGGTAAGATTCAAAATTGGATTGTTTTTTTCATATAAGCCGTGTGTAGGACAGGAGTTCGATAGATAAAGTCACACTGACAAATTCAATGCTATAGCCGGGATTTGAACCACGGATCTCCCTATCTGTAGCCAGTTGCTCTGCCACTTAGCTAAAAATGGCAACATACTGGCATAGCATTAAATTTCTCAACTGACTCGCATGTTTCCCTGTAAACCACAAGGTGATCTCAAATTATTTTGAGATGACAACCCCAATGTTGTAAGTACTTAAGTTATAGTATAGCCAACTATTATTATTAACAAATTGACCATAATAGTTGGCTATATTATGAATCCTAGGACTTAAAGTACTTACAACATTATAAGTCGCCATTGGGGTTGTCATCTCAAAATAATTTGAGAACATCTTGTGGTTTACCGCGAAACATGCGAGTCAGTTGAGAAATTCAATGCTATGCCGGCATGTTACCATGGTAGCTCAGTGGTAGAGCAACTGGCTAGAGATGGGGAGGTCTGTTATTCAAATCCCGGCAATGGCATTGAATTTTTCAGTCTGACTCTACCTATTGAAGATTCAAAATATTGGAATGTGGAGTGAAAAAAATGAAAGAATTTCTACAGCTATACAAATACTCCTAAACTTAATCATAACTACAAATTATGTAAAGATTAAATGAAAATATTTCAATGCTCCTTTGCAGCATAAGTTATCTGTTACCATGACGTATTTTTAAAGATAAGTTAATGCTATTTGCAGGATGATGTATTCTCCCAGTGAGGACGTGTATCAAGAAATTCTTAAATGGCAGACACAGCTTCATTCCAAATCAGCAATTGAAATGCAAGACTTCTTAAATGCAAACTTGGACCAGCTAGCTAAGGTGTGTTCAATATCTACTGAAATTCTTAGCAGTTTTTAAAGTACATTAGATAGTTCATTATTTATTTTCTATATCACCTTGCTTAAGTGGAAGAATCAGTTTATTTTTTGTCCAAATTCAATATCAAGTTTTCATCCCCAGAGCATGTGGAGAGAAGAGAATCTCTAAGTGATGCAGGTTGAAGTCCAAGAAATTCTCCCTACACCACAAACACAATTATACAATTGCTCACGAATTTTCTATGAACAGCCAGAATGTGTCTCCTTACCCTTGGATTTTTATATAACAAGTTGCTGCCATGCTTATATTTCTCCCATGATGCGTTGTTCTACCATAAACCTTTTTTCGGCAGCCACTTTCACATCACAGATCTTGCAGAATAAATATGCATGCAATAAAATATTTTCTTCATATTTTGAAACAAATGCCTTTAACACTATTACTTGCCTTTACTTTAGACATTTTGCTCTTATAGTGTTTGTACAGATGCTTGGGAACAACTGACCACCTCATTTCATAGCAAAAATGCCCTAACAAATTGTTTTTATTTAACCCGTTATTCAATGTCATACATTTTCATATATGCAAGAAACGTTTAAGTCTTCATAGGAAAAATATGTAAAATCATTAAATGCCTTGTTGTTGTAATAACTAAACTATATTTACATTATTGCCAAGGGATGACCTCTTGTAGGTTTTGAGGCATTGTGGGAGGTCTTGAAGTAAGGACTATTTAAAAATATCTAAGTCCCCTTTAGGATACAAAGAGATAAATATATGCGTAAGCTTTCACGGCCGGTGTCCATAGCTTTTAAATTTAAAAATTTTGGGCTGTTTTGCCATAGTCTGTAGGTTAAGATATTTAGTTAAAATATTTCTACCTAACGTTTCGTCCCTGTTTGTGAGGGACATCTTTAGAGGTAATGTGCTCACGTTAGGTAGAAATATTTTAACTAAACATATCTTAACCTACAGACCACTGCAAAACAGCCCGAAAATTTTAAATTTGAAAACAAAGAGATAAATTCAAGTGGCAGTGATGGTCAAAATGCCAAGGTGCACAAAAACGCAGGGTTTAAATGTTACTTAGAACAGACCTAAGCAATAGGTTTGCATTATCCTAACCAGACATAGCTGACATCAGCAGCCAACAAACAGGTTCACACAAAAGGTCTATGATATATATATAAAGCAGAGAAGCCGAGTACTCAATCTTCTTTGCATCTATTACAACAGTTTTTAGTTACATTCAAACCACAAACAGTTAAAATAACAGGGCAAATGGTTGTGCATGATAAAAGTTAGTGCACTTTGAATAGATCACAATGTCCAACAATAAGTAAAAGAGGGTAGAGCATTTTTACCTCAGCACATTGCTCGCATAGCTACAGCACATTCATTTGTTCATGGCAGTCACTAACAAATAGCTTAGAATATGTCACTGCAATCAGCTGTCAGAGGAGTAAATAAATAAGTTTTGATTTTCCATGGAACTGTGCATTTTGTAACAAAAAATGCAATTTTCTTAACTGTAGCATATATCAAGCTGGATTGATTGTGAACAAACAAATGATTAAATTAGCCCCTAATTCTTTTTTTTTTTTGAATATGGGCACACTTTTTGTATGACTTTTCTGGTCATGTAATGTATTAAAAATGGACAGGATTAATAAATAATAGAAATAAGATGTATAAATGTTATATTATGTTGCATTTAAATATTTTACACAATTGCTGATTATAAGACTGCAACAAATGAACTGTGTGTACGTCTTTGCTGCAATGTACGTGACTAGAGCGAATACCAAATTATGAAATGTTCTTTTGATGATGGTGCTTAGTAGGTTGTTGACAGCGAAAAGAGGACATTTATACCAGCAATATCAAGTTGTCTAAAAATAGTGAATGTGACCATCTCGTTTTCCGTGCTGTGGAGTAGAATGCACACTTTGATTTACTGTACCCACACCGCCCTTAGTTCTATTGGGATCCAGAATCAGTGTCATATTCTTTTTCTCTTCATCAATCTGTACATTATTGTCATGCTCGAAAGCAATAACACAGCTTTGTTTCTTTTAGGGATGTGAAATCAAAGAAAATTCTTCTTGGAAACTGATAAGGTTAGAACCACTTCCCATGTTTTATATGATGGAATTCTGGTGGAATTTCTTTCTTATTTACTTTGAGGATTCTTAAAAAGTGTTGTACTAGAGGATTAATTATCATGGTCGTCTTCTTGAACTACTTAATCTTCTCCATCAGATTTGTCTGAAAAATCAGCTAATTCTTCCTCCTCTTTTAGTATCTCCGTGTGAGCTACTTCTATCTTCCTCTGAAGTATAAAGTCTTTTGACCTCAGATTTAAAAAAAAAAAAAAATATTATTATAACTTCAATCTGAGCAAATCAGTGTTAAATACTCTCATAACATGTGTAAATATCATAAGTAAACCAATATTACACACTCATAAATACTTCATATCCTGGTGTGTGTGGTACATAGTGTGTTCACTTTACAGGTTAATTAAAACTATGAGCGACCCTTGAAATCAACAATCACTATACACACATATGTTATATGGCTTTAAAGGAGAATATAGAATGGGGTTCTGGAAATGCTTATTTCATTAACTGAAAAGACATATATATATATACATATAGGGTGTTAATGAACTATACCAAATATTTTCACAGAATATGTATATTACTTATATAAGTAATTTGAGATAGGAGACTTATGGCCTGTTTATTGAAATTTCAAAGTATCGGCTATAACTTTCTGCAGTGCTAGTAAGCCACTGTCTAATTTATCAACCATTCGAGAGCATAACATGAAAAACAAAGGGACCTATTACAGCGTACCTCTCTAGCATAGTGGTTATGATACTGGCTTTCAAGTGAAAGATCGTTTCCGAGTTTGGGTCTTGTTCACGTATCGTGGCACTCCGTCTGGAATGAAAAAAGTAAAAATAAAAAACATTTACTCTATGACAGGAACAGAACTCATGACCTTTGGGATAACAGCTTCCTGCGTTACGCATTAAGCCACCAGAGCAGTTGAAAAAATGCCTCCAGAGTAGGCTACATAACTCAAGAACGTAGTTAATGAATGTTCAGTGTCGTACTGTCAAGTGATTAGTTTGAGATTTTACAGATTTTTGCAACATTAAATCTTGAGAACGCTGGTAACAAGCTGCTAAAAATTGATATTTCTGTACTCGGGCAGCAGTTTTAAAGACATTCTAAGCCATTTTTTCAACCTGCTTTGCTTTAACACCTATCTATCAGCACCTGATAACCACACATTAAACTCTATGTAGCTGCGTTATGTTTATCCGGGGACCATGCATCGCCGATCTCAAATTACTTATTGTCACATACACAATCTTGCAAATTATTTCGGTACAGTTCATTAACACCCTGTGTGTGTGTGTGTGTATATATATATATATTAATATGTGAAGCGATACACAAACATATATTAAACAGAAATCTGAAACCTTTTCCAACGTATGAGCACCTTAAAGAATTCCATTTCATTCCTTCTCAAGAATTGTGTTTGTGAACACATGTACAATAGAAGGAGTGGCATTCACTATTATCCTGCAAGCATGGAAAAACATATGTGCTGACTTGCTGGTCCCAATTTGTATGCAACATAAGACAGACTTGTCAATTCCCAGCTCTAATGTTTAGCAATTCAGCATAACCAGCAACAGAAAGATTAAAAATTTCAGGTCATTCAATGAACTGGATTAGTGAAGAAGCATAAACTAATCATTATGTTGTAACTTTCCATTGGGGGGGGGGGGGTTCACTTGGTGATACTTTCAGTGTTTTAAAATAGGTAACAAAATGCCTTTTTATATAGCCTAAATAACACAATATGGCCCATTTAACACACATAAAGAATATCACCCATTTAACATACAAAGCACCCACATTGTTCAAATTTCTGGGAGGACATGTTTCAAGGACCTGTTTTTGGCTCTTGTTCAAAAAGACAATATAGCCTCTGAAAACATCTCCTGTCAGTAATTTGGTTAAGCAGAACAATATGAGTGCTTTATAATAAAAATAATTAATTTTGTATAATTTAATTATTTGCCAACTTGGTGATAGTTCTATTTATTTTAAATTTCCTATAGTACTTCAAGAGATACAAGAAACCCAAGAACTGCTTTCTGTTCTTATGTTTTTGCTCTTTTTGGATGTATTCCTTGAATTAATAGTGCTAAATTCCAAAGAACAAAAAGTCTTAAATTATGAAAAGCACCCACAGTGTTCAAATTTCTGGGAGGATAAGTTTCAAGGACCTGTTTTTGGCTGTTCAAAAAGACAATATAGCCTCTGAAAACATCTCCTGTCAGTAATTTGGTTAAGTGGAACAATATGAGTGCTTAGTAATAAAAATAATTAATTTTGCGCAATTTAATTATTTGCTAACTTTGTGAAAGTTCTATTTATTTAAAATTTTGAAAAAAAAAAAAAACCCTTGTTTACAGGTGCGGCAATCCTTAGAAGCTCTCTCTCATCTAATTGTTCCTGATGAAAAAGGCAAAAATCATTCACCACCAACAATGAGTGGACCTTCGTCTCAACAAGGCATCAGTTCACAACAGCACCAGCAGACTGCTGCACCTCTACCGCGCGAGAAGCACAGTTAGCAGTGGGAATATGTGCTCGTCATCTCTTGGAATTTCAATTTGTCATCCATTGTTGGACAAAACAAACATACGAATAAATGAACAAAAGCTTTATCATCTAAATGAGTTCCAAAGTTTATTAAACATTCTGAATGCAGAAGAGCCTAGATGGCTCTCTCTTTATTAATCTTTTTTTATTTCCCACAGAAACTAGCACAGAGCTAGACAATGATGTGTGAATAGTTTGCAATGAAAACACAACAAATGGCTACTGCATATCTGCAGCACAAGAATTGTTAGAATAACAGTTTTGCTCTCGAGGTATTCTTGTGATTAGGGGTAGGCAAAACATACAGTTTTGCAGATTTAGTCTTAAAACTAAATGAAAAAGCTAATCTCAAAAAAAAAAAAAAAAAAATAGAAGAATCATTACCAATATAGTGGTCTTATCTAAAGAGAATGCCTTTTGCAGAAAACAGAATTTGCTTACGCTGTATGTTTTAATGGGTACTGCTTCAGAGCCTACATCCAGAATGCTTAATACCTCATAGTGGATTGCGACATGTTTACACAACGAATCCAATGCTGGCATGAGTTTGTAGTTTATGAGGCAGATTTATGGAACAATTGCTGGAATACCATTCTCTCTGCATATCACAGGAGCAACCAGCTCAGTTGCTAATTCTGTCAAGAGGAGCTGCAGTTATGAAAACTATGGCACTTGTGAATTTTAAATGAACTTCTACGCTTTTAAGATTAAACTGTTTGTTATTTTACAAGAGAAATTTATAGCCATTGTAGCAAACAAAGCAGATGCAAAAGTTATATTGGGGAGGTGACTCAGTGCTATAAGAATAGAAAGGTGAAGCTAAAAGTTGTTTCTTGCCAAATGAAATTTATTGTTCACCTCAATATGAAACACCTTGCACTTCATTGCACACTTGAATTACACTTCCTTGTTTACGATACTTTATTGTTCTAAATTCTATGACAATGCATAGTGCATTATTAATCTTACTTCATATGATGGATGGTGAGTTGGAATAGTGAACAATTGCCAAAAGAGTTGACGGGTGCTGAATTTAGTACAAATACCAAAAGGATGAACTGATGTAATAAATACATACTGTTGAAAGTGTAAGGAAACAGGAAAAGTAGTAACAGTATATTGTTATATATGTATATATATTTTTTTGGTTCTTCATATTTGCATATAATGAAACATTTCATCACTTCTGAAAATGGCATGAGCAGTTTTTAAGAGTTTCAACCTTACATTGCTGTCAACCTGCACTGTTGGCAACACGATTCATTAAACATGTTGTGGAAATTAGAAGATCAATTTAAAACATTAGCACATTATCACAAAATAAAAAAAAATATGATCCATAGAAGTCTTAAACATGTTTTTTATGGTTATATAACTGGATTATCTCTGGTATTTTGTTGTGCTTAGCATGCTAAACTCCAATTACAGATATTCTGAGTTTGAGTCATGCTTGAGGGTGGAAATTTTTTATACTAAGGATTATTTCCTTTCATTTAGAGCCTGGAAACATGAAAATGTATGTGTGCATGTAATTATTATGGTAAACAAGCGACAATGAGTAATTGTTCCAAAGTTACAGCTGCAGTTAATGACGTGCAATATAAAAAACAGAATATAAATACACAAACTGGATAACTAATAACTAATTTAAAGGAAATAATCTTATTAGAAACTCTTCTTGCAGCCTTTGTTTCCAGGCATCCTCTGCAAGGATACATTTTAAATACATCTGCTTACTTTCAGAACATGTTTAATGAAATCTATTGTTAGGAAGCAATTTCTTTAAAGGACGGAATAAGTGATATGAGGAAGAGAAGCAGTATAATGTTGTTTTTTGTTCTGGCATTATCATTAGAAATTGGCACATATTTCCTTCATCATCCATTTCTTCCCCAATCTTTGCCAGATCAAGAATTAGTGAATTATATTTCATGCAAAAATCATTAAATGTTTCTGGACTTGGTTTGAATTTCAAATTGGTAGCTTCTTCTTCAGAATCATTCAGCCTAGTGGTGCTTTTTTCAAAAAATGGGCTTCCATATTTCGTTGGGGCCCTGTTTACTCCTAAATGAGGAAATTTGGGATTTGGTAAGACAATGCACACCAAAATGCTAATATTTTTTTTTTTTTATTTGCCACATCTTGGATGTGATAGCTTCCTTTGTTGCCTGAATGGCATCAGTATATTTGTCTTCGACTTTTCAAGCGTGTTTGAATATACTGTACCAAGTTCTTTTCCTCCAGTTTTAAAGTTCACACATGCATCTCTGATTTTCATTTCTACGTACACCTGGGCCCATAATCTGCTGTTGTTTCAGTGGGTTTTAGAGGTAACTACTTTTTAAAACAAACATGTAGTAGTTGGGTTTCATAATACTCTTTTTATTCTATATAAAGTTAAGAATAAAAAGCATTACACTGCTTCTCTTAGAGTATGTTTTAAAATATTCTCTTGAGCTCTGTTTATATTCTAAGGAGAAAAAATTTATCATTTCCACTAATGGTTGACACAGTTATGAGGAATGTATGACTTTCTCAATCCTGATTTTTTTCTGACAAAAACTTTGTGATACAATGCTTTTTTTGTTGTAATATTTTTATGGTTTGACTTATAATTTAATCAAAAAAGAAGGGAAAGGAAGATAGGAAAAGACAGAGTATGTTTAGAGCACATCAAACAATTTAAATTTATCCCTTTTAGTATAATGATAACAAATTTTATATAGCTTAAGTTCCTCATTGTTGAGTTTTGTGTTTTTAGCTCTTTTTAATGTTTTTAAATATCTTTTCATCTTCTCATGCCATTTTCAGCTTAAAAAAGAACTCATTTCTTATGACTACAGTTAATGGTGCTGTCTCATGATTTCATCTGACAATTTTAATTAAATTTGAAATATTCACAGTTATAAGATATAATACCTAATGAGCTACAAAGTAGAATGACACTGTATTAGAATCACATTCCATGCTTGTTAGAATTTTGCATCAAACAATTTTCACTAATAAGGAAAGCATTTTGTCACTTTAAATTCATACTGTAGTTCCTTATATTAGGGAAATAATACCTAAGGAGCATGCAGCGTTTCTGTATGCATGCCATTTCTAGAATAACTAGTCATTACTGTGTACATACTGTATAAAAGATGCAACAGAATTATTTAATACCAATCAATGAATTTCTTGCCATCCATTTTGGGGCCAAAAGCTTTATGTGCCTATAAGAACAGCATGCTCATTATTACAGTGGAAACTATAAGTTTCCATTTAATTTTCATGTTGAAAATGATTTCTGCATTTATGTAATATGATGATAATACTTCATGTAATTTAATACTTCAATGATAATATAATTTTATTATTTGAACTTTTGTTTTTAATTATTAAAGTTTGAATCATTTTATCAATTTAATACACTTTCATTATAAAAGCATTTTAATTTCAAAATGGTTCATGTCAATAAAGATCATAAAATGCTATACATATTAAGGATTAAGTCAATATGTAATAGGCTTCATTTTTGGTTTTTATCTCTATATGAACATATACTTTTAGCATTTAAAACAAAATGTTTACATACCTTTTGGATAACAATTGGTTGCTGTTTACCTCTTTGACATGCATACAGAAAAGATCCATTGGGAAGAACAAATATAAACTACTACAGAGATTCTTTAAGTGTATGTCTGTTTATAAAAGTTCTGCTTTGCTAATTTTAACAATAAGAAGAAATATATTATTTTCTTTTTACATTTTGTGAATGTAAATATCCAGATAATAAAGCATATTCTTAGCTTTATGTAGATTTTTAAAATTATTTTTCTAAACATGTCAGATGAATATCTCATCCTGAGGCAGTTTCATAGTTACTCAAATAATAAATATTTATAAGATGACATGTTTATTTGGACTTTTGGTTTACTAAAGTATTTCGGTCTTTTTCTGTTGACCTAATCAGTATAGTATTCTATTTTCATTCATTATTTATGACTCTTTAAGTGTACTGTAGCAAATATTTTTATGTGCTATTCTTGTAATAAATGTAGATATTTGTAAGTAAATATCTGTTGGCACAGGCTTTGTAAATACAGCCAAAATTAGAGACATTTTTATTTGCTGTGCTATTGATCCTAATGTGAAAGACGTTAATTTGCCATTTGGGAATAAATGAAGTTTCCTCTATCAGAGTGGCAATAAGAACTGATGCATGTATATAGACTATGGTTACAGAGAAATGTGGATAAGTGCAATGAACATTATAATATGTATTATAAATATTCCGTATGGAATACATTTAATTGAACATTATATCTGTGATAATAAAGGGAAGGGAGAAAAATCTGCAGATCTGCACATTCTGTAAAAGCACAGCTATCTGATGATGATATGCATAGTGCATGGCACTTTCTTTGCAGTTGTGTGTCACTGGTTGTGATCCCTGATGGAACACAAAAGTTTTGGTGCTTATAAGTTACGTAAATATAGGTTACAATAAGATATCTAGGGGACACAGTACCAGCATCAAATGTTGTTTATGAGCAAATGTCTCAGACTTTTGAACTCTTTTAAAAATTTATTCAAACATGGTGGATGCTAAATATATCTTAAACATTAATTAGGAGTAAAAGCATAGATTACACTCAAACTTCACTCTTGAAATAAGGTAATTTACTTCGGACATGTTTCGGTGGCTTTTGCCACCATTTTCAATGGTGCTGAATCCTTGCACTTGGCAGATAGGAGTTAAGTTGGTACATTCGCAAATAACAAACGAAAAGCTTTACCCATTTGACTTTCTAAACCAATCACAAAGCAGCATTGCGGTTGGTCAGAGAGCAGAAACAGATCTAGATACCGCACCGTTGAAATATCTGGTTATTTCCAACCACGTGCTCAGTTTGCGAACTTCTAACATGTGCGTTGAGATGTTCTGTACAATCTATGTATTATTCGTTGTTATTGTTGATAGTATTGTTGTTTGTATGTGAGGGAACATAACAAGATTTTCACAATCATAGTGGATAGACTTTTGCGGGAAGGGGTGGCGAGAGTGGACGCGGCTTCATGGAAGAAGAAAGTGAATCATGTTCACAAAATAATTTGAAAAGCACAGGAATTAGACGGAACCATCAGTAAATGTGAACCACTAATGATATGTCTTGGTGATGACGACAATGATGATGATGATGCTTTCCAGAATGATGACAGTGGAGACTTGGATGAGATTGAGCCATTAAAATTCTAAAACAGTGAAAATCACGTTATACCATTCTCTGGTTGTAACAAGCAATTTTGTGTTAATTTGCTGTATTGTCTTAAATACCTAATGTATGCTACTTACGTTATAATATCACTGTTATTTTCATTAATATCAATAATAACGAATTGCTTTCATTACTCATTGGCATTCATTTACTGTGTACACTTTATATTCGTCTTTACACATGATAGAGATATTTGCAATCAGCTGTTGTTTACTAGTTACTCTGGCAATGCCGCAAAGTCAGGATAGCCAACCTTACGCGAAACCAACCGAACTGTCAAGTGCAAGGATTCAGCGGCAATGAAGCATCGAACAAATAGGTCATCATATCAATCATACATGTCTAATACTCTGGTGTGTCTTTCTGATATTTCATATAGTTTTCCAATATTTAAAAATATGACTAGTTTTAGACTTTTTTAAATCTATAGTTGGCAGCTAATCAGGCAACTAAAAATTATTTCATATTTAGCATCCTAAATATAAGCAGGACACAAATTAAGAAAAAGCATGTGAAAATGGATATACTTGCTGCTTTGAACAAATATATAACATGATATAAACTGAATTAATATTCTTGAAGAATTGAATGATGATTTGTGACTATAATTTTGACAAATATTATGAGTTGACATTATAACTAGATGGTGCAAATATTTTGACACTCTCTAACTAAAATTGAAAATAACATAATCTATTTTTACTGCTTAGATACATTTGGAAGATCTGTACAGTGTAGTCATTACCAATGGTTATACACACTTCAAGTCAGATAAGATATGCAATACATTGCTTTATACATTTTTAATGGAATATATTTCAGATTTGCTTCCATCAACTGGATGCTAACTTATCCTAAATCAGCATCTGGTTGGCGATAGAAACAAATGCTTCCAAAGCATGTCATGTTAAAAAAATCTGATGTGTTCCATTCACATGACTTTCTCGACATCTCTGCAACAAATTATTGTTAAAAAGCTTATGCTTCTATTTACTTCATGTTAATCGAGAAAAAACTAGCAGAAATAGTCTTATTACCTGCTTCCTTGTAAGTAGAAGTGAAATAAGGGAGTACCATAGGTTAAGGTGATAGTCAAAAGCTGGTTGCTATGTGATTGAAGTTCCTTTGTTTGTATGAACAGGAGTTGGCAAATTCCTGTATGAGAAAAATGTTTTTTATAGTTCAAACCGAAAACAAGGAATATCTCAAAAACGATCAACTCCACGAAAAAAAATGTATGTTACATAAATTGTGTGTTTTAACGTGCTCTACATTTTGTGTATGGTAAGTTTTTGTCATCTCTTACAGTTTACCAGTTATGCAAAATTCCGTAAAATTCATCCAGAATAAAGTAGTCTTCAGAGGCTATTCCCAGAAAATTCAAGATATACATTTTATTTGTCAGGTAAATATCCTTAATATATGATATTTTAATCAAAATCGTTAGAGCCATTGTTTAGAAAATCAAAATTTTTTAAAAAAGTTCCATGTAAAGGGTAGTTGGGGGTGGGGGGATTTTCTAGAAAATCTTCATGTTGCATCCTTGGAAGATATCGAACTTAAATACAAAGTTTGGTATTTAACGGTCTTTTTGTTTTAGAGCTGTGTTGTCCACAGACACATGCACACACACAGACAGACACATACAGACATTTTTCTAAATTTTTTTTTTAATTCAGGGGGTCTCAAAACATATATTTCTGGTGAAATCTTGGTATCAAATTTTTGGGTGGAATGCAAAAAAGGTATTCAGTGATGTGTTGTGCTCTAATCTGACCCAAAGTATATTCATTCATTCGATTTTGTTTTGATTTGATTGCTAGTTATACTGTAATGTATCACATATTTCACAACCTAATTGGTGACAATGCAGTAGCATAAAAATGCAGGTGAGGTGATTTCATCCAATTTTTGTCCACTTGGGACCTGTTATTGTGAAAATGTTGGGAGAGGAATTGTTTTGTAAATGGTGGCAAAGAAGCATATTACCATCCCAAAGGCATTGCATATTTGTGCTCATGAATGCTACTTTCAAGAATTAAAATGATATATATTTGCAATTATTTAGCGTTCATAAAAGTAATACTTTACATGAAAATTGCATGGGTTTTATTTTGTTTATATGCTTAAAGTTATGGATTGTCTCTCTGCAACCACAATACATTGTACTGATGTGCAAAACAAGAGCATTCTTGAATGCTTTGCTTATTTGCTGCAACATTCGGTACCAGCAGATGTATTATGTTTATACCTCATGTACATCAGTACACAAAGTGATCTAAGAGTAAATTTGCTTATTTATGTTATAGTAAATTAGCAATTTTGTTGTGGAACAAGATCACTTTTTAATTACTACAAAAATAGTATAGTTTATAGTTAACTTCATAGTCAACTATTAAAGTATTAATTTGTTGAATTGTGAATAAACTCGGATCATCATGAGGTAAAATGATTTGCATTAAATAAGAAAATATACTCACACATATGTTGAGTATGTTGTAATTAATGTGTACAGATATTAGAGACAATTTTTAGTAGTCACTTAAATCATAATGGTCACCAAAATACCCATCACAATCAAAGATTCTTTTTGTGGAGAAGGAGGTTATAATCAGAATGAGTGACCATTTTTAAGTAGCAACAACTGAAATTTATATACAACTAAGAAACCGACTTATTAAAGTGACATTTTAAGTCATTGCATTCACATTGACTGCGAAAATTTGAGCTATAGTGCTAATTTTCAGAGCTGAGTCTAATATTAACAGCAATCTGAAAGGCAACTGAACATGGAAATCCAATTTCTATGTCGCTAATTTATTGATTGCCATGCAATTGTCATCTACTCTTGTTGTTATTTATTGTTTGTTAAGCTATAATTGCACTTGTTAAAATATAGCCTCACATACATGTTGCACATTCTGGCACATCGCGCAGTAATTGCAAGTTTTGCTACTAACCTGTCATACCCTAATTCTTGATATTTCAGGGGGTGATATATTACCACTCCTCTTACTACCTCTGTTTACAATAATTTATTTTTAAAAGAAAATGTAATAAAGTCTAGTTACTAATGCATTTTGGTCTTTATTTATCCTTAATATTAAAATTGTTGTAATATTGGAGCTGTGTCTGTGACTTTTGGATTTGGTTGCTAGTAAAATGTTAACTGGTGTCCAAGTGGAGAAGTAGAGTAATAATTGCTGATTAATTGAGACACAATTATTAGTAGTACATGTTATGCAATTGTTTGTAAACATTGTGACTATTATAAGAAACTTCATCTGTAATGAGTACTATCCACTTTACCATATATTTTTGTGATAGCTCAATAGTTAATCACAATGTGTTTTGGTATGTGTGAATTGACCCTTTAAAGACATTTGGCAGTAAATGTAAATATTAAAAAATAAACCAGCATGCAACATATAATTTAATGTGGATTGTTACAGACTATTATTTTGTGATGCATTTCATGATACCACAAATATGCAAAACAAGAAAATTACATTCTTTCCCCATTTCACATATTATTTACCTCATTAAATATTTACCTGTTTATATTTTGAAAGCTTTCTACCTATACATTCCGTTAAGCATATTAAAAGAACATTTATATATAAAATTTAATTCTAAGTATTTTATGCCTGAATCAGGGATGTGCAGCCAGTGACTTTATGGATTGCTGAAGTTTGAAAATAAAAGTACAGTCAGAAAAGTATATAATGATTTCTCTATTTAAAAAGAATATCACAATTAAGGTAGTGAAGATCTTTCATTTGTCAATTTACATTTGAAGTAATAAACAATAACAATTATTTTCTCCTTTGATCTTGAGTATAGTGAGGTGAAATGTGTTATTTATTGTGATTTAATCACCAACATTTTAGAATTGATAAAACGCCAATAAAGGCTAGAGTATGCTATGTATTCAGTGAACATTGCCAAAAATTCTGTTTTATGTTGCAGTATTTATATCCTTCTGCAGTCAAAGTTCTGTTTATTACATTTTTTTCTTTTTATAATGGCAATGAACTTTAATGAAGGAGACTGTTTAAAATAATTGATTGTTTGTAATTAAATCTTATTGACATCATGTTAAGTTTGTACAGAAACACAACTGTTACATTTTGTGTGTGATTGTATAATCACTCTAGGTAGATACATTGTGAATTTTGTTGTTTTAAAATTGTTTGTTACATTTTTAGTGATTAAAATGATATTTAAAAGAAGCCTTTGGTGTTAATATTGACATAACAAATTTAACACATTGAAGCCCAGGTGTTTGTTTAATTGAAGGGCTAAAAAACACAGGGGTTTTACGCCTACTTTGAGTTATTATTTACAGTACATCAGATCTGCCGAAAAGTATTGGGACAGTTTAAAAATATAGTATTCAAGAATTTCTCAACAAGTAAGAAAATAGTCATAACTTCCGTATCAATATTTTATTTTAAATTTACAAGTATCAAATATGAGTTTGAAAAATCTGCGTAAAGCATTTATTGAAAGTTCGAAAAAGTCTACCTCGGAATCAGAATTTTCCAGAGCTTCATTAGCTTCAGTTCACAGAAGTCAAAGAAAATGCAGCATTTTAACATTTAAGAACACAAAATGTAACAAACAGATCACCACCTTTAAGTAAAATGGCGGACTACCCGTGAGCAACCTATATTACTAACTCTCCTAAATTTCCTAATAGTTGACTAAAGTAAGGACAGATGATAGCACAAGTCAGACAACTGATGTATGTTCTTTGCCGCATAGCCCAAGACCGAGTTAAGGTTGTGGAATTGCATTAAAAGCGTTAGAAATACCTGCCCGAACTATAGTCGGGGGTGGGTCTCATGAACATTTTGCACGGCCTGAGCTATACTCGGACTTGGGCTTCAATGTGTTAAGTGAACAATATTTTTGGTTAACTTATTGAGCAGAATTCCAAGGCAGAATTTTATTGCTTCTTACAATTGACTAAACTCTGTTTGTAGTAAATTAACCATCATTACTCTGCAGTTTTGTTGAAAAACAGAAAATCAGACTATTTCAAGAAGCATAATCTAATTTAATTGCATCACTTTCCTCCTCCTTCCCCCCTCCCCTTAAATTTTTCTCTTTTAGTTGACACTTCTTATTCATGCAGTAATTGTTGAATGGCCCTTTTCCTTTTTCTTCATTTCACAGGAAAGAAATTAGAGAGGCATAAGTGCTAATTTAGGGAGGGCATCACTTCCTCAACAATTTTACTGAAGGGGATTTCCCCTAACATTCCAAATTAGATTTCTCATTAAAAAAAAATCTTATGTGCTCCATTCACATGACTTTCTCTACATTTCTGCAACAAATTATTGTTAAAAAGCTCATGCTTCTGTTTACTTCATGCTAATCGAGAAAAAAATTAGCAGAAATAGTCTTATTACTTGCTTCCTTGTAAGTAGAAATGAAATAAGGGAGTAAAGCTGGTTGCTATGTGACTGGAGTTCCTTTGTTTGTATGGACACGAGTTGACAAATTCCTGTATGAGAAAAGTATAAATTTGTCAAAGCTAAAACCAAAAACAAGGAAATCTCAAAAAGGATCAGCTCCACGAAAAAATGTATACAACATAAATTGTGTGTTGTGTTTTAACGTGCTCTACATTTTTTGTGTGGTAAGTTTTTGTCCATCTCTTACCATTTAGCCTTATGGAAATATCCGTAAAATTCATCCAGAATAAAGTAGTCTTCAGAGGCTATTCCCAGAAAATTCAAGATATAGATTTTATTTGTCAAATAAATATCTTCAATATACAAGATTTTAATCAAAATCGTTAGAGCCATTTTTAAGAAAATAATATTTTTTTCATAATTTGTTCAATGTAAAGGGTAGTATGGGGTAGGGTGATTTTCTTGAAATTCATTTTGTATGGGTTGAGGAATCGTTTATAGGAATCATGGTACATCCCTTTTACTTTCACTAACATGTATGTACAATTTACATAGTAGGCAGGGAAAGTATTGCATTCCACTAAAAATTTTTACAGGGATTTCACCAAAATGCATGTTTTGAAGACCCCTGAATAATAAAAAAATGAGAAAATGGTATATGTAGTGCACATGTGTGTGACTGTGGACAGCATAACTCAAAAACAAAAATTTGGTTAATTAAGTCCAATATCTTCCAAAGAAGATTTTCTTAATAATGGCTCTAATGGTTTTTATTAAAATAACATAGGTATATTTAAGATATTTTCATTGCAAACAAAATGTATATCTTGAATTTTCTGGGAATAGTCTATGAAGACCTCTTCTTTTTAGATGACTTTTGTATAACTGGTAAACCATAAAACATAGACAAAAAAAAAAAAAAAAAAAAAAAAAAAAAAAAAAAAAAAAAAAACCAACAACAACAACATTACATCTTTTTTTTTTTTTTTTGTAAAGTTAACCATTTCAGAGGCATTCCTTGTCGTTGATTTCAATTTTAAACTATTTAATTTTTCCCCAATGGGAGGTCATCTTTGTTTCATATTTCTTTTATTTCCTACTAGCCTTGTAAAGAGGGACAAATTTCAACTGTTTCATATAGCATTTGGCTTTTTAGATTTGTTCTAATTTCCCATTTACTTATACTGAAGCAAGTAATAAGATCATTTCTGCCAATGTTTATCTTGATTAGCATAATGTAGATAAAACAATAATCTTTTTTACTTTCTCTATGCATACTATGCACATAGTGTATAGAGATGGTATTGTATTGCATCCAAAAATTTGAGACCGAGATTTCACCGGAAATTATGTTTTGGGTTCCCCTGAATCCAAAAAAAAGCATTTTTAGAAAAAGATCTGTGTGTGCATATGTGTGTATGTCTGTGGACAACATAGCTCAAAAACAAAAAGACTGTTAAATACCAAACTTAAATAATATATTAGGCACTGACTACAATATCATTCTGTTATACAAGTGTCACTTCAAAAGTTTAGAGAATGGATGCAATAAGATATTTAGATCTGAACATTGCATCTTTTCAAATAATTCTCCATTGCATTCAAATTTATCTCATCCTTGCACACCATTTCTCAAATGCTAAATGCCTTTCCTCTTAGGAGAGAGTGCAAACATATTCTTTGTAAACAGCTAGTGCAGCTTCAAGTTCGTAGACCTCAAATATTTTGCTTTTATTTTGGGGAATAGAAAAAGTTGCATGGGGCCAGATCTGGACTTTAGGCAGAATGGGACAAATATCTGACTCCTAACTGCTGCAGAAATTGCGTTGTCTCTTGTGCAGAGTCATTGTCATGGTGCCATAAAATTTCATGCAGACCATTTTAAGATGACTATTTCTCAGTTCATTGAATACTTGTGGCAGACATTTTGTGGCACTAACAGCATTTTGTCCCTTAGGCAGAATTGTCACAAAGTGGCCATTTGCTGAGAAGGAACAGATAGTATTCTTACCGAATACTATCAGCCATTTCCTGATAGTATTCTCGGTGGCTTCTTTTTTGCTGGAGGATCTTCTCCTGGGAAGACCCAGACGAATGACTGACATTTAGTTTCTGAATCATACTTGTAAATCTAGCTTTTGTCAGCTGTTAGAATATTCCTCCATTGAATTTTTCAGTCATTTCCAGACATGATTGCACATATGTTTGTTTCCACTCATTTTTGAGGTAATGGGGATCCAGTGACTGCACAGATACCTGATGTCAAGTTTTTCTTTCAGGATTGTTTTCACCTCGGTGAATCTAACATTTTTTTTGCAACATGCACTCTGCATTCACCTATTTTCATCTTTTGTTGCTGTAGCCAGAAATCCTGCTCAGTCTTCATCTTCGAGGTAATCCCTTCCTCTTCTAAGCTACATATCATTGATAAATGGTGGATTACAAAAGGCAAATACATGATGCTATCATTCAAGGCATTCTTCATCCCCTAAATGGACTTTAAAGTCATAGAAAATCAGAGCACAGGAATGTTCTTACTTGAGATGCATCCTAGCACATTGCTTAGTAACACCTATGCCATATGATGATGCACATAGATGCAATTTTCTGGAATTCTCATAGATAACCTTCAGAAGGGCAGGACCACTACTGGGGAGTGTTATACTTCACTACTCAAATGATATTCAGGCTAAAAAAGTTCTTTTTCATCATAATAGTACATCTTTACAGATGTCTGGAGTGTGTTGTAAAATGCTTCCACACCTGCCATATTCACCAAATTTGATTCTGTGATTATTTTTTGTTCCAACCTGAAAAAGCTGGGTGAATTGGGATTCATATCAAATGATAAAGTTAAAGTTGGGACAGAAGCTTATTTTGCACAGTTGATGAATCTTATTTTAACTAAGGACATAAAAACATTGGAAAGTCAGGCTAATTGTATTGATTGCTCTCTTGGGCTGCAATAGTTCCTTGAATAACTGAACTGTAATTGTCGTATAAGTCCAAAGTCGTCTTGCTGCTGACACACTTAGCATCCCGGTGGAAAAATATGGATTTTTTCAGCATGGCTTTCTTTGGAAAGGAGTTAAAGCTGTTGGCCCTGTGTCTTAGATTTACAACACATAAAAGAACCTCAAGCCTGATAATAGTTAAAGAGCATCCATAAATAAAACTCAATTTCTATTTTTACTATCTAGCAACAATATGGAGCTGATATATTCCATTACCTTTTCTCTTGAAAACATGAAAATCTTTGTATTTAAGGCTCAGCATTTTCCAAGGATACAATATGAAATACTCTTTAGATGTACATTTTTTTGTTAATTTTTAACTAATTCAACTTTTTGTGGTGCTACCCCAGATACATCTAAGATAGAACAGAATATCTGATTTTGAAGTATGCTTTTGTTCAACATAGATGATATATGGAAATTCATGAGATGCTTCTGGAATAAGCAGGAAAGTTTTAGGCCTGCCAAATGCAACATAAAGGAATTTGAACAATTTGAAGGGCAAGAATGGGAACAAAAGATGTGATTATGGAGGGAGCTCTCAAATACTGGTATAGAATACTAAATTTAGAAGAAAGGAATTTGTTAGGCAATGCTTAGAATTTTAAGAAAGGAACTTTAAGAGATTTTCTCGGGTTCTCCAGTTTCCCCCATCATCGTATTCCACCTGTGCTCCATCTCCATTTCTGTATCATCAGTGTCATCGCCTGCAGTGCAAGTAGTAAAAGCAGGCGTTAAAAAAAAAAAAAAAAAAAAAAAAAAAAAAAAAAAAAAAAAAAGGAGAAATGGGTGAAGTTCAATATGCAAATAAACTCAAGAGAATAATAGTTATGGTGACATTTGGAGGAGGGAAAATAATGTAAATGGATTTTGGAAAGTAGCTAGAAGGAGATTTGAAGATATAGAAATACAAGGCTTGTTTAGCCACATTGAAAAAAAAACAAAAAAACAATAAAACATTCATGAGAAAGGCAAATATATCTGGATAAATTAAATAAAGTGCAAAGAGTATTGCAAGGGTACAACAAGAGTGTAGAGATTGAAAAGGATGAGAAGAGATCTCCAGCAGAATCAGTGTCCATTATGCGGAGGAAAGGAAAATGGTTAAAGGTAGATATAATTAAACTCTGGTTAGCAAAAGGGTGGGCAAATACTTGACTATCATGAACATGGAACACTTTTATAATTGTATTTGCTATTATAATTATTATTGCTTGGATTAGTATTATTATTAGCATTAAAAATTAAAAATAAATTATTTAAATATTAAGGAAATCTGAGTGTGAATATGGATGGCAAGTCAACAGCATAGGCTGATGTATAGTCATATTCTTGTATATTGCTTAGAAAAATTAATAAATTAAAAAGCATCACATCACTGTCACAAGCTTCTTGCAGATTTCAATTGGAATCACTATCTTGAAAGAATGAATTAAAATCTGGTCACCAAAGCTGTTTATAACTACATACCAAAAGGACAAAGATCTTTGAGTTGTTGGAAGGAAAACTTTCTGCAGAATCATAACATGCCTCCTCAGCCTATTTCTTGGATACTTATTTTACAAAAGAAGGCTGTGAGGATTACTTATGAAGCTCCTCTAACTATTCATTGTAAACCACTTTCACTTCCCTATATATACGTTTTTAACCATTTTGTATATCTGAAGAAAAATATTCAGCATCTTTAAGTGCTATACTGTAACTATTCATAATTATCATATTAAAACTTCCAAGTACTATATACCTGAAATTATTTAATAGTTTACCTAATTATTTGAAAAATTCCTCTCAATTCTACTCTTGTTACTTTAAAATATATGCAGTTTATTTTAAACTTTAATCTACAAGGTCCTGGATTTTTCTTCTGTTGGTTGGAGATATTTATTACTTCTGTTGCTATACAGTGCCTACAGTGAAATCTTATATTTTTTATGCAAGGGAAATATTTACATGAATACTGCGCTTGGTTTGACCACTACCATCCAAAGCAATATTAGGAGCTGCAAATCACATGGCTGAGGAGTGTGTAGCAGCAGCAGCCCAGTTCTGTTTGCTTGTGTTGTTGGTTCTCAGAATTTCATTTACATATCCTTCCAGTCATCAAGCATTTTATACTGAGTAATTTTTTTTGAAATGTGTATTTTTGCTTCTAACGCAAATTATGGGACTAAGAAGCTCAACTGAGGAGAAGACCTGTGCTTTGGCTGAGCCACCTCTATCATTTGTGTAGCTGCTGATCTAAAGGTTTCAAGACAGGCCATTTGAGACCTTGAAAAAGCAGCAGCGCCATTATCACACGGTTTCATACCCAGATAAAAATGGAGGCACAGGTGGTAAAAAGAAAATAACACCAGGAGTGGCAAGCATTTAAAATGGCTAATCCGTGGATTACAGCAACAGGGAAGAAGAAACATCCAGATTTGCTCAACAGTGGCAATTTGGACCATTCAGCATAGGCTTTAACCCTTAACTGGTATTATGCGATCTTGTGGACTGCCGGTGAAATGTTAAGTGATATATTTTTGTGCTTTATTAAAATATACACATCTGCATCCCATTACCTTCTTATCAGGGAGTGTACAGTCTGTGTAGGAAATGGACGTATTTTGATTGTTTGCATTGTTGAGTTATACTCAAGAACTCAAGAGGTGGTCTCTCAGACGTCTAGTACCAGTTACATTATTTCCGACAAAGTAAATATTTCTACTTAGTCATATCTTTTAGTTCTCGATATTAATTATTGACGAAAATAATCCCTGCTATTAAATTAACATACTAGAATGTGTATATCTTGTATATTGCTTAATATTTAACTAACAGTGCACTTATAAATACAAATTTTTACTGTAAATTAAATGCATATACAAATATGTTAAAAAGAAACAAGAATCTGCAATATAACAAATATCTCGATTCATTTACAGAAAATGTTGGAAAACCTGGGTCCATCGTCCATGTGAGCAGATAATCCCACACTTAGTAAATTCATAACTTAGACATTAGGGGAGTTAGAAGACTGTGGCATTGTTGACAGTGCTGACGACATAGATGACTCCACATTTTAATGGAAAGTAACCATAGTTGAGATTCAGAAATTGAAAAGTGTGATGATGAGTCGGAAACAAACAGAAAGTGTACAAAGTAACGCTGCAACTTTCCTAGGGAAAAAAAGTTTTGTTTGGAACAAAACACCTCCACCACGAAATGTTCAAATCAGAGTGCACATTTTAATTCATCTTCCTGGATTGCAACCTCCAGCTAAATCTGTTGGTAACAATCCCAAACCCTAAGATGTATGGCAATTATTATTAACCAATGAAATGGGGCTGCGCTATGGTCGAGTGGTTTGACTACTCGCCTCTCACCTAGACAGCCCAGATTTGATCCCAAGCGATGGCATGTGAGATTTGGGGTGGGTTTTCTCTGGTTTACCCCGGAGACTCACATAAGAGGAAGATTTTCACACAATTTACTCCAAGAATCGAGACTCAATATAAAGACTTTGAAGCCTGATAAAATTCCAGAGAAGGGTGCAGCTGAAGAAGAGGTTTCTGAAAACAGAAAAACATGTACTCTATGCCCCCTGAAACTGAAAAGGAAGACAGGATACCCTTGCTACAAGTGTCAGTGTGCAATATGTCGAAAAGTTTGTCAAAAAAGTGTGTTGAATTTGTGCAGAGAAAGACTCACTGTTTATACACAAAAGTGCTCAGTTTTCCAAATTAAACAAATAACTACTTTTTGCTCAATATTATAAAGTTATTTAAGAAAAAAAGTGTTTATTACTAAACTTTTTAATACAGTGAAACAGTTTTTAAACAATTATGCTGTCAGGATTGTTAACCACAATTGTTTTAAACTTACACAGTCTCTCAGACCTCCTGTACCAAATATGTTATATTTTCGTACCATATCAGTTGAGGGTTAAAACAACTTGGGTTTACCAATTTGACATGTTGCTAGGAAACCTCTAATTGATGCAATGAAGAAAATATCAAATTTCTGCAACACATATAGCAATGGACATCAGAAGACTGGCATAAGGTAACGCTTTCTGACAAAAGCACTTTTCAATCGGTCCGAAGGAAGTCCAGGGCCAAAAAATGTTTCGCGGTGACCCAGTTTACTACAGAGTTCTTCCCAAATGTTGATAAGTGTGTATTCAGTAATTGTAGGAACAGCTGCTTCAATCCAATTTCTTAATTCAGGGAGGTCAGCTGGTAGCGGAGGCACATACACACGATCCTTGACGAAGCCCCAAAGGTAAAAATCGCATGGCGTTAGGTCAGGAGAACGTGGAGGCCATGCATAGCAAGCCCTGTCATTAGGGCCCTTGCGGCCTATCCAGCGCTCGGGTACAGTGACGTGGCGCACCATCCTGCTGGAAAATGAAGTTCTCTGTCTCATTTTCTTCCAACTGAGGGAAGAGCCATTGCTCTAGTGTATCAAGGTAAGAAGTGCCAGTTACAGTAGGTTTACCAAAAACGAAAGGCCCACAAACTTTTCGCTGGGATACAGCACAAAAAACATTCACTTAGAGGAATCTCGTTGCATTTGTACCATTTGAGCCCCAGATGCACACATGAGTGTTAACATGTCCACTAAGGTGAAAGGTTGATTCATCATTGAAGACAACACAATCCATAAAATCGTCATGATTTGTTTACTAGTCGCCATCTTTGCTACTACCGCTGTCTAGCGGATTGTGGCAGAAACATTGCACGCACATGCGCACTTGTACCAACAAACAAAACTGTTTGAGTTGCCTTTTCATTTGACATATCATTTATAACTGTAAGTTGAATGTAATAAATATTATAAAGAGTTAAAACCCTGATATTCATTTATATACACCCTGTATTTAGAAGTAATGGAACATTTGTTAACATTTTGGCCAATTCATCAGTCAGTACTTTATGCATGATGGTGCCACTGCTCATATAAAGGCAGTAGAGAAGTTCTTCAAAGACCATGATATATCTGCTTGGATGTCCAGGTAGCTCCCCTGATCTAAACCCTATAGAAAATGTTTGGTATGCGGTGAAAGATAAGATTGACAAATATTAAGGACTGTAAGAGGCATTGAAAAAGTTATGGATGGAAAAGGACAAAAAATATTTTGAATATTTGGCAAACTCAATGCCTAGAAGACTTTTGAAAGTGATTCAAGTTAAGGGGAAATATGACCAAGGTGTAAAGATAATTGGAAATGAAACCATGTACTCAATATTTGTTGCTTATATTAGCTTATTCCTGTAATGTCAAGATTTTCATTATGGTAACTGTACATGTACAAGTCTTTTAGTGATAAAATTCCATCTGCCCATCCACCTATTTATACCTCTTGTATTCCATTTCACTCCTCTATTTAGTATTGAACACTTAATTGCTGTTATAATGAATCACATTTAACATCCTTTAAGATCAAGAAAATCCCTTAAGCTGCTCTGCTACAGAAACTTTAACTAAGTTACTTACTCCATACAGTGCATAGCACATAGGTAAAGAAAGTATTGCACTCCACCCAAAATATCAATACCAGATTTCACCAGAAATACACGTTTTAGGGTGCCTTATATCTAATAAAAGCATTTTTAGAGAAAGGTCCATGTGTGTCTGTGAACAAAATAACTCAAAATCAAAAAATAAGTAGAATACCAAACTTGGTATTTCAGTTTATTTTCAAGGATTCGATACACAGATTTTGAGGAATATCCCTCCCACCTAAACTACCCTGATTTTCTCAAAATAGCTTGAACGAGTTTGATTAAAATGCTGTATATTAAAGATATTTAAATGAAAATAAAATGTTTTTCTAGAATTTCTGGGAATGGCCTCTGAAGACCTCTTTAACCTGAATGAATTTTGAATAACTGGTAAACCATAAGATAGACAAAAACTTACACAAAAAGACTTTTTTTTTTTTTTTTTTTTTTAGACATTTGTTATTAGTTTACTTTAAAACACTTAAATTTTACACATATGGGAACAGATTTCAACCACATGGCAACCAGCTTCTAAAAGATTTTACTTGCTTTAGCCTAATGTATTCCCTTATTTCCCTTCTAATTACAGGACAGCAATAAGGTTTTTAAGATGTTTTTTTTTTTTTTTACCGAGATGTAGGAAAAGTTATGTGAACACATCAGATTTTTTTATATACTAATACTCCTGTCAAACCAGACAATCTAATTAACTGTAAAATTCAGCTAATGCACTAGGAGAGCAACAATGTGTACATATGCATGCTATGGATCACATATGAAGGATCAATTTAAGGCATATATGGAAAGAGTAAAGAAAACAAACTTTCTCATCAGCACCATTTTTATTCACAATAAATAGGGTCATAACTTGATTAGTGGAGAAAAACTCCTGTACAGATCCAAACAGATGCAATAATGACTAGTTTTACAATACCGTACATGAGTATAATTTGTTGCAACAATGCTGAAACAACATTATACTTAAGATTTAAAAAAAATAATAAAAAATTAACAAATTTCCTAAAAAAACATTGACTCTTTGGATGATGGCAACATTGCTAAGAAAGTACTGCTGACAATAAAACAGTCCATTGATAAACTGGTGTTTTACATGCGACAGCAGCATACATGGAGAGTAATGGTACTCAAATACTAATTATTGTACATACTGCTTCAAATTCATTGATCTGAGGAGCAATAAATGCCAATTTCAATGTCATGGCATAGTTTTAGTCTATATTAGCTACTTGCTCTGTTAAAATACTGAGGAGAGCACATTGGAGAAACAAGCTTCATAGATTTAACAACCTTCAACATAGCACCCGCATCACAGTCAGTTCTGACTTACATCCTAACCTTGGTACATTATCTCACTAAGTATTATAGCTGGACTTAAAATGTGTCCTGTTTCTATAATACTAATAATACCATTTTAACAATATACTGTACATATGTTAGAAACAAATAAATACTGTTTTCTGCAATAAAAATATCGAGTCAGCCAATTAAGCTTTACAAGATAAATGCACTCATTATAAACCCAATGGTACCAGCTTTCTACAGCACTTCAAATAATATCAAGAGTATTCATTTAATACTGCATTTTCTCGCTCTCTGTCTTCCAAATGACAATGCATGCTTCCTCCATATGCCTCCTTGCGAGTACAAAAGCCACTTATATAGGTATCTAAAAACAGAGCTGTACAAAAGAATTCTATCGTAATAGTCTAATTGCCTGCTGCTTCAACTTTTCTGCAAATTTCATTGGTGAATTCTGAACATTTGGCTGTGCCCCCTAAGTCTCCAGTGCGAAACTTTTTATCTTTAATGGTTTCAAAACATGCATGCTCAATGCGTTCAGCATAATTATTAAGATTCATGTATCGTAGCATCATAACTGCAGACAACAGCAATGCTGTGGGATTTGCCTTGTCCTGACCTGCTATATCTGGAGCTGTGCCGTGTACCTGAAACACACAAAATTATTTATTTGCCATGCAACATAAACTAATATACTTCCTAACATTAGTGGCAGGAAACAAAAGTAATGATTAAAAGAATCAAAATACTGGAAGTGGTACACAGTGAAGCATAATTACACATTGATAAAATGAGTCGAATTTACACTTGAATTGCTTCACTAAGTATAAAATTACCTGAGCATGTTTTGCATGGCTTATGTTGCCAACATCATCAACGGATTTCGAAATCATTCGACTCATTTTATAAACAAAGGTTACATGACTTAATAACGGGTTCATTTTCCAAAGCACAGCCTGAGGTTCAGTTCTGACACAGCAATAATACAATAAAGCATGATCTTTGTAAATAAATGGCGTGTTATTTATGGACGCTCTTTAACTACTGTGGTTCTCAGTGCCCCATTCTATACTGGGCATAAAAGACTGCTTAATTTTGCTCAGAGGCCTCTCTATCAGGCTTGAGGTTCTTTTACGTGCCATAAATCTACGACCAGGACCAACGGCTTTACTTCCCTTCTGAAGGAAGCCATGCTAAGGATTTTTACGCCCGAAAAAAATCCATCACCCTCCGCCAGGCTTGAACCTGCAACCTTAGGTATATGAAGTTAGCATGGTAACCATCACACCACAGAGGACATGATCTTTGTGCCAGTGTTAGTATGGGAAGAACGAATTCCTACCACATTTTGCAAGCCTTTTTGAGCATTTGATTCCCTAATTCTAAATTAGTATATTTTGATTACTTTTGTATGCAGGATGCTTTGATTGCAATTGCATTGAACAGGTGGAGTACTGGAGCAAGCATAATACAAAACTCAAATCACTGTTAAATGAAGCACTTAAAATGTAGAAAAGAGAAGGATGAAAACAGAAAGAGGCTAAATACAGCATGTCCATAAATCATGTATAGTAAAACAAAACATTAAAACCAAGAGTTTTGTTTTTAACAAAAACAACAATATTGGTACATTTTAAACAATCTGTTTCTTCCTGTTATCACAGATGTTTATATAGTATTTTAATCTGTCAGTGCTTCAGTAAATATTGACATCACCAAGGCCATTGAACTGTCTCCCCAATTTCAATGATGCCCTTCCCCTAGATCACTACACTTGTTGCAGCTTCCACATGGGTTTTCTATAAACACTTTGCACTTTAACTATAATGACAACCTTATTTGTAGCTATGGATGCTTCAAAACTGATACATCTAGTTTTGCCCAATACCCACTCATGATTGTAATTATTTTGACCAGGAATAGACAAAGTGTTACCAACTTGCTTGATGCACTCTTGCTCCATGCATGCAGTCTTTTATGTAACAGTTTATAATGTTCAGAACAGAAAATACTCCAATAGGATATCAACTCCTACGTTTATGCCTGCCTAGGAGGAACCATTCTTATTTATAGAAAGTGGCAGAATAAGTGTTTAGTTTGCAGCAAAATTCTGCACTAAGAAAATTCAATTCCCAGTATGATTGCTCAAACTATTGCAAGTGGGTATGACAGCTACCAAGGAGAAGACAATTTTTTTTAATTGTGTTAGATATCCATAATTACCAAGAACTTGTTCATATTCACTGCTATCAATATGAACTTTTTTGTAACAAATTAATTCTCATACTGTTGGCATTACAATGTGATTACAACTACCATTTAACATGGAAACATTTTTGAAAATTTTGTTTTTCTCAAAAATAGCTTGATTGATTTTGATTAAAATACCATATATTAAAACTGCTTACATCACAAATAAAATGTATATCTTGAATTTTCTGGGAACAGCTTCTGAAGACCTGTTCATTCAGGATGAATTTTGCATAACTGATAAACCGTAAAGTTACGACACAAAACATGTAAACCTTGTTAAACATATAATTTTGTCATATAAAATTGTATGTTTAATAATTTGCTGTTTAACATAAATTTGCTGTTTTTAATAGTTTAATTTATAGGTTAATTAATTTACCCCTTAATAAAGATGAATTCTATAAAGAATATAAACACATTATTAACACTGCTTTAATTAATGGTTTTAATACTGATTTTATAAATAAAAAAGTTGAGAAGTTTAAATATCAAAAAGCTATTAACAATATTTCTACGCTTCAGAAAATAAAAGATAATTACACTTTTAAAAAATTTACTTATCACCCTTGGGCAAATAAAAAATTCACAAATATTTTCAAAGAGCATGGCATAATATTGGTTCCTCAAAATAAACACAGTATAAAAAATTTGTTAGGCTTTTCTAAAAAGGATGAAATTTCAAAAAATAAAAAATCTGGCATTTATCAATTAAACTGTTTAAATTGTGACCTTGTTTATATTGGTAAGACTAAACGTCATTTGGAAACCAGAGTAAAAGAACACTTTATGAATATTAAATACAAACAAATTCATAAATCAGCTGTAGCAGAACATTTTTGGAAATTTAATCATGAAATAAATCCAGATGTTAAATTATTAAAACACTTAAATGCGCCCATAGATTTAATGGTTTGGGAGAAAATATTTATATTAAAGTATAAAAATCATGCAATGAATTTTGATATACCTCCAATTGACACTCTTACCAAATTTGTTTTGATTCCAGTAGTTAGCAACGCATTAGTACACAATCCACCTAGTAGCAGTAACCATAACAGTGTAAATAAACAACATCAAAAAAGAGACCAAAAGGATATGTTGATAATGCAATGAAATCGTTGCGAAACTACAGGCAAGGATTCCAAAAGATAAGTGAAGATTTGTTGCAACTATTATTTTTATATTAATATTTGTCATATAAATTTTTGTTGCAGAGTTGATTGTTTCCGAGACATTCCTTGTTATTGGTTTCAGTTTTAAACCATGCATCTTCTGAAACGGAGCTACCTTTTGTTTCATCTCTCTCTTGTTTTTCTGGAAATGCATAGAGAACTGAATGTCAACTGTTCGCATATTGATCAGCCTTTAAAAGATTTGACTATTGCTCTAGCCTGATATATTCCTGTATTCCCATTCTGCTTATAAGGAACTAAGTAGTAAGCTGTGTTAATGTTTATCTCCTTTAGCATGGAGTAGACCCTCTTTTGGCATCTGCTTGTCTTTTTGTAGCATAAATGTACTACCATGAGGTGAAGTTAAAATATTTTTCCGCTCCCGTACTCTAAGCTTTGGCTGCTTGCTTTCCCGTCCTCTTCATTACTCACACTGCAATGTCTCTATGCCTGCTTCCCCCTATCTATTAAACCATGTGCTGCTTCTCTTTCTTCGAAAGTGACACCCCATTTTTTCTGTTGATAATGTTTCTCTTGATGTAATTGTTGACGTCATAGCCTTCCTTTTGAGACATTAATATATGGAAGCCAAGCGTTTTTATATTAAGTGTTTATTTTTTGTTAATGGAAGAAAATTGATGCCATATTGATTTACTGATTATGTGGTAAAGGAAAAATGAATTACTGAAAGTAATTAGCTTGTAAGTGTTCTGTGAATATCAGAATATTGAATTTAATGTGTATTTTAAGTATAATTTCATGAGCGAATGGCTTCACTGCGAACTGCTCAACATTAGATACCAACCAACCAAGTATAATTTCATTTATGATCAGAACTAATTATTTAAAAAAATTTAACAATGATAATTGCATTTCTATGTGCATTAAAAAGGAAGTTGTTCTTTCTAGTACACCACATCCCCAAGCCACATTTAAATATTCACTGAGTGCAAATACCTTATAAAATAAATATTATATATACCAAAAGTAATTTATTTATAAATACAAGGAAGTCTGTATTATACACTTCCTTAAAGAATGTTTAATAAGGAGAAACATGTAGAATAAGCTTTGAGCCTATGCAAGAGCTGAATAACGCTCAACTTTTGTCATTCCTTATTTATCAGTCTTCATGTGATCATCATTGCTCGGCACAAGGTCCTATCATTTGGCGGGAACGCATGCTAGTGGAATGCATCTTAATTTATCTGTGCCATCATACAGTGATATCGAAGAACCTGAGATATAATAATACCTATTACAGTGAGTAATACTAAAAAGAATGTCAATTAGCTTGCCAGCTCGTCGAATATTAATTTGTAATACTTTAGTCATATCTCCGGTATGTGTCTAGCTGTCCTGTTCTCCTCAACTCTGCTGATGGTGCATCTTCAGATGCAGCCAATGTTGTCATGTGCTGTGTTGCAGTTCGACTCTGTGTTTGACTTTGTCTCACTTGTACTTGCTGTAACTACATGCTGATCCTGCAGATTGTTAAAAATTTGCTGACTAATTTCCTCTCGACTTCGCCTGGTACTCCATGTGTCTCTCTTGCACATAGAAGCTGTGCTTACCCCTTCAACCCAAAGCAGCAGATTTCTAACATATGCACCTATTGTTGTGACTTGCACTTCTAACATATGTCAGATTAAATTTAATTTTATATTTTCTTAGGCTGGTGCTAAATCCTTGTTGATATAAATATTTGTGTCTTTTAGCATCTTTGCTTTTCCAAGTATTTTGTACATTAGTGGCATTGTTGAAAACTGTGTGATGATTGGTCTTTTACCCGTATGTTTTTCTATATGGTAGGCTTCCGTAATCTCCCATTTTTAGATTGTCTTTCAATATTTGAGATATTTCTTGTACTGGTCAGACATCTCTTCTCTCTTTCACGCCTATAAACACCAAATTGAATCTTCTCCGTGCATCTACTCTTTCAATTTTCAGTTTCATTCGTCTACTTCCCTTCTAATTCCTTGAATTTCTTTCCCAACATCATTTATTTCCATAGCTATTTTGTTTAGATTGATCTCTATTTGTTGCTCCATTCCATCCATTTTATTAATTTTTTCTAGAATTGCCTGAATGTTTTCTAGACCAGGATTTTGTTCAACACCTCCAAACATTAATAGAGCTTGAATTATATTCCCATTATTAAGCAGTTCATCATCACATTTCCCTAATTCCCCCCCCCCCTTTTAAATTTCATTCTCATGAATAATCCTATCCTTGTCCTGTATACTGAAATGTCCACTCCATTGCTCATAACACATCCCTCCTCTTTCAATACTCACTTAGCACTCCTACAAGCAAGACCTCTCTAATTGAGTTTACTTAGTGAAGAGAATACCACCTGTGTGTTTCATTTTTCTCCCAGTGATGGGGGTCTCCAAGACAGAAAGAAAAAAAAAAAAAAAGATACACCAATATGTACAAGGAATTAATCACTATTAGTGAATCATTCTAATTCCAGTTTGATCCTTAACATCAATGTGACAATGACCCTGATTAGATTTCAACTTAAAAAAAAATCTGATGTGTTACACTCACATGACTTTCTCTAGCTACTCTGCAAACAAACTTTTTACGAAAAACAATTCTTCTTCCAACACCATGCTAATAGAGATAAACATTAGCAGAATTTTATTACTTAAATTCCTCAGTAGTAGAACGGAACTAAGGGAATGCACTATGCTAAAATGATAGTCAAATGTTTTAAAAGCTGTCGTTATGTGATTGTCATTGCAAATTGCTTCTTTGCTTGGCCAGGAGTAGAACAAAAGAAAAGCGGACACTTCCGTCTGAGAAAACTATTTCACAATTGAAACCAATAACAAGTTATTCTTCGAAAATGGTAAGCTCCATGAAAAAAGTGCATGTGACATACTTGTGTATTTTAACAAGAGCTACATTTTTTGTATAGTATGTTTTTGTCTATCTCTTATGGTTTACTAGTTATGTCAAATTAAGCAAAATTCATCCAGAATAAATAGGTTTTTAGAAGCTATTCCCAGAAAATTCAAGATATACAAAATTATTTGGCTTTAATATGTGATATTTTAATAAAAATCGTTAAGAGCCATTTATAAGAAAAACAAAACTTTCAAAAAATTTTTTGCATGTAAAGGGTAGTTAGGGGTGGGGGTGTTTTCTTGAAAATCTTCCTGTCACATCCTTGGAAGATACCAAACTTAAATACCAAGTTTGGTATTTAACCGTCTTTTCGTTTTTGAGCTATGCTGTCTACAGACACACACACATGGACCTGTTCCTGAAAATGCTTTTCTTGGATTCAGGGGGTCCTAAAACATGCATTTCTGGTGAAATCTCAACATCAAATTTTTGGATGGAATACAATACTTCTCTACTCTTTAAAGTAGAAGCAATTTTGGCCTTCATGCTGCATATAGAGTTTTATATCAGTTGGGTAAATGTGCAAGGTTGAGATTTATTTTTAATACATCTAACAGCTTTAGCTATTCAGAAGTCACACCCTTCCCCAGCTCCAAAATTATGAATTTATTTCATAATTATAAATACTCAAATACTTACAGATTCAAAAAGAGCTCCATTAAGCCCAATATTGCCACTTGGAGTGAGTCCCAGGCCACCAACAAGACCAGCACACATGTCTGACAGGATATCACCATAAAGATTAGGCATTACAAGGACATCATATTGGGTAGGATCTTGCACCATGTTGAGACAAACAGTGTCCAAGTATTTCTCTTCAAACTTCACATCAGGAAACTTTGCTGCTGCATCTCGACAGCAATGCAAGAAGAGACCATCTGACATTCTCCTATACACAGAAATGGTTAGTTAATATACGTGTATTGTAGATGTTTATACACTGTGTTAATAAATATTAGCAAAACAATATTTGAGGCACTTTATATATTTGCTCCCATTTCTGATCTTAGTAAAAGGATTTTATTTCATATAATAAAAGGTTTTTTAAATTTATAAGCTTTCTTGTTGAGCTCCCAGAGAATTCCTGTAGTTACAATATCAGCCTATAGAAGACTGAAGCATTCACTTATGCATTTAGGGCTGGTTTCACAGAGGAGGTTAGCTATGCACTTGACAGCTAGCTGACTCGTCCTTGGCCTTACTTGTCTAATTGTGATGTCAGCCATGTTGCATTATGTTTAAAATATTCCTCTGCTTGCAACAGTTTTGCTTTATAACTGCAGTGATTGTGATTTGAAGACAAAATCTAAGTAACAGGATGTCTGGAGGATTATGTGAAATATGTTAAATTAAGTTCATCAGTGTTTTATTGTTAACATGTAAGATTTTAGTAGTTTTAGTAGTTGGGGGGAGGGGAGGGGTGCAACTGCTAGACATAACAGCTAGAGATAAATGTGGCAACAGTGTAACAGGTGACCATGAGGTAGTCCTATCAGCTGCATAATAATTCTCCCAGCAGAAGCATTAAACAGCTCATACCTGCTAAAGCAAAGCCTTGCAGGTTTCACAGGCTTTTTCTATCTTTTAGATCCCAATTAAAATTAAACGTAAATATTACTTAAACTTAAAAACTATATGACATCTATTGTAATGGAACCATTTACAATGGATCATGTAAATGTAGAAATAAAAGTTGAATTAAATGTAAACTTAAAAGCTTGCAAGTCCAAGCTTTCATTATGTCTATGGCAAAGAAAGAATCTAGCCAGTCAAGGATTCCCATCATATATCATTCTGCTAACTCTCTCTCAGATTTTACTTCATATGTTGTTTTGCTAACTCCTTTGCATATCATGGGCCACAAATTACTGATATATCTACAAAAATCACAGCAAAGCAAATTATGATGAAAGTGGTGTTTTTTTTGTTAGTTTAACGTCCGTTAAACCAGGAGGCTCACTCTGGTTGATTTTGATATGCACAAACTCCTTTTGTCTTTAGAACAGCTATTTCATATTCTCTTGTGATTGGCTGCTGTTTATGTTTGCATTTGATATGAATGACAGCACATTACATTAAATTATGTCTAAATTTTAGGTCATTATTTTAATGTTTATTTTTTATGAATGGCTCCTTACATTGCAGCCTTAATAACTTTTCTAACTGTACCAGAAATAAACCACAAGAAGGGTTTATTGTACAGCAATGTATCCTAACTACTGCAACATCCTGTATACTAACATTGCTTGTAGTCTTCTAGGTTATTAACTCGCAGCACTTTCAGCGCTCTGATAGATTGCTAGCTTTCACTCATCACACGAAAGGGTTTGCCAATACTGTCAATTGCCAGAATCATAACTGCTGCTGGTGTGCTACAATTTTGTCTTGCAGTTCTTTTATACAGTAAATCTGACATGGGGCTGTTGCTTTAAACATACTTAAAAACCTTCAGTCTGGGGCAGGTTTGAAAACGAGATCTTGGGTTTAGAAGGTCAACACCTAACGACCCAGACTGATTCTCATTATCCATACTTGCTCATCCTGGTCCTCCACACCCAATAAAGCACCAACAAGGGCATGTCATCTGAATGAAAAGCAACAGAAACTGTTAAATTTCCAGGCACAAAAAGTGATAAGACCTTACTAGAAGGTGTAGTGTGCCTCAAAAATAATAATAGTGAAACACGATGGTATTGTAAAATATACTGTTCCTGTACATCTAGTACAGTGTTATACACATAAAATATACTAGGACATCCTCAAATAGCATGTACAAGCTTTTAGATTTCTAATAATTATAGTTTATGAGCAATATAAATTATTAATATTAAAATAATAATTTGCAACAGCTCTTCACTTATCTTTTTTAAATCACCAGGACTTTTAAGAACAGAAATTTAATAAAAGCAAACGTAATAATTTAATAAGTAGTAAATAATAACAGTTAAATTAATAAGAGCAAAGAAAAATTTGAGCTGGATATGCAATAAAACTTTAATTGCAAAACTAGTCTACTGATTTAAAAAAGATAAGTGGAGAGTTGGAAATTATTGTTATTTTAATATTTGTGTTACTTCACTGTTACTAGGTTCTTTTTTACATATAAATCATTGATGTAACAATACAGAAGTTAGATTGCTATTGAACTGTCACACAAACAAGATAACTTCCGTGAATTTTTTGACTCAGCAAATATGCCATACCAAGTTTTCATGGGATGCAGAAATAGAATTTTTGTCACAGCAGCCTAATATTTCTAAAACTCATGGTTCCATGTTTTAGCACAAAGTAATTCATGTATCCAACAGCTACATCATTGTCAAATGGGATTGCAAGGCAATAAATGCACATAGAACAATGTAGATGTATTAAAATGGTTACCTGTATTATAAATTTGACTTACATGATATTTGCCTTATGCACAGCAGTTACTTTATGTCGCCCCTGCTCCTTCGTGTATGTGAAAGCAAACTCTGCAACCCTCCGTGAAGCCTCTTCAGTAATCAGTTTGATGCTCTGAACTACTCCATCCACAATTTCATGCTCAATTCCTGAATATTCTCCTTCAGTGTTTTCTCTTATAGTTACCACATCTACATTGTCGTAAAGCGTTGGATAGCCCTCTAGTGATCTGCATGGTCTAACATTTGCATACAGATTAAATTCCCTGTGCAAAAAAAAAAAAAAAAAAAGAAAGATTGGATTATAGTCTCACTTGCATTAAAATATAACTTATTAGGAAGTAAAATACAGGTTTCTTTATACATTCTATACAACTGAAAGATTTTGGTCTACAATTGTACAATGGCAATGGGAATGCACATCAATATGTAAAATTAATTTTTCACACTGGTAGTAACTTAGAAATGGTATTTTGTCATTCATGTTTCAATAGTATAACAAAGCTTTTGATTATCCAGCTTTAAAATTACTAAAATCAACAAGATAATTCACTATAAGCAATCTAAATAGACCTATTCAGGATCAGATATATCTTGAGTATGCCATGCAGTCGACTTGATTATTTTCAATACCACTCTATACCAAGCTACATGATGGATAGATCCACTTTCTATATTATTAACATTATATTTGTTTTATGCCTACTGTTGCAAACAGACCCTTCCAAAGTGGATCAAGGTTTGCAGATGATGAAGTCTACTCGGCAATGCACAACTAGTTACACACATGCCTCCAAGAGTTCTTTTCACATTTATTAAATCTCAACATCTTATTAAGTCAGAAGTACTATTATTTATAATATACTATTACTATTTTCAATTTTACAGCAACTTCTAACCTAGTGAATAGTTAAAACAATGAAAGCACTTACTTTCGTAATGCTAAATTCAATGATCTGTGGCCTTTGCCTACAGGTGTCATGAGTGGTCCTTTCAAACCAATTTGATTTTTATTTACAGAATCAATTGCTGCCTGTGGAATACCAAACTTGCCATCTGGTTGCCTTACTGGAGTAACATCTACTACCTCCCAGTCAAGTGGCACCTACAACAAAACAATACACTCATTTTTTTTCTAAGGCACCCACAAGAAAACAATATAGGTACTTAAACATTTTTCTATAAACAATATACAGTAAAGCTTTCTTAGTTATTATTATAACAATCAATATCACAAAGTAACTCACTAACAGCATGTAATATTTATTACTGATATTTCTCTGTCCTCCTCACGGAGGATTCAGATAAAATCCAATTGTAATCAGTTATATAATTTAACACCCTTTCTACTGTTCTTTCTTTCTCTGATAAGAATACTTAAGACACCTTTGGATGATTAAAGACCAGCGTCATTTGGATAAGTCTACAATCAATGACCACTCTACTCAGTTAAGAATTTTAACGACTAATGCTTGTTGCAGCAACTTATATCATGTGTTAACACATTGAAGCCCGGGCGTTTCAGTAGTTGAAGTGCCAAGAAATCCAGGGTTTTTACGACTTTTTTGAATTATTATTTACAGTACATCAGTTAAATCTGCCGAAAAGTATTGGGACAATCTAAAAGTATGGCATTCAAGGATTTCTCAACAAGTAAGAAAATAGTCATAACTTCAGTATTAATATTTTATTTTAAATTTACAACAAGTATCAAATAAGTTTGAAAAACTCTCCCTTGGAATCAGAATTTTCCACAGCTTCATTTGTATCCTGAATTTCAGCTTCAGTTCACACAGAAATCAAGGAAAATGCAGCATTTTAACATTTAAGAGCACAAACGTAACAAACAGATCACCACTTAAAAGAAAATGGTATGACTACCTGAGAGCAGCCAATATTACTAAATCTCCTAAAATTCATAAGTTGACTAAAGCAAGGACAGATGGCAGCACAAATCAGAGAACTAAATGATAACTGTTGTATGTTCTTTGCCGCATAGCCCTACACTGAGTTAAGGTCGTGGAATTGCATTAAAAGCATTAGAAATACCTGCCCAGCTATATCGGGCTTGGGTTCCAATGTGTTGATGTAATTACAGTAAAATCAAATCATTCATAACCTAACAGATTAAAACTAGAAACACGGAATCTTTTATTCACACTGTGATTGGCATTCTTAAGTCATGGACTCATGAACAGGAGCTCCATCTTTGAAATCCTACCAGGACTATTCTATCAGACGGAGGTATTTTCCCAATATCCTCAATCTTCATAAATTGCAAGGATCAAGAAGATATCCTGAAGTAAAATCTCCCCAAATTTCTTATCCCAATTATCATTTAGTTTTATGTTATCATCAGTGTTCAGTACAGCACCTGTAGTGCAATCTGTAGGCGGAAGGGGGGGAAAAAAACAACACTATCTTGGATTTACTGAGATTTATTCCAGTGGACATCAGCATTGATTTCATTCCTTGGAAAGTCCTAAAAGATGCTAGAAACTGGCAAAATGTTAAATGCAATATCGTTTTGTTACCTAACCTTACAAGGTCAGAATACCTTGGTGTAAGTGCACCAAAGGGGCAGAATTTCAAAATCTGTGCAGTAAAACAATTATTCAAATTGTAATTAAAATGTAAACCAGAATTTTTAAAAATAGCTTTAATAGTGATACACATAAATACAAATGGAGTGTCTTATTTTTCTACATAATATCCTTGAACAGAAATAAATGTTCTCTATTGGATAGGAAGCTTTCTGATCTGTTTATGTAAAAATAGTAGCCAATTACATGCATACTGTTTGACTGCAACTGTCTTCAAATCTTTCCCCTTCTAATGCCTCCTTCAATAGCCCAAACATTGGTAGTCACAAGGGGTTAAGTCTGGAGTGTAAGGTAGGTAGGTATTCAAGAGATGCCCAGAGTAATTTAGTGAGTGTTGTACACGTGACGAACTACTAGTTTAGGTTGTAGCGGGTTGGTACAGTAAGCTTATCAGAAATTACAGTCATCATCAGTATGTGGCCATGTGTTGTCATGCTGGAGGACATCCCAGATGTGTTGCCAGTATTGTTTATTGTAGTAAGCTGCTTTGGCTTTATCAAGCAGCATTTCCATCCATCATTCATGTACGAAGTCATGACCAATACACTTTTGGAGTCCCAGATCACAGAAGTCAAAACTTTCCCTGCTGACAGTTGAGTCTTGGCCTTGGTCGGTATCCACTATCCAGCTTTCCTCCATTCTTTATTCATCCTCTTGTTCTCTGGGGTGTAGTGATGAACCTGGGTTTTGCTGCAATTCATGGTATGGTTAAAAAAAACACCTTTCCTTCTTCAAAATGATCCGAAGTCACTGACATGACGATCTGCACATTCTTTTGTGTCTAGGTAACGTAAGCCTGGAACTCACCTTGCTGATATTTTTCTGTATTTAAGTGTGTCTAATACTTCCAATACTTATCACCATCATAGATGCAATCTCGGCAGCAATAATTCAACAATCACCTTACACAAGCTCGCACATGGCCTGAATATTGCCTCTTTGATGCATGACACGAGGTGCCGTTTATGACATCTCTATGGTATGGTGACAATTTTCAAATTTTTACAATCAAACATTTAGGTTTTGCTCAGTGTTGCATCGCCAAACTGTGGTTGGATCTTTTCAAAATTTTCCTGGATTTCATACTTTGTTGGTGAGAAAATAATAGCATGCTGTGCAACAGACACATGTACTTCTTGTTCACTCATACCGATAGTGAATGGCTGATGTGACAGAGGGCCATTCTCCTGCCAACAATATTCCAGGGTGTCGTGCTGCTCACTTAAGTCACCATGCCATTCAAGTGAACAAAATTCCAGTCTATATTTGAATACCCTGATAGTTTTAAAATGACTTTTCAGTTTTAGTTTATTTCTTAAAGGATGCATAATACGACAAGTTGATACTTGCTCCCAAATCTTCAATATTGGGTGGAAATCTTCATTATAGGTACAATCAAACACTTACAAGTTTTAGAATAGATCCAATAAAATGTAAAAAATTTAGATCTGATCATTGCACCTTTTTAAAATATTCTCTATTGCATTCTATAAACCATCTCATTCTTTCAAACCATCTTTCAAATGCTGAATATCATTCTTCTTTGGAAATAATGTAAATATATTCTTTGTAAGAAGCTATTGTCGCTTCTGATGATAAATTGTTGTCCTCAACATTTTTTCTTTCATTTTGGGAAATATAAGAGTGGCATGGGGCCAAATCTAGATGTAGGGAGGTTGGGACAAATATCTGACTCCTGAACAAATTGGGTTGTTCCTTGTGCAGTATAGGCAGAGGCATTATCATGGTTCAAAAAAGTCCATACAAAGCAGTCTTAGGATGCTTCATTGAACACGTGGCGCATCATCTAGCAGAACAGTCTTTTGGCCCTTAAGAGGAATTGTCACAATGAGGCCACTTGCTGAGAAGAAGGAACAAATCATCTTGCCAACACTTCTTGTTTGCTTTACTTTTGTTGGGGAATTTTCTTCTGGGAAGACAAAAACTGTTTTTAGTTTCTGGATCATATCGTTAAAAGCCAGCTTTTGTCACCTGTTACAATTTTAAATATGCTTTTGGATCTTCCTCCTTTGAATTTTTCTGTAATTTCCTAGCTTGTTCTGCTCATTTGTGAGGTGAAATCATTAAAGTTTATCTTTCAGGATTGCTTACATTGTCGCCCTCCGTGGTATAATGGTTACCATGCTAACTTCATAAACCCAAGGTTGCGGGTTCAAGCCCAGTGGAGGATGATGAATTTTTTTGGGTGTAAATATCCTTAGCATGGCTTCCTTTGGAAGGGAAGTAAAGCCGTTGGTCCTGTGTCAAATTTTCAGCACGTAAAAGAACCTCAAGCCTAATAGAGAGACCTCTGAGCAAAATTATTCAGTCTTTCTCGCCCATTATAGAATGGGAAGCGGAGAACCACAGCAGTTAAAGAGCGTCCATAAATAACTTTCCATTGCTTTTACTGCTGATCCAACATTTAGGGCCTCTTGAATCTGACTACATGTGCAATGATGATCTTCCCACAACATGCACTCTGCTTTCACCACATTTTCATTTATTGTTGTTTCTTCATCTTCGAGGTAATCTAAACTTACATACCATTGATAAATGGTGGATTGTGAATGGAAAGTTCCCCAAATGCATGATGGAGTCTTTTAGTAATTCTCTTACCCCTAAACTGACCTAAAGTCACTGAAAATCATAACATGGAAATGCTCTTGCTTGAGGTTCATCCTAGCATACGGCAGCTACACCTGCTATACATACATACGAAGTGCTGAAAATGCACATTATTGGACTGTGCCCAGACTTGCACATGTTGCTATCTGAACTTTGGAAAAGCTGCTTTGGCTTACCACTCATTATTGTTCAATCCCAAAACTTTCAAGTGACCCTAGTACAATAATCACATAAGAGATGTATTGCTTTCCTGCCACTGATATAACATCTTACCATTAAATTACTGAAATTTGGGAAGCATTTAGTTTGGTGTATTATTGTTATATGCCCAAAATGTGAAAAGCAAGTGCAGAAAGTGGAGTATATAGCAAGAACGAATGCGAAATGAATTGTGAAAACAGAGAAAGTATGGAGAAAGTGGACAGTTTTAGGAAGTAAACAAAAAGCAAAATAGTAAACTGTATGAGGATATTTATGAGAAGATAAGATGAGAGGATAAAACAATTACAAGCATTGAATAGTCATGTATTGTATATAATTAGCTAAATCCTTCAAAAAACTTGTGTGTTGCATTTGCATAATTTTCTCTAGCCAATATCATTCACTTTATACAGCTTCTACAAACTAGTATTATAAAATCTTATTCTTCTACATATGTACATTATCTGCAGAGGGTCACTGATAATCTGTACATGCTCTGTCAGACCTTTGTGGGGCGTTAAACCACAAATTACCATGGTTGCACGTGTTGGTTATCAGACCACGGGTGACTTTTGCTCCATAGTTTTGTGGACTAAGGTGCAGTAGTCAAGTGGCAGCTAATCTGGCAAGTTTCCAAAGACTTGCCTGTTTCAATTGTAGCTTGTGCCTTCAAAAGCACCCCATAAACTGCATTGGAAACTCTATTGGGAGTTTACCTTAGGGCAGAAGCCATTCTTGCTGCCTATAGGTTGAAGAACACAATTGGAGCAGGGGTTGTCATACCTATGGACATATCCTAATCCAAGACTCTGTGGAAAGAATTACAGCTTGAGCATGCTGGCAATGAATATTACTTTGACCACCCTTTCGAGATGCAGATTGGAAATCGGCAAAACTGATCTTGTAAACAAATCCCAAAGATTCCAGAACTATCTGACATAGTTTAAGATTGTGCACACTCTAGTGCATCTTCAAAAACAGAACTTAGCATCAATGTCAGTAAATATTGCATCATATTTCAGACAAATATTTGCAATCCTAGCAAAGGAATCACAAGGAAGACTAGTAAAGAGCTACAAAGATGAGCACCTACTCATCATCTCTGACAGCCAGGCTGTTTTAAAAGAACTTGACTCACAGTTCAATTCGAAATTGATGTGGAAATGATGCCAAATCTCGTAAACCCTGTCACAGAGCAACTCAAGTTGTGCTAAGATGGGTGCCAGGCCATTCAGGTATTGAGAACAATGAAAAAGCTGATCAGTAGCCAAGAAAGGAGTCAAAGTCCCTTCTATGGACCTGAACCTTTCTGCATTATAAGTAAATCACATGCTACAAGCGCAGTAATATAATGGACCAGTAAAGAACATAAAGATGGAACACTTCCAGTCAATTGCTATGTAAATACTTCTTGTAAGTAGAAGTAGACTTAGAAAGGTTGTTAGTTTATTAGCTAAGGATGGATTCTTCAAAAAACACCTGCATACTGTGGGATCATCCATGGAGATACACTTGCAAGCTCGAAGAAACTGCCAGTCATTTGCTACTGGATTGCGAGGCCCTTGGGAGAAGAAGATATCATCATCTAGATTAAAAGATCCTATCTCTGAAAAAAAGAGTCCTGGAGCTGAACAAAAGCCAAAATGCTCAAATTCCTATGATAGGATAAAGGGATTGCACAAAAGATCCTTGGGTCGAAAAGCGAGGGCTCTCAAGCCCTCTTAAAATCCCCAACTATACTATACCACTACCTATGTACTTCATGTTACTTGTGATAAGCTTTTACAGAAAAAAATGTTCATTACACATTTCTCTGTAAGGACAAGCTGCAAGAAACAGAACCGATAGATGTTTAAAGGGAGCATTGAAATTCATTTTCTTTCTATGAAAATGCAAGAAACAACTGAATTTGACAGCATACCTATGTACTTCATGTTACTTGTGATAAGCTTTTACAGAAATATTTTCATTACACATTTCTCTGTAAGGACAAGCTGCAAGAAACAGAACCGATAGATGTTTAAAGGGAGCATTGAAATTCATTTTCTTTCTATGAAAATGCAAGAAACAACTGAATTTGACAGCATTTACTCATGTCGCAAATACTTCAAACTATGGCCAATAAATATACTACCGACGGTGTCAAAGGTTTTTGAGGTCTTAATTAATAAACAAATATACAAATACTTTGAAGAGAAATCCTTATTAAATAAGTACCAGTTTGGGTTTCGAAATTCTCTAAGCACTACAGATGCAATAATATCATTTTATAAACGTTGCCTTTTAGGGCTTGAATCTGGAAATCTAGTGTGTCGTCAATTCTTTGATTTCATGAAGGCTTTTGACACTGTATCTCATGCAACTCTTCTTCTTAAATTAAAATCTTATGGATTTAATGACTGCAGTGTTAATCTTTTATCCTCATATCTTAGCAATAGATATCAGGCTGTGTTTTTAAATTATAGTAAAATGTCATCTTTTTAAACTTTTGAGATACGTTGTACCCCAAGGTTCAGTATTGGGACTGGTATTGTTTTTAATATACATTAATGACCTTCCCAATTTTATTTGCAGTCCTTACTGTGAGACATTTATGTTCGCTGATGATCTGACTTTAAATATAATTAATGACAACAAAAATAAAATAAATGCTAAACTCAGTGAGTTAACAAAATTAGTTCAACTGTGGTGTAATGCCAACAATTTAAATATTAACAGTACAAAAACTGCAACATTGCATTTTAGTTTAAGGAGAGTTAATATTGACAAGAAAAAATCAGTTAAATTTCTTGGCCTGCACCTTGAATCTAATTTGTGTTGGCTAACTCATACTGAATATGTTGCTAAGAAAGTAAGCAAGGGCTTATTTATGTTAAGAGTATTAAAAATAATATCACTACTGAATCATTAATTATGGCTTATTATGGCTTCATTCATAGTCACCTTAACTACGGTCTTTTACTTTGGGGTAACCATACATCTGCTTTTATAGTGTTTGTATTGCAAAAGAAAGCCTTGAGATTAATTTATGGAGTTTCATCTAAGTTTCATTGTAAACCACTTTTTATTAAATCAGGTATACTTATTCTGCCCTCGATGTACGTTCTGGCCTGTCTATTGTATGTAAAGAAACATATTACTGAATTTACAACTTGTGCTTCTGTACATAGTCATGATACTTGAAGTAATTCTAATATATATATAAGAGTAAATAAAGTATAAGTACAAGTAGTTTCCATTATATATCTCTTAAGCTTTATAATAGCATACCTTTGCATATAAGACAACTATCATTTCAGGTTTTTAAGAGTACCACATTGAGGGCAAATCCTTTATATGGTCTAAATGAATTTAATAGTGTAAAATTTAGTTGATTTGGACAGTTTTTGACGTCATGAATACTTTTATTCTTATGGCAAATATCTTATCTATCTATCTATGTGGCATAAAAGTCCATACTCCAAATATAAAGCTGATGTTTTCAACTTGAAGTATCCTCAAATGAGTTACCAATATTTTGGAACTAGGCTAAATCGATAGTCAAATATTCTAAAAGCTGATTGCCACGTGAATGAAACCAATTTCTTTGCATTGCCAGAAGTTGACAAATTTCCGGATGAGAGAAGTTTTAAATATTTTAAAACTGAAACCAATAATAAGGAATATCTAAAAAAAACGGCCAACTCTACAAGAAAAACATATATGACTAATTATTTGCTTTAATGAGATCTACATTTTTTGCGCGGTAAGCTTTTGTCTATTTCTTATTCTTACGGTTAACCAGTCATGCAAAATCCATCCAGAATAAAGAGGTCTTCAGAGGCTATTCTCAGAAAATTTAAGATATATTTTACTTGTGATGTTAATATCTTTAACATACAGTATTTTAATAAAGATCGTTAGAGCCATTTTTGAGAAAAACTATATTTTCAAAACTTTTTCCATGTAAAGGTTGTTCAGGGTGGTGGGATTTTCTTGAAAATCTTCAGGTCACATCCTTGGAAGACACTAAACTAATACCAAACTCAGTATTTTAGTTTTTCGGCTATTTTGTCGACGCATTAACCCAACCACATACATGCATATATTTTGCTAAAAATGCTTATTTTTTTTTTTTTGGAAACAGGGTACCTCAAACATATATTGCCGGTGAAATCTCATCACCAGATTTTTGGATGTAATACAATACCTTTTCTAGTTACATGTACATTGTATTACATACGTGCTAGAGAAAGTAATAATATATTACAATTATTCATTAGTAAGAAACTAATTAGTATGTATAATGACAAACACAAAATGGAATATGATAGATCTTTTTCAAATTAATCGGGAATTTGTTAAAATTTGTAAAGCAACATTCATCCCAATATCTGCAGTAGTGCTTTATATTACATTCAAGATTTCCTATTTCTTTTATTGTTAAAACACTATAAACAATTTCTCAATACTGGCAATAGATTTCCATGTGCAAATGCAGCAATTACATGATGCTCCTCATACTCACTTGTCCATCACATTAGTGCATGTTTTGGACACCACTTCATCACCTATTTACCTTGCACCACTAACCATGGCACAATTAATCTTAGTTACATAGATGCAAGCAATAAAGGCAAGAAATACTAAACATACAACTGAACTTGCCCTTAAATATTAATGGGTATAACTATGAGAGCTGTTCTAAAGCCCAGCCCAGCATGGAAAAGGTGCCATTTTTGCTGATTTATTCCAGCCACACTTTCCCTTCTTGATTAAAACTTTTCTGCACCTAAAGATGACATTTCTGCTGATAAATGTTTTCTTGTTTTCCGTAATTTTCCCAAGTAGCCACTTCGGCTTTTGTTTTTCATCTGTGCTAAGTTACTGAAAATACCCAAGAAGCAAAGTGGGAGCCAAGTTAAATGAATGCAAAATTTTGCAAGGCGATCACAGCTAATTTATTTACATAGCATAATTTTTTCTCAATGTGGCAGCAGCATGTTGAAGCAAAGTAGCAAGTATTCTTTGCACTCCTTCTCATTCACCACAGAGAGTAAATAATACTTCATAGTCACCTGATCAATAAAAACAACTGAAAAATTTGATCCTCCTTGCACAAAATTAATTTCACATGACTTGAAATTAATCTTTATTCTAATGTCCATGATGAACTCAATAAAGTATAACAATGCTTTTATTTTTCTTTGGACATAGTTATACTATATGTAATAATTTAACATTTTCTTATAGAATAAACATTTAAAGTAGCAGAAACATGCATGGATGTATTTAGAGTACAAAAGTGAATATAGATATCTACTAGGAGATTGATCACAAAAGATAAAACAGCCGAGATGGATAGAGGGCCAATCAGCAAAAACTATCACATCCCACCAGCTGACACCACAGTTAATTTCTGAGGACAAAGGTAAGTGATTAGCAAGCATAAGTGATAGTTAAGAGAAGTAAGGCAGGAAAAGAGTGGAAAATATAAAGAAGCAAATTGGAAGTAGGTTCAGCATTTTCAACAAACTTCTGCAGTCTAGATGCATACACTCACATGGGTTCTGCTGTTTACTTCATCTGATGATAAGGAGATGCCAACGAACTCAACTTTAAGCCACAAAGCATAGCCCAATGTTAACAGCTCATGATACAAAACATAGGAGAGGAATGTTCTTTGGGAGAGGAGTAATCTGCAGAGCAACAATAGGACATAGCCAGGGATCTGCACATCTAAAATCCCAATGATTCAAGTCATAGCTGAAGGATTCACAAATCTAGTAGCTTTCAGTGCCTACTTTAGGTTGACAACGAATTCCACATACACTACAAGGTCAATATGGTATCTTTTCTTTGCTTGTTTTCATGTAAAATAAAATGTTCTACTTATGGTGGATTAAAGGTTTTTCAAAATGTCTTGAACTGCTTCTGAATCGCTTAGAAAGGTAATACATGTATTTATATATTTCTTGGAAATTTAACCACTTTCTTTTTCCTTCATTTTTTTTTTTTTGTAGCTTAATGTCCTTTAACCTGGTTGGTCATATTGGACGAATGAAATTGATGAAATGATGCTCAAATGGTTTTGGGGTCCATGGAGCTTAAAGGTTACTCAACATTCGTCTTCTCAGGATAAGGGAAAACCCTGGAAAAAACATCTGGGCAACTCACCCTAAGCGAGATTCGAACTCACGACCTTTTGAATGTGAGGCAGACACGCTACCAGCACACTACCCAGGCAGGCTTCTTCATTTTTATTTGAAGTTTATCTGATAATTTGAACAGATTTAACTATTAAGAAAATGGGAAAGTAATAATAATAATAATGCTTAAACAACTTAGTACTTATATCAGGAGAAGTTGTTGACACCTCGTGAGCTGTAAACTACCCTTCCACCCTAATTAGGCCAATTTCTTTTGCAGAGAAAATGACAAAACTGGCATTTTGACCATTGCCAACCTAAAGTAAGGGTAAAAGTCCATTAGATTGACCATGCCACGGATGATTGGGATTATAGTTGTGCAGATTCCTCAGTTATGTTGCTTTGCAGTTAGGACCATCTTCTTCTAAAAAGCAGCACTTGCTACATTTTGTGTCTTAGGGCCCTCAACATTGGACTGCCTTTGCACTTTAAGACCCGGTATTTTGAAAGTGGTAGGTATTTGTTAACCATATGTTGGCAGCTCTTGTATAGATGGCATAAGCAACAGCTGCCAGGAAAGTGCCTGCCGAAAGGGTGACAAGAATGGTAGAATGTAGTTTTATTCTATATCTCCAAACCTATACGCTTTATCACCAAAACGCCATTAAGATGTTATTTAGCTCCTATTAAAATGGGTTTGAAATGAATCGGTCACCAGACGATAAAGTAAATAATTAACTATATTACAAACATTTTTAATAGAGTGATAAAGTGAACCATTGTAGGTCATTTAAAATACGAGGAAATTGGCTACTTTCTAGCACTGTGCATCATGAAAATAGATAGCTTACCCCAGCTGCAGAAAATATCTTCTGTACAGAGGCGGAAATTTCTGGACCAATACCATCTCCAGGAATAAGTGTAACTGTTTTCCTTTCGCTGCTGTAGAAACGGGCAAGACTTTTGCTATTTGAGGCCTGAAAATAAATAGAACTTTACTTCAAAATTCTTTACCCAGAGCTGTTCAGTTCTTTAACGTAGTGGATATGTGTATTTCGGATAAAATACCTCGAATTTTGCTACAATTCAATGGTTTTTTCACTATTAAATGAATGAAATTAATAAAATCTTTTGAGAATTGCAACTTAGAATGTTTCACCCTTGTATTTTTAATACCTACGTTTTGGATAACATAACCTGACAATACAATTACTTGAAATATTGTAAGATCCAGAAATAAAAAAAAATCGCTAATAAAACCCACAATTAATAAACTCATGAAGAATACAAAGAAATATTTAGATCTTACCAATTTCCTCATGAACTGGGCGGCCATCTTGAAAGGAAGAGACGGATACTTTTTCGTTGCACCAACCTGCTCCTATTGAGAATTAATTAAACCAAACGGCATTCAGCTGTTTCTATGGAGTATAGTTTCTCCAAAAACCGCAAGATGACTCTGCCATATACAGCATCGCTAGATGGCAGCACTATTATTTGGTCTTCGCAAGGCTCTAATTGTTTTCTGTTGGTGCTGAGTCTTTTCTATAGGAATAAAATGGGGAGTATTTTGTTTTCAATCTTACTAGTACATAAAACAGCATAGCGAAGAATGTTATGTTATCAATGCTTATCTAGCCAAACAATTTTTGATGATTCAAAATCTTCTCGGGCTTCTAGCCAGGTAAAAACTTGGCTTGACACCAACGTTTCGAAGAAGTGCATCTTCCTCGTCTTGCGAGCTCAAACCATCAGTTCACCCTGAAGACGAGGAAGATGCACTTCTTCGAAACGTTGGTGTCAAGCCAAGTTTTTACCTGGCTAGAAGCCCGAGAAGATTTTGAATTAATACGTCGCCAGGAAAGCTTCAGTTCTTATTTTAATTTTTGATGAGTTAAGTATGAAACTAAGAAATTAAAAAAATAATTCCAATCTTATTTTTAGTGGGAAAAATTTAGAATTTAGAATGATAAGGCGTGAAGGAATGTGTTGAAAGTTCTTAGCTACGTACAATTATTAAGAATGCCTTTCAACAAAAAATTCTACTTCTGAAATATTAACAGTCTTGGATAAAAAAAGAACAACCATTAAGAATATTTTGAGACTTAACTAAGCATAGATCACATCTTGCTGCAAAAGTTATGGTTTCAATGAATTTTCTTTAAGTTACTTTATATCTTACTTAAAAGTAGGGTCAATGGTTGTGATTCTGAACCAGGAATTATTCCAAAGGTGTTCTACAGGATTCTATACTTGGTCCTCTATAGCTTTTAATATTTATAAACGACTTGTTATATAAACTTGGGAGATCAATAACTGTGTCCTTTGCAGACGATATTAGTGTACTATATTGGAAAAATCACATCATCTATTACGATTCGGCCAGTAAACTACTCGAGCATCTCAACTTGGTTTGAAGCTAATAAGCTCTCATTAAACTATAATAAAACAAGCTTTATTTAATTAAAAACAAAGCACGAGAAAATAAATGAAATAATAATCAGAACAATTACAGCATCTGATGCAACATTTCTTAGAGTTCAAATAGAAGAAGAGTTCAGCTGAAAAAAAAAAGTTAAAAGTTGTGTTCCCAAAACTTAGCTCTGCTTGTTTTGCCTTAAGAAATAATAATATAATAATAATAACAACAATAATAAAATTCTTATCCCAAATATCTTAAGAGGAGGATAACTCAGCTAATATCAGTAGCGTTTATACTAAAAAAGGTCATAAACATTGTCAGTGGCTTGGGCACTGTCATTCTTACTCTTGCTGGCGAATACATATACAGTAACTTCACAACAAACTTTGATGAACATGACCGCAATACAAGGCATGCAGGTGGTTTGCATAGATCAGCAAATAGCTTAAACTGTTCCAAAAAGGATGTTTCGTACCATACTGCATTAAAAGTTTACGATGAATTTTAATGTTTCCTAACACTATTACAGAAACCTAATCAACGAAAACATTTTAAGAGAGATTCAAATACATTTCATATGTCCTCATACACCGTAGAGGAGTTTTCTTTTTTATGCCACGATTGGTAATGTTCCACATGGAAGGTGGATTGCACGTGTCGATGATTTACACTTTTTCATTGTTGTTTTACTTACAACACTAGAATCCGAATTGGACATACAAAACTTACACACTCCTACATCCTCTCTAAAGAAGAGCCACCACAATGCACAACCTGCAATACAAGAAACAGTATCCAGCACATAGTCGAGAACTGCCCGCGCTACCAACACTACAGGAAAAAACTCAAGATCCCAGATAACCTAAAGCTGTCAATGGACTCTAGCTAATGTCTTAGACTGATTCAGTTTTTTAAATGCACCAAATTGTATGATAAATAATTGTAAAACTGCTTCACAATGCAATGTATGTGAATCTGTTTAATGTTTTAGCTTGGGAAATATTGTAAAGTTAATGTACTGTATAATGTTATATGTTTATCCCATGTGTTAAAGTTTGTATCATGTTTTTAAAGTCGCTATAAGACCTAGCAGTTAGGTGACTTAAAATAAATTCACGTGGTTTGCACGACGGGAAATTTTTTTTTATTGAGTATGCTGTTAGTTATGTTGCGTATCTCATAATTGTATAACAATGAAATGAAATGGGTTTTATTTATGGACACTCTTTAACTGCTGTGGTTCTCAGCGTCACATTCATTACTGGGCGTGAAAGAGGCTCAGAGGCCTCTCTATCAGGCTTGAGGTTCTTTTACGTGCCGTAAATCTACGACACGGGACCAACGGCTTTACTTCCCTTCCGAAGTAAGCCATGCTAAGGATTTTTAAGCCCGAAAAAATCTATAGTCCTCTGTCAGGTTTGAACATGAAGTTAGAATGGTAACCACTACACCACAGAGATACATTCAATGACCCTGAGCGTTACTCGAAGTGGAGCAAAACTAACAAGTAGTTTTTTTTAAAAGTAAAGTTAATAAAACAAAATCCCTATTGAAAACTTGGAACTCTGTGAAATCGGAATAATTTTCTTTGTTCGAAACCCAACTTCAAAAATTGATTATCTAATCATCAAAATGAAAACATGAAAAATGTTACTTATTAATTATTATAGTTTATCCTGGACCAGGAAAGAGGCTGAGCATGAATCTAAACACTTCCAAAATATATAAAGGAATGTATTACTTCTTCAATTGCACTACCATCAACTTTGAACTTTTATTGGAAACTAGAACTTATTCTTATCTCTTTAGTGTTTACGGAGTTTATTTTTAATTCCAATTTGTTTTTATTCTCTAAATTCATTAATTTTGTTTCCATGTCGAGAAACCTTTGAGTTGCTGGGCAAATATTATCCGCAAAATCCTAATACACGGAAAAAATATATTTTGGGTTGCTAGACTCGCTACCAGCAGAGGACATATGGTAGCTAAACATTCGAAAGAAATCACAAATATAAGTTCTATGCCCTATACCCACATGTATTATTCCTGAACCCATTGCTTCAACATTGTTCTGTACAGAATCTATGCAACACTGATTGAAATGTACACTGCACAACTTCACCTCCGGTCATAACTCCATAATAGTAGTAGCAGTAATAATAATAATAATAATAATAATAATATAAATAAATAAATTACTATATATTTCAACAAAAAACTGGGCACTTATCGTACCACAAACCGGCACTCTTTAAAGAATATCTACATAATTATGTCAGAAAATTCATAATTATTGGAAGAGCTCAAAGCAATCACTAACAGAATAAGAGTTACTATAAAAACATCTACAAAAGTAACACCTTTAGTTTAGCATGCATCTATTCTGAACAAAATTACGGAAATGATAAGGGAAAAAAAGAAAACCAGAGGAACGTGGCAAAAGTCACACGCGGAACACAAACACGAGTTTAACAGATTAAAAAACCAAGAGCATAAAGCCATCCTCATAAACTCCCTCGACAAGTTAGACAAAGATAGCAAGAAAGCCTACATCTCCTCCAGACATGTGGAAAATCACACGCGTACTTGATCAAGCCGCATATCTACAAAATATGTAAGTTGACCAACCTCGGAAGTGTGGTGAATGCGCGTGTCTCACATTCAAGGGGTCGCGGGTTCGAATTTCGCCTAGGGGGAGTTACCCGGGTAAAGTTTTATTCAGAGTTTATCGCGAAAAGACGTACGTATGCCGTGTAACTTTAAGCTTCACGAACCCCGAAATAATTTGAGGATAATTTCACCGATTTCATTCAGGACATCACCTTCTAAGTCCTCCTAGGTGATGTAGGTCTAGGGTAACATACTGGCCTCTGGTTTCCACAGTCGCGGTCTCATACCCGGCGGAGGATAATGGATTTTTTTTATTTTTTTACGTAATCCTTAGATCCTTAGTACGTATATCTTCGGAAGGGAAGTAAACCCGTAGTTCTCGTGTCACGTAAAAGAAACTCAAGCCTGATGAACAGGCCTCTGGGCAAAATTAAGCGGTCTTTCACTCCCATTATAGAGTGGGATGCTGAGAACCACCTCAGTTAAAGACCGTCTTTAAATAAAACTCATTTCAATTTTTGTACACGACGCAGCAAAATCCACTGCCATAGCTATATCAATGTAAGGCTAAAAAGTGATCCGAAATTGTCATTGAAATAGTTCGTTCAATGAAATAAATCAGGTACTTAAAATATTTCATAGCAGAGATCCGAAAGCTAAAATATCACTAATATCCCTTGTAAATCTAAGCAATCTCAAAGAAGTTATCGTCCAGAAAATGCCTGTAAAGGATGGAATAACAGTTATCTATCGAAGAAAGCCTGGAAAAATATAATTAACCTTTTCAACGTCTTATAATCACACAATCTTCTTTATTGCTGGACAATGCTATTATAATCATGATAGCAATAGCTGGCCATTCGACTGCCTCTGTGGCCGAGTGGTCAGCGAATGACTTCTCACCCGGAGGTTCCGGCTGGGACGGGGAATTTTCTTTTAATCGGAATTATTCCCTATCCCCCACAGCGTCTGGAGGCATGTGAGAGTGAATGTATGTGTGAGGAAGATAAAACGATTTAAATCCAACTTAAAGAACCTACAGACAATGCGTTTTTTCTAATGCAAAGCCTCCGATATGATCTTGGATGTTAAAGGGGGCTATATAAATGAAAAAAAAAAAAAAAAAAAAAAAAACAAAACTGATGTGTTCCATTCACATGACTTTCTCTACATCTCTGCAACAAATTATTGTTAAAAATCTTATGCTTCTATTTACTTCATGCTAATCGAAAAAAAAAAAAGCAGAAATAGTCTTATTACTTGCTTCCCTGTAAGTAGAAGCGAAATAAGGGAATATCATAGGCTAAAGTGATAGTCAAAAGCTGGTTGCTATGTGAATGAAGTTCCTTTGTTTGTATGGACAAGAGTTGACAAATTCTTGTATGAGAAAGGTCAAGTTTTTCAAAGCTGAAACCAAAAACAAGCAATATCTAAAAATCTGATGTGTACCATTCACATGACTTTCTCCATATCCCTGCAACAAATAATTCTTAAAAAAGCTTATACTTCTATTTACTTTATGCTAATCAGAAAAAATTAGCAGAAATAGTCTTATTACTCGCATCCTTGTAAGCAGAAGCGAAATAAGGGACAACCGTAGGTTAAAGTGATAGTCAAAAGCTGGTTGCTATGTCAATGAAGTTCCTTTGTTTATATGGATAGGAGTTGACAAGTTCCAGTATGAGAAAAGTATACGTTTTTCATAGCAGAAACCGAAAATAAGGAATGTCACAAAAACGGCGAACTCCACGAAAAAAATGTATATAACATAAATTGTGTATTTTAATGTGCAAAACATGTTTTGTGTAGTAAGTTTTTGTCCATCTCTTACGGTTTAGCAGTTATTAAAATTTTAGTAAAATGCATCCAGAATAAACTACTCTTCAGAGGCTATTCCCAGAAAATTCAATATATACATTTCATTTGTCAGGTAAATATGTTTAATATCCGAAATTTTAATCAAAATCGTTAGAGCCATTTTTGAGAAAATCAAAAGTTTCGAAAAAAGTTCCATGTAAAGGGTAGTTGGGGGTGGGGGGATTTTTCTCAAAATCTTCGTGTCGCATCCCTGGAAGATGCTAAACTTAAATACCAAGTTTGGTATTTTACCGACTTTTCGTTTTTGAGTTATCGTGTTCACAGACAAGCTGACACACGGACACACGGACACACACACACACACACACACACACACGGACCTTTTTTGTGAAAATGCTTTTATTGGATATTGGGGACCCTAAAACATATATTTCCGGTGAAATCTCGGTATCGAATTTTTGGTGGAGTGTAATACTTTCTCATACACTATGTACATAGTGCGTATGGAGAAAGTAAAAAACTACCAACTCCACAAAAAAACGTGTATATTACATAAATTGTGTGTTTTAACGTGCTCTACATTTTTTTGTTAAGTTTTTGTCCATCTCTTACGGTTTAGCAGTTATGCAAAATTTCGTAAACTTTACTCAGAATAAAGTAGTCTTCAGAGACTATTCCCAGAAAATTCAAAATACAAATTTTATTTGTCAGGCAAATATCTTTAATATACGACATTTCAATCAAAATCGTTATAGCCACCTTTTAGAAAATCAAAATTTTCGAAAACATTTCCACGTAAAGGGTAGTTTAGCGTGGAGAGATTTTTTCTGAAAATCTTAGTGTCGCATCCCTGGAAGATTCTAAACTAAAATACCAAGTTTGGTATTCAAGGTCTTTTCGTTTTTGGGCTATGCTGTTCAAAGACACACACACACACACACACAACACACACACACACACACATAGACACACACACGGTCCTTTTTCAAAAAATGCTTTTTTTGGTTTTAGGGGGACCCAAAACATGTATTTCCGGTGAAATCTCGGTATAGAATTTTTGGGTGGAGTGCAACACCTTCTCTATACCCTATATACATAGTACGAGTAAAGAAAGTAAAAAAAAAAAAAAAAAAAAAGAATTAAAATATCCGGTATTTCCAGAGAACAGCCTTGCTTATTCGAAAAGGCGATTCTTTGCCGTTTAGAAGAACATAATATTAGCCAACTTGCTGATCACCAAATGGCTTTAGACCTGGGTGCTCAACTTCATATCAAGTTCTTCGACCGCAATTTTCTTTGAATGTCGCTAAAGTTTAAAAATCAGAATGGCATGCCAATAAATCATAGACTAATGCGTACACTCATCGGGGGAGCCTGTCCTCTTGCTGTAACCCTTAGAAGGCGCGTCCCCAGGTGTTGCAAAGGGGAAAGCCCATAAGGATCTTAGAAATGGGAAATAAAATACCATCCGCGAACCAATAGGAGAAGCATACGGGACTCCTTAGTTGTGGAGGAAGCAGTCAGTCTATGAAGGAGAACTCCGAATGAGAACTCTGGTCCTCCAGTTGGGGGCTTTGCTCTGGCCTGGAAACTCGCCATGTAAAACAAAATCTCCGGCCAGTCTCATAGAAAATGCCGGACGGACAAATACGACGACTAAGGCTAATAGAACAGGATAAACGCTTAGGAAAAACATAAAAAGTAAGAATTGGAAATTGGAATGTTAAGAGGTTTTGGGCATGAGATAACAGAGTAAATAACGAAATTGAAACAGAGAAACTTTAACATAGAAATTATTACAGAAACCAAAAAGAAGGCAAACGGTACTACGAGTGAAAAAAACTACAAGATCTGCTATGGAAATTGCCATCTGGTTTATTAGATATTTAAAAATTAATGGGTTATGATTTTATAATCGAAAGAACAGTTACTCTAAGAGACAGAGATAGAGAGAGATAGAGAGAGATAGAGAGAGATAGAGAGAGATAGAGAGAGATAGAGAGAGATAGAGAGAGATAGAGAGAGATAGGGAGAGATAGAGAGAGATAGAGAGAGATAGAGAGAGATAGAGAGAGATAGAGAGAGATAGACAGAGATAGAGAGAGATAGAGAGAGATAGAGATAGATAGAGAGAGATAGAGAGATAGACAGAGATAGAGAGAGATAGAGAGAGAGATAGAGAGATAGAGAGAGATAGAGAGAGATAGAGAGAGATAGAGAGAGATAGAGAGAGATAGAGAGAGATAGAGAGAGATAGAGAGAGATAGAGAGAGATAGAGAGAGATAGAGAGAGATAGAGAGATATAGAGAGAGATAGAGAGATAGAGAGAGATAGACAGAGATAGACAGAGATAGAGAGAGATAGAGAGAGATAGAGAGAGATAGAGAGAGATAGACAGAGATAGACAGAGATAGAGAGAGATAGAGAGAGATAGAGAGAGATAGAGAGAGATAGACAGAGATAGAGAGAGATAGAGAGAGATAGAGAGATAGAGAGAGAGAGAAACAATATTAATAATAAATATACCCATGTTCCGGAAAAAGGAAAAGCCAAAGAAGCTAATCAGTTTTACAACATGCTTCAGAAAACGATAGATAAACATAACAAAACGATACATAATACTAGCTGGAGATTTAAACGCAAGAGTAGATAACTCTATTTCAAATGTATGATAGGTATTAGTAAAAGACATTCTAAAGGAGAACATATAACAAATTAAAAGTAACCCTTACGCCAAACAAACATACATACATAAATACACAGGACAGTCAGAGGATTCAGATCACTAATGGTTTAGGTTTTATATAATATAGCATATGACAAAATAAAACATTTAGTCATTTAGTTACAGATACAACAATCAGCAGAGGATACAGATAATTATTTAGCACTTGCAGATATTTATATATTAGTGAAGTGTAAAAAAAGTACAAATTATAAAGGCTGCAACAAAGCTAATAAGAGATATTTAAAATAAATTGATTACAAGATAACAGCATAAGATGCTTTTTGCTATACCGAATGACACAGTACTTAATTGAAGTTAAAATAGATTATACGAAAATGTACAGAACATAATATTAAAACAACTTAAGAGGTTTCAGGAGCAAGAAGAAACAATAAAAGGAAAGCAATAAAATATTGCAACGAATAAACAGAAAAAGCAATAAAAGAGAAAAGGAACTAGGGTACCTAATCAAGAAAATAAACAAAATTATAAACAGATAAAAAGTAGCTAAAATAATACAAGGGAAAGTTACAAAGAATCATGGAACAAAATTTATAATAACAATAGAACATGACCTTTATGGAAGATAAAACATGGCTTGGAAAGTAATGAGACATTTAAAATAAACAAAAAGAGATACAGAAAATTATCATGCAAGATGAAAGGATAAAGCACTCTACGAAACTATTATACGGTGAAAATATAGAAAATCTACCAGGCGAAGAATATGAGGAAAGAGCAATGAGTATAACTTTTGATGTAATGTAGGAAGTGATAAAATGAATGTGGAATAAAAACTCCACAGGAGTGGATAATATACTCATAGAGATACTAAATACGGAATATTACAGTTCCGACTGCTGCATTTATCAAATATAAACTGTAGAACACAGAAAATCCCAAAAGAATAGAAAATAGCTAAAGTTATATCCCATTTAAAGTGATGAAACGAATGTAAACATAAGTGTAACATAATATAAAATATACTGCGAATTATTACTGGTAGAGGTAACATATTAACTGAACCACACATCTTTAAAGAACAATATGAATTTAGAATAAGTAGATCATGTATAGACGACGTTTTCACAATAAAGTAAATAATAGCAATCCGATGAGAATTTAACCTAGAAACCTATTTGATATTTATCGATCTGGAAACAGAGTTTGGCGAAGTTAATCGTTCACAGCAATGGGGTTTACTATTTAAGAAAGGATGTACAGCACATTTAATTAAAATTATGTAATTTTTATACACAATACAAAACTGATAATTGAAATGGGTGAGAAGATATAAAAATAAATATAAATAAACCGTGACTTAAAACAGGGATGTGGTCTATCTCCAATACTTTTATATATACAGAAATGGAAAAGGAGCGAATTAAGTTAGGACAAACTGTTTGTGGACGATTTAATTTTAATTTTCGACAAGGAAGATAGGCTACAGAAAGCAATATATCAACTGAATTAAATGTGTAACAAATATGATATGAATATATCTAAGTCAAAAACAGAAGTAATAACATTCTAGAGATGTTATCCATTAAGAAGCAAAATAGGAACAGCTGATTGTGAAAGCTGAATGACTCACAATAGAGCTAATATTAGTCTGCAAACTTTTGAATAGCAGGAATGAAACTGCAACGCACATTTCGTCGTCACATTTATACCCTATTTGTGGTATTCCTAATAACTAACCCGCCTCTGTAGTGTGGTGGTAGAGCGTCCCGAGTTCGGGGTCGCCCTCTGTGGTGTAATGGTTACCATAGTAACTTCATATATCCAAGGTCGCGGGTTCAAACCCGGCGGAGGACGATGGATTTTTTCGGGTGTAAAAATCCTTAGCATGGCTTCCCTCGGAAGGGAGTCCCGTGTCGTAAAAGAACCTCAAGCCTGATAGAGAGGCCTCTGAGCAAAATTAAGGTGTCTTTCATGCCCAAATTAGAATGGGTGCTGAGAACCACAGTAGTTAAAGAGCGTATATAAATAACACGCCATTTATTTTTCCCGAGTTCGAATTTTGGTTAGGATGAATTACCCGGACAAGGTTTCTTCCGGGGGAGAAGAGGAATGACGAATAACTGTAAACTCTATGAATCCTAGATGCATCTGATCATCACCCAGTTTATTCATCGTCCGATATGACCTATCACGCTAAAGAGGCTAAATTACGCTATAAGTCAGACACTGGCAGGGTTGAGGCTCTCTGGCGGTCATTGCTGGTCTTTATTGATGTCACATAACTAACCATACCGCAGGTCAAATTAACATGAAAGTCTATGAATAGTGAATCAATATTCTTCATTTAGAGCATTACAAAATACCTTATGTAATTACAGATATCTATTCCAATTGGTCAGAAAACATAGTTCTGTGTTACACTTGCAGCAGAATACTTTTACTCTGTTTATCTATTTGATTTTAATTATTGTTTTACTACATGTACAGCGACTTAATCAGAAAAGAATAAAACATACTGATTTTCTACATTTAACGAAGGAACTCTTAAACTACCAGGAACAAAATTATATTTCATAATATATAAATCCAAGATGAATAATACAATTAGAGAGCAGTTAAAGGTCTAACTGATAAGAATTATGAAAAAGTAACTATATAAATTATAAAATACAAGATAATTAAACTGCAACTTAAATTAACGGTTTTATTTTTTATTTGTTAATTTTCTGTTGACCAGCCTGAGAATATTCGGGGTGATATTTTTTGCAACTTTGATTCTAAGCATCACATTAAGATTTTCACCAGAGAGGTTAATTGATGTCTGTGTTTTCTCAATTTCCAAATGGAGAAGGTACCGAACATACATAAGATTTTAGCTGCAGATAATGCAGACGCGGAACTTGTATACAGGGAAAAAATTGGTAAAAATCAATCAATCAAATCCACCTTGTTATCATACTTGCATTTCAGTTCTATATCCCATTGTAAGTCATTAATTTTAACTGTAAGTCTGCAGGAACTTAATTAACATTTACTGCGAATGGTGTAGCAAATACTTGAAATTATGTTTCTAGTTTGGGAACGTCTTTCAAATTGCTCGTAAAAATGTTCAGGAATTTCTGTGGACTGTTTAAAATCATGCTGAACATTATCTTGAAGAATAAAGCGTTGGAACGCGGGTGGCATTGTTATTTTTAACTGGTGTTTTCACAACAGAAGTTTTATTTTGAAGGTCTTTATTGTGTCCATATTTGAGTATGACCTGCCGCCTCCCTTGTGAGATACATCAAGTGCATTCACATGCAAAGTCAAATCAGCAGGAAACGCTGATCCACTTGGAATCCTGAACCCAGGAACAATCTTATCCATAAATATAGATGTTTCCTCAGAAGTTAAATCAATCTGAGGAGTACTTTAGCCTGCTTAACCATCTCATCTCACAGTGATAAGGTGATTTCATAAAGGCAATGACAGTAACCAAGAGGACTATAACGTTCTACTCTTGGCAGTAACCGTGGAACAAATTGTAGATTATGCAGTTCACCTATAGGTGTTTGTATTTTCTGTGGACCTATCAGTTTATTATCTACTTATGTCTGTTTCCCTCCCCTCATCAAACGTTCATACTTCATATTTTCAGGTTATAAGGCATAAGTTGATAAGAGAATTTGTACGATTTTTGGAATTTCATTGATAAGGGTAGGTATGCTTTGAAATAGAGTCATAAAGATTTCTGAGAACACCTTGATATCTAAGGTATCTGAAATGCGAACAGTCAAAATTTAATGTCTTAACTATCATATTTACTTTCTCTACACGTACTATGTAGCACTGTAAAGAGAAGGTATTGTGTTCCACGCAAAATATTGACACCAATATTTCACCGGAAATACACGTTTTAGGGTACCTGAATCCATAAAAGAATTTTTTAGAAAAATGTTGATGTTTGTGTGTCTATGGACAACATAGCTCGAAAATGAAAATATCATTAAATACCAAACTCGGCATTTAATTTTAGTATCTTCCAAGGATGCTCCGTAGTGGTTATTATATTGGCTCATAAAAACCGCCATTGTAGGTTTAAATCTGGCGGAGGGTGATACATTTTTTTTCGTGCGTAATAATATTTCGGAAGGGAAGAAAAGCCGGTGGTCCCGTGTAATGTTTATTTGTACGTAAAAGAATACCATACCTCGAAAGAAGAAGGTTGCTAGGCAAAATTCCTCTATTTCGCATACACAAGTTGTGATTTCGTCCTAAAGTGCCATCTGTAGGAAGATCCCTCGTCACCATGGGGCATAGCGGCGAACTCACGAACTAGGAATTCAAATCCGATCAAGGAGACATCGTAACAATACCCTCTGCTTCACTTAGGATGCGACATGAACATTTTCAGAAAAATCCCTCACCCCAAAATACCCTTTACATGGAAAAATTTCGAAAATGTTTTTCTCAAAAATGGCTCCTGATTAAAATATTACAGATATTTACATGACAAATAAAATGCATATCTTGAATTTTCTAAGAATAGCCTCTGGAGACACTTCATTTAGGACGATTTTTGTATAATTGATAAACCGTAAGAGATAGACGAAAATTTATTGCACAAAAAAAAAAAAAAAAATATATATCGTTAAAACACAGAATATGAGTACATGTTTTTGTAGTGTTAATCTTTTTCAATATATCTTTTGTTGTTTGTTTCAGATTTAACCTACTTAAATTTTCTCAAACTGGACGCTATCTTTCGTTTCAGCTCTGTTTTGTTTTTACTCTTGACCTTTTGCAAATAGATCCGAATTTCAATTGTTTCTCATAGCGACAGCTTTCAAATATTTGACTATCGCTTTAGCTTAGCGTATTCCCTTATTCTCCTACATAAATAACTAAATAATAAGGTTGTTTCTTCTAATATTTAACTTGATTAGTTAATAGGTAAAAGAATAAGCCTTTATAAGAATAGTTTATAATAGAATAGGGTCATGTGAATGCAATACATCAGATTTTTTTACCTGTCAACTTATGGAATTCAATTTTGCGGGATATTTACATGTTTAGCATGTCGCATCGTTTGAACGTGGCGACCATTTGGTAACGCTGTAGCTTTTCAATTCAAACTCCCGCGTTGCGGTGGGCACCAAAATGTAATCCTGTAGTGGACATCAATGCAGCGACCACAGTGCAACGGCTTAACATACAGAAGTATTAGTCCTGACATCTAGCGACCTTGGCCGTAATGTGCTCTCGTCAAAATTAATAAACTAATCAGAGATGCCGATTTGTACAGGACTCGAATTAAGTCATTCTCTGTGGTTAGGTGTAACATAGCTAACCTCTGGCACTCCCAGGTCGCGGATTTAAATCCGCGATGGGTTTTCTCTGGCGTAAAAATCCTATGACGACTTCCTTTTTTTTTTTTTTTTTTTTTTTAAATACAGTTCCGGAGGCTTGTCAGGACTCCGGCGCTGTATTCCTTTTTTCTCCAGTTTCCTGTATTTCCTTAGAAGACCTTATTACTCTTAACATTTTCCTTTTACATATACATACACAAACATACACACATTTACAAACAAGCCTGATAAAGAGGTTTCTCAGCATCTTCAGAACCCGGTCTCCATGACCGCACTCGCCAAGGCGTCTTGCTTTGGTGCTTCGTAGGGCACGAAATCGTGGGTTTGAGTCCCGCCTTGGGCATGGGTGTTATATGTTTGTGTGTAAAAGAAGAAAACAGCAATTCAGTTATCATACAGCAAACAAAGTAAAAACATTAGGTAAATAAAAAATAGGTTTACAGCGCGGGAGTCCCGACCAGACTCCGAAACTGTATTAAAAATATATATATATATATAACGGCAGCAGTCAAAGAGCGGCCATTAATAAAACTCACTTCAATTTATGAACTAAGTTAAGCTTCTAGTTGGAATAGAAACTACTCCTCTCGGTGCCTTTAACACAAGATTCTTGAGGGCCCTAAAATACCACCCGACTAAACCTCAGTGAATTTAGGTTCTCAATCAGGTGCTAACTTGTCTCTGATTTTAATCTCTCATAGAGTGTATCTATGACCAGATCTCTGAATGTAATCCATCCTTCTTAAAACCTTTCCTTTTTCCACTTTTTTTAAACCTCCACATATTATCAAGCGTTTATTTTAATATCTATTATACGACAACATTTCTATCCGAACCAGCTGCTTTTTACTTGCTCTGTTATGCACAATAGGCATGGGAAGTATTGTATTCTACCAAAAATTCTATGTAGAGATTTCAACAAAATATTTGCTTAGTTCTCTCGACAAAGGATAAAACATTAGGAAATCATGTGATAAATGGATTTATAAAAAATCTAATGTGTTCCATTCATATGACTTTCTCTACAACTTGCAAAAATATACTATTAAAATGCTTATGTTTCTATTTACTTCAAGCTAAAATAGCAGAAATAGTGTTATTACTTGCTTCCTTGTAAGTAGAAGTGAAATAAGGGAGTACCATGGATTAAAGTGACAGTTGCTGTGTGACTGAAGTTCCTTTGTTTGTGTGGACAGGAGTTGACAAATTCCTGTATGAGAAAAGTTAAGTTTTTCAAAGCTGAAACCAAAAACAAGGAATGTCCCAAAAAACGACCAACTTCACGAAAAAAATGTATATAACATAAATTGTGTGTTTTAATGTACTTACATTTTTTGTATGGTAGGATTTTGTCCATCTCTTACGGTTTAGCAGTTATGCAAAATTTCGTGAAATTCATCCAGAATAAAGTAGTCTTCAGAGGCTATTCCCAGAAAATTCAAGATATACATATTATTTGTCAGGTAAATATTTTTAATATGCGCTATTTTAATCAAAATCGTTACAGCCATTTTTAAGGAAATCAACATTTTCGAAAAAAAATTCCATATAAAGGGTAGTTTGGTGTGGGGGGAATTTTTCTCAAAATCTTCATGTCGCATCCCTGGAAGATACTAAACTTAAATACCAAGTTTGGTATTTTAGCGGACACACACACGGACCTTTTTCTGAAAATGCTTGTTTTGGATATAAGGGGCCCTAAATCATATATTTTCGGTGAAATCTCGGTTTCGAATTTTTGGGTGGAGTGCAATACTTTCTCTATACACTATGTACATAGTACATGTAGAGAAAGTAAAAACGGTTCATATGTGTGTCCGTGAATTGAATAACTTAGGAACGAAAAGTTGGTTAAGTCCAATTGTGATATTTAAGTTCAACATCTTCCAAAGACATAGGCGAAGTCCCTCACCCCAAACTATCCTTTAGATGGAAACATTTAGAAATGTTTGATCTTGTTATAAACGACTAATGATTTTGATTAAAACACCGTAAGTGCGTTTAAAGCATTTTCATGACAAATAAAATGTATATTTTATATGCTTTGGGAATACGCCCTGAAGTCACCTTCACAATGAATGACTTTTGTGTAACTTGTAAATCATAAAAGATAGACGCAACTTCTACACTAAAATGTATGTCTCGTTAAAGCATAGATACAATTTATTCCAAAAGAATTTTGTGATCACAACCTCTGAAGCCCTCTTTTTTCAGGATGAGTTTTGGTAAGTCCTTACCACACAAAAATAATAGATCTTGTTAAAACACACAATTTATGTAAAATATCATTTCTTTGTGGAAGCAATATTTCCGAGACGTTCCTTACTAGTTAATTAATTTATTTGTTTGTTATTTTACGTCCAATAGGTTGGGATGTCATATCGGACGATAAATTTATGAAATAATATTCAAATGAGGATGAGGGCAAACCCCGAAAAAACCCACATTTACTCAGATTCGAATTCGAGACCTCTTGAGGTTGTCACACTGCCACACACTGCTTAGGTGGGGTTCTTGTCATTGATTTAAAATTTAAAATCTTGTATTTTCCTCAAATGGGAGGTTACTCGTTTTTCTTGCTCCTGTCATGCAAAGAAAATGGAGTTTCAAATCATCTTAAAAGATCTGACTGTGGCTTAAGTCTGGTGTATTTCCTTATTCCTTTTATACCCAAAAAATGCAATAAAACATTTATACAAACAATTTACTGGATTAACGGGAAGTATATAAAAGAATAAACTTTTTTTAAGAATAGTTTGTTGAAGAACAGGTAGAGAAAATCGTGTGAAAGTAACATATTTTTTTATCTGACCTAAGTAAGAGATAATTTTCGAAAGTTGCATTTGATTTATACTAATTTTTGTCTATGTAAATTCAATAAATAATCAAAGTTTTCTCTCAAATTCCATTTGGTTTCTAAGCTAACAATCTCTAAAGTAATCGCAGTGTTTTAAATGTTTCCAGCTTTGTAATGATTTGAGAGGATTATAAATCAATATTTTTACTTTCTCTACACGTGCTATGTACATAGTGTAGAGAGAAAGTATTGTATTTCACCCAAAACTTCCATACCGAGATTTCATCGGAAATACATGTTTTGAGACCTCTGAATTAAAAAAAAAGACATTTTTAGAAAAAAGTCCCATGTGTCTTTGGACAGCTCGGCTCAAAAACGAAAAGACCATTAAATACCAAACTTGATATTTAAGTTTGCTACTCTCCAAGAATGCGGCAAGAAGATTTTAAAGAAAATCTCCCACTCCAAACTACCCTTTACATGGAAAAAAATGTGGAAACTTTGTTTTTCTCAGAAATGGCGCTAACGATTTTGATTAAAATGCCACACATTAAAGCCATTTCCATAAATAAGTTTTATATATATATATATATATATATATATATATAGCTTGAATTTTCTGGGAATAGCTTCTGAAGACTTGTTTATTCTGGATGAATTTTGCTGAATGTTGCTTAACTAGTAAACCGTAAGAGATAGATAAAAAAAACTTACTACACAGAAATGTAGATCTCGTTAAAACACGTAATTTATATCATATACATGTTTTTCTTGGAGTTGACCTTTCTCTAGATAATCCTTGTTTAGTTTCAGTTTTAAAATACTTAAAACATATCTCATGTGGGAACTTGTCAACTTCTGGCCATGCAAAGAAACGGTTTTCAATCCCATAGCAAACACTTTATAAAAGCAAACACATTATAAAACATTTGACTGTTGGCTTAGCCTAGTGTATTCACTATTTCGCTTCTGCCTACAGGAAACTAAGTAATACGACCGTTTCTGCTAATATTAATCCCGATTAGCATAAAGAGGTAGAAGAATAAGCTTGTAACAATAATTTGTTATAAAGATGTAGAGAAAGTCATGTGAATGGAACATATAAGATTTTTAGAACAAGGTCCGCGCGCTCATATGCGTGTGTCTGTGGACAGCATAGCTCAAAAACTAAAAGACCGTTAAAACCAAACTTTGTATTTAAGTTTATTATCTTCCAAGGTTACGACACGAAGATTTTCAGGAAAATCATCCCATCCAAAACTAGCCTTTACATGGACTTTTTTTTTTAAATTTTTGTTTTCCCCAAAAATGGCTCTAACGATTTTGGTTAAAATACTGTATATTAATGTTATTTACAGCACAAATAAAATGCATATTTTGAACTTTCTGGGAATAGCCTCTGAAGATCACTTTATATTTTACATAGCGGTTAAGTCGTAAGAGATAAATAAAAACGTACTACACAAAAAATATAGATGTCGTTAAAACACACAATTTATATCATATGCATTTTTGTTGCAGAGTTGACCGTTTCCAAGATATTTTTTGTTATTGGCTTCAATTTTAAAATACGTAAGACTTTTCTCAGACAGGTAAAGTCCATTTTTCTTTTGTACTACTCCTGGCCAAGCATAGAAGCCAATTTCAATGACAATCGCATAACAATAGCTTTTAAAACATTTCACTATCATTTTAGCATAGCGCATTCCTTTAGTTCCCTTCTACGTATAAGGAACTAAATAATACGTATATTCTGTTAATGCTTATCTCGATTATTATAGTGTGGTAAGAAGAATACACTTTTGTAAGAAGTCTGTTTGTAGAATAGTTAGAGAAAGTCATGTGAGTGTAACACATCAGATTTTTCTAGCAGCACATAGTGATTTCTCTTAATAACCACCAGTCCCTGTTAATTGGAAACGGGCTATTGTCTATCTATGAACGTTGAAGGAGAGAGAGTGATTTCATAAATATCATTTATAATTTAATATTTTAAAAGGATAAAATAAAAAAAAAAAAGCTTCAGGGAAGGAAGTAGACTGATAGGTTCTCAGAGAAGAACCGCGCTCTAGTGTTTGTTAACCTTTGAATAGGAAACAATGTTTTCACAACTAAAATAAATATCGTAAGGTTTTAAAACAAGAACCTAAACAAATCATTGTTCAAAGGAAGGAGAATGAAGTAGAGGTCTGTGGATCGAAGCGACTCTCTACTCTCGTATTAATTTTTGAATAGTACAGTGTGCTTTCATTAAAACCTTTGTGATACAGGAATTTTTAAAAAGTAAACCGAATACCTCGAGACCAAATAAGCCGCGTGGGGTAGAGGAAATGTGTTTGTGAGTGAGTGAGAGAGTGAGTGAGTGTGTATGTGTGTGTGCGCGATGTCCGAGGGGATTTCACATTGCAGCCATTGGCTTATTATAGTCAGACTCTAGGAGGATAGGATGAGGTGAGTGTGATTTCAATGGCGGAGGAAGAGCCACCATGGAGGGTCCCTAACATATTCCAAGCAGTATTTTATCCCGACGTGGGGAGTGCTAGGAGCCCGCGCCCCAGGTCTGATCAAACCCCCAGGGTCTGTAGACAACTTCCAAAGCCATCCCGCCGCCGAGAGCTGAGTTTCCAGAGCGCATTCAGCACCACGGAAGTCCTCGCCGACACTTAAAACCCTGAAATATACTGGTTCGACGAAAAGGAGATGAAATGAAGGGCAGTAAGTTCGAAGAATCAAGAAACTATCCCAGTATTGACACAGTAACCCGGGAAACGTCCAGAAAAACCCTTATGTCACAGAATTTGGACGCTGGAATCGATCTCATGACCTCCGAATGCCAGTCTTAGACGAAACGCCTGAGCCACCTGGCACGGTAGAGAAAGTGTGTTGTGCCTGTAATCTACAGCTTCGTAGACCGAATACACATTCTATTCGTATGATGTTACCTTTTGAATAGTACAGAAGTCCTAAAACAAACTAGTTAGGAGTTTAAAACTAATACATGGAGGCCTTAAAACATGTTTCCGGAAATGTCGACATCGAATATTTCGGTGGAATGTTCCCCTACTTTATGCACTTAGCAGGGAAATTAATTACTACACAATAGCATGTATTGTTAAACGGTTCTATTTCGTCCAGCATGACATAATATGTGGCATTTTTCGTGCTGTTGGTTCTCTACGCTCTGTTGGTTTATAACACAAGAGTGTAGTGTGGTGGTAGCGTGTCTGCCTCACATTCAACAGGTCGCGAGTTTGAATCTCGCTTAGTGTGAGTTACCCGGATAAGGTTTGTTTTCGCAGTTTTCCCTTATCCTGAGAAGACGAATGTCGCGTAACTTTAAGCTCCATGGACTCCGAGCTCATTTGAACATCATTTCAGCGTCCGATATGACCAACCAGGTTAAAGGACGTAAAGTTACAGAGAGAGAGAGAGAGAGAGAGAGAGAGAAGAGAGAGAGAGAGAGAGAGAGAGAGAGAGACTCTCTATTCTCAACAGTAATATGACAAGTGTTGATTGGTAATTTAAATTATATTAATAAACGCAAATGACTGTTTCTTGTGGTACTTTATGATAAAAAAAATATCAGGATTTAAAGACTGTTTCCATAGTAAGTGCTCAGCGACTTGACTTCTCAGCTGGAGGACCTGGGTCCAATTCCCGGCAGAGACGTGGCACATTTTTTTAGCCGGAATCATTCCTTATCCCCCACAGAATTTGTAAGAATGCATAAGAGAAAGAATGTGAGTGCCTTTGAAAAAGAAATAGTTAAAAACGCACAGTCAAAGAACCTCTAATCACTGAGCTGTTTCAAAAGTCAAAGCAGCGATATGATGGGGTAGTACAAATGAGAGTTTAAAAATTAAAATATTAACATAATCTCACTAGTACTTTTGATCTATCTAGAGAAAATGAAAACTCGAGTGGGATTTAACCAACTGTCTAATGATTAAAAGAAAGCACATAAAATTCTCAAGAAATAAATAGAATAACGTATGAATTAACTTAACACATTGATTGAACAACATATGTTTATGTTTCTCTTTATGTTGTTTGGTGTCATGTTGTTTTGCTGAAGCTAACTATGAGTAACTATGCGGAAATCAAATCACGATCGTAAACAAGTGCTAGTGGGATGGTAAAAACAAATAAATGCTACACAAGTGATAAAACAGACAAAGATGGGAGATGTCGAATAAGCAATCATGATTGGCAAAAACACGTAGTTTTGTAGCATCTTATTGCTCAAAAGTGGGATGTCATAGGAATAGTCAAACAAAACTATCTAGAGCGATTGAAATTGGAATAGATAAGAAACCGAAATGTTTAGACATAAGATTCCAAAAGTTTCCTATAACACCAGTGACCATTCTCGATCAACTTTTGACCGCTGTCAACGCAGTTTTTTGATGCATGGATAATGATCAAAGTTAAACGAGATAGTTGATTATGATCAACTTTGACCGTGGGTGTAGAAAGAATCAATTCCATTAATTGCGTTAAGTTGTAAAAGATGGCTGCCCATTTTAATTTAGTTGAAGGTATTGAGAATGACGTTCAAAACCAGATAATTATAGAATTAGGTGACCCTTTTGAAGAATATGCGGACAGGACATTTGAAGAAAGAGTGGATAGTTAATGAAATGGAAGAGGTTAGAATTTCCTACGAACTGCAATCACACTATTTCACTCATGAACAGGGTTTTAACAACTTTGAGGTAATATTTTACAGGAGCTTTTAATATGTGGTTGGGTTATCTCTAGTATCCACCGAATATCGGCGTTGCGTGACCTTTCAGACATAATTGCTTCTTTTTGTCAACGATTGTATCGTTCCCATCGATTAATAGACAGATTTCCCAAATCGATTTCCGAGCGACGTTGGAACTACATCAGGACCCTGTCTCCTGGAGGAGACAATGTAGAATTGTTCCTTAACAAGAAATCATGCTTTCGTTTCCCTGCCAAACAATCAGTGGCTGGCCATACTTTATTAAACAGGGACATTGTAGCAAGATGGCCTGGGTCTATGCCAGGCAACACCAAGTTTCAGAACTGCGGTGCAGAGCAAATTGAAAATGGGGAAATAAGTTACTTGTTAGGAGACAGTGGTTATGCAGGCAAACCGTACTTACTCCGCTTCTTAATCCACGGACTCCTGCAGAGCACCGGTTCAACAGGTCACATATTAAAACCAGGAACACCGTGGAAAGAAAATATGGGGGCTGGAAAAGCAGATTGCCTATATTATCGTTTGAGTTAAGATATGACTTGGAAAAGGCACCGCCGTTTGGCACAATATCACCAGAGCCACCAGCTCCAGATGACCCAGAGATACTCAGTCTACTGGAGGAGTTGAATCGTATGCGAGGAAACCATATTGCAGATGATAAACCCGTCTCTGAAAGAGAATTAATGCATCATAATATTTTTCGTACTCACCGAAACTCTTGTTTTCCAAAATTTAATAGTTTATTTGTCTAAAAGTATATAGCCATTTTCTATAATATACTTTTGAGAGCCAACATACATATTTTCAAATAAATTAGTAAACAATTGCATCGGATGGTGCATTTTGAGTATGGAAACGTGTTGGGAAACATTAAAATGCATCAAGTGGGAAAAATGATATATTTTATTAAAGTTTAGGATTCATATTATTTTATTATTAAACATATTTTTTTTAACTTTCCACAATTTTTGGTCAAACTTCACATATGCCTCATCTTAAGAAACACTTGCTTCTTAATTTGTTAATACCTGTTGTTATTTAAAACTTAATTTAATTTGTTAAAATAATGGAAATAATCATGTTAATCACGTTAGCCAATGCAATTCAAACTAAACTAGAAAGCTCAAATGCTATGTTTGTTAATTTATATGACATTACTCATTATTATGATATAAGGAATCTTTATATAGGTACTAGAATGTTAGTGTTATAAAAATTATAAGCATATTGAACTCTAGAAAGAGTTTTTTCCCCACATATGTCCATTCCCTGGTCATTTACGATTCAGCCAGTAATGACTATTATACAAATTTTCCTTCATAAAATTACTATTTTTCACCGAATAAAACACATATATGGAAGTGTTGTTAATTTTCCGAAATATCATACATCATAACTCGCGCTAACAATTTATTCATTTATTTATTTCGTTAATTAGAACTCAGCTGCTGTCACGTTGAAATGCATAACTAAATTCATCCATATCTCCTGCTTCCTCTTCAAAGAACACGAATCAGTCATTTTATTTTCCAATTTATTGGAATATGAGACTACTAACTCTAATAAAATGTCTATTTCATGCTGAGAGAATTTGGGGACCTCTTTTTAATTTCCTTTTTGGTTTACCGCCGAAAGAATGTCAAATCACAAATTTAAAGCAAAATAAAAAAGCTCTGATGTGTTCCATTCAATTGATTTCTCTAGCTGTCCTGCAAACAAACTATTCTTACAAAAGAGTATTAATTTATATACAAAGGCCGTTTTTTTCAACCTCCGATAGGCTATAAATAAAAGACAAGTTTATAGAAAACAATTATTTTATTACTAAAAGTTTTGTACACTTATGGTTACTTTTCAACATAATCACCGAAAAGATTGAAACATTTATCGTACTTGTGCACGAACTTTGCAATACCCGCTTCAAAAATGTTGCCGCCAATGATTTCAAATTAGTATTGCCGTTGTTTTGAAGATGTTCGTACTTTACGACGTTTGCGGAGAGCAATTGAAAACAAACGAAGAGGAATGCTGACTTCAGGAATTGTGTTGATCCATGACAACGCTCGTCCACATACTGCTGGCACAACCCATTGGCTCCTTGAACAATTGGAACATTTTCGATCATCCGCCGTAAAGTCCTGACCAGCGACTTTCACCTTTTCCCTGAACTGAAGACGTGGCTAGGACGGCAGCACTTTCAAACCAACGAAGATCATCAAAACAACGTCCATTTTTTGAAGCGGGTATTGCAAAGCTTGTGCACAAGTACGATAAATGTCTCAATCTTTTCGGTGGTTATGTTGAAAAGTAACCATAAGTGTACAAAACTTTTAGTAATAAAATAATTATTTTATATGAACTTGTCTTTTATTTATAGTCTATCAGAGGTTGAAGAAAAAACAGCCCTTGTACTACGCAGAGTACACAAAGGAAGTACTGCATTCCATCCAAAAATTTATTGTCATGGAAGTCTATATTTTCAGGGACTCTGATTAAAACAAGTATTTTTAGAAAATGTTCGTGTGTGTGTGAACAGCATACTTCAAAATATTAGTTTAAATACCATCCAATTAAGTTCGTCATCTTTCAAGAATGCAAAACAAAGATTGTTATGAAAATCTCCCCACTCCAAACTACGCTTTAAATTAAAGTATTTTACGAAAATTTTTTCTCTCTGAAGAAAGAATATTTGACTATAATACCATATGTTTAAGATATTTTCATTAGAAACGAAATTATGTCTTGATTTTTTTTGGGAATACTATCTGAAGTGTATTAATTATGAACGACCTTTGCATAAATTGTGCACTGTAAAAAAATCTAACCATACAGAAAACACAGATCCCATAAGGCATGCAATTATTTTCAGCTATATATTTTTTATGGGGTTAATCATTTTCTAGATGCACTTTACTGTTGGTCTGAAGTTTCCAACACTTATACATTTCTCATAAAGAAGTCGTTATTCCTCCCCCTCCTGGTCATGTAAAGAGAACGGAATTTTTAAGCTATCACATAGCTTTAAAAGAATCTGATGTGTTCCATTCACATGACTTTCTCTACATCTCTGCAACAAATTATTGTTAAAAAGTTTATGCTTCTACTTACTTCATGCTAATCGAGAAACAATTAGTAGAAATAGTCTTATTACTTGCTTCCTTGGAAGTAGAAGCGAAATAAGGAGTAGCATAGATTAAAGTGATAGTCAGAAGCTGTTTGCTATGTTGAGAAAAGTATGTTTTTCAAAGCTGAAACCAAAAACAAGGAATGTCTCAAAAACGATCAACTCCAAGAAAAAAAAATGCATATAACTTGTATATTTTTTGTGTGGTAAGTTTCTGTCCACCTCTTACGGTTTAGAAGTTATGCAACATTCTGTAAAATTCACCCAGAATAAAATAGTCTTCAGAGGTTATTCCCAAAAAATTCAAGATATACATTTTATTTGTCAAATAAATGTGTTTAATATACAATATTTTAATAAAAATCGTTGGAGCCATTTTTAAGAAATTCAACATTTTCGAAAAAAGTTCCATATAAAGGGTAGTTTGGGGTGGGGGATTTTTCTAAAAATCTTCCGTCGCATTTCTGGAAGATACTAAACTTAAATACCAAGTTTGGTACTTTACCGACTTTTCGTTTTTGAGTTATCGTGTTCACAGACACACGAACACACAGACACACTGACACCCGGACAGACACACACGGATTTTTTTCTGAAAATACTTTTATTGGATACAGGGGACCCTAAAACATATATTTCCGGTGAAATCTCGGTATCGAATTTTTGGGTGGAGTGCAATACCTTCTCTACTATGTACATTGTACGTGTAGAAAAAGTAAAAGCCTGACATGTTCCAGTCACAAGACTTTCTCTGCATAATTATCTGTAACGAATTATTGTTAAAAGCTTATTCTTATATCTGTATCATGCTAATAAAGATAAAAATTAGCAGAAATTGTCCTCATTACTAGCTTCCTTGTGAGGCGAATTATCAGACCGATCAAAAAGAAATAGTTAAATAATTAAGTAATAATTAATGAAAAACTATTAGTTAAATTAATATAAATAGGAAATTTTTGGAAGAGAAACAACGTAAACTTACCATTAGAAAGCCAGTACAATACTGAATACCTGCTTTAAGTTTGAGTTATATCGATGAATAAATAGCGACATAATTTAAGATCTGTTTCTCGGCAAAATATAATTTTCTTGGAGGTTGTAACTCTGGAACATCTGGCTTAGCGACGGTAAGGCGCCTTCATCTTTCCGAGCAGGGCAGAAGGCTTCCTGACGCAACTCTTGAGCCAATGAGAAAATAATATTTAAATTTAAACAAAAATGTCCGCCAATCGTCGTCCAGCATCTGTTTTTCTAACAGGCGAGATTAGCATGGGTTCCTGCCCATATAAATAGAATCTTCGTCCAAGTTCGGGGGCAGACAAACTGATACAGGCAGATACAAGACAAACACATAGATTCGGGCACAGATATATAGTACAAGCACTGCAGTAGGACTTAGTTCGTCGTAACATGCGCTGACTCCGAGTCGCTCTAATAATGTGATACTCTATTGTAGTAAAATCAGGCGCGAATAAGCGTAACCACAAATAAGTCATAGACTAAGGAAGTGCAAGATTCGTATCAAGTAACGCAAAGGAAACAGATTTTAATCATCGAAGACAATTTTGTATTATTTAATTTTCACCTTACAGCATCCAAGTTCCCATGTACATATAACTAGCTAGCCAGAGGAATAGGCACCAGCGACGAGATTCGACCCTCAGATCGCCCAATCCTGAATCTCCAACGACCTTAGACTCGACAAGGTGTTGAGGACCAAAAAGAGGTGTTCACCATTAATCATACACGTGTCACCTCACTTGTAAGCAGAAGGGAAATAAGAAATGCACAGGCTAAACTCCTAGTCTCATCCCTTAAAAGCCGGCCGCTATGTAAAACAATTGAATATCCAATATCTTTGTTTTCCAGGAGTAAACAAACGAGAAATGAGAAGAAAGATGCCTTCCCGTTGGAAAAAAAAAACTAAGTAGCTAAAATTGAAACCAATAATCCGAAATATCTCGATGCTTTCTGCTAATGATATATCGATTAATATGAAGTTGATAGAAGAATAAACTTTATAGCAATAATTTGTTACATATATGTAGAGAAGTTATGTAAATGGAACACATCAGATTTTTACTTTCCCTGCACGTATTATGTACATAATGTATAGAGAAAGTATTGTAATGCACCCAAAAATTCGATTCCGAGATTTCACCAGAAATATATGTTTGTGTATCTGTGGACAGCATAGCTCCAAAATGAAAAGACCGTTAAATACCAAACTAGGTATTTTAGTTCGGTATATTTCAAGGACGCCACACGAAGATTTTCAAGAAAATCCCCCCACCCTAACTACCCTTTACATGGAACATTTTTTGAAAAGTTTGATTTTCTCAAAACTGGCTCTAACGATTTGGATTACAATACCCTATATATAAGACATTTTTATAACAAACGTAATGTATATCTTGAATTTTCTGGGAATAGCCTCTGAAGACCTCTTTATTCTGGATGACTTTTATATAACTGGCAAACCGTAAGAGACATAAAAAACTTACTACAAAAAATGTAGATCTCATTAATTCACACAATTTATGTCACATACATTTTTTTTTAAGTTAACCGTTTTGCTGATATTCCGGATTATTGGTTTCAATTTTAAGTCACTTAAACTTTACTAAAACTGGAAGACATCTTTCGTCTCATTTTTCGTTTGCTGGCAAGCAAAGAGATTAGAATTTCAATTGTTTCACATAGCGACCGGATTTTAAAGGATGAGACTATCGCTTTAGCCTGTGCATTTTCTAATTTGCCTTCTACTTACAAGGAAGCTAGTAATAACACTAATTTTTCAGTCTGGCCCTACCTATCCAACTCCTGTCCTACACACGGCTTGTGTGGAAAGAAAAAACAATTAAACTAATTCTGCTTATGTTTATCTCGATTATCATGATGTAGATAGGAGAATAAGGTTTTTAACAATAAAGAGAAAGTCATGTGAATGGAGCACATCAGATTTTTATCGTGGTTCTTCTTCAGCGTGCTGATCGCTCAATCTTCCTACTCTATCTGATCTAATATTCACCTCAACAGGTATCTGGCTCCAGGCGGTGGCTGGCTTGTAAGTCCTTGGAGATGTAATTCCTCCATAAGAGGAGGTAAAAAGCGGAAAAAGAGGAGGATAAGTCTTAATAAATATCAGTTTTGATTTCCAATTTTCTCCAATAAACATTATCCGTAATTATTTCGCTCATTACCACTTATTACTCTCTCTATACGTGCTATGTACATAGTGTATAGAGAAGGTATTGCACTCCACCCAAAAATTCGATACCGAGATTTCACCGGAAATATATGTTTTAGGGTCCCCTGTATCCAAAAAAAGTATTTTCAGAAAAAGGTCCGTGTATGTGTGTCCGTGTGTCCGTGTGTTCGTGTGTCCGCGTGTCTGTGAACACGATAACTCAAAAAGGAAAAGTCGGTTAAATACCAAACTTGGTATTTAAGTTTAGTATCTTCCAGGGATGCGACACGAAGATTTTGAGAGAAATCCCCACCCCCAACAACCCTTTACCTGGGACTTTTTTCGAAAATTTTGATTTTCTAAAAAATGGCTCTAACGATTTTGATGAAAATATCGTATATTAAAGATATTTACCTGACAAATAAAATGTATATTTTGAATTTTCTGGGAATAGCCTCTGAAGTCAATTTTACGGAATTTTGCATAACTGCTAAACCAGAAGAGATGGACAAAATCTTACCACACAATAAAGGTAGAGCACCTTGAATTTATGTTATATAAATTTTTTTCGTGGAGTTGATTGTTTTTGAGATATTCCTTGTTTTTGGTTTCAGCTATAAAAACGTATACTTTTCTCATACAGGACTTTGTGAACTCGTGTTCATACAAAGGAACTTCAGTCGCAGAGCAACCAGCTTTTGACTATCACTTTAACCTATGGTACCCCCTTATTTCGCTCCTACTAACAAGGAAGCAAGTAATAAGACTATTTCTGCTAATTTTTGCTCCATTAAATGAAGTAAATAGAATAATTTGTTGTAGTGATATAGAGAAAGACATGTGAATGGAACACATCAGATTTTTTTATGCTATATTTCACGGATAATTCAGAGACGAAGAACACATTAGCTCCTTGAAAGATTACGGTAATGAACCTCGTTCATGCAAGCCAGGAACACTCCAGCATTTGATGTTTGTTTAGCAATATACTGCACGTACATGAAGAGTGAAGGACAGCTAAAATTAACCGCCTAGCGCATTCATATTCAACACACTCAAAACAAGTCTTGAACCTTGTAACCTGCAGTTAGAAGTATAGTATCTCTTCAGGATCCCACCTTACTGTGCGACAGTCTTTTTTACTTTCTCTATACGTACTATGTACATAAGGTATTGCACCCAAAAATTCGATACCGAGATTTCACCGGAAATATATTTTTGAGACCTATAATTATGTTAATGGGTTGATTATATATTTTTAATAAAAATTATTGGGTAAAAGATTTAAGGTTAATCTATTTTCATATAAATTTATAGAGTAATCTATATTGATATAATAAATTCTTATAAAAAATCTGATGTGTTACACTCACACGATTTTCTCTAGCTGTTCTACAAAACTCCTACAAAAGATTATTCTTCTTTGTACACAATGCTAATCAAGATAAATGTTAGCAGAATGTTATTACTTAGTTCCCTATAAGTAGAAGGGAACAAGGGAATGCACTATGCTAAAGTGATTGTCAAATGTATTAAAAGCTATCGTTATGCGATTCACTTCTTTGCTTGGCCAGGAGTAGAACAAAAGAAAAACAGACACTTCCTGTGTGAGAAAAGTTTAAGTACTTCACAATTGAAACCAATAACAAGGAATATTTCGAAAACGGTTACCTCCACAAGGAGGTTACCTCCCCCACTCGCAACTACCCATTACATGGAAAAAATGGCTCTAACGATGTTGATTAAAATATCGTATATTAATGATATTTACCTGACAAACAAAATGTATATCTTGAATTTTCTGGGAATAGCCTCTGAAGACTACTTTATTCTGGATCAATTTTACTGAATTTTGCATAACTGCTACACCGTAAGAGATAGGCAAAAACTTACTACACAAAAAATGTAGATCACGATAAAAGACACAATTAATGTCATATACTTTTTTCGTAGAGTCGATCGTTTTAGAGATATTCCTTGTTATTGGTTTCCGGTTTAAAAACTTATACTTTTCTCATACAGGACTTTGTGAACTCGTGTCCATACAAACAAAGGAACTTCAGACACATAGTAACCAGCTTTTGGCTTTCACTTTAACCTATAGTACTCCCTTATTTCACTTCTACTTACAAGGAAGCAAGAAATAAGACTATTTCTGCTAATTTTTTTCTGATTAGCATAAAGTAAATTGAAGTATAAGCTGTTTAAGAATAATTTGTCGCAGGGATATAGAGAAAGTCATGTGAGTGGAACACATAAGATTTTTTGTCTTATAACTTACTTCAACATATGTATTCAACCCTTCTCTTTATTTTGAACTTATTTATATTTTAAACTTTCTTCTGTCGCAGTTTTCCTTTAACATTTCGTTCTACAATTTTGTCTCTCATATGGTGTTCCCACCGCCTTCAGCTGTTTCAATTATTATGTTTTAAATTGCTGCCATTCTGTTTCTATATGTAATGAATTTGTTGTTCGTTCTGCTTGTTACAATTTGTTCTTTATTAAACTCATACTAGGGGCCTGTAGCAGCACAACCTGCAATTTAGTTGGTGGCAGTTTACAAACTTGTAAAAATAATTGCACAAAACAAAGAGAAATGTTAAGAGTAAACAATGAAGAGTAGGCTACATAAAAAGTCTACCTCTGTCTAAACATCACGACAGACAGCAGTCAATTTAATGCTTTTCACTGTATGAAATAGACAGTAACTTTGAACGAACCTGATTGTAAACAACATCATGGCATTGCGATTAACATGCGGCTTTCCTTTTAAAGAAGTGAATACGTCAATAACTTCACTTGCTGTGAGATTGTCAACCCGTCGCAGGTTCATATGATCTCTGTAATACATTGTTTTCTGAAGATCAGGGGCCCGACTCACGAAGGTACAAATTTGGTAAAGAAGCTGAAAAAAATAAAATTAAACAAATTTTAATAAGACCAAATTCTGCTAATGTTTATCTAATTAGTATGATAATAATCTTTTGTAGGAATAGTTTGTGTTTGGAACAGCTAGAGAGAGTTATGTAAATGAAACACATTGATTTTTACTTTCTCTACAATACTATGTACATAGTGTATAGAAAACGTATTGCACTCCACCCACAAATTCGATACCGAGATTTCACCGGAAATACATGTTTTAGGGTCCCCTTTATGCAAAAAAGCATTTTCAGAAAAAGGTCCGTGTGTGTCCGTGTGTTTGTGAACACGATGACTCAAAAACGAAAAGTCGATAAAATGCCAAACTTGGTACTGAAGTTTAGTATCTTCCAGGGATGCGAAATGAAGATTTTGAGAAAAATCCCTCCACTCCAAACTCCCCTTTACATGGAACTTTTTTCGAAAATTTTGATTTTCTTAAAATTTGATTAAAATATCGTAAAGTAAAGATATATACCTGACAAATAAAATGTATTCTTGAATGTTCTGGGAAAATTCTGGATGAATTTTACGAAATTTTGCATAGCTGCTATACCGTAAGAGTTGGATAAAAACTTACCATACAAAAATGTAGAGCACGTTAAAACACACAATTTATATTATATCTCTTTTTTCATGGAGTTGATCTTTTTTAGATATTCCTTATTTATGGTTTCATCTTTAAAAACTTTCGCTTTCCTGTACAGGAATTTGTCACTCCTGTCCATACAAACAAAGGAACTTCAGTCGCATAGTAACCAGCATTTGACTATCACTTTAACCTATGGTACTCCCTTATTTCGCTTCTACTTCCAAGAAAATAAGTAATAAGACTATTTCTGCTAATTGTTTCTCGATTAGCATTAAGTAAATAGAAGTACACACTTTTTAACAATAATTTCTTGCAGAGATGCAGAGAAAGTCATATGCATGGATCACATAAGACTTTTTAGCTTTGTATCACTGATCTATATTTCTCTAAAGCGTATTTGTTTACCATAATAGGCACTCTAAGCAACCGAAATCGATTTAACATTGTTTATTTGTTGTAAATTTCAAATGTTATATTTGAATATGTCTATTTTTATTTTGTTTGCTCAATCTTTTTATGTACTTATTTTTAATATTGCTTATTATTTTTTATATTAAAAAGCATGTACTGCCTATGGAACCGTGCAATAGATGGAGATCAGTGTATATATATATTCTGATATTGAACTAAATATACGTATTCATTCAATCAATAAAGTGACTATCATATCGAATTTATTGAAAATAAGATTCTGAGATCCTCAGGATCGGAAAACAATTTTTTGGAAAAGTGGCTAATGTGAAAAGAAATTAAAAGTGCAAAACAGGCAATATAAATATTTTTAGATTTAAGATAAGGCACCTTGCAGGAATAGGCTTCAGAATAGGATGTAGTATAGTTAATAGGTATTATGAACGAGATGCTAATAAATTAGCCATAAATATGAAAGAACTTTTAAAAGTACGGGGAAAGTATACAGAAGATATTAGGAATGTTCCTGTATGGTAACAGTGATTTGTATCGACATACTTAGAATTATATAAAGTAGGTCATGCTTTTACAGATTAAGTAGTACCATACATTTTCGGGAGAACAGAGAAGTAATTCTAAAAGCAATAAAAGAGAGAAAAAAAGTTTATTTAGAGCTTTTGTAGACAAAGTTACGAATCTGAGAAACAGCGAGTGGATGGAAACTCACTAGGCCTTGTATCATTAAACAGAGATGTTCAAATACAAGATGTGCTATGCGGCGGAATATGAGAAAATCTGGTGCTCCATTCACATTTCTTCTATCTGCTTTATGATAATCGAGATAAACATTATCAGAATTGGTTTTATTACTTGCTTCTTTGTAAGTATAAGGGATATAAGAAAATGTCTATTCAAGTGTTTTAAAAGCCGGTCGCTATGCAATTGTATGTTTTGACGAAATCTACATTTTTGCAGTAAGTTTTTGTCTATCTCTTACAGTTTGCCAACTCAAAAGTCATGCCTAATGAAGATAACTTCACAGGATATAATCAAAACATTTAAGATCTACTTTCATCTTAAATATGTGGCATTTGAATCAAAGTCGCTAGAACGTTTTTGTGAAAACCAACATTTTCAAAAAATATTCCATGTAAAGAGTAGTTAGAGGGTTCTTTAAAATCTTTTTTTCTCATTCTTGGAAGACTTAACTATCAAGTTTGGTATATCGACTTTTCTTTTTAGTTTCTCAACTTAGCGCACAGTACATACGCAGATAAAGCATTGCATTCCACCCAAAACTTCGATACCGAGATTTCACTGGAAATACACTTATCCAAAAAACATTGTTAGAAAAAGGTCCGTGTATGGCATGTGTGTATGTGTACACGATCACTCAAAAACTTGATACGCAAGATCTTCCAAGAGTGCCACAGGTGGATTTTCAAGAAAAACTCCAATCCCAAACTACTTTTTATATGGAAAAGATTTCGAAAATTTTTATATTCTCAAAACTGGATTTAACGATTATGATTAAAGTACCTTATATTAAATATACTTATGTGACAAGTAAATGTATATATCGAATTTTGTGGCAATAGCCTTTTAAGTCCTCTTCATTCCGAATACTTGTGCATAACTGATAAACCGTAAGACAGACAAAAAGTTATTACACAAAAAATCTGATGTGTTCCATTCACACGACTTTCTCTACATATCTGCAAAAATTATTGTTAGAAAGCTTATGTTTCTACTTACTTCATGATAATTGACAAAAAATTAGCAGAAATAGTCTCATTACATGCTTCCTTGTAAGTAGAAGCGAAATAAGGGAGTACCACAGGTTAAAATGATAGTCAAAAGCTGGTTGCTATGTGACTGAAGTTCCTTTGTTTGTGTGGACAGGAGTTGACGAACTCCTGTATGAGAAAACTATACGTTTTTCAAAGCTTAAACCAAAAACAAGAAATATCTAAAAAAAAAGATCAACTCCAGGAAAAAAATGTATGTAATATAAATTATATGTTTTAAGGTGCTCTACATTTTTGTGTAATAAGCTTTTATCTATCTCTTACGGTTTAGCAGTCATGCAAAATTCCGTAAATTTCATCCAGAATAAGGTAAGAATCAGAGGCTATTCCCAGAAAATTGATGATATACATTCTATTTGTCAGGTAAATAGCTTTAATATGCGACATTTTAATCAAAATCATTAGAGCCATTTTTGAGATAATCAAAATTTTCGAAAAAAGTTCCATGTAAAGGGTAGCTTGGGGTGGGAGATTTTTCTTAAAATCTTCGTGTCGCATCCCTGGAATATATACCAAGTTTGGTATTTTGCCGACTTTTCGTTTTTGAGTTATCGTGTTCTTTACAGATACGCTGACACACGGACACCCACAGACCTTTTTCTGAAAATGCTTCTTTTTTATACAAGGGATCCTAAAACATATATTTCCGGTGAAATCTCGGTATCGATTTTTTGGGTGGAGTGCAATACCTTCTCCATACACTAAGTACATAGTACGTGTAGAGAAAGTAAAAATTAGTGTGCTCCATTGGCATAACTTTCTCTAGTTCTTTCATATACAAACTACTCCTACAAAAGATTTTTTTTTATCCATGTCATACTAATGAGACAAACATTAGCAGAAATGGATTTATTACTTTCTTCCTTGTAAATAGAAGGAAAATAAGGAAATACATTAGGCTAACGTGATAGCTGGTCGCTATGTGAAACAATTGAGTTGCGATTCGTTTTGTATGGTCCCGTTTGAGAAAGGTTAGGCAGTTTAAAATTGAAACCAATAACAAGGAATATCTGAAAAAGGGTCAACAGTACAAGAAAAACGTGTAGGATATGAATTATATGTTTTAATGAGATCTACACTATGAAGTAAGTTTTTACCTATCTCTTACGATTTAACAGTTACGCAAAATTCTGCAAAACTCACCAGGAATAAAGAGAGGCTATTCGCAGAAATTTCAAGATATACATTTTATTTGAGATGTAAATGTCTTTAATAAACGGCATTTTAATCAAAATCGTTAGAGTAGTTTGGGGTGGGAGAATTTTCTTTAAAATCTTTGTGTCGCATCCTCGAATAGTTGAGAATTTTCTTCAAAATCTTTGTGTCGCATAAACATAAATATAAATTTAAGCATTTAACGGTGCTTTTGTTTTCGGCTATGCTGCCCGCTGATACACACAGATACATACAGGCACACACACGGACCTTTATCTAAAATGCTTTTTTCGGGCTCAGGGGATGTCAAAACATATATTTCCAGTGTATTTAAATATCGAATTTTTGGATGAAATGCAATACCTTCTCTAGCTACTATGTACATACATGCTAGACAAAGTAAAATATAGAGTTCGTTAAAATACACACTTTTTGTGTTGTATAATTTGTTATTTCCGTGTGATTCCTTGTTATTGGTTTCAATTTGAAAATACTTGAATCTCTTCCATTAGGAAATTTGTAAATGTATAGTCCTCTTGCTCCTGGCCATGCAAACATAACCGATTTCAATCACATAGCAACAGGTTTTAAAATATTTGACTGTCGCTTGCCTAGTGTATACCATTTTTACTTTCTCTAGCCCCGTATGTACATGTAGATAGGGATAGGGAAGTATTGTATTGCACCAAAAAATTCGATACCGAGATTTCACCGGAAATACATGCTTTAGGACCTCCTGTATCCAAAAAAAGCATTTTCAGAAAAAGGTCCGTGTGTGTCCGTGTGTACGTGTGTCTGTGAACACGATAACTCAAAAACGAAAATCAGCTAAAATACCACACTTGGTATTTATGTTTAGTATCTTCCAGGGATGCGACACGAACATTTTCAGAAAAATCCCCCCCACCCCAAACTACCCTTTACATGGAACTTTTTTCGAAAATTTTGATTTTCTTAAAAATGACTCTAACGATTTAGATTAAAATACCGTATATTAATGATATTTACCTGAAAAATAAAATGTATATTTTGAATTTTCTGGGAATAGCTTCTGAAGACCTGTTTATTCTGGATGAATTTTGCTTAATTTGGCATAACTAGTAAACCGTAAGAGATAGACAAAAACTTACTATACTCTTGTTAAAATACACAAGTTATGTCATATACATTTTTTTCGTGGAGCTTACCATTTTCGTAGTATTCATTGTTATTAGCTTCAGTTGTGAAGTACTCATACTTTTCTGAGACGGGAGTGTCCGTTTTCCTTTGCTCTACTCCTGGCCAAGAAAAGAAGCGATTTGTAATGACAATCACATAATGACAGCGTTTAAAACATTTGACTATCGGTTTAGCCTAGTGTATTCCCTTATTTTCTTCCTACTGATAAGGAACTTAGTAATAATAACATTGTGCTAACGAGTACCTCGATTAGCAAGGTGCAGAAAGAAGAATAATCTTATGTAAGAAGTTTGTAGAACAGTTAGAGAAAGTCATGTGAGTGTAACACATCAGATTTTTCTACTTATAAGATGTTTATCCCCATTAGCATGAAGTAGGTAGATAGAAGAATAAGCTTTTTAAAATATTTGTTAAGAAATGTAGAGAAGTATGAATGAAACACATAATCTTTTTATCCGTTTATAACGCGAACATCAGAGGGAATGGGAATGAGAGATAGAGAGAGAACTCACGAAAAAAATATATCAATTATTGCCTTATATTATGCACTTGATGTAAATATAGATATGATTCATTTTGTACAAACTGTATATTGTCTGCTTATAATGCAATTGAAGTAATATGGAAAGGCTCGTAATGTATGTTAATACTGGTGTAACCTACAACTATACGTCATTATTATTTGAGACATTTTAAGTAATTATAGTATAAAGACAGGTTGGAAACTATTTTTCCTAATTGGGGCAGAAACTTTGTGGTCTATTTGAAAGTTTATATTACTTTATTTACAAATTCTGAATAATATTAGAGCATATATGGTCCTTCCAAACTAATAATTGTATTTTGTCATGAATATTTCAATAATTAAGAATTACTAAATTACAACTTTTGAAACTAAAATTTGCAGTGCAGTTTTAAAACAAATGCACGTGAGTATGCTGATTAGATACACAGATACTTTATTTATGACTTCTAAAATGAGACTATGTTTTATATGTTGTATTTTAGTCATGTTTCATTATTAAGACTTCATCGAAACAGGCATTTTGAATTTCCTGAATAAAAAATATTTTTCGAGAATGATCGACTTCTGTGTGTGTTTGTGTATGTATGCGTGTGTGTGTGTCTGTCTATATTCTCCTTAAACACCATAGCTCAAGAATAAAATGTTGAATCTAAACTAAGCTTAGTATTTAAGTTCTGTATATTCCAAGGAATTAACACGAACTTATTCAAGAAACCCATTTACAAATTGCTATTTTTGGATTCATAAAAATGACTCTAAAAGCCTTGATTACAGCAGGAAAGGTTTTACGTGATAAATAACATGTTAGATTTTCTGAAAAATGAATATGACGTGCTGTTCATTTTGATTGAAGAGTATATTTTTGTATTAATATAAATTATGAGAAATGGACAAAGGCTTACTCAGGAAAAATGTATTTATCGTTCAGGCACACACTTGGTTTCAATTGTGAAGTACTTAAACTTTTCTCACACAGGAAGTGTCTGTTTTTCTTTTGTTCTACTCCTGGCCAAGCAAAGAAGTGACTTGCAATTACAATCGCATAACAATGGCTTTTAAAACATTTGACAATCACTTTAGCATAGTGCATTCCCTTATTCCCTTCTACTTATAAGGAACTAAGTAGTAACATTCTGCTAACATTTATCTTGATTAGCATTGTGTACAAAGAAGAATAATCTTTTGTAGGAGTTTTGTAGAGCAGCTAGAGAAAGTCATGTGAGAGTAACACATCAGCTTTATTTGATAAATATTCCTTATTCTATTATTTTAATTTTCAAATATTTTACTCATTTTTTAAATCGTTAGTAGCCGTTCAATTGGTTCTCATGAGCATGAAAAGAAAGGAACTTTTAACCCAGCACTTTTTTTACTTTCTCCATACGCACTATGTACATAGTGTATAGAGAAAGTATTTGGTCTCCACCAAAAATTCGATACCGAGATTTCACCGGAAATATATGTTTTAGGGTCCCCAATATCCAAAAAAAGCATTTTCACAAAAAGGTCCGTGTGTGTGTGTGTGTGTGTGTGTGTGTGTGTGTGTGTGTGTGTCCGTGTGTCCGTGTGTCTGTGAACACGATAACTCAAAAACGAAAAGTCGGTAAAATACCAAACTTGGTATTTAAGTTTAGTATCTTCCAGGGATGCGACACGAAGATTTTGAGAAAAATCCCCCCACCCCCAACTACCCTTTACATGGAACTTTTTTCGAAAATTTTGATTTTCTCAAAAATGGCTTTAACGATTTTGATTAAAAGTTCGTATATTTAACATATTTACCTGGCAAATGAAATGCATATCTTGAATTTTCTGGGAATAGCCTCTGAAGAGTAGTTTATTCTGGATGAATTTTATTGAGTTTTGAATAACTGTTAAACCGTAAGAGATGGACAAAAACTTACTACACAAAAATGTAGAGCACATTAAAACACACAATTTATGTTATATACATTTTTTTCGTGGAGTTCGTCGTTTTTGTGACATTCCTTATTTTTGGTTTCTGTTATGAAAAACGTATACTTTTCTCATACTGGAACTTGTCAACTCCTATCCATATAAACGAACTTCATTGACATAGCAACCAGCTTTTGACTATCACTTTAACCTACGGTTGTCCCTTATTTCGCTTCTACTTACAAGGAAGCGAGTAATAAGACTATTTCTGCTAATTTTTTCTGATTACCATAAAGTAAATAGAAGTATAAGCTTTTTAAGAATTATTTGTTGCAGGGATATGGAGAAAGTCATGTGAATGGTACACATCAGATTTTTTTTGTGAGGGATTCGACTATCGCTTCAGCATGTTGCTTTCGTCTTTTGGACCTATAAAATAGATAATGAATCATTTTTGCAAATGTTTATTTGAATCAGTATAAAATGAATGAAAGCGTAAGCTTTGCTAAAAATAGCTTATAGAAGAGTTCATATAAAAATTATGTGAATGTAATAGAAACATTTTACCCGCAGGCTATCATTGTGGAGTACTTCAATTGTAGCTTCCGGATTGGCTGTTAAAAATTCTGCCTAAGCCTTGATCCACTCAATCTTGCCTCAATATCTTAACTGTCATTTGTACTACATACATAGTCAGCTTTCTTTCGCTGCTGTTGTGCGATACAAACAAGTTCTTACTAATCGTAAAGTCTAGTAAAGTATTTACATTGTAAGTCGGCATTAGGGAACGTCATTTTAAAATAATTTGAGGCCTCCTTGCGTTTTACCGGGAAAATGTCGAGTCAGTTGGGGAATTTGTCCTGTTGCCACGGTAGCTCAATAGTTAGAGCAATTAGAAAGGAAGTAGAAGATGCGTGCTTCAAATCCCGTTATAGCATTGAATTTTATGGTCTTGACTACCTTTCCAACTCCTATCCTACACACAGATGATGCGGAAGATATAATTGACAAACTACTTCTTTCTTTAACATGGTCATTTATCATATTTATATTTTTAGTATCATAGGAGTCAAATATATTCTATAGCAAAGTCGTTGCAACTTGAGAGCATGCGAATTCCTATAAACAGACAGATATAAGAACGCTTTGGTTTACGACTGTTTCTCAAGATGACATGATGGATCTATCATGGGAGGCCGTTTATATTGGTTTCGTCGTCTGGCCCTGCAATGTACAGGGCTTATATAACGACATTCAAAGATGTATATTAACCAGTCTGTGGAAAATGAAAGGAAAGGGGGCGCGGAAGAATGCACGTCTGCGTAGGAAGGTTATAACAGACAAGGTTTTGTCTGAGTCAGAGTTGAGGGCAGCCCAATTGAGTTTTAATCCGCGATGAGTTTAACCACTTTTGGAGAGTATCAAACTTGACGATTTAGCTCAGCATCTTCCAAGGAAGCGTTATCAAGAAAATCCTCCACATAAGGCTACCGGTTTACTGGACAATTTTTATTGTGTCAAAATGGGTCTAACGGTTTCGACTGAAATACCACAAATTTAAGATACTGTTGTATCTTGAATTTTGAGGGAATAGAATTTTTTGGGGGGATTAACAATTTCAGAGTTATTCCTCTTTATTGGTTTAAATTTTCCAGCACTTATATTTTTCTCAAACGGGAAGTGTCATTCGTGTTATGCATTTTTTACTCCTGAGAATGCAAAGACAACTGAACTTCAATGTCATCTAGGTTTTGTAACAAAAATTGGTAAAATATGTAAATAGATATTTAATGAACATTTAAGATATGCAAAATTCAAAATTTTAGTTATCGATTATTATTTTTTCTGCTACAAAATAGAAATTCATAGGTAAGCTAGTCAAATCTCTATGTTAATTCCTAATCTGGTCACTTCTGCTACAAAGTACTAAAGTACAAATGCTTAGGTCACATTGGATTGGGATGCACAATTATTCTCAGTAAGTTCTATAATCTCACAGTCAAATGAGCTAGACAATTTCTGGTATCTAGGGTTCTTCTCAGCACAGATTGCAGTTTATTAGAAACCGCAGTGCTGATACAACATTGACCTACCATTATTCTCACAACTTCTTGATGAGTCCAGTTTCTTGATACTTTGGGAAGTCAGCTGAACTGACTTGCAATGTATGTAACTGAACTGACCATTTTAGAACTGTTGAATGCTGACAAGCATTCACTGCAGGACCAGAAGAAAAGTTCTCCTTCACTGCCTTCACAGCTTCGAAGTGTGTAGAAGTAAGGTACACGTTTAAAACGAGTCCATGTTGTCCGCATCGAATTCGTGCAATGTATTAGCGTTGAATGTATCGCAAATGTATGGGTCTGACGACAATGTATGAGAAACACAATTACACTGATTCTCTAAGCTCAATTCTTGCCACTCAGAATCTAAGTCCTACGCATCCTTTAATAAATGACATACTTCACCTCTACTCTATCACTATCTGGAAAACAAGTAATCCTCACTTGGGTACCGTCACATGCAAATATCGATGGAAATGAAAACGCCGACAAAGCTGCAAAGAAAGCCACCCGACTTCCTATCAGTGACCACGGAATAACTTCTACACATCAAGACGTCATTAGATACACAAAATATCTGTTTATAGAAAACTGGAAAACGACATGGTCAATATCCCACAGCAAACTGCATGATGCCCGAACCGGATATATCAATTTTTTTCGAACGCCTCTGAAAATTAGAACGTCGTGAGCAAACAATAATTACCCGCCTCAGAATTGGACACTGCAAACTGACACTTTCCTTCATCATTAATAAAGATCCAGAATCAAAATGTGAGACCTGCAACACACCGCTTACTATCCTACATATCCTGCTGCAGTGTCCGAGATACGCCAAACAGAGACTTCAGGCCGACTTCAATGACTTACCAAGTGCTCTACATAACCACCAGACAATCAAAAAGGCAATCATATTTATAAGACAGTGTAACATTTTTGAATTATTGTAAAGTATAAATGTAGTAATTTTGTATTTTACCAATGTGTAAATAACTATTTTATGTACAAATTGTAAGGTCGCGATATGACCATGCTGTTAAAGCGACCCAAAATAAATTATATTATAAAAAGAAACTTACCATTTTTTTCCTTTTCTTTCTTTGTAACGAAAATGTATAACTTGTTCTATGGTGGGAAAATGTGCATTATGCCTCAATATATGTAATAAAAAGATGTGTTTCATTCACATGACTTTCCCTACATCTCTGTAACAAACTATTGTTAGTAAATTTATTGTTCTGTCTACTTCCATGCTAATCGAGATAAACATTAGCAGAAACCATCTTATTAGTTTCTTGTATGTAGAAGGGAAATAAAGGAATACGTTAGGCTAAACGACAGTCAAATGTTTTAAAATGTAGTTGCTATGGGATTGAAATGCGTTTCTTTGCGTTGACAAGTTCGCGTATGAGAAAAGTAAGTATTTTAATATTGAAACCAATAACAAGAAATATCTCTAAAACGGGCAACTCCACGAAAAAATGTATATGACGTAAATTCTGTGTTTTTAAGGAGATCGAAATTTTTGTGTCGCAAGCTTTTGTGTATCTCTTACGGTTTCCGGTTATGCAACATTAAGAAAAATTCATCCTGAATAAAGAGTCTTCAGAGACTATTCCCAATAACTCAAGATATACATTTTATCATATAAATATCTTAAATATAAGATATTTTAAATCTTCAAAATTGTCACCTTGCAAAGTGTAGTTGGAAGTAGGGGGATTTTCTTGAAAACCTTCGTGTCGCATCCTTGGAAGATACTGAACTATAATGTCAATTTTTGTTTTTAAATTATGCTGCCCACGGCTCCTCACACACAGACACATACACACACATGAACATTTGTTTAAAAATGCATTTTGGGGTGAGGGGTCCCAAACATGTATTTTCAGTGAAATCTCGGTATCGAGTTTTTGGCAATACAATATCTACGTGTACAGAAAGTAATATAGATTTTAAAGCTTTGGTATTATGATTCTTTCAGTGTATACAGGAATAGAATATATATTTACATGAACTCCGGGCTCCAGTTATCACATGTATAGCGAAGAGCTCTTAAAAGATTAGATTATCGCGTTAGCCTAGTGTATTCCCTTATTTACCTTATACTTAAAAGGAAGTAATTTTAAGACCATTTCTGTTAAGGTTTATCTTATTTAGAATGGGGTAGATAGAATAATAAGCTTTTGTAAAAATATATGAATATTTTTTTAGGGGGGGGGGCTTATTGATGGAACCTCAAAACACGTAATGTCGGTGAATTCTCAACATCCAATTTTCAAATAGAATTTATATAGTTGCTTTACGAACCGTAGGCAAGCAGTAGATAGAGTAAAGCTGAAAGCATATGCTAGATGCAATAGTTTGGACTATTTTGCTTTCCTTGAATTCAATTTGTCGCTGCTATCGTAGGGAAAACTCATCCGCAGGTATCAATTACGCAAATTATTTGATCGCATTACTAAATAATAGCAATACTACCAATGGCTGAGGCACGGCACAAAGAAACTTGGTACAAAGCTGGTAGCATTGTGTAATGTAACCAGAGAGCTTATTACCCGCCAGAGGGCAAATGTCTGCCGCCCATTGTTCTGCGTCTTGACAGGCAGCACAATCAATGTGGTGCGGCGATTAGCCCGCCCGGAGCTCATATTCATCCTCGCCTTCTTCTGTCGTCCATGCACTGCCTAATCACTGTCCACGTTACCCTCAAGTGCTCCACAATAGAACTTTCATTTGAATTGCTCAGTAATTGTGCCATCGTAGATTTGAAGAGCATTTAACGTCGACATCCCGATGGAATTAAACTCTTCGCTGCTACATCCAAAGCAGAACGTATTCGAACGCCATACTTTAAAACATTTTAAAAACAATTTTAATTTTACCTCTCTACCGGTTACCCAGGTGGAGAAATTATTCCACATCTGGGTATTCGATATCTGGGTATCAAGAATTGTATGTGCGCGTGCGCGCGTGCGTGTGTATGAAAAACATAACTAAAATGAAATTTCAAATAAATACTAAACTTGATGTTTAAGTTTAAGATTTTCCAAAAATGCGATACGAATATTTTCAAGAAAATCTCCCAGTCAAATACCCTTTACATAGAACATACTTGTTTATAATGTTCTTAAAATTCTCTAACGGTTTTTATTGAAATACCATTTGTTTACTATAATTACCTAATGAGCAGAATATATATCTTGTTTTTTTCTGCCATTATGGTAATTTTATATAATGATGTATAACCGGTAAAAATAAGGAATAAATAAATAAATCATATTTTCATACTTTGAGTATTTGTTCCGATATTTTACAATATTTTTGAAGAATTGCTTCTTGTGTTATGCAACGAGCATGTAATTTAAAGCCTGCACATACCGAAACGCTTTTTAAAAAATACAACTACTACATAAGGAATTTTAGGAAAATTCCTGCACTAACAACTACCCTTTACATGGAACATTTTTCGAAACTTTTGATTTTCTCAAAAATACTCTAACGGTTTTTATTAAAATACCATATATTTAAGATATTTTTATGACAAACGAAATTTATATCCTGAATTTTCCGGGAATAGCCTTTGAGGCCGTTTTCATCTGGGTGACTTGTTCAACTTTTGTATTACTGGTAAGCTGTACGAGATAGACAAAAACATATAATGTATGTCGTGCACATTTTTTTTGAGTCATTGGTTTCAGTTTTAAGGTACTTTAAACTTTTTTCAAACGAGAAGTCATCTTTCTTTTCATCTCTCTGTTTAACTTCTTGCGAGCAAATAGAGTCGAATTTGAATTGTTTCACAGAGTCGTTTTTAAAAGATTTGACTGTCACTCATTGCCCTTACAAAGAACCAAGTAAAGCTGCTTAGCTCGATTATAATGATGTAGATAGAAGAGCAATCTTTTGTAAAAAAAAAGTTTGTTTGCGGAACAGCTAGAGAAGGTATGTTTGAAATTCTAATTCTTTTGATTAGTACATCAACATAGGCTACATCTTTTGAAATAACTAATGTGTAATAATGCATTCAACTTTATGACGGTAGTATTTATTTTCTTATTGTGCTTCTCTATTCATAAATTGAAATTATTTCATATTGGTATTATTACATAACTACAAATTATTACAAAAATGTACCAAATCAAATTAAAACAGCTATTTAAAATGTGTTAAATATCTTAAGTACATTTCTATATACCATTAATGATACAAAATTATCTTGAACTATTAATTCGAAAGGCATATATTTAGGTATCATCGACAAGGAATTAAGGTTGTAGGAGAAGAATAACATCAAAGAATATAGAACGCTAATTTATGCTATTTTGGATTAGTGAAATATTTAAATCAAAACTTTTCTCATATAAAACCAAAATCAGAATTTGTAAAACACTGGTTAAAAATTATATATTGTGTTTGAATATATTTGAGAAGAAAATTTTGAGAAGAATTTGATGCCGTTAAAAAGAAATGGAGAACAAGGCATACAATTAAATACATAAACATTACTAAATGAAATAAAATATCACAGCTAAGATGTGCCTTATGCAGGAAGAATGAAGAAGTAATAATTAAAAGGATAAGCATTGTTTCCTGGAAGGTGGAAAATGAGTGGGAAAACCGAAGCTCAGGTGAATTAATAGAGTGGTGGAGGAAATGAGAAAGATGCAAATGAAGAAATGGTAGGCGGTCGCCAAAAATACAGAAACTTGGTATAATATTCTAAGCTAGGGCTAACGCGAATTAAGGAATGAATAAAGCAAACGCTGTGAAATGTAGGCATAATATTAAATCATATTTTTATACAAATGTTAATTTTCTATTTCCTGTAAAATTTGCCCTCTGGATTTGGTAATCTTTCAAAACAACCTCTATATTTGCCGATAAAGTAATAAATTCCTTAATGTTGACAATACACTACCATCTATGATCGAGAATGGAATAAATTGTAGCATAGGAGCGATGGCAACATACATTAAAGGCACCGTTGCTCAGTCCGAGAGCACCCGGGGTCCAGGGTTCGATTCCCGCCTGGGAGTGAGGATTATTCCCTACCCTCCCCAAAGTATGGAAGTGTGAAAGAGTGTGCGAATATAAACTTAAAGGTAATAACCCAAATATATGAATAGTAAGCGAGAGAACTCCATCGTCATGAGCAGTTGTTCTAAAGGAAAAGCAGCAGTGAAATGGAAATGGTGTGTTATTTATGGACGCTCTGTAACTACTGTGGTTCTCAGCGTCCTATTCTAAATTGGGCGTGAAAGACCACTTAATTTTGCTCAGAGGCCGCTTGAAGTTCTTTTACGTGCCGTAAATCTACGACACGGGACTAACGGCTTTACTTCCCTTCCGAAGGAAGCCTAGTTAAGGATTTTTACACCCGAAAAAATCCATCGTCCTCCGCCGCGTTTAAACCCGCGACCTTGAGTATATGAAGTTAGCATAGTAACCATTACAACACGCAGTGGTCTAGATGTTAAAAGGCGTCATATAAATGAAACAAAATATTAAAAGTAAACCAGACTATAATTTTATAATATCGTAATTAAAGCGATTAATTGTGGATTGACTCTAGATCGTAAGAGACTGAAACTTCGTGGATATGCTAATGATAAATACACTCCCCGAATTAGGCAAAAACATAATTAGGCACCAGGTGAGCATATGTAAGCAATCAGAACTAGTTTGGGTGGAAAAGATAAATGCATGATAATAATGGACGTTTAATAGGAACTACTATTACATAGCCTCCCAACTCTGCATCACTTTCGCCACAAAATAATTTGAGATCTCCTTGTGCGGTTTACTGGGAAACTCGCGATTCTTTGAGGAATTTAATGCTACATGCTGTTATAGTAACTCAAAGTTTACAACAACTGGACGGAGACTGGAAGATCATTGGTTCAAATCCAGGCTATGGTATTGAATTTTTCAGTCTGGCTCTACCTACCAGAAGACGTTTTACTTTTGATACATTCAGAAAATACTTTAAATATAATCCACAGATGTAATCCAATATTTATTACATAATAAAGCTATTTCTGTGAACATGCATCTCTATTAACATGAAGTAGATAGAAAAATAGACTTTTTTAAATATTTGTTGAAGAATGGTTTGACAAAATCATGTGAATATAACGTTATATTTTTTTAAATATATAATACATGTAAAATGCATATGGCATTGATTATTTCATCTACCTCATTGAATATTTGTTATTTGTTTATGCTGTTTATATTTTGTAATAATATTTATATTTACCACAGCACTATGTATTTAATTATGAGCCACAAACTTAGAGGTGCAATGCACTTCTGCCTTTCCCTTATCAGCTAGCTTGTAAACAACATACCTGTATGCTATTCCGGCACCTACTTTTGTCCATCAATGACACGATTTTGAGTATCTCCATAATCAGAAGTCACCTGAGTTAGGGCAGGATATCCTGGGACTACTCATATGGAAATTACCTAGAAACAATGCCATCATTACTGAAGGTTTCTTGGAGCAAATCTTTCACATAGCAAGCAATATGTGACGCCCCATCTTGCATGAAATTGATGGTGCACTTATTGTTGGGTTCTTGCTTAAAGGGCCGTGGTGGAAACATTTGGAACCAATTTTGATGTGTGCAAAATTATTATTTGCAAGCGCATTTCTTAATTAGCATACCTGAAGTGTTTCAGACTCCTAAGATCATATGGCTCGTGCTATAGGTAATTATAACCATCCAGTACTTCCATAACATTTGTTTAACACTTAATTGCATAAATAGTGAAATCAAAGTCAAACCTCTATACAAAACAATAGCCAAGGAAGGAGAACAATTCGTATACAAAATCTGATGTGTTACACTCACATGACTTTCTCTAGCTGTTGTACAAACTTCTTACATAAGATCATTTTTCTTTGTACACAATGCTAATCGAGATAATCATTAGCAGAATGTTCTTATTACTCAGTTCCTTATAATGTAGGAAGGCGTAGAACAAAAGAAAAACGGACACTCCCGTCTGAGAAAAATATAAGTACTTCACAACTAATATCAATGAATACTGCGAAAACGGTAAGTTCCACGAGAAAAATATATATGACATAACTTGTGTATTTTAACAAGACCTAAATGTTTTGTGTAGTAACTTTTTGTCTATCTCTTACGGTTTACTAGTTATGCCAAATTAAGCAAAATTCACCCAGAATAAACAGGTCTTCAGAAGCTATTCCCAGAAAATTCAAGATACACATTTTATTTGCCAGGTAAATATCTTTAATATACGATATTTTAATCAAAATCGTTAGAGCCATTTTTAAGAAAATCAAAATGTTCGAAATTTTTTCCACGTAAAGGGTAGTTTGGGGTGGGGGGATTTTTCTGAAAATCTTCGTGTCGCATCCCTGGAAGATACTAAACTTAAATACCAAGTTTGGTATTTTAGCTACTTTTCGTTTTTGAGTTATCATGTTCACAGACACACGGATACACGGACACACGGACACACACACACACACACGGACCTTTTTCTGAAAATGCTTTTTTTGGATACAGGGGACCCTAAAACATATATTTCCGGTGAAATCTCGGTATCGAATTTTTGAGTGGACTGCAATACCTTCTCTATCCCTATGTACATTGTACATACGGGGCTAGAGAAAGTAAAAATTATCTAGTAGTACATCCGAGAGTACACAGATGTCGCCATAGGGAAGAAACCAACCGAATCACCTGCGAGAGAAAGCGCTGTAACGAATGTATATATCGGATTAAGCGTGAAATATTGAGGTTAGGTGTATGTTATGTTGTTTAAACTAATAAATGTTTAATTACATATTGATATATTACAATACTATATTAAGAAACCATAAAGTGTAAAAATCTAATGCGTCACGCTCATTTGACTTTCTCTATCCACCATAGCTACATGTAATCTTTTGACATAAAACATTAACATTAACACGGGGATATAAACATAGGTATAATTTGAACATAAGATTCGATTTGCCATTCACAACACCAACTAAACTTTAGCGTTAAGACAGTGCAATTTTTGTGTGAAAGTGTTTGAAAACGGATACCACGATTCTTAAAGATGAAGCAGTGTGCATTTTATATTGGCACAGCTGTTTTAGTTTATATTCTTATTATTCTATATTGTATTTTGTCATACATAAAAGAAAACGGGATAGCTTATAACTTAAAATGCACCTACGAGAAAAATACTTTAAAGCGATAGCTAAATCATTGGAATGTGATGGTTTTGAAATTTCGTTATGTTTACAAGGCAGCCAAAAAAAGGGCATAGCGGCATCCAGTTTAAACCAGTAACAAAGAATATTTCGGAAATAACATCAAAATGCTATTTGAGAATAAATTGTGTGTAGTATTTCACTAAAAATCGTTAAAGCCAGCTTTGATTAAATAACAATTTCGAAAACATCTTCCATTTAAAGGGTAGTTTGGGGTGGGGATTTTCTTGAAAATATACATGTATCTTTGGAAGATGTTGAAACTAAATGCCAAGTTTGGACATTTCGCTTTTGGGTTGTGCTGTTCATAGGCACAGAGGCATTGTATGTGAGCACGCGCTCATACACATGCACATACGCGCGTATATTCTCACTTTTTACCTTCTCTGTCACGTACGTACAATGTACATAGTAGGCAGACAGGGTGTTTATTACACCTAAAAACTTGATACGGATATACAGGTTTGGCGGAACCCTGAAACAAATAGAAAAAGGTCTGTGCGTATAGGTGTTTGTGTCTGTGGACAGCATAACTTAAAAAGAAAAAATAGGTTAAATATAAAATTAGGGATTTATGTACAGTATATCCCTAGGATACGACTCGAAGATTTCAAGAAAAAAAACCCATCCCTAACTACCCTTCACAGGGTAGTTTTTCAAAAATGGCTTGAATGATTTTGATTAAAATACTACAAGCTTCAGATATTTTTATTACAAACGAAATGTAAATCTTGAAGTTTCTGAGAATAGCTTCTGAAGATCTTTTTATTCTAGATGGGGAGAAAACTTTCTAAACATCTCTGGATCTCGTTAAAAGTTGCTGAATTAATCACATCCGTGATATTCTATGTTTTTGATTTCAATTTTAAATTACTTAGACCTTTCTCAGATGAGAAGTTGATTTTCTCTCGTTCCATATCTCTTTTGTTTTACTCCTTGCCTTGGAAAGAAAACCCAATTTCAATGGCAAACGCATAACGACAGCGTTTAAAAGATTTGACTATCACTGTAGTCTATTCATTCCTTTATTTCCCTTCAATAGAAGGAGCAACTAGGTAATTAGACCATTCATAGTAATGTTTAACTTTATTATTTATGTAAATAAAGGAATAATCTTTTGTAAAAATAATTTGTTTACAGAACAGATAGAGAAAGCTATGAAATTAGAAAACATCAGATTTTTCTAAAATACTTTCTTTTGTATCAAAACATATATTTCCGATGGACTCTCGACATTCAATGTCTGAGTGAAGTATAGGAGTTATAAAATAGGTAAAAACAAGGGAATTAAACAAGATTTGAGGAGTTATTTCAAAATAAATTACAATAATGCTAGTTGGCTTAAAAAGGCAAGACTGGAGTTTCTAATATTATTTATATGTTCTGAGAATCACTGTTCCGTTACACTATCTGCGTGTAGGAACGGTGACTCAGACTCGAAAACTCAATGGCAGGATCGAGTTTCAAAACACTGATCTTCGGTGTTCTTGCGCTTGACCTACCTATGAGAAGTGTACACTTTTTACTTTCTCTATACACCCTATGTGTATAGTGTATAGAGAATGTATTGCACTCCACCAAAAAATTCGATACCGAGATTTCACCGGAAATATATGTTTTAGGGTCCCCTGTATCCAAAAAAAAAGTATTTTCAGAAAAAGATCCGTGTGTGTGTGTGTGTCCTTGTGTCTGTGAACACGATAACTCAAAAACGAAAAGTCGGTAAAACACCAAACTTGGTATTTAAGTTTAGTATCTTCCAGGGATGCAACACGAAGATTTGGAGAAAAATCCCCCCAATCCAAACTACCCTTTACATAGAACTTTTTTCGAAAACTTTGATTTTCTAAAAAATGGCTCTAACGTGTTTGATTAAAATATCGTATATTAAAGATATTTAAGTGACAAATAAGATGTATATTTTGAATTTTCTGGGAATAGCCTCTAAAGACTACTTTATTCTGAGTGAATTTCACGGAATTTTGCATAAGTGCTAAACCGTAAGAGAGAGACAGAAACTTCCACACAAAAAATGTAGAGCACATTAAAACACACAATTTATGTTGTATACATTTTTTTCGTGGAATCGATTGTTTTTGAGATATTCCTTGTTTTTGGTTTAAGCTATAAAAACTTATATTTTTTCTCATACAGGACTTTGTCAACTCGTGTCTATACAAAGGAACTTCAGTCACATAGCAACCAGTTTTTGACTATCACTTTAACCTATGGTATTCCCTTATTTCACTTTTACTTACAGGAAGCAAGAAATAAGACTATTTCTGCTAATTTTTTCTCGATTAGCAGGAAGTAAATAGAAGCCTAAGTTTTTTTAAAAATAATTTATTGCAGAGATATAGAGAAAGTCATGTGAATGGAACACGTCAGATTTTTTAAATGTATTTTCCTAACGCAAATCTTAAATGTTTCGACTTGATGTGTTTGAAATTAGCAACAAATGTCATTTTCTATAGGTATACATTCTATTGGGTCGTCTCCTTAGCGCGGTGGTAGCGTTGCTGCTTACCAAGCGGGAGACCTGGGTTCGATCCCCAGTACCGGCGTGGGGAGCTACTTGATGGAGAACTAGCGGCTCCAGGTTATGAGAACCGCATTAACGGGCCGGGGGGACTCGAGGCGCTGACCACGTCTCACCCTCCAATACTGCACCCCATCCATGACGTCTGTAGTGGACCGAGATGGGGGACGCAGCGGCCGGGCGGTAGGCCAAGGTTCCCCGTGAGCTGTCGTGCCATGGAGTGAAATACATTCTATCGATTGTCAGATATGCATTCTGAGAAAACAAAACTGAACTGATGTTGAAATGAAAGTAGCTAAAAGTAAGGAAGGGTATTTTCCATGAAATAATTAACGGGGTCAGAACAATAATAGTGGAACTCAGTAAAAACTTACAAGGTACACTTTTTTATGTTTAGATTTTTTTATAGCTTACAGAAACAAACTTGGGAGATTAATATGTTACAGAATGTGTTAGCAATTCTATTTTAATTTTAAAATGCTGTTAGTGAAAACACCTCGTCTTACATGGTCGAGATTTTTAGATTTCCTTACTTATTCTTTTACCCATTTTGAAATACGAGGTACGTCCAGAAAGTAAGTTCCGTTTCAATTTATCTCCGCTGCAGCGCTGCGATCGCAGTTCCGCACATGCGTGGTAGAAGCTCGGTATTAAGAAGAAGAAACGTGCGCCATTTTGAGATCGCTGTCAGCCACATACGCTTTGTTATGCTTGTTTACAATGTCGGTGTTGATTGAAAATCCCACCGCTTGTGAAATCAGATCTGTGATTCGTTTTCTGAATGCTAGGAAAGTGAAACCAATTGAAATTTATCGGCAAATTTGCGAAGTTTACGGATAAAATGCGATGAGTGATTCAATGGTGAGAAGATGGGTCCGACAGTTCAATGAAGGACGTAGTGAAGTGCACGATGAAGAACGAAGTGGGCGTCCATCTTTGGTTACAGAAGAATTGGTTCACGCGATTGATGACAAGATCCAGGAAAACCGCACGTTTACAATTAGTGCTCTCGCTATGAAATTTCCCCAAAGCTCACGATCACTAATTCATGAAATTGTTACCGAAAAACTGAAATTTCGTAAACTTTGCTCACGTTGGGTACAGGCGGCAAACTTCTATGAAGAAGGTATACAAAAACTTGTGCCACGCTATGACAAATGCCTGCAAAATTTCAGCAGTTATGTGGAAAAGTAGTTTAAGAGTTGTAGAATTTTGTGCAATAAATAATTATTCTGTTCACAATTTAATTTTATTACCAAATGGAACTTACTTTCTGGGCGTACCTCGTATTATGTTGTAAATAACAAATGCGCTGTTGTTTAACCTCAAATTAACATATTAAAATAAATTTAAACTTGAAATATTTACATTCTGTAATATAAAGCTCATTGAGAATTTATGTATTCCTTGTTTACAGAAGGAAGTAAGTAATTAAACCATTTCTGATAATGTTTGTATCGATTAAAATAAAGTAGAGAGAGGAATAAGCTTTTGTTAGAATAATTTGTTGCAGAATGGGTAGAATAAGTAATGTGAATGAAACAGATTAAATTTTCAATAACTCAATGATACGCGCTGCAAATTAATTTTAAGGCTTCTCACTTAGAGCAGCTGAATTAACCTGTTACTGAATGTTATTTCAGCACTAGGCAAAATGTGGGAAACGTGCCAGGTAAGTATTATCACCAGAAATAGGAAGTTCGTACCAATTTCCTCATGCAGAGTTCTGGGCTGAAATCGGAGTGGGGTATCAAACAGGTACCAAATTCATTAGAGAGGGGCTTGCGTGGATTAGACTAGGAGCATGGAGGAGCACAAAAACTGCTGACAAGAATGGTATGAGAATCTGTCCCATTTGCGAGGAGGAACAGTGGTGGACTCATCTCTTAGCAAGATGTAGGGGTACGGAGGAATGGCGGGAAAAATATTTATCGCGATTCTTTATCACAGCGAATGTAGAGCTAGAAGCATGTTGGACGCTACTGGCTGGCACCGAAGACGTGGACGGGCTAGGTAAATTTATCCTTAAGGCAAGACAGCTGAGATCTGAGATGGCTGTCAATAGAAAAGGGCTCCCCCCCATCTTAGAACAGGTAAACAAAAGTGACAGCAATGTCTTACATACATATTTTTATTTCATACTGATGTCATTGTTGTGGTATGGTGTTATATACTGTGTATGTGTATATATTTCTTTTAAGTGTATTTATCTAGTCTAAGAGGGTGCATTTATGCTTCTGAATAAGGTGTACTCTGTGCTGTAAATTTAAATTGCTGTATTTGAATGTATTAGTCTTTTTATGTTCGTGTTTACTCTTTTAATTCTTTGTTGTTGTGTGTTTTAATATTGCTTTCTTTTTGTGTATTACAAAAGCACGTGCGATTGTTGAAGTTCAATGTATGATATTGTTATGTCAATAAATACATTTATTCATTCATTCAAGAGCGGCCAGGGTTGGCAATACAATGCTGCGCTACTTGCGCGAGCAAAAGTCAACGTAGAGTGCAGCCCATTACTACAAAACAGCTATTACTGCATAACACAAAACCACGTTGGTAGGTAGGAAGGCGTTCGAATAACATCTTTGTTCTGCTCAAATGTGGGCAAAATCAATTTGTTTTACAGCCATAGTACGTTTTCTAGCAATGTACTTATTTTGAAACCGATGGCAGTTCTAGTATACCATCTGTCAAACGTCTACTGACAGAACAGCTTCACAGAAGTATATTATTCATTGCAAATTTATTCAAAGAGTTAACCTACAACTTACAGTCCAGAGATATGGAGCTGAACTGAATCTGTGCGGCATGTAGAAGAACTGTCATGATGGATCTCCTAATCCACGACCATCCTACTTGAAATAATGAAATAATGATGAAAATGTAAAGTGTAATTGTAAAGAATGCAGGATTCAGTGAAATGTATCGCATACAAGCTGCACTTTTACATTCCAACAAATGCCATTTGCTTGGTAATTCTGAAACAGAACTGATAAACTATTTCAAATATGCCTCTATCACATCATGCGAAGTGGAATCAAAATTTTCACATTATAAATTTTGTTTGTCGGAACGTAGAATGAGGTTCTCATTTGAAAGGCTTCAGAAGTACATATAGTTTTCAGTAATACAGCTGTAGATGAATAAAGATTTAGCTTAATCCCTACTTTCGTTTTTACTTAGTAAGAATCTGAATATATTTAAGAAATTAATTTTATTATTTGGATATTATTTAACATTTGATTAGTAAATATTTCAATCCGTATATAGAAATTAGTTAGAGTCACTCTTATATATGTAATAGTCTCATAAGTAATTTTAGTTCTCTGGGAAAAGTACTGTTTTCTTCCCCCTGCGTTCTTATCAATGACCTATTTTGATGCGGCGAGACGGACGGTCGCAACCCGTATAAGGAACGGCGAACGGTACAAGCTTCCTAGCTCTGCTTATCACCTACTCCACGTGGATTTGTATTTTAGCTGTCTCTGCGTAACAGGCACACTACCATTGGTTACAAGAGAAACACCATTGGACAAACACTAATTGAGGTCGTCAATGTCTCTCTTCTACTCGCAGGACTTTAGCAACTTATGAATTGGGGGGCTGAGCCGGCATGCTTTTGTTTTCGGACGTTAACGATGGTTTTACACAAACTTTATCGGGTAGAGAGCTGATCAGCTTTCCTTGAGCTATTGTACCAGTTTGAATGCTCCTTGACAGGCTACTGACCCAAAGCATTAGCGTGTTAGTCTTACAAGAAAGAGGTAATTCGTTGAAGATGAAGCTATTAGCATATTATCTTATTATGTTAATGCATTGTATATATGTTATAACTATATTCAGGGACCTGTGTAAAGTAAAATTATATTTATGACTGTTAACTAAACATTCCATCCAATCATTTTTTGTCTGATGGGAATGTTTGTTTATTTATTTTAGTTTTTTAGAATAAATATTCTTGAACACGAATTTTCACAAATTTTCATTTTCGTTCATTATTATCGCCCAAACTAAAACCGAAGATAGTGTTTTTTTCCCCCTAGTCAGCTCAACATCCCAACTTTTAGGACTGATATCCTCCTAGAACTTATAAGCGAATGTCTAGGGGTCAGAAGCCTGTCTGGGAGCCAATGGCACGAAAAGAATAGAGAACCTGGAACGAGTGGTGGGACGGTAGCCAGGCATGAGCGTGAAGAAGTGGATGGTATGAAATAAAAGCGAAATGGATAATAAAGCAATGAGTGGAGGACAAACTGGAGGGCCCGGAAAATCCCGCCTAGACGCAGCAAAAATCACATGCGGGCTATGGAATCGAACCCGGGCCACCTAAGTGGGAGACAAGCGATCTATCCACTCAGCCACGGTGTAATTTTTGTCCACTGATTTGTTCCGAAAGAGTTTAGTTGTTTTCATATAGAATTATAAGCTTATGAACCAAAATGATTATCATAAGTCTTTTAATGCATTATCAAGATCAAGGGATACAAAAATTTGAGCTGTTGACCCCGACGTGATTCGAACACGCAACCTTCTGATCTGGAGTCAGACGCGCTACCATTGCGCCACGGAGTCGGCTGCTGTGATTGCTCCCTTGTTTCCCTTTTCATTTCCCATCTTCTACAATAATTTGGGGGTTTGCTACTATTTTCGTCTTTAAATTCTTCTTTCTATGGGATTTATAATATCGTTTCCTATTAGTCGATATTTTAGAGACTCTGGGTCTGTAGGGTTCTCAACATCTATGCAACGGTAGAGTATAGCCTTACATAAAACATCAGATTCTGTCGTTTTTCTGCTGCTATGATTCTTTAAATGTACTTACTTGTTCCTGACATTGTTTATTAATCATTGTGATTTACAAAGACCCCACCTAAGATTTAAAACACGACACTCTATGGCTATAAAGTCTGCATTTTATAGAAATACTGAACTTGTGGATATGAAATCTATACAAAGCTATCTTTTATCGCTCCACTCTTAGAAGTACATGACGCAAACTTATGATGTCATTAACTACTTCGTGAAACGTGCGAAACCAGAGCAGTACTTTAAATATACGCGCGTTGCTTTTGTTTGTGTTATCTCTTTGCAGCTTATACGAACATGAGTTTAACACAGAGGGATGCAAAATGTTGTGTTTACAGCAAGGTTGGTTATAGGGTTGGATCGAAAATGGATTTGTGGTGTATGGCAGTGCCAAACAGATGGCGCGGGTGCATGTTCAACGGTAATGTATTCACCGTAGAAACTGGAGGGCTGTTTGGTCGTTGGATCGTTGATCACCCTCTCCGGATAGCTTCAGCAGTAGACGTGTCTTTGAGCTTGGAAATGTTACCGGTATCTGTGGTTGATGACTTCCTGTGGTTCCCTCACTTCATCTCTTCTCCCTGAGAAGGTTTTTTTTTTTCTACAGTTTTCTACACTTTCAATTTCCGAATGTGTGATTTTTGACATTTTAGTATTTGCTAATATTAACTGATGGGTTGGTGAATTTCTATAAACTAAGTAATAATAATTTGTTACTCGTACATTGAACCATCAGTTGATGCTTAGTGTGTGTGTTTGTGTGTATAGCGGATACATTGCGTTTGCAAACTTATCAGAATAATAATCCAAAGAGTAAATATGTCTAGCCCATAACAGTATGTCGATAGTACGAGTACGAGATTTAGTTTAATTATTCTGTATTTAATTTCAACTCAGCTTTTATTTAAGTTTTTGTTATATTATTATTATTATTATTATTATTATTATTATCATCATCATTATTATTATTATTATCATCGTCATCATTTACCATCAGGGCGGTTTATTATATCAGAGATACCCTAGTTTTACATAGAAAGGGGCAAAACACCTGCGCAATACAAAATGCAATAAGCCTTATATAGAAACTTCTCTTTGTCGAAAATTCTTCATAAAGTATAGGATCCGCTGATTGTCCTATGTCCTAAACACCAAACACGCGTTTGAAGGTTTCGGCACATTAATAATGTCCCCCATTACGTATCGCCAGAGGCAGAGGTTACAAAGGTCGTGCGGTCGATCCTAATCCTCTTTTGGCTGTCGTACCAGAAATTACTTGACTAGATGTTGCGAACGATGGAAACGGCGACAGTAGAAGGTAAATGGGTTTGTGACAGGAATCCGTGGACCTAGGTACAGAAGCTACCTGAATTCGTCCTGAAAGCTAAAGAGAATAAAAGTCAAAAGGCTTTACCCAAACATTGGTCATCCACTTATGACGTGGTAGCTGTCTATCCCCTTAGCACCTGGCCCAGGAATTACTTTACAAGAACTGTGTTGCGTATGTGCAGAAATATATATTATACTAGAGTTTTAAGGGCCGCGCCGTGGCCGAGTGGTTAGACCACTCGACTCTCACCTAGACGGCCGGGGTTCGATCCCAAGCGACCGCATGTGAGATTTGTGGTGGACAAAACGGCGCTGGGGCGGGTTTTCTCCGGGTACTCCGGTTTCCCCCGCCATCGCATTCCACCGGTGCTCCATCATCATTCATGTATCATCAGTGTCACCGCATGCGGTGCCATTAGTAGTTAAAGCGGGCGTTAAACACTACAAAAAAAAAAAAAAATACTAGAGTTTTAGACTTTTTCCGGGTGATGATGCCAGCACGGAGTTTACATGCTTTTATATCATTATACGTTATACTACAATAAAATGATATATTTAGACTTTCTACTTTAGTTTTTTAATCATTTCAACATGTCAGGCCCCGAGTTTGGCCTACTCGCCCGTCAATTACGCACAAATTGTTGCCCGCCACGAGTAGATGTAACAACAAATTGTTTTTCAAGTTCTTCAAAAGATTGAATGCACCGTGTACAAGACTTTCCAGTAAAAGCAGCAGGTATTGAATCTGGACCATTATTATACAGGATATAACACTAACGCACTGTGACGGTAAAAATAATTAATATACGTTTAGCTCTTATACCAGGTGGTTCACCTGTCACTTATTATATTTGGAGATAGGCAACACTTCATACTTTGAAAGTAATAAGGTCGAAATTACCGTGCTTGTCTACCGTTTAGTAACCACACAAATCTAGCCTGCTTTTCATAGGAAAATAGACCTTAGCAGCAATAGTTATGTCCATTCCAAAAACATGCGCTTAATAACTCCTGTCACAATACATGTTATATCAATAGGATCGCTGTCATATGTTCTGCAACGTAAATTATAATGTATGGAGGTTAAGCGAACGGCTTACGCTACAAAAAGCAGTCACACAACAGTTATAAAGAGATCAGAAGCGAAGAGGGAGACATGTGGGATACTATACCTACAAGTTTTAACGGAAAAACGCGGCGACATGATTGTACTGGTTAATTTCATGTTCCCTTATCACCTCCAGCGTGTCAGCTGTTCGGGCCCCATCCTCTCGGTGCACTTTGTTGTTTTTTACCTTCTCTTGCCCCGTATGTACAATGTACATAGGGATAGAGAAGTATTGCATTCCACCCAACAATTCGATGTCGAGATTTCACCGGAAATACATGTTTTAGGACCCCCAGAATCCAAAATAAGTATTTCCAGAAAAAGGTCCGCGTGTGTGTGTGTCCGTGGTACTTGGTATTTAAGTTCAGTATCTTCCAGGGATGCGACACGAAGAAATTGAGAAAAATCCCCCCACCCCAAACTACCCTTTACATGGAACTTTTTTCGAAAATTTTGATTTTCTTAAAAATGGCTGTAACGATTTTGACTAAAATATCGTATATTAAAGATATTTACCTGTCAAATAAAATGTATATCTTGAATTTTGTGGGAATAGCTTCTAAAGACCTGTTTATTCTGGATGAATTTCTGCTTAATTTGGTATAACTAATAAACCGTAAGAGATACACAAATAGTTACTATACAACAAATGTAGGCCTTGTTAAAATACACAATTTACGTCATATACATTTTTTTCGTGGAGCTTACCGTTTTCGAGGTATTTATTGTTATTCGTTTCAGTTGTGAAGTACTTATTCTTTTGTCAGGCGGGAGTGTCCGTTTTTCTTTTGTTCTACTCCTGGCCAAGAAAAGAAGCGATTTGTAATGACAATCGCACAACGACTGCTCTTAAAACATTTGACTATTGATTTAGCCTAATGTATTCCCTTATTTTCTTCCTAATTATAAGGAGCTAAGTAATAAGAACATTGTGCTGAATACCTCGATTAACAAGGTGCAGAAAGAAGAATAATCTTATGTAAGAAGTTTGAAGAGAAAGTCATGTGAGTGTAACACATAAGATTTTTACGTATTATTCATCAAGGTGCAAAGTTAGTTCAGTGTTTGTCACACTAATAAATTTAGGTGTAAACTAAAAGGTATATGAATTAAGAACAAACGACAGCTCATTTTACGTGTTCTTCAGTTTTCGATCCTTAAATTCTAATTGTTTTGAAAAAGAAACTTCACTAAGACTTTAAATAATACTGGACTAATAAAGTTAGATAAACATAAATAAAAAGAACAACAATAAAAAGAAACAAATAAGCAAGTTAACAAATGTTCTGATATGCTATCTAGCTTTGTAAAAAACGAGGAAGAAAGAAAGCGCGGGAAACAATTTGTCAAGCTCTTGGTAAGATTTGAATCTGAATCGAGCATGTTGAAACTCAAAATAACACCGCGCAGTAACCAAATACGCTACTGATTAGCTATAGCCTGCAGCTCCAAAGTTTTTATTACTTTCTCTACACGTACTACGTGCATAGTGAATAGAGAAGGTATTGCACTCCACCAAAAAATTCGATACCGAGATTCCACGGGAGATAATGTTTTAGGGTCTCCTGTATCCAAAAAAGGATTTTGAGAAAAAGGTCCGTGTGTGTCCGTGTGCCAGTGTGTCCGTGTGCCCGTGTGTCTGTGAACATGATAACTCAAAAACGAAAAGTTGGTAAAATACCAAACTTGGTATTTAAGTTTAGTATCTTCCAGGGATGCGACACGAAGCTTTTGAGAAAAATCCCCCACCCCAAACTACCTTTTACATGGAACTTTTTTTCGAAAATTTTGATTTTCTCAAAAATGGCTCTAACAATTTTGATTAAAATATCGTATATTAAAGATATTTACCTAACAAATAAAATGTATATTTTGAATGTTCTGTGAATAGCCTCTGAAGACTACTTTATTCTGAGTCAGTTTTACGGAATTTTGCATAATTGCTAAACCGTAAGAGATAGACCAAAACTTACCACACAGCAAATGTAGAGCACATTAAAACACACAATTTATGTTACATACATTTTTTTACGGAGTTGATTGTTTTTGAGATATTCCTTGTTTTTGGTTTCAGCTATAAAAAACTTTACTTTTCTCATACAGGACTTTGTGAACTCATGTCCATACAAACAAAGGAACTTCATTCACATAGCAACCAGCTCTTGACTATCACTTTAACCTATGGTACCCCCTTATTTCGCTTCTACTAACAAGGAAGCAAGTAATAAGACTATTTCTGCTAATTTTTTCTTGATTAGATGAAGTAAATAAAATAATTTGTTGTAGACTGTAGAGAAAGTCCTGTGAATGGAGCACATCAGATTTTATTAGCAGAAGTTGGGTCTCGGGGTACGATGTTTTCAAGTTAAACATTAATCTGCGGGTTACATAAAACCAGAGAATAAGGGACAGGTGAACCACCTTGTATATTTATACATAATAGCCTTTTAAAACTTTGTCATATCGGCAGTATAGTGGTCACCGGAGTGTTTAGGAAAAAATCTGATGTGTACCATTCACATGACTTTCTCTATATCCCTGCAACAAATTATTTTTAAAAAGCTTATACTTCTATTAACTTCACGCTAATCAGTAAAACATTAGCAGAAATAGCCATATTACTTGCTTCCTTGTAAGTAGAGGTGAAATAAGGGAGTACCATAGGTTAAAATGATAATCAATAAGGAATGTCACAAAAACGACGAACTCCACGAAAAAAATGTATATAACATAAATTGTATGTTTTAACGTGCTCTACATTTTTTGTGGAGTAAATTTTTGTCCATCTCTTACGGTTTAGCAGTTATTCAAAATTCCGTAAAATTCAACCAGAATAAAGTTCTCCTTAGGGACTGTCCCAGAAAATTCAAGATATACATTTTATTTTTCAGGTAAATATCTTTAATATACGAAATTTTAATCAAAATCGTTAGAGCCATTTTTGAGATAATCAAAATTTTCGAAAAAAGTTCCATGTAAAGTGTAGTTGGGGATGGGGGGACTTTTCTCAAAATCTTCGTGTCGCATCCCTGGAAGATACTAAACTTAAATACCAAGTTTTGTATTTTACCTACTTTTCGTTTTTGAGTTATCGTTTTCACAGTCACACGGACACACGGACACACACACACACACGCGGACCTTTTTCCGAAAATGTTTTTTTTTAGATAAAGGGGACCCTAAAACATATATTTCCGGTGAAATCTCGGTATCGAATTTTTTGGTGGAGTGCAATACTTTCTCTATACACTATGTACATAGTGCCTATAGAGAAAGTAAACAGGACATTGCTTAATCATGTGGATATGAAATGGAAGGAAATGGGAAGATCAGCAATAAAGAAGAATGCAAAGTATAGACCGAGGATCCTCTCTATATAAATGACTGGGGGTAGCAAACCCACCGACAGCCACCGCCACAAGAACCAAAATACTTAAGGTCCTCGACAACCGGGAACCGTACACCCTGAAGTGGGGCACTTTGCTGGAGTTGCCTACTTCTTCGCAATAATTGGCTTGCCAAAGAGCAATGAAGAGCGAAGGGAACTAAAAACCAGCGTCTCCATTAACATAACGTTTTATAGCTTGCTTGTTTCAAATGTCATTTTCCGCTCTAGGTCAAGGAAGGCTTTGACCTCTCATCGAAGTCTTGTAAACGTTTTCCGAACTAAATGTGGAGCCATTTACTATAACTCTGCTTCACCAAAGAAAAACCTAGATTTTCTTTGGAGGGATATATTGATATCCTTTTTTTTTTTTAATTAAATACAGTTCCGGAGTCTGGTCGGGACTCCGGCGCTGTATACCCTACTTTTATTTACCTAATTGTTTTACTTTGTTTGCCGTATGATTACTGAATTTCTGTTTTCTCATTTTTTTTCACACATACACATTTACACAAACATATAACACCCATGCCCAAGGCAGGATTCGAACCCACGATCCCCTGCGCTACGAAGTTTGCCGATCCCGGTGGCCGCGCTCGCTAAAGTGACTCGCTTTGGCGCTTCGTGGTGCACATCATCGTGGGTTCGAGTGTTTCTGTGTTTGTAAATGTGTCTATGTTTGTGTATGTGTATGTAAAAGGAAAACGTTAAGAATAATAAGATCTACTAAGGAAATATAGGAAACTGGAAAAAATGGAGAGAAAAAAGGAATACAGCGCCGGAGTTATGATAAGCGTCCGGAACTGCATTTTTGTTAAAAAAAAAAAAAAACACAAAAGTGAGACGCATTGGCGAGCGCGGCCATGGGGACTGGCTATCTTCGTGTAATGTTATATCCTTAGAACAGTCGATTTTGGTACAAGCCGTACAGCATCTAGTATTAACATTTTAAAATTAAAGAAGGAGCATTTCAGAAATAGTTAATGGCACAAAAATAACATATTTTACTTATTTTGTGTAACACGTTTTTTGCCTATCGCCTTATTCAGAGTAACACAAAATTCAAAATAGGACTTCAAACCTTTTAGAAGATCAAATTTAAACCGTACTTCCGAGCATTACTTACACCCATTATGATGTAATAAGTACAGCACTTGATCGTGCAGCTTATGGCAAAAACGAATGCAAAGACTATATTTTTCTACCAAAATCTAAAATAATTGTTTATAACTCAGTATAATTTATATTAATTGAAATATGGCATGATTTTGGCCGTTAACAGTTTCTTTAAAGTAAGTTATGTTGCCTATTATAAGTGCAATTTAAAACAATGAGAGCATAGAAAGATGTTTTATGCTTCATATATTGAATTTTCAGTATTGTTAAATTATATATATATATATGTATATATATATAGGCACTGATCACGGACCAGAAAATTGCACTGGTGGCGGCGCTCCGTGTCATGCTTTGTACTTATTAGGATGATAGAAGCGGAAGCCATGTGCGATGTAGGTATTATTCGTGGTTTTCTGCCTATAAAGTGCATATATATGACTGAAGGTTCTGTTTCAAAATGTCAAAATCTTTTTTTACATATCTGGAAATATACTGGGAACATATGCTGAATTGTGGGGATGTTCTGAACCTTTCATTTCCGATGAAGTGAATGCTGCAAATTTTTGTTGCGAGCTTTGGTTCTCACGATGACCCCTCAGGACTGAAAATAAAATATAAAGTATGAATAGTAATACGTACATAAATAATAATACAATTATAAGTAACAATAACAATAATAATACTACTAATTGACAGGTTATTCCCATAATGTATCGTTTAAAATAATACTCACAGTATTTAGAATTTCTGTTTATTAACTTAAAAACGTTAGCATTAATTTATGAACAACATTATCCATGCTGCAGTTAATTTTTAAGCATATGTTACTACTTTGAGGTACAATATAAAATTAGGTACTTACTTCTTTCGATGTACAGCTTGAATCCTTAGATTTCTTCTTTCCGCTTCAGTTTTCGGCGTGGGAAAAGAATAAAAGGCAATAGCTGGCGAAGTATTCTTGTAGGTATTATTGCAACACAGCAGTTATTGTTCCCTTTCCGCCTTATTGTAGTATTTACATTTTCAGGAGGTTCGATTCTTGACATCTTAGCACACGCTAATATTCTTACTCCACTGCCTCTGTTATCCTCTTGGTAGTAACCAAACTTGCCGCCAGAGTAGCGAGCACGGTGCGTATACATGGTATTCTTTAAATATATATATTATTTTTTGACCATGCACTCCAAAGTAATTCCTTATAATTTTACTTATACTATTTTAATTTCTTGACTATATTTGCCACTTCCAACTATTCCCTAATAATTTGTTTGGGAATATGATTTCTAAGTGTAATTTCTATTATAGTCTTAGAAATCTCATCTATTCAGCACTGGGTTTTTAATATCCAGGTTTCGGAATCTTAGTTTCTGTAGCCTTAATTGTATACGTGTATTTTGGCATGACTTTTCCAAACTTTGTTCTTATTAATCAATTATTATATTTAATCTAGCATTAGTAAAATTCCTGTTAAACTACAAGATAACGCTATCTAGATATGTAAATGTCCCAACCCTGTTTAAACATGTTTCCATCTATCACAGTTTTAGTGACTCTTTTCCTTCAATAAAACCGACTTTGATCTGTCGAGAAAAATGTTCATGCAATATTTTTCGGTATTTTAAATAAGTTAGATGTCGAATTCTGTATTTCATCTTATGCATTATTTAGAATGTTCATGTAATCTGTATACCATACAGAGATACAATCTTACGTCTAGCAATTTTAATTCGTGTAATTTTGCTTTCCTACAATCTTGTACAACGTTATTTACTAATAGGTTAAATAATAAAGTCGAGAGAACATAGCCTTCTCTTACTCCTCTTGTTGCATTGATTTCCTCTACATCTTAATTTCTGTTATTTATATGCTCAGTTTAGTATTCTTATATACTGTTTTAATATATTAAACTATTTTGGATATACACTTTAAATTAAATCAATTTACTGCTTTATTTTTTTATCAATATCAAAACAAAATAACTGTTCCAGTATCTTTATAAAGGATATTTTATATCGTTTTATGTTTTTATCCATAAACATACATGCCTTATAAAATATTAATTAACATCACAGTGATTAATGATTATGTGAAAATAGCTATATTTAATTCTTATAATGCACACCTTTGTTAGGATGTTAAATGTCCTTGATAATATTGCAAAAATGGATTTGAAAGTCGTAAATTATAGAAAATAAGCCACAAATGTGGCAGAGGTTACTGGGGTATTTTTAAAGTTTAAGAAAACACATTCTTTGTGTTTTGGCATCATTTGAGACTATTTAAAAATATTAATAGTAATCATAAAATTATGCGGGAATTTTTTAATAAAAGGAGTAAATGAATAGTGTTAAAACCTTAAAAACGAACACGCCCTATTTTTCAGGTTATTGAATAGATATGAAAAAGTTCAGCAATAAAATGCATTTATTTATCGATTCACATCAACATATCAGTTTTTACCGTTTACAGAATATGTACCATTGCGTTAAAAGCAACATAACTATAAAGTTTATTAATGTACACATTTTAGGGATTAATATAATAGCATGAATATGCCCATCCGCTCTGTTCTTTACTGTATAGGACGGTAAACAGTGGCCTTCATCTCCATGACGAGCACACCATCTGATGGACCATCCTCCGGTATGCGAGGCACGTTCATCTGAAACCAAAGATCAAGTTGCTTGTTACTTATGTAAATCATTGAAAATTACTTCGTTAATCATACTGTTTATTGTGATTGGTTTATCATGAGGTCTAAATTGTTCACATGAAATGTTTTGTTCATGAAATTAAATAGCTCATAAATATAGCGTTTTTGTGACAAACGAAGTACATTCACATAATATTATAATTACGAAATGATGGTACAAGTTACATGACCAAGCGCCTAGATCAGGGGCGAATAACCTTATACCCCCGCCACTGAACCCTTGCATTTAACAGTTCGGGCGGTTTCGCGTAAGGTTGATCGCGTTGCCGAGTAACTAGTAAACAACATCAGCTGATCGCAATTGCGTTTTATTTATGGACGCTCTTTAACAATCTATGCTGGGCGTGAAAGACCGCTTAATTTTGCTCACAGGCCTCTGTATCAGGCTTGAGGTTCTTTTACGAGCCGTAAATCCATGACACGGAATCCACGGCTTTTCTTCCCTTCCGAAGGAAGCCATGCTAAGGATTTTTACGCCCGAAAAAATCCATCGTCCTCGTGACCTTGGGTATATGAAGTTAGCATGATAACCATTACACCACGGAGGGCGACCTCTATAAACGTATAAACGTATAAATAATAAATGAATGCCGATAAATAATGAACCTAATTAGTTATTATTGATGTTAATTAAAAATAACAGTTATACTATATCGTATTTACGACAATATAGAACAAATTAATGCAAATTAAGGTACAAGAGAGGAAGGTGTAACAACGTGATTTTCACTGATTAGGGATTTTAATGACTCAATTCCATCCAAGTGTACGTCGTCACCATCCTCGGAAGCATCATCGTCACCAAGATATCATTAGTGGTACACATTCATTGATGATTCCGTCTAATTCCTGTGCTTTTCGTATTATTTTGTATACATGATTAAATTTCATCTTTCTGAAGCCGCGTCCACCCTCGCCAACCTAAATAACATCCACATATAAATAAAAGGAATTGTACGTGGCTTGTACAGAAGAACTCAACGCACGTTGTTTAGGAGTTCATTAGATTCGTTAGATTCGTTTCGTTTTCTGACCGACCGAGCAGAATGCTGCTTTGTGATTGGTTCAGAAAGTCAAGCGGGTAAAGCTCTTCATCTGTTATTTGCGGGTGTACCAACTTAACTCCCAACTGTCAAGTGCAAGGATTCAGCGGCGGGGGTATAGGTTAGCTTGCCAAGACATTTTGAATGACCTGCCGACAGCTCAATATCCGACAAATCTTTCCTCATTCAAATCCGAAAATAATTACATAGATTCATATATAAATCTATTTTCTATTGCAGCGACTGAGATCCATAAATATTTCCCATATTTAGAAATGGAAATAACAGAAATAAAAAGCTTTTCAGGACTTTTGCTAGGTTTAGTGCATTTTGGAATAACTAGTTTCTTTAATTTGACTGCATTTTTACTTTCTCTACACGTAATATGTACATAGTGTATAGAGAAGGTATTGCACTCCACCAAAAAATTCGATACCGAGATTTCACCGGAAATATATGTTTCAGGGTGTTTTCACAAAGAGGTCAGTGTCCATGTGTGTGTGTGTGTGTGTGTGTGTGTGTGTGTGGTGTGTCCGTGTGTCTGTGAACACGATAACTCAAAAACGAAAAGTCGGTAAAATACCAAACTTGGTATTTAAGTTTAGTATCTTCCAGGGATGCGACACGAAGATTTTGAGAAAAATCCCCCCACCCCAAACTACCCTTTACATGGAACTTTTTTCGAAAATTTTGATTTTCTAAAAAATGGCTCTAAAATTTTTGATTAAAATATCGTATATTAAAGTTATTTACCTGACAAATAAAATGTATATTTTGAATTTTGTGGGAATAGCCTCTGAAGACTACTTTATTCTGGATACATTTTTCTTAACTACTAAACCGTAAGAGATGGACAAAAACTTAACCCACAAAAAATGTAGAGCACGTTAAAACACACAATTTATGTTCTATACATTTTTTTTCGTGGAGTTGATCGTTTTTGAGATATTCCTTTTTCTTGGTTTCAGCTTTGAAAAACTTATACTTTTCTCATACAGGAATTTGTCAACTCCTATCCATACAAACAAAGGAACATCAGTCACATAGGAACCAGCTTTTGGCTTTCACTCCCTTATTTCGTTTCTACTTACAATAAACACTATTTCTGCTAATTTTTCTCGATTAGCATGAAATAAATAAAAGATAAGCTTATTAACAATAAACATTTACAGAAATATAGAGAAAGTCATGTGAATGGAACACATCAGATTTTTTAAAATATATCCCTTCAGATCAATTTTATGAAGGTTCTTGACCTTGTTGTCAGAACAGCTCGTGGACCGATTTGGGGACACATGCGTTTATGAATGACATTTTATCATGAATATTATTAAGAATGAACTACCATTACAGATGTACATTCTGCTAATTTACTTGATCTGTATACATATATAACATTTAGAAATTGGTACATGCAAAGCAGGTTCAAAAGTCACATTAATATATTAGGTCTTCAAAATTCATTGAAGAATCTGATTTAAGATACTTTGTTTTTAAATTGTAAAATGATATGTTGTTCTTTCAAAATAAAAGAGAATAATAAATTAAATATGTTTTAAAAATCGACCTACAGCCACACACACACACACACACAAACACACTCACATACACACAGACACACACATATTTACACACACATGAATTCTTAAAAAATAATTATACATAATACTTTATTTCCAATTCAAAATATTTATTAATATAAATGTAGTTAGATAGTCCTTCAAAACATATATTAATATACTCAAAAAGTTGACCACCCCTGGCCTTGGATTGAAAAGAAGTTATACAGGGTGTTAATGAACTACACCGAAATAATTTGCGAGATTGTGTACGTGACTGATATAAGTAATTTGAGATCGGCAATGCATAGTCCCTGGCTAAACATAACGCAACTACATAGCGTTAAACGTGTGGGTATCAGGTGCTGATAAGTCGGGGTTAAAGCAAAGCAGGTTGAAAAAATGGCTTAGAATGTCTTTAAAACTGCTGTCCGAATATAGAAATATCGAATTCTAGCAGCTTGTTACTAGCGTTCTCAAGATTTAATGTTGCAAAAGTATGTAAAATCTGGAACCAATCACTTGACAGTGCGACACTGAGCATTCATTAACTACGTTTTTGAGTTATATAACCTACTCTGGAGGCGCTTTTTTTTTAAACCGCTCTGTTGGCTTAATGCCTAACGCGGGAAGCTCTTATCCCAAAGGACATGAGTTCGATTCCTGTCATAGAGTACATTTTTTTTTATTATTTTTTTCATTCCAGACGAAGTGCCGCGATACGTGAACGAGACCCGAACTCGAAAATTATCTTTCACTTGAAAGCCAGTATCATAACCACTACGCTGTATTATGTCCCTTCGTATTTTGTATTACGCTCTCGAATGGTTGGTAAATTAGCCAGTGGCGTACTGGCACTTCAGAAACTTATAACCGTTACTTCGAAATTTCAATAAACAGGCCATAAGTCTCCTATCTCAAATTACTTATTTAAGTAATCTACATACTGTGTGAAAATATTTCGGTATAGTTCATTAACATCCTGTATATTACAAGCAAGACCTCTCGCACAACAGGGAGATAATCTAACTACTGAGTCCGCAAGTGAAATCCCAAAACTTTATAATATAGAAAAAATCTAAGTGATGGGTTTAAAAGGAAAAATACATAAAAGAACAAAGATATAATTGAGCAGGTCTACAGTTCCAATTACTTGATATGTCAAACCTTAAATTCAAGAAATAATGATTTAGAATGACAAAGCACGTGAGCCTAAAAATACCTATTTTGCACTTAGAAAATAAACTAAAAGATATATGAAGCTAAATGGGACAATTGAGATGACATTATTCAATAAAGTTCATAAAGCGAACAGCCACAAATTTCACAAAAAACGATGGACCTACCAATGAATATGCTGCTGAGAAAAACCAAATAAGGAATGTTGAAAATCATATCTGAAATTATCAAGATCTCTGGCTGGATGTTTACTTCTGGACCACAACAAAACAAAAATCTGATGTGTTACGCTCACATGACTTTCTCCAGCTATTCTACAAACTTCTTACATAACATTATTCTTCTTTGTGCACCTTGCTAATCGAGGTACTCATTAGTACAGTATTCTTATTACTTAGTTCTTTATAAGTAGGAAGAAAATAAGGGAATACACTAGGCTAAACCGATATTCAAATGTTTTAAAAGCTGTCGTTATGCGATTATCATTATAAATCGCTTCTTTTCTTGGTCAGGAGTAGAACAAAAGAAAAACGGACACTCCCGTCTGAGAAAAGTATAAGTACTTCACAACTGAAACTAATAACAATGAATACCTCGAAAACGGTAAGCTCCACGAAAAAAAGTACATGACGTAAGTTGTGTATTTTAACAAAACCTAAATTGTTTGTATAGTAAGTTTTTGTGTATCTCTTACAGTTTACTAGTTATGCCAAATTAAGAAAAATTCATCCAGAATAAACAGGTCTTTAGAAGCTATTCCCAGAAAATTCAAGATATACATTTTATTTTTCAGATAGATATCTTTAATATACGATATTTTAATCAAAATCATTAGAGCCATTTTTAAGAAAATCAAAATTTTCGAAAAAAATTCCATGTAAAGGGTAGTTTGGGGTTGGAGGATTTTTCTGAAAATCTTCGTGTCGCATCCCTGGAAGATACTAAACTTAAATACTAAATTTAGTATTTTAGCTACTTTTCGTTTTTGAGTTATCGTGTTCACAGACACACACACACACACACACACACACACACACCTTTTTCTGGAATTTTTTTTTTTTGGATTCAGGGGGTCCTAAAACATGTATTTCCGGTGAAATCTCGACATCGAATTTTTGGGTGGAATGCAATACTTCTCTATCCCTATGTACATTGTTCATACGGGGCTAGAGAAAGTAAAAGCATTTACTCTATGACAGGAATCGAACCCATGACCTTTGGGATAGAGGCTTACCGCGTTACGCATTAAGCCACCAGAGCAGTTGAATAAACGCCTCCAGAGTAGGCTACATAATGGAAGAACGTAGTTAACGAATGCTCAGTGTCGCACTGTCAAGTGATTAGTTCGAGATTTTACAGATTTTTGCGACATTAAATCTTGAGAACGCTAGTAACAAGTTGCTAAAAATCGATATTTCTATACTTGGGCAGCAGTTTTAAAGACATTCTAAGCCATTTTGTCTACCTACTTGCTTTATCACCGACTTATCAGCACCTAATATCCACACGTTTAACACTATGTAGCTGCGTTATGTTCATCCGGGGACCATGCATCGCCGATCTCAAATTACTTATATCAGTCACGTGCACAATCTCGCAAATTATTTCGGTGTAGTTCATTAACACCCTTTACAGATATAAGCCTAGATGAAGAAGAGAGGTCGGAAGACCGAGAGAACTTTGGAAAGACCAGCTTTGACTTTGTGAAGTCGGAAGGGACCAAAACCGTAATGCATTTGATGATGATAAGCCGTGTCCACGACTTGTGGTGACGTATATAGTGAGAAGGGGTGTTAAACACTATTAAAACTATAAAGTAGTTTGCAGAAGCGACATATAATCAAGCTAGCCAACATTAATTGGATTTCGCAGAATATTTTGAAGAGATTATCATAGGAAAAAGTATGTTTGAGAGAAAAGGAAAACCTTTGTTCTTGCTTTTAATTTTCTCAAGGCTAAATAGGAATGTTTAATATTTCGGAACTGTAGCTGGAGCTTTATTTGTATAAAGAATTTAGACAGAAGGTCGTCCTAGAAGGGCTTTGCGGTCAAGAAGCAATGTATCAACCTCGCTAAATAAGGACTTTCATTACTAAACTGATATTATTACAGCCTTTAGCTGTTATATTTTATTTTCTGCTGTTAGGTATGTTTTATTTATTAATTTCTGTGTAAGCAAATTTATACAGCTGGTTTCTCTTGAAGGTAATAACACTACTTAACACTGAAGTAAAACAAATTGCTATGAGAGACGGATTAAAAATTAAGAGGCTTATAGATGCACAATGCCAATTACAGAAATGTCACATTAAAATTATTAATAAATTAGTAATTCTTTATTCGCTTCTTCGGTTGGTTGAAATTAAGTAAGAAACAAATCAATTGTAATCTAAAACTAATATTTTACTCTAAACTACCCTTTGATATTATATATAATTAAGAATATATTATTAAGAATTATATTAACCTAAAATTCCTTTTCATTCTTTCTTTACATTCAAAGGCATTTTAGGATTTATTATTCAATTGTCATCAATTTAGAAATCCCGCTATAATAGCAAATACAACTTATAAGGAAAGTACATAATGAAAGTGAAGAAACAAATTAATTGTAATCAGTTTTGACCTTATAGTAAGTTATATTAAGTAAGAAGCAAATTAATTGCAATCAAATAATTAAACAGGATTTTAAATTAGGTTTTATTCGATCAACACATCTTCTTATTTGGAGTAAATTATTCAATTATATCATTAACCATTCAAAGTTATAAATAAAGATTTCCTACTTAAGTCAAAATTGTCAAATTAATAAATTCATCATCAATAAAATGATTTCAAATACCTGACCCTGATATAATAAATTTATATATTTAGCATGAAGGAGATTTTTACCTTTATCTTTAATTTTCTTCATTTAGGTTTAAAAATCTTCTTATTCCTACGAATATAATTTTTTCATTAAATTCATAGGAAAATGTAATAAATACGATTATTGCAATTATAGTTCGTGTTGCTGCTGAATATAGAAATACAGCCGCACTCTCGCATATAGCTTAATATTTTATGCTAGTATTTCAATGCTATTAAGATCCTGAAATATCAAAGTGAGTACAAATGCGATATAACAGCAGTTTGGTTCTATTAAATTGGGAGGAAAATTAAAAATCTGGTGTGTTCCATTCACATTGCTTTCTCTACTTCTCTGCAACAAATTATTGTTAAAAAGCTTGTGCGTCTATTTACTACATGCTAATCGAGTAAAAATTAGCAGAAAAAGTCTTATTACTTGCTTCCTTGTAAGTAGAAGCGAAATAAGGGAGTACTATAGGTTAAGATCATAGTCAAAAGTTGGTTCCTACGTCGCTGAGGTTCCTTTATTTGTATGGACAGGAGTTGTAAAACTCCTGTATGAGAAAAGTATTAAGTTTTTAAAGCTGAAACAAAAAACAAGGAATATCTAAAAAACAATCAACTCCAAGAAAAAAAATGTATATAGAAGAAATTGTGTATTTTAATGTGCTCTACGTTTTTTGTGTAGTAGGTTTTTTCTATCTCTTACGGTTTAGAAGGTATATAAAATTCCGTAAAATTCACTCAGAATAAAGTAGTCTTCAGAGGCTATTCCCAGAAAATTCAAAATATACATTTTAATTGTCAGGTAAATATCTTTAATATACGATATTTTAATCAAAAGGGGTATAGTTTTAACTCTTTCCAAACCAAATGTGCCATTTGATATCGTTATGCATATCTGTTTTTGGAGGTTAGGTTAAAAGGAAACGTTCTGAAAAGAGTTAACTTTTGATAATACTTTCTATGTAGATACTTGGCGTTTTCTTTCAATTTATTGATATTATTCTAGCTTAAATAAATAAAAAGAAAATAATATCGTTGATATTTTATATAAATGCCTAAAATAGGTTCTATTACAGTGCTAACGAAATCCCATAATCATCCAACACAGCAATCGCCATTTATTATACGTGGGCCGTCTCCATTCTTTACCAGAGTTGCTAAAGCAGGGCAGCGATGATTCAAACCTAATCAATGTCTGGCCAGTGCTTTAGCTAACTGAGCAAATATTCAGAAATCAGGCAGAGCGAGCTACCAAGGGCACACCTAGCCCTCGTATGTCCCATGGGTTCAAAACTGATTTCAATAGAAAATAAACCGCGCTAGAAAGTATTAAGGTCAATAGCTCCATGTCGGGAGATTTACTAGCTTGTAAAGGAACTCCTGCGGGACAAAACTCCGGCATCTCGGCAGCGCTGATATAATCCTTGTAATTGACAATTGTTGTTAACAAATAATTTAACTGTTTTCATATGTTTGAGGAATACACTTAAATATATCAAATTTGTTGATTTTATATACCGTTCTTATAATCGCTCCTGCTATTAAATGTTCGAATTCATTGAAGAATTAAAAATACATACGGCCGTTAATAAATATTTTACCAAACTTACTGTAGAAAATCTTCCGCTCAAAACCAACATCAATAATTCTTTTTTTAGCATAACAACATATCTAACATGTAAAATAAAATTGGGTTTATAAAAATAATTCAGAATACTGTTTTTAGGGCAGAATTAGAAGTAACCAGATGGCATAGAGCACTGTGTAGCTTCAAACGTAACCCCCGGGAGAAGGAATGAAGAGGAGATCGAAGGGCGACCAAATCCTTACGACGAAGTGCGCTAGTAAGGACAGGGACCTTAAAGATTCTGACATGACACTAAGTCTGCCTAAGACATTCACAACCAAAGTCCTGTGATAGTTGCGACAGGTTCCAGGAAGGGAGGCATAACGGTTCCGCCAAAGGCCAGTCCCGCTCTTTCTACAGCATCCTACCGCAGACATCAATCGTCGTCGCCTGGTCCTACAACCTTGAAAGTGATGAGGTGAAACAGATGAAAGAAAATGATGGGAGGAAATGAAGTCCGAGAGATTCGTTGTAGGCGGGAACCAACCCAGTTTAGCTCACCGATAAGGGAAGAAAACCACAATCCAGTGGTCAGTGTCTTTGTGACCCTTTACCTCTTACATGATCTCAGGGAGTGAAAGATGACGGGAAAGACAACCAGACCCGGATGGCGACGGGTGCAAGTTTGGAACGGCTCCTGTTGGTACAACCTCCGACACCACTAGAAGGAGCCCCAAACCCGAACGGTCTCGACTACCGTTGACTAGTACTTCAATTCAAAAAAGAAAGATGATTAGGAAATTATGGAAACAGGAACTGATGGCCGGAAAATTCGGGAGATGTAATAAACCTACTGAGCATTCGTCTAGCGACCCGGAAAAACCGAAAAAACCTATAGGTCAGCGACCTTTCGAATGAAAGATCAAACCCATTAAGCTAACCCTCTCGGTGTTGTTCAAGATGGTCACAAATCGAAACCAAAGTTCACCTTCACTCTCACACCCCTCTCCTTTGATGAAGCATGTCGTACATACAGTGAAATGTTCTATTCAGCACACCTTTATTGCTTCTGCTGAACGTTCCCTCAAACACTATTACAAGGTGCACATATGAAAATAAGAGTACTGCAGAATGCTCACCATCACTTGATGTCCGTGATCGTTGCGCAGCCTGAAGGCTCCCACCTGATGTTCACCGTACGGCTCCGCAACCATAACAGGCACTCCCTGCTGAGGATCAACGATTATCCGGGCTGGGGCTCGTCTTGGCATCAGGGCCACGTTGTCTCTGTTGCAATAAATAAGTATATTCAGGACTATGCTTTGGTGTCCAAGGAAGAAGGAAGAAGTAACCACGTACTCAATCTACGCAGCCAGGGAAACAAAGCTGGAGAAAAGCAAACACTTGCAAGCTCTGCAAAGATCATTAGTGTCAACGCAGCAGGAACCCTTTTATGGATGAATCTGAATTTAGTGCCACTGAAAAAGTTAAGTTTCCTACAAATTACTATTTACCATTGCTGCGTGTTCTCGCTTGGTTATGCTAGGAAGAAGTGGTTAAAATTATGCAGTAGGCTAAGGAATTTCCAAGCGTTAAATCCAGGAAGAAAAGAAGTTAAGATAAACCGTCTCTGCAGGCTTTGCCTGTACGGTCATGCTCTTGCTCTTAGCAAACTAAGAGTCGCAAAGAGGTCACTTGATACTCGGCGGAGAGCAAAACTACAGCTTAAGGTGCCGCTGTGCTTGCTATTGCGCAGTATGACTACATTCTGTTGCCAGTGGTGGACCCTTCGCAGCTTACAGCGGCTCTCTTTGCCAATGTACAAGTACCCTTATTCTCTGGTTTTATGCAACCCGCAGATTACAGTCTAACCTAGAAACATCGTTCCCGAGACTCATCTTCTGCATACTAACATTATAGACTTTGGCGCTAAAGGTTACAGCTGAACAGTAGCGTATATGATTAACGCACGGTGTTAGAATGAGCTCCAAGATGCTCGATTTAGGTTCGAATTGGACCAAAACGCTGACAATTACCCCCCCCCCCCCTTTCTTCCTTCCTGATTATGATACAAGGCTAGATGGGATATCGGAACATTTTTTAACCTGCTTATTTGTTTCTTTTATTTGGTTCTCTTTATTTATGTTTATTCTAACTTAACTCCAGTTACAGAAAATACAAATAAAAATGAACATTCTGAGATCTATTCATTCAGTTTCTTCTAAATATGCAGGGATTATTACAGTGTTTTAAAACTAACATTGGTATTTCTGATAATACTACAGAACCAGACCCATTTTCAGGGTATCTCTAAAACGAAAAATCCACAAAATACCAAGGCTGACACTCACAAACTGTGCTAAATACATAGGTATTCACTAATACTTTCAGTTTAAAAGAAAATTAGGTTTAATCCACATAACTTTACAAACTTCTCATTATCCACTAGATAAAGTGTTTCCGACATGAAACTTAGTCATGAAACATTCTCTAACTACGAAGAACAATCGATAACATGTTAGGAGTTCTAGTATTTTGAAATTGTTTTTATTAAATTTATACGTTTAAAATTTCTTTTATTGTTTAAAGGCTTAGTGAAGTTTCTTTTTCAAAATAATTAGAAATAAGGATCGAAGACTGAAGAACACATACAATGAACTTTCATTTGTTCTTCATTCGTATACCTTTTTGTTTACACCTAAAAGTATTAGCCTGACAAACACTGAACCAACTTCGATGGATAATACATAGAGACAAAAAAACTACACTCAGACTGTGGGACTCGAACCGCTCATATTTTGCAGGTGTTGAGGGAACATGAAACTAACCAGTTGAGGTAAAATCATTGCGCCCGTTTTTTCCGTTAAAATTTGTAGGTATAGTGTCACACATGTCTACCTCTCCGCTCCTCATCTCTTTATAAGTATTGTGTGGCCCCTTTTTGTAGCTTAAGCCGTTTGTTTAACCTCAATACATTATACTTTAATCGCAGAACTTATGTCAGCGATCCTACTGATTTAACATGTACTGTAACAGGAGTTATTAAGCGCATGCTGCTAAGGTCTATTTTCCTATGAAAAGTGCATTAGATTTGCGTGGTTATCAAATAGTCGACAAGCACGGTAATTTCAACCTTATTGGTTTCAGAGTATGAAGTGTTGCCTATCTCCAGAAATAATAAGGTACAGGTGAACCACCCGGTATAGTACTTGCACAGTCTTCGGCTAAACTGTTACCCCTGTTATACACGTGACCTCATAAATGCTCCACTCATTCTTCCATCGGTCTGTTGGCGTGTGTGCGGCAGTCTCGACGTATTCCTAAGCCTGTTCATTAGTGTATGTTCCAGATTACCTTTTGTGATGCATAAACTTTTACTAGGGAGCACATCCTTACATTTCGATGCAAAAGTGTATATTCGTTTATACTTTCTCTACGTAGTACATGGTACGCAAATAGAGAAGATATTGCACTCCACCCAAACATTCGATACAAAAATTTCACCGAAAATACACGTTTTAGGGTCCACTGTATCTAAAAAGGCATTTTTAGAAAAAATATCTCTGTGTGTGTCCGTGTATCCGTATGTCCGTGAACACGATAACTCAAAAATCAAAAGCTAGTAAAATACCAAACTGGGTGTTTATGTTTAGTATCTTCCTGGGATTTTGAGGAAAGTCTCCCCACCCTAAAGTACCCTTTACCTGGAAAAAAGTTTCAAACATTTTGATTTTCTCAAAAATGGCCAAACGATTTTGATTAAAATGCCGCATAAAAAGATATTGACATGACAATAAAAATTATTATTTTGTATTTTCTGCATATAGCATTTGAAGAACTCTACAGTTTTAACGAATTTGCTGAATTTGTGTAACGTAAACGGTAAGAGATAAAAATAAAGGAAAAAAAAAAAGAAAAAAAAGTAGATCTGTTAAAACCACATTTTATGTAATACACACATTGTTTTCGTGGAGTTGACCACTTTTTAAGATGTTCTTTGTTATTCGTTTCAGTTTTAAACGTTTCTCACACAGGAATATATCCATTCTTGGCAATGCAAATAAACGAATTCAACCACATAGCAACCAGCTTTTAAACGATTTTACTATCACTTTAGCCTGAATATATCCTCATTTCCCTTCTACTCACAAGAAAGCAAGTAATAAGACATTTCTTCTAATATTTATCTCGACTAGCGTAAAGTAGATAGAGCGTTTTAAAGATAAATTGAACAGAGAGGTAGAGAAAGTCATGTGAATGGAACACATCATATTATTATCTTATGGTATCTTTGTGTTTGAACTGAAAACTTACTGCAGACATTTTTACTTCTTTTTGGGGGGGTTGGAAACATCTAAGCCTCGTTGTAGATATTCTATTTTAAGAAGAATAAATATATAGAAAATTCAGGTTGCAGACCCTGTATACGGACTATTTATCTTCACGTAGATGAAAAGGGCTATTCAAAGAATGCTTATTTAGTGCTTGCTCACTTCAGCTGTGATTTAAAATCAAAATAAAATTTCGTTGCAACTATCTTGGAGCATCCACCTATACCTCGGCTTTATCCATAAGTATATACAATAACCCTATAGATTTTGATAAACGATGTAATTAACAGTTAAATAAATAGTTTGTGGTTAGTGAATATGTTAGAATAATTTTAATTGTTTTCTCACAGAAACCGCGAGTAGGACAGGAGTTGGGTAGGTAGAGTCAGACTAAAGAATTCAATGCCATAGCCGGGATTTGAACCACGGATCTCTCTGTCTCTTGCCGGTTGCTCTGCCACTGAGCTACCATAGCAACATGCCGGCGTTACGGTACGATTATAATAATTTACATATTTTTTGTATTTATGTTACGACTACCAATTACCACCAAACCTATCAAAGTATGTATATGTTCATATCCGAAGTATAAATATTGGGACAAGAGATATAATAGATCTATATTATTCTACTAAAACAAGCATTTAATCGATGCAAGGTGGCTTAAATGTTTCAAACTGAAATTTTTGCATATCCCCTCAACACTAAAGGAATTTTATGTTCCTGCCCACGCAGTTGTTCGCGCAGTGTACTGTGGGCGATTCGCAGAACCATCGAGAGCTAATTTGCTCTGTTTCTTTACTCATTGAGCAACCAGTTGGTGATTCCCATATGAATGATGAAATTAAGAATAGACTAAATAAATAAAATAATATTTATTATCAGGTTAGTAATAGTGTAACTGGAAAAAGAAATATTTAAAATGAGAAAATTGAAATATAGAAAACACTATCTATACTCACACTGTTATATACAGCTAAAGCAAGTGTAATGCTAGATAATAACAAGAGCATATTAAGACCCACAAAAATGAAATATCTGTGAATAGCATGGAAAACAAGGAGGGATAGAGTTAGAACCATAATCATTACAGAAAACCTAAATATGAAGTGAATAGTAAAAGAAACAGAGAAACTAATTTAAAATGATATAGACTCTTAATCAGAGTGGATAATCAGCGAAAAACAAATAAAGTATTTGGTGCCCAACCGGGAGGGGGGGAGGGAGACGAAAGAGAAGACTGAGAAAGAAATGAAAGCACTATGTATGTATTTATATATGTATACAAGATATATAAACAAGCTAGATATAATAGTTATTTACCTCAAATATGAAAGCATTAATTTTTCTCTCAACTCAGATGAATTAATTTCATAATTAGAATCACCAACCAATTTAACATTTGTATTTACAACAATATAAAATCACAAGCATTTCATTTAAGGAATATTTACAAAAATTGTCCAACATTAGTATCAAGATTTCTCCTAAATGTCTTCAGAGACAGAGGACAACCTCGAAAGGCTGCTCCAGAAAATTCATTCCAGTCTTTTATGGTTCTATTAACAAAGGAGAACTTTCCCACGTCAGTTTTGTATCTTCTACCCTAAATTTTGAAAGGATGATCGTTTCGTGCATAGTAAGTTGGGTATTGGAGGGACAGCAGGAGATAGAAGAATAGAACGAACGCATTGAAGAGAATGGTCCAAGACAGAAAACACTGTACAGAAAATGGACAGAAGGCCCAAATCAGAAAAATATCAGAAGGAGGTGAGGAGTATAAGCATTTCGAAAATGAATGCTCTGATATTGGCATTTTCTCTTTTATTAGATTATGAAAAATTCAAAATTTCCTTTACCCATTATAAAGTATATATGAAAGAGTTATGGATCTTGCTCCAGTTGTTTAAGCATGCTTTGAAATGCACCAGATTCCTCTCTTTTGAAGTTTAATACTTCCTTTCTGCGCTTCCTTTCCTGGATGACGAGAACCATAACTGTATTATTGATACGTTCTTCAAATTCGGAAGAATTGCTGAAGCTATCAACTGAACCAATTTCCAAGTCTGACAAGAATTGGAACAACAATAATGTGACACGACAAATGCCTTTAAAATGTATGCGATCATTGTGGGTCAGGTAATACAGGCGTGATGTATTGCTGGTGTCGTTTTTACCTCTGGTGTCAAAGCGGTGCCCTCCTTTGCTCGTTCAGCTGGTCCTCTGTGAAAACATTTGGTTAGCGATTAATTTTTGTCGCTAATATTTCTTTAGCGAGACGCTCTGTTGGATAAACTCCTCGTTCAGATAGTGATTGTTGGCGACGGCTAATAGAGTACAACGGTTTGCTAAGGTTACCGTTGAATTTAATTTTACCTATTATTATTATTATTATTATTATTATTATTATTATTATAATTTTTAAGCGTCCTTTAACCTGGTTGGTCATATCGAACAATGAATGGAATTGGTGAAATGATGTTCAAATGGTCTCGGGGTCCATGGAGCTTAAAGTTACTCGACATTCGTCTTCTCAGGATAAGGGAAAACCACGAAAAAACCCTTATCCGGGTAACTCACCCTAAGCGAGATTCGAACTCACGACCTGTTGAATGTGAGGCAGACACGCTACCCACCACACTACCCAGGCGGGCTCATTATTATTTTTATGGTCTAATTCCAAGAAAACCCTTTAGCATCAATCGGTAATTACGAATTTCTTAGTCCAATTTCGGTGAGATTTTTTTTTTTTTGGAAGTGCTTAACACCCGCTTTTACAATTTGTGGGGTTATTAGGACAGAGTACGAAAAATCTTATTATTATATAGATGAATTATTATTTTAATTTATTAATTATGGAATAATACCTTTTCAAGTTCTATGTGATTTACACCTTTAATTTTTACTAATGGAGTTAAATAAAAGCCTTCAGCAATTGGTCCAGATCAGCTCTCGTGTTTTAAGATAGCTGTGTGGTGGTAAATATATGGATAATTACACAGTTACTTTCAACAAATCTTAACTTTATTCGTAATGAAAATATCCATGCGATGGCATCTCTTTAAAAACGCGCAAATTTTGCTCCCTTATTCTCCGATTTCTCTCTTTTAACAATAACATATATTAAAACTAAGAGTAATCATTTCATAATAATCAATTAAACAATGTTTATTTGACAATCCCCCTTCATATTAAAATCCGGAACCTTGTGCAGCTTTTTGATAATCGACGCTATACAGCCTCCGGAGGTGTAAATCTATTTATGTGCTTAAAAAGTTGAAGAATTGTTTATGCCTATTGTATTTTTACTTTCTCTATACGTACTATGTACATAGTGTATAGAGAAGGTATTGCACTCCACCAAAATATTCGATGCCGAGATTTCACCGGAAATATATATTTTAGGGTCCCCTGTATCCAAAAAAGGTATTTTCAGAAAAAGGTCCGTCTGTGTGTGTGTCATGTGTCAGTGTGTCCGTGTGTCTGTGAACACGATAACTCAAAAACGAAAAGTCGGTAAAATACCAAACTTGGTAATTAAGTTTAGTATCTTCCAGGGATGCGACACAAAACTTTTGAGAAAAATCCCCCCACCCCAAACTGCCCTTTACATGGACTTTTTTCGAAAATTTTGATTTTCTAAAAAAATGGCTCTAACGATTTTGATTAAAGTATCATATATTAAAGATATTTACCTGAGAACTAAAATTTATATTTTGAATTTTCTGGGAATAGCCTCTGAAGACTGGTCAATTTTATGGAAGTTTGCATAACTTCTAAAGCGTAAGAGATGTACAAAAACTTACCACACCACAAATGTAGAGCACTTTAAAACACACAATTTATGTTATATAATTTTTTTTCGTGGAGCTGATTGTTTTAGAGATATTCTTTGATTTTGGTTTCAGCTATGAAAAATCTATAATTTTCTCCTAGAGGAACTGTCCATACAAACAAAGAAACTTCAGTCACATAGCAACCGGCTTTTGACTATCACTTTAAACTATGGTACTCCCTTATTTCGCTTCTACTTTCAAGAAAGCAAGTAATAAGACTATTTCTTCTAGTTATTTTTCTCAATTAGCATGAAGTAAATAGAAGCATAAGCTTTTTAACAATATATTGCAGAGTTGTAGAGAAAGTCATGTGAATGGAACACATCAGATTTTTACACGTTGCTTTCAATTTAACTCTCTCAAACATCCTGTGTTAAAACGTGATTTATTCTCTTTCAAAGCTCTTATTAAGTCCATACCTGAATATTCTTAGAAATTTCTCATGTAAAATACATATAAATAAATGTAGTACATGCTATTTTACAATAGTATGCTTAAAAGGACGTGTACATGAATTAATTGAGGCATTTTACTGAAGCATTTTATTGGCGTGGTAATTTAATGACGTCACAAGATACGGGCATCTTGGTTATTTTAACATTTCATCTTTCATCCACCATAATATGAATAATGTATATATAATTCTTTTCTTGCTTCTTATTTCATATGGCTTAGGCTAAATTGCCCGTTCCGTTTGTGGTGCCCAACTTTTATGGGGTTTTCCAACGTCTCTTATTCCTTTTGAGAAGTATTTGAAGGCTTTTCATGGAATTTTTTCGTCACTTAGTGTTCAGACCATTTTTTGTTTGTTCTTTAAGACCATTGCTGTTTGTTTTAATTTTGTCTTCTAACTATATATTTAATTCTTATATTTTTGTTTATTTCGTATCTGTCTGCTCTTGTGCATCCTTTCACATTCTGCAAAAATAATATTTCCGAACTCTGCTTCTTTCTTTTAATTATGCTTTATCTTTTCTGGGCAACAAATCTATTTATGTTAGATTGAATAGATTTGTTTTAAATTAAATTCCTGGACTTAAGTACAGATTTAATTCCATATCGTGCAATGGGAATAATTTGATTCTGCCTCTTATACCATTGTAAGCTATAAATTTTTGCTAATATTTCTGTTCATTTTATTTTTAAAATTAAAGTATAGTTTGCAACACAACTACTTTTACTCGCCGTGGAGAGCATTAAACGAGATCACAAAATAGTGAAGAATTGTTTCCGTTGATCGCATCTTTTACTGAGGGAGATTTCCACTTCAGAAGATTTACTTCATAAATGTGTATTTAAATCTCTACAGAGAGAATTATATCTGTTACTTTAGGAACCAAAGGACTTTATTGTGCCACCATTTATTCATTTATTGTCTCAACGACCTTTGACTGCTGGAGAGGTAGCTAGACACTTAAAAAGAAGTGAATCCTAACTGGATGAATAGATAATTGCCCAAATAAATACTTGTTGAAGAACCTAGAGGATTGTTTATGTATACCTGAAATGCTTAAGTGGAATATATTACAAAATGGAATATTTATTTTCAAGGCTCTCTATATTTATTTTCCACTTAGAAGCAAATACTTCAGTGATTTGTTATACCCCTGTTGTATTTTACTTTCTAATCCGTTCTGATTGTATATCATTCGGTTATTAGCCCTCAAATTAATACACCAGTAACGAGGGAAGGTGGCAAAGGATTCAGGAGAAAAAGGAAATCAAGCAGAAACGTAGCACTTGAAGATCAGAGTTGAATACAAACCTGCTCTTAATTGAGAAATATTTCCGATTAATAAACATGCCGGAGATTTTGAGCTCTGTGAAGTACGACTTTGAGATTTATCGTTAATTTTTCTCCCGTTGTTATTGCCGACTTAACGGTAATCTATGATCATTAATGGTGCCATGGGATGTCCCATCAAACATTTACCAACCAATATCTTCTACAGACTATTTCTACAAAAGCATGTATATTTGTATCTACTTTATGTTAAAGGGACATACTGGTTCTCTATCTTGTCTGTGGGTTAGAATCGGGAGGGCCCCGGGTAAATAATCGGTAGTACGGCAAGTTTGGATGATGGCGGGGCAGGTAGAAACAGCTGCTATGAGACCTGTTTTGTAAATTTTTACTTTCTCTACACGTATTATCTACATAGTGTATAGAGAAGGTATTGCACTCCATCTAAAAATTGGAAACTGAGTTTTCACCGGAAATATACGTTTTAGGGTCCCCTGTATCCACATAAAGCATTTTCAGAAAAAGGTCCGTGTGTGTCCCTGTGTCTGTGAACACGATAACTCAAAAACGAATAGTCGGTAAAATACCAAACTTTAAGCTAATGCGACACGAAGATTTTGAGAAAAATCTCCCCACCCCAAACTACCCTTTACATGGAACTTTTTTCGAAACTTTGTATTTTATCAAAAATGGCTCCAGAGATTTTGATTAAAACATTGTATATTAAAGATATTTACCTGGAAAATAAAATGTATATCTTTAATTTTGTGGGAATAACCCTGAAGAGTACTTTATTCTGGATGAATTTTACGGAATTTTGAATAACTGCTAAACCGTAAGGAATGGACAAAAACTTACTACACTAAAATGTAGAGCACGTTAAAACACACAATTTATGTTATAAACATTTTTTTCGTGAAGTTCATCGTTTTTGAGACATTCCTTGCTTTTGGTTTCTGCTTTCAGAAACTTATACTTTTGTCATACAGGAATTTGTCAACTCCTGTCCATACAAAGGAACTTCGGTCAGTTAGCAACCAGCTTTTGACTATCACTTTAACCTATGGTACTACCTTATTACGCTTCTACTTATAAGGAAGCAAGTAATAAGATTATTTCTGCACATTTTTTCTCGATTTGCATGAACTAAATAGAAGCATAAGCTTTTTAATAATATTTTTGCAGAGATTTCGAGAAAGTCATGTGAATGGAACCCACCAAATTTTTAAAACATATTACTGTACTGGAGTTATTAGTGTGTATTATGCATTCTCAATTTGGAATAGACATAATGATGCCCAAACTGAAATGCGCGTGGATTTAACATTCTAAATTATTGTGAAAAACTGCGGGAGATCATATCAGGCTGCCCTTAAAATGGCGGAGGGCTCAGTTCAATAGTGTTACTTTGTTAATGGTCAAAACCAGTTTTCGGAAAGTACAAGGTCGCCGATTTTCACTATGGTATTCCCTTAATCGAGATAAAAATATTTGTAGAAATGGTTTCATTGCGCATTTTGTTGAAGGTACGACGACAGGGATGGATTAGAAGTAGGAGTACATATTATGGAGGGGTTCCCGAAATCGGAGTAGAGCGCCGGACGTAAGTCCTTGTGCCCAAAATTCAAACTTAAAAATAAACAAAAACAAAACAAAACAAAACAAAACATTGGTTTCAATAATAATGCTTTTAGTTTTTTTTATACTCACAGATTCCATCTTTTTTCTCTCAGAAATTATTTGAGCCATTTCAATTCAGCCAAAAAATTGTGACCTCTGTGAGGAGGGATGAGGAGGTAGACCAAAAGTGGGACTACATATTCACAAGCAAGGACGGGGGTCCCTAACGGTTCCAGATTTAGCACGGGTCAGCTTTACCCGCAGGCTCCGAACTTCGAGGGTTCCTAAACGGCTTAACGGGGTTCCCTCAGCATTCAAATCGACGCGAGGTTGAAATGTTTCCAAAGCGCATCTGCGTCGCTCAGCGGGAATATACCGAACACTGTTGGCTAGTCTTTCAACCTTCTTGCAGGTCCTCCCGGTTTTCCCCGCCATCACATTTCACTGGGGCTCCATCTTCATTGCATGTATCATCGGTGCAATAGCAGTAAAAGGAGAGTTAAAGACTATAAAACACTATAAAACAATAAGTGTTTTATAGTGTTTAACTCCTTACACTTACATAGTACGTGTAGAGAAAGTGACAAGTCTTTCAAGAAACATTCTTTGAGGAGATATAAAACTAAACGATATTGAGGAGATATTATCACGTTAATGTAACACAGTAGGCATCTGAAACATTTAACAAATCGTAGTATTCTAGTTTCTCTTTGATCGTTGGGTGGATTAAGTATAACTTGGTATACGTAAAGCCAACAAGTAGAAAATTACTGTAATTGACATTTTAAAGGAAATATTAGTAAATATTAGGTCTTAGAAAGGGATACTTGCACTAAAGCTCCACCTAAACTAAAACTTTTCTGTGGACATATTCGGACCACTGTGTGGCGTTTGTACAAGCTTTGCTTCGAATGCCCTCACTTTCCCCAACTCTGATCCTAGCTGAGAGTGCTGTCGATCGTTCACGGCATGAAAATTGGACTGCGCACCAACCAGTTGTCCCAAGGCTATCCAATTACAAATAGCCTGAAGGTCATTAATACATTTGCCAATCATTCGGAAGGCCACATTAAAAAAAAAGTATCGTTTTCCTTCATAGGTTTTAATGTGCATATATTTTATATTCGTCAATATAAAGCTCACAGGACACTTGAAGATAACTTTCTGGCACTAAAGTGGCCAGATTCGCAACTCGTTTTTCAATATACTTTACAGACCAGGCATTCTGTATTGAGCCAATCTAATTCACAATTATTGTCAGTTTCTACAAATCACAATCAATTATCACTGAAATGTTGTCGTGCTTCATTCGCAATTGTTTGGAATTTATGACAGCTGATTCGCAATGGTGTTATTACTTGTTGAACTTTCGGCTTTCTTAACGTTGATTTTATTAGTTTGCTGTTAAATACACTTATATTCATACTTATAGACTTAAAGACTAATCTTCAGCCCAATCAGGATTCTGGGTTAGACGTAAAAAAATCTGATGTGTTCCATTCACATGACTTTCTCTACTTCTGTGTAACAAATTATTGTTAATAAGCTTATTCTTCTATTTATTTCAAGCTAATCGAGAAAAAAATAGCAGAAATAGTCTTATTACTTGCTTACATGTAAGTAGAAGCGAAATAAGGCAGTACCATAGGTTAAAGTGAGAGTCAAAAGCTGTATACTAGGTGACTAAAATTCCTTTGTTTGTATGGACACGAGTTGACAAATTCCTGTATGAGAAAAGTACAAGTTTTTCAAAGCTGAAACCAAAAACAAGGAATATCTCAAAAACGATAAACTCCTCGAAAAAAATTATATAGCATAAATTGTGTGTTTTAATGTGCTCTACATTTTTTGTGTGGTAAGTTTTTGTCCAGGTCGTCTCCTTAGCGCGGTGGTAGCGCAGCTGCCTACCAAGCGGGAGACCTGGGTTCGATCCCCAGTACCGGCGTGGGGATTTTTCCCCCGCTGGGAGACCTGGACCGGGGTGCACTCAGCCTCGTGAGGTCCCTGGGGGGCCAATTGAGGAGCTACTTGATGGAGAAGTAGCGGCTCCAGGTCGTGAGGACCGCATTAACCGGCCGGGAGGGGCTCGAGGCGCTGACCACGTCTCACCCTCCAATACTGCACCCCATCCATGACGTCTGTAGTGGACCGAGATGGGGGACGCAGCGGCCGGGCGGTAGGCCAAGGTTCCCCGTGAGCTGTCGTGCCATGGAGTTATGTTAAGTTTTTGTCCATTTCTTACGGTTTAGCAGTTATGCAAAATTCCTCCAGAAAAAAGTAGTCTTCAGAGGCTATTCCCAGAAAATTCAAGATATACATTTTATTTGTCAGGTAAATATCTTTAATATACGAAATTTTAATCAAAATTGTTAGAGCCATTTTTGAGAAAATCAAAATGTTCGAAAAAAAATCCATGTAAAGGGTAGTTAAGGGTGGGGGGATTTTCTTGCAAATCTTCGTGTCGCATCCTTGGAAGATACCAAACTTAAATACCAAGTTTGGTATTTAACGGTCTTTTCGTTTTTGAGCTATGCTGCTCACAGACACATAGACATGCACACACAGACGGACCTTTTTCCAAAAATGCTTTTTTTGAATTCGGGGGGACCCAAAATATGTATTTCCGGTGAAATCTCGGAATCGAATTTTTGGGTGCAATAAAATACCTTCTCTATACACTATGTACATAGTTCGTATAGAGAAAGTAAAAATACATAGCAGTCAACCACAGAGATGGTTGCTTTTTTTTTTTTTTTTTTTTTTTTTTTTTTTTTTTTTTTTTTTTTTTTTTTTTTTTTTTTTCTTTTGGTAGCTTAACGTCCTTTAACCTGGCTGGTCATATCGGAGCATATGAAATTGGTGAAACGTTACTCAAATGACCTCGTCCATGAAGCTTAAAGTTACTCGACATTCGTCTTCTCGGGATAAGGGAAAACCTTGAATAAAACCTTATCCGGGTAACTCACCCTAAGCGAGATTCGAACTCACGACCTGTTGAATGTAAGGCAGACACGTAACCACCACACTACTCAGACGCACATTTTCTGATTTATATGCTATAGAAACGAGAAAAAGAAGTTTTTTTACGACATAACATGGTATGAAATAAAAATTAAATTATACTATTATTAAATAATACCATAGGTATAACATATATTTTGCGTTTTCGTTTAATTAATGATGTTTTTAAACATTTTATTACGTAAACAGTACAATGAACTACGGTTATTAATTTCTTCTAAATATAAAATTTACCTCTCGCTTTGCCTTCGTGAAATTTCTGCTGAAGTATAACACATCTACGATTTATTATTGGAAATAAATCTTCTTTATACTTAAAATTCTACTATAAACATATTATGATGTTTTAATTTCAGTTTCTTTCAAGTTCGAGTTAATTTTACGCAATCAAAATCTGTATGGAAAAAACTCATTGGTGTTTCTCAACATAATATGAGGGATTCTTTTAACATATTCACAGCATATATTGCATTTGCAATACCGTTGCAAAGAAGTGGTAGTGTGCTGGTTAACGTGGGTATAATCGGCATTAAAATGGCAGACGCAGTTGCGAAAGAGCGATACTAAATTTCCGCGATACACACTGACGCATTGCATCACAAGTAATGTCATAGACATCTGACCAACCAATGAATTCTCGAGCGGAGCGAATTCTTAAATAAGATACAAATTTCATAAATTCATACTTCATTATACAATACATATAACAATTTTCATAAACAAAACATGGATTTTAATTATATATTGCAAAGATTAGACCACAAAAAAATTAAATTCTATAAAAATATAGGGGGTGGGACTGACTAAAAAAATCTGACGCGTTACACTCACATGACTTTCTCTAGCCGTTCTACAAACTTCTTAAATAAGATTATTCTTCTTTCTGCACCTTGTTAATCGCGGTATTCAGCACAATGTTCTTATTACTTAGTTCCTTATAAGTAGGAAGAAAATAAGGGAATACACTAGGCTAAACCAATAGTCAAATGTTTTAAAAGCTGTCGTTATGCGATTGGCATTACAAATCGCTTCTTTTCTTGGCCAGGAGTAGAACAAAAGAAAAACGAACACTCCCGTCTGAGAAATGTTCACAACTGAAACTGATAACAATGAATACCTCGAAAACGGTAAGCTCCACGAAAAAAATGTATATGACGTAAATTGTGTATTTTAACAAGACCTACAATTTTTGTATAGTAAGTTTTTGTCTATCTCTTATTAATTATGCCAAATTAAGCAAAATTCATCCAGAATAAACAGGTCTTTAGAAGCTATTCCCAGAAAATTCAAGATATACATTTTATTTGTCGGGTAAATATCTTTAATCAAAATCGTTAGAGCCATTTTTAAGAAAATCAAAATTTTCGAAAAAAGTTCTATGTAAAGGGTAGTTTGGGGTGGGGGGATTTTTCTCGAAATCTTCATGTTGCATCCCTGGAAGATATTGAACTTAAATTCCAAGTTTGGTATTTTAGCTACTTTTCGTTTTTGAGTTATCGTGTTCACAGACATACGGACACACGGACACACGGTCACACACACACACACACACGGACCTTTTTTTGGAACTGTTTTTTTTTGGATTCAGGGGGTCTTAAAACATGTAAATCTCGACATCGAATTTTTGGGTGGAATGCAATACTTCTCTATCCCTATGTACATTGTAAATTCAGCTTTCAAAATTCAACAAATATCATCCAAAAAACATGTCTTTGGAGGCTATTCTTAGAAAATTCAAAATATACATTTTATTTGGTATGTAAATATTTTAAATACAAGGGATCTTTATCAAAATCGTTAAGGCAATTTTTTAGAAAATCAAAGTTTTCGAAATTTTTTCCGGTAGTTTGGGGTGGGGGATTTTCTTGAAAATATTCGAGTCGCATCCTTGGAAGATAGCAAACTCAAATACCAAGTTTGGTATTTACGGTCTTTTCATTTTTGAGCTATGCTCTCCAAAGTTAGACACACACACACGGACCTTTTTCCATAAATGCTTTTTACTTTCTCTATACTCACTATGTATATAGTGTATAGAGAATGTATTGCACTCCACCAAAAAATTCGATACCGAGATTTCACCGGAAATATATGTTTTAGGGTCCCCTGTAACCAAAAAAAAAAGCATTTTCACAAAAAGGTCCGTGTGTGTGTATGTGTGTGTGTGTGTCCGTGTGTCCGTGTGTCTGTGAACACAATAACTCAAAAACGAAAAGTCGGTTAAGTACCAAACTTGGTATTTAAGTTTAGTATCTTCCAGGGATGCGACATGAAGATTTTGAGAAAAATCCCCCCACCCCGAACTACCCTTTACATGGAACTTTTTCGAAAATTTTGATTTTCTCAAAAATGGCTCTAACGATTTTGATTAAAATTTCGTATATTAAAGATATTTATCTGACAAATAAAATGTATATCTTGAATTTTCTGGGAACAGCCTCTAAAGACTACTTTATCCTGGATGAATTTTATGGAACTTTGAATAACTGTTAAACCGTAATCGATGGACAAAAACTTACTACAAGAAAAATGTAGAGCACGTTAAAATACACAGTTTATCTTATATGCATTCTTTTCGTGAACTACATCGTTTTTTAGACATTTCTTATTTTTAGTTTCTGCTTTGAAAAACTTATACTTTTCTCATATAGGAATTGGTCAACTTCTGTCCATACAAACAAAGTACCTATGGTACTCCCTTATTTCGCTTCTAATTTCAAGGAAGCAAGTAATAATATTATTTCTGCTAATTTTTACTGATTAGCATGAAGAAAATAGAAGTATAAGTATTTAAAAAATAATTTGTTGCAGAGATGTAGATAAAGTCATGTGAATGGTACACATCAGATTTTTTTTTGGATTCAGAGGGACCCAAAACATGTATTTTCGGTTAAATATGGCTGTCGAATTTTGGGTGCAATATAATACCTTCTCTAGACACTATGTACATAGTACGTGTAGAGAAAGTAAAAAGAATTACCTAATGATAAATGGTTGAAAGCAAAAGAATGACCAGATAGTATCTCGTATACGATAATGTGTGAAAAAGTCTCAATAAACCCTTCACAAGTATCATTGAAATCATAGGGAACAAATCTACTTCACATCCAGTAAACTTTGCGAGATCCGATCATACCCTGAATGGGGTGGTACAGGCGATAACGTCTGTGGCCCGCATTCGGAAGGTCTCGATTCGATCCCCAACAGTCGAAGTGTTTTCCTTGGGTCAGCAGGCGCATGCAGCGGTGGTTCATCATCTACCATATCCTTCCTCCCATTATTTACTAGATCCCTCACTTCCTTGTCATCTGTTTCAGGGTTGGAAGACCAGGCGACAGTGTTCGGTGCGTTGCGGCTGGGTGTTTTTCCTGGCGTCGTTGCGGGAGGCCTCAGGATTGCCCCTTCAGGATCCTTCAGGTGTGCTTCTTTCAATGCCATCAGGGATTAAGGGGTTTGTGGGAGTGCGTCGGGAAAATAGAATGCGTTCGTCTGGAAACGTTAGGGCACTTGAGCCCGTCATCATCGAAATTTGGATTTCTTTCATATCTTCCTTCCGGATGTCACGTAAGTCGCAAAGGGTTGCTACAATGACTTACGTGTGGTGCTTTGGTTTAGGGACTGGGAGCCCCGTTCGCGATAAAACTGATACCACCCTGAAACATTGTCACTGCTGTTTGTCTAAGAGGAACTAATGAAACTACGTGTTGTCCATAGGTTGTTTAATTTTTTTTTTTTTACTGTATACCCCCATTTACATTTACCCCCTAAATTTACTCTTTGCTGTATGATTACTGTTTTTTTTACCGTTCCCTTACACAATCATGTACACATTGCACAAACATATAACACCCATTCCCAAGGCGGGACTAGAACCCACAATCCCCTGCCCACGAAGCACCAAAGCGAGACGCCCTAGTAAGCGTGGCCATGGGGACCGGCTATATCGGACGATGAATGAAATTGGTGAAATGATGCTCAAACGATCTCGGGGTCTATGGAGCTTAAAGTTACTCGACATTCGTCTTCTCAGGATAAGGGAAAACCCCGAAAAAGACCTAACCCGGATAGCTCATCCTAAGCGAGATTGAAGCTTGAATGTGAGGCAGAGACGCTACCGTCACACTACCCAGGCGGGCCGCTGCATTACTATTTACACAACTGAACGCATTATTGAATGGGAACCTGATATAAGAAAAAGAGAACATCATCACATTTCCTCAGATTTGTTTAAAGCGCTCAATTAACCGAAAATACTTGTAACATAAACTGTGTCTCCGTAGTTGGCTTACTCTCCCCGTATGAAGGACTGACACACCCCTAGGACTGAGAAGCGGATGCTTAGGGGATAGAAGCCTGTCGGGGAGCCAACGGCACGTAACCACAGAATGAAAAACCAGTGATCAGCAGATATGAACGTAAGTGAATGAAATAAAAGCGAAATGTATGATAAGAAAGGTAAAGGTGGAGCAATTGGTGGCATGAGTGATGGGGGAAACAGGAGGAACCGGAGAAACGCCGTTTCGTCCGCCACAAATCCCATATGCGGGCGCTTGTGATCCGCCTAACCACACTGTCATGGCGCCGTCAACAAGTGACGCTGATTGTTAATTTTTACTGTGTTTACTTTTTATTGTATTTTACAGAAATAGTTGCTCATGTTGTAAATTTCTTATATACTTTTTATTAGTATTTTACTGAAGCAGTAGTCTGAATTGCTCATGTTGTAAATTTCTTATATACTTTTACTGAAACCAATCTAAATTGCTCATGTTGTAAATTTCTTATATCCTTTTTATTAGTAATAACTCCATGGCACGACGGCTCACGGGGAACCTTGGCCTACCGCCCGGCCGCTGAGTCCACTACAGACGTCATGGATGGGGTGCAGTGTTGGAGGGTAAGACGTGGTCAGCGCCTCGAGCCCCTCCCGGCCGGTTAATGCGGTCCTCACGACCTGGAGCCGCTACTTCTCCATCAAGTAGCTCCTCAATTGGCCCCCAGGGACCTCACGAGGCTGAGTGCACCCCGGTCCAGGTCTCCCAGCGGGGGAAAAATCCCCACGCCGGTACTGGGAATCGAACCCAGGTCTCCCGCTTGGTAGGCAGCTGCGCTACCACCGCGCTAAGGAGACGACCACTTTTTATTAATATGTTCTGAAATAGCAATCTGAATTGCTCATGTAAATTTTTTATTAGTATTTTATGACACAGTAATGTGAATTGCTCATGTTGTAATCTTCTTATATACTCTTTAGTAGTATTTTACTGAAACACTAATGTGAATTGCTCATGTTGTAATCTTCTTATATACTCTTTAGTAGTATTTTGCTGAAACACTAATGTGAATTGCTCAGTTGTAAACTTCTTATATACTCTTTAGTAGTATTTTGCTGAAACACTAATGTGAATTGCTCATGTTGTAAACTTCTTATATACTCTTTAGTAGTATTTTGCTGAAACACTAATGTGAATTGCTTGTGCTGTAAATTGTAAACCTTTATGAACTTTAAATTGTAGCTTTTTCAGTTTTTAACTAATTAAAAACATTTTTAAGTTTTGTTTTAAGCTAAGTATGATGAAGCATATCAAATATTTGTACTGTAAACTACATAATTTGTTTACGTTTACTAACTGTATATTTCTAGTCACATAATGACTTTACTGTTTAAGTGACTATAAATAATTCCATAAATAAAAATAAGAAATAAGCTATTTTTCCGTAACCAATTTATTTACATGCCTTTAACTTCTAAAGTGATATCGTTTACTATTCTGTATATTTACCTTTGACTCAAATTTCCATCTGCTAAAAAAAAACAACGCATTCTCCAGCTGAGAATTGAACCCGAGACCTCGGTTATTAGGGATTTGTTTTCATTTTTACTTTTTCTATCACATATGTTAAGCAGGGAAAATATTGTATTGCACCCAAATATTCGATACCGTGATCCCAGCAAAAACATGTTTTGAGGACCTCTGAATATACAAATAGTGTTTAAAATATTCGTGTGTGTCAAAACGAAAGGTGGATATGTTTCAAACTTGATATTTATGTTCAGTATCTTCCAAAGACGTGTCACGAAGTTTAAAAACAATTCCTCACCTCCAATTACACTTTACATGGAATATTTCTGAAATTTTTGATTTTATCAAACTGGGGATAACGATCACGTTTAAAAAACCAAATGTTAAATATCTTTTCACGACGAAATCACTATATATGCACATATAGCTTTCTAAGTGATTCAATACGTATCCTTGCTTCAAAATAGAGTGTGTTAGTGAGGCTCTCATATAAGATGAGAATAAATATAAGAACTGCAATAAATTAAGTTTATCCTATTGATGGAATGATGTATAAGCGGCTGGATAACGAATATCGTAGAGATATTCCTGCTAGACCTAAAACGTGTTGGGGCAAGAATGTTAAATTTGCAACGTTATAAGGGTTTTGTCCCGAATAATTGTTTAAATGGTATTGATCAAAGTAGCGTCGTCGTTATTTTGTGGGTCAGTTGGTCCGGTTAGGGTGGAACCTAGTGACATTTCCCTACCTTTGGTCTGTCTTTGTTGTTCCGGTGTTAGCTCAGGTTTTTCTTCTTCATCATCGGCGAGCATGAATTCCTCGGTACAGGGCGTGGTACAGAAGGAAATACAAGAGGTAGTAAGAAAATAACAATAATCACTGGTTCGTAAATATTATTGAAGAAAATTGCATGGTACAATATTACACTGTATAAACCCTAACCGTTAACAACCAAGTGACACCTGCAAACATGATTATAAACTGGGGAACACAAAACCACGACTTCTTGGTTTCAACCGCGGTGAGCAATGTGGCGCGATTTCGCTCCAGCGACCGACATAGTGACGCCCTTGGAATCTGGCGTAGAACTGTCCAAAACGGTTGTGAATTTTAAACTTAAACATCCTTCTGTATGAATAGCGTCCCTTCTTTCTATTGGATGCATGCACTTATGCCTCTATTCCCTAAAGCAACTCAACAAAAGACAAATGACAGAGCAATAACCTTTTTGGAATGTTTCCTTTTGAAAGCGCCACTAACAATACTTCCAAGGTCTTGCTAACGGAAATCTGTGCATTTACAGTTAAAACCACGTTTCAACCCTTGTCGTCTTAGCGTGTAAACTACTAACAAAAATACAAATATTCACAAATAAAATAATAGCTGAAGCAAAGCTTATTACCCCTTACTATGATTAATACTACATTACTATATACAAAGGCTATCTATTTAATTAAGTATGATGATTACTATCGGTTCGTTGCACAATACATCTTATTTTTACATATTATTGTTAGTTACATAATTTCGATGGTTTAAGCGGATATTGAAGAGTTACCGTCTCAAATTATTTCCTACGAATATTAAGTTGGTGTTACAATCGTGTCCTGTTATGTGTTATACGTTGCCAAAACGAATCTGTTAGTGATTATAGATTATTTTAAATTGACAGGATTTTAGCCGTCCAATCTGTTTTTGTTAATGAACAAAAGTGCAGTATTATTCAGTATGTCGCTGTTTAATTTTGGATGGGAAAACTTGCGATAAAAAAGAAATTGGTTGCTCTTTTTGTGGAACTTTTGCCATCAATAGTTAGTTATTGGTCCAATTACTTTAAACGTGGAAGAACATCAGGACGCTCGGCAAGTGGAACCTGGAAGTCATAGAAAAAGTCAACGATATGATACCCGGTGAAGGTTGAAGGAAAGTTCGCGAAGTGGCAGAGGTCGTAGATATGTTGACGGGAACGGCAATTTATATTTGCATGATAAGTTGAAGATGAAAAAGCTGTCGGCCCGGTAATGGGTGCCGCGAATACTCACCTGGACAAGCGAGTGCGGGTTTCTAAAGGTATTTAAGCCATATATCAAAGACCTTTTGCATTGATTTGCACCGTCAATGAGACCTGGACTCATCATTATACCAGATGGTCCAACTGCACCGTATTTGATCTGTGCAGATATCGCTTCATGGGTTAAAAGTTTTGCAGAACTCAACGTAGTTCAGTTAGTTAAACGATGACCTACTGATAACCTACTGAACTCAAGGTTGCAAGCTCAAGCCGGCCCAGACCCGATGGTTTTTTAAGTGTGCTTAAAAGCGACAGCCCATGGCATGTTAAAGAACTTATGAGAATTAAATTTAATTATCGGATTCAAGTTCAAACCCGCTGGTAGGGGAGTGCGGTACTGAAGCCTCCCGCGGCCAGAAAAATAACCCCGAAGCCTCCCGGACTCTTAAAGGTCCCTAATTACACAGCCCGCAAGCCTCCCGGGCGAAACAGGTAACAGTTTCAGTTTGGTGTTTATAATATTTGATTATTATATTAGTTTTGATGGCTTTCACATATACCTTCCATAGCTTTTCTCTTCGGATCACAAAGTACTTTCTGTCTCTGAATTTTTTCACTAGGTGGTGGCGCGTGGTCCTCTTGAATATCCAGGACATCTGTTTCTTCAATGGAAAAGCTTTTAAGAAAACTTTTGCAACTTAACATTGCACGTCCATCGCGCTACCCCACTTTTTAAGCACTTCTGGAATCCGAAAGTGTAACCGTTCTGAAGTAGACTTTTCCTTCCTGTCCTACTCACCGTAACTTCAGTCTCGTCGGATAACATGTTAACTGTGAACTAATTTGCCGTACACTAAAAGAAATCAAGGAAAAAAATTAGGCATACCCATTTCACCCCACCTGCTGGCTATTACGCGGGAGGCTTGGGGATGTTACCTGCTAAGCTTACCAGGGTACGGGAGGCTTCGTTCCTGCGCCCTGGTTAGTGACCTTCGCTTTATCTTCTCAATGAGCGCAACCCTCTCACCGTCTTCGCTGATAGGAAAAGGGGTAAAACGAACGTTCCCCATTGGCGGATTTTAACTTGAAATGGCCCGTTGAGTTCTACAACTCTTTAAACGGACCAAGGGATGTGTGCATAGGTCAAATGCGGCTAGTTGGGCCACCTGGTACTCCAGAAACCAAGAAACAACCAAATCATTGGATTGCTTCTTGTGAATCTGCTACAAAGAAGGTCGGAATAGTATTTTTTGGGATGCGAAGGATGTCGTTCTCATTGACTTGTTAAAAAAAGAAAATAATTACTCGAGGAATATTACACTGACTTATTAAACCGATGTCGACAAGAGGAGACATGGTCCCTTTGGTGAGAAGAAAATACTGTTTCACCACAAAGCACCAGCACACTCATCCAAAGTGTTCACTAAACTTTATAAGTTGCGTTATGATTTGCTAGTGCATCCCTTCCCCCATATTTGCCCAACCTAGCCTCTTTTTTGTTTTTAAACATGAAGAAATGGCTCGCGGGAACAACCTTTATATTAAATAAGGAGGTTATTGTCGAGACATTTTACAGAGTTTGACAATTCCTATTTTGGAGGGTTTTAAAAACTAGAAGACACGTTGAAAGAAGTGTATATCCCTCAACGTGGAGATATTGTGTTGAAATAAAATGGCGTCCTCATTCTTAACACGGGTGCTTACTTATCGAATCGCCCTTGTAATCTTGTTTACTGATGAATGTTAAGGGGGGGGGAAGTAGAGCTTTTTATTCCATAAACTTTTCTGTGGGATTAGTCATTGATGAGATACTTTTATTAATGATTCGAATTGGCCAATATTTTTTTTTAACGTGCTTTAACGCAATTAATCCAATCGGACGATGAATGGAGTTGGTGAAATAATGCTCAAATGATATCGGGGTCTATCGAGCCTAAAGTTACTCGACATTCGTCTGTTCAGGATAAGGGAAAACCATTATCCGAGTAATCCACCCTAAACTAGATTTAAACTCGCGAGCTCTTGAATGTGAGGCAGACACGTTACCCCCACAATACCGATGTGGGCTTGAATTTGTCAATAATTTGTCTTTGATATTAAACTCTGGTCGATTTTCAGATGTTTCTGACTAATGCACGGAAATAGTGTAGGGACCAGTTGCTAAAACATTAGACTATCACTATTTTGTCTATAACGAAAAGCGCAATGGAACCATTTCTGCAAATTTTGATATCGATTAAAACAAATAAAAATTAAAGTACTATATTATTATACAGTTCTGCTTTATGATGATTAATCTATATTCGTTTCTTTACCTTGGCATTTCAGCGAGTTGATCTCTTCTATAAAATGGTCTATTTTCCTCTACCTCCAAATATTTGCGGAAGGTTTTCTCACCAGGAGCATATCCTGGATACTGGAATCTGGCCACGTTATCCAAAGGCTGGAAAAGAATAATTAAAACATGATATCAAAATCAAAACCTTTGTTTTGACAATGGAAAAATTTCCTGTTAGGTTTAGCCACTGCTTCAAATTCATTAAAAATACGAACACCAGATATATCTTGCAATTAACTAGTGTTATTTCAGTCCTATGTAGTTTGATATTGTTTCTAAATTAATTAATAAACTAAAATATAAATGAATTTTATTTATGGACGCTCTGTAAGGACTGTGATTCTCAGCATCCCACTGTGTATTGAGCGTGAAGGACCGTTTCTTTTTGCTCAAGGGCCTCTTTATCTGGCTTGAAGTTATTTGCCATAAATCTAAGACACGGCTTTACTTCTATTCCGAAGAAAGCATACTATGGGTATTTAAGATATCAAGATGTGCGACATTCTAGAACGTAATTTTTTATTAGAGTGCTTTATTCATATCATTATTGGGTTATGCATAATTATAGAGGATAACCTTTTTTGATATCTAAGAAATCGGATGAGAATTACTGTGTTTGTCTTCCCCCAATAAATTAATGTATGTTCAGAATTAAAATATTGTAACCTACAGCGACAAATAGGTGGTTCAACATAGCATAAAGTGTTAACATTCGCGCAGGTAGGGAATTGGATATCAGTTGTTCTTAATACCAAACAGCAATATAAGCTGCACCAAAGTGAGACACCGCTGGCCCAATCCACCAGTCTCTCTGTCACGCACGCCGCCGGGGTCATGGAATATTTATTTTTTGAACATTCAGGCCGCTAGAGTTCCAAGAGAAGGCGTAGATTAGCCTTTGGGCAAGAATCGCATGCTAGAAACGAATTTGAGGATTCGTTTATTTGGGGAAAAGTACCTGAGGTATATACGATTAGTACTAGATCCTGGAGTTACTTGTAATCTCACCTAAAGTAACATACACTGAAGCTAAAGTGGTAATAATAAGTACCAAAGGAACCTGTGGTTGCTGGGAATTGACCCTTAGTTGCCTGCATTAGTATACTACATATACCGTTTTTCCTTTAATTCAAGTTTAAAACTGCAGTTCTAGTAAAAATATATGGGAATAACCTATAAAATTATTATAAAAAATAATGAAAATAAATGCCGAGCCTTTGTTAATATTTTTCTTTCCAATTAACACTTTAAATTATTCTAAACCAGTTTTCATAATGATGTCAAATGAACTACCAAAAAAGTGGTTAAATGGCCATGGGTGTTAGGTGATAAGTAATGGTCTGGTCTTCCATTCAAAGACAAATGTTGCAAGTTCAAATACCAGTGACTGTGATAAAGGACGGGGAGGGCCCAAATAAAATAATCGGTGTAATGTTTGGGAGCTAATGGTGTTACATTTGACTGTAGTTATGTGGGTTTTGCTCTTTATTTATTAAAAAAAACCACTGCAATTTTAAGGAAAACATGTTATACATTTTTACTTTCTCTACACGTACTATGTACATAGTGTATCGAAACGTATTGTATTGCACCCAAAAATTCGATACCGAGATTTCACCGGAAATACATGTTTTGGGTCCCCCTGAATCCCAAAAAAGTATTTTTAGAAAAAGGTCCGTTTGTGCGTGTGTGTGTCTGTGTGTCTGTGGACAGAATACCTCAAAAACGAAAAGACCGTTAATTACCAAACTTGGCATTTAAGTTTGGTATATTTCAAGGATGCGATACGAAGATTTTCAAGAAAATCCCCCACACTCAACTACCCTTTACATGGAACCTTTTTCGAAAATTTTGATTTTCTCAAAAATGGCTCAAGATTTTGATTAAAATATTGTATATTAAAGATATTTACCTGACAAATAATATGTATATCTTGAATTTTCTGGGAATAGCCTCTGAAGACTATCTACTTTATTCTGGAGGAATTTTGCATAACTGTTAAACCGTAAGAAAAGGACAAAAACTTACCACACAAAACTATAGAGCATATTAAAACACACAATTTATGTTATATACATTTTTTTCGAGGAGTTGATCGTTTTTGAGATATTCCTTGTTTTTGGTTTCAGCTATAAAAAAACATATTTTTCTCATACAGGAATTTGTCAACTTGTGTCCATACAAAGGGACTTCAGTCACCTAATAACCAGCTTTTGACTTCACTTTAACCTATGATACTCCCATATTTCGCTTCTACTTACAAGGAAGCAACTAATAAGACTATTTCTGCTAATTTTTTCTCGGTTAGCTTGAAATAAATAGAAGAATAAGCTTATTAACAATAATTTGTTACACAGAAGTAGAGAAAGTCATGTGAATGGAACACATCAGATTTTTACTTTCTCTATACGCACTAAGTACATAGTGTATAGAGAAGGTGTTGTAATGCACCCAAAAATTCGATACTGAAATTTCACCGAAAATACATGTTTCGGGACTCCCTGAATCCAAAAAAAACATTTTTACAAAAAGGTCCATGTGTACTTGTGTGTGCGTGTCTGTGGACAGCATAGCCAAAAACGAAAAGACCGTTATATACCAAACTTGTTATTTAAATTTAGTATCTTCCAAGGGTGCGACACGAGGATTTTCAAGAAAATGCCCCACCCACAACTACCCTTTACTTGGAACTTTTTTCGTAAATTTTGTTTTTCTCAAAAATGGCTCTAACGATTTTGATTAAAATGTCAAATATTAAAGATATTTACCTGACAAATAAAATGTAGATCTTGAATTTTCTGGGAATAGCGTCTAAAGATTACTTTATTTTGGATGCATTTTACGGAATTTTGCTTAACTGCTAAACTGTAAGAGATGGGCAAAAACGTAACACACAAAACATGTAGAGCACATTAAAACACACAATTTATGTTATATACAATTTTTTCGTGTAGTTGATCGCTTTTGACATATTCCTTGTTTTTGGTTTCAATTATTTAAAACGCTTTTCTCATACAGGAATTTGTCAACTCCTGTCCATACAAACAAAGGAATTTCAGTCACATAGCAATCAGCTTTTGACTATCAGTTTAACCTATAGTACTCCCTTATTTCCCTGCTACTTACAAGGAAGCAAGTAATAAGACTATTTCTGTTATTTTTTTTTCTCGATTAAAATGAAGTAAATAGAAGCATAAACTTTTTAACAATAATTTGTTGCAGAGATGCAGAGAAAGTCATGTGAATGGAACACATAAGATTTTTACAATATAAAACAGTCTTGATTACTTGTCGTTTATGGTCGAAGGTTAGTATAATATGAAATTAATCCTAGAGTACAACCCTATTTGTATAGTTACGCTTAAAACAAGCGGAACTTATAGGTACCGTCATACAACAAAGGGTTATGTCCCAGGAATCCACTGCATTAATGATATCGTAATGAGACCAATAGTCAGTTACCGATCGCTGGTCTGGTGGAAAAAGACGAGCCGGTAGATGTTGTGGAGGTACTGAGATTACCCTATTTAGCCATTAGCGTTGGAATTGATAGCACACTTACTGCCAGAATGGAGACTTACTTCGTCCTTGCATCTATGGTTTAAAATGGAGACAATGGCTGCAGCATATAGATTAACGACTGGGGGCAACTGGAAACCTACAGGATATCTGGAACTTATTACCAGAATATTAGATGTCATAAGGATAAATACAAATGCAGAAATGCCAGGAGACTCTATTTCTATAAGACCTTCAATGGGTTCACTACGAATACAAAACAAATGGTTGAACAGATGGGCAGACAACCCAAATCTTTTTTTTTTTTTTTGCTAGTGCTTAACGCCCACTTTTACTACTTGTGGCACCGCAGACAATGACGCTGATGATACATTGAATGAAGATGGAACACCGGTGGAATTCGAGGCGGGGGAAACCGCAGAACTCGGAGAAAACCTCCCGACTGCGCGTTTTGTCCCCCACAAATCCCACATTTGGTCACCTGGGATCGAACCCGGACCGGTTTGGTGAGAGGCGAGTGGTCTCGGCCACCAAACCAAGGAGGAGAGGTGCTGCTATCCTTGAGGAGCGCTGACCACGATATTCCAGACAGGGATATTATCAGCACCCTTCAAGAGGTTAGGGTCCCCGTGGCCTCGCTCGCTAAAGTGCCTCGCTTTGCTGCTTCGTGGCGCACGGGATCGTGGATTCGGGTGCCGCCTTGGGCATGGGTGTTTCTGTGTTCGTAAATGTGTATAATTCTGTGCATGAATTTGTAAAAAGGAAAACGTTAAACGTGAATAGGGCAACTAAGGAAATATAGGAAACTTGAAAAAAAAAATAGGAAAAAGGAATACAGCTGACAAGCCTCCGGAACTGTATTAAAAAAAAAAAAAATCAATGTCGAGAAGCCCTAAAAGGCAGGCTTACTCAAGAACATGGGTCTCTGGCCACAATAGGATCATTGGAAGTGAAAATTCAGACATGGGAATTTAGACAAATCTACATATTCAACTTATTCAGAGAGTGAGAGAGAGAGAGAGAGAGAGAGAGAGAGAGAGAATGTGAGAGTGCTGGAAACATATCCAGAAACAAAGACATAGAAGCTAATTATACAACAGCCATGTCTTAAAAGAAATACTACGGTCTTTAAATTAAATAGTATATAAAGAAGGCATTGTAATGCACCCAAAAATTCGATACCGAGATTTCACTGGAAATACACGTTCTAGGGTCTCCTGTATATAAAAACAATTGAAATCAGGTCCGTGTGTGGATGTGTGTTCGTGTGTTTGTAAACACGAAACTCAAAAACGAGAATTCGGTAAACTACCAAACTTGGTACTTAAGTTTAATATTTTCCAAGGATGTAACACTAAGATTTTGAGACAAACCCCCCCCCCCCAAACTACACTTTACATGGAAAAAATTGCGAAAACATGATTTTCTCAAACATTTCTCTAATGATTTACATTAAAATACCATGTACTAAAGATATTTACATGGTAAATAAAAAGTAAATCAAATTTCTAGGAACAGCATGTGGAGACATATTTGCTCTGGATGAATTTTGCTGAATTTTGTATAAAACAGAAAAAAACTGTGGAGTTGACCATTTTTTAAGTTATTTATTCTTATTGATTTCAGTTTTAAAACTTTTAAAACTTTTCTGATACCGTATTTGGCAACTCCTGGTAATGCAAAGAAACGGATTTGATCCACATAGCAACCAGCTGTTAAAATATTTAGCTAATGTTTAGCCTAGTTTTTACTCTTATTTCCTTTCTACTTACAAGGAAGCAAGTAATATGGTCATTTCTACTAAACTTTATCTCGATTTGCATGAAGTAGAAGAAGAAGCTTTTTAACAAAATTAGTTACCGAGATGTAGAGAAAGTCATGTGAATTGAGCACATAAGATTTTTTAGAAAGAAGTCCAAGTGTGTCCGTTAGTCCGTGTGTTTTTGTACACGATAACTCAAAAACGAAGGGTTAGTAATATGCCAAACTTGGAATTTACGTTTAGTATCTTCCTAGGATGAGACACGAAGATTCTGAGAAATATCCCCCCCACCCCAGACTACCCTTTACATGGAAAAAAGTTCGAAAATTTTGATTTTCTCAAAATGGCTCTAACGATTATATCAAATATATTTACACGACAAATAAAATGTATATCTTGAATTTTCAGGAAGTAGCCTTTAAAGATCTCTTTATTCTGGATGAATTTTGCTGAATAATGCACAATTGGTAAACCGTAAGAAATAGACAAAAACCTGCTATACAAAAAGTGTAGATCTCGTTAAAAACACAATTTATTTCATATACATTTTTTTCGTGGAGTTGACCATTTTTGAAATATTGCTTGTGTTGGTTTCAGTTTTAAAATACTTAAAACTTTTTTTTTTCATATGGGAATTAATCATCCCCTGGTAATTTATAGAAACGAATTTAGCGGGTGTAAAATTTTCTGGATCTCCTAAGATATACGGTTCTTTTAAGTATAATAAAGATGAAATAATAAATAAAATAATAAATCCTAAAATTGTTTTGAATGTAAACTAAGGATGAAAAAGGGATTTTATCAATATTTCTATTTAAACTTAGCGGCCACATGGCAACCAGCTTTTAAAATATTTGACTATCGTTTTAGCCTAGTGTATTGCCTTATTTACCTTTTCCTTACAAGAAAGCAAGTAGTAAGAAATTTCTGCTAATGCTTACCTCGTTTAGCATGATGTAGATAGAAGAATAAGCTTTTTAAACAGAAACTGTTGCAGAAATGTAAGGAAAGTTATGTCAATGGAATATATAAGATTTTTCAAAAAAGTCAGAGTGTTTGTGTGTGTATGTGTGTGTCTGTGAAAGCATACCTAATAAACAAAAAGTCCATTAAATACCAAACTTGGTACTTAAGTTTAATATCTCCTAAGGATGTGACACGAATCTGTTCAAGAAAATCCTCCCTTCCCTAGATACCCTTTACATGAAAAAATTGCGATAATTTTGATATTCTCAAACATGGCTCTAATGATTTTGATTAAAATATTGTATATTAAAAAAATCTGATGTGTTACACTCACATGACTTTCTCTAGCTGCTCTACAAAACTCCTACAAAAGATTATTCTTCTTTGTACACAATGCTAATCAAGATAAATGTTAGCAGAATGTTATTACTTAGTTCCTTATAAGTAGAAGTGAATAAGTGAATGCACTATGCTATAGTGATTGTCAAATGTTTTAAAAGCAATCGTTATGCGATTGCCATTGCAAATCACTTCTTTGCTTGGCCAGGAGTAGAACAAAAGAAAATCAGGCACTTCCTGTGTGAGAAAAGTTTTAAGTACTTCACAATTGAAACCAATAACAAGGAATATCTCGAAAACGGTTACATCCACAACAAAAACTTAAAGGGCATAAATTGTGTGTTTTGTCGTGATGTATATTTTTTGTGTAGTGAGTTTTTTTCTATCTCTTACAATTTAGCAGTTAAGCAAAATTCAACAACATTCATCCAGAATAAAGAGGTCTTCAGAGACTATTCCCAAAAAATTTGAGATAAACATTTTGTTTCGGACATAAATAGCTTTAATATACGGAACCATTTTAAGAAAATCAAACTTTTCGAAATATTTTCCATGTAAAGGGTAGTTTGTGGTGGGGGGAGCTTTTTGAAAATCTTCGTGTCGCATCCTTGGAAGATACTAATCCTAAATACCAAGTTTGGTCTTTTCGTTTTAGGGCTATGCTGTCCACAGACACACACACACACAGACAGACAGACACACACACGACCCTTGTTTTAAAAATGGGTTCTTCGGACTCAGGGGACCCCAAAACGTATATTTCCGGTGAAATCTCGGTATTGAATTTTTGGGTGCATTACAATACCTTCTCTATCCCTTACATTGTACATATGGGCTAGAGGAAGTAAAAATGCTTTTTTTCGGACTCAGGGGACTCCAAAACATATATCTCATTGTATATATGGGGCTAGAGAAGGTAATAAGTAATAAATAAAATATATATCTTGAACTTTCTGGGGATAGTCTCTGAATATATGCTCATTCTAAATGTATTTTGTGTAACTGGTAAACCGCAAGAAACAAAAAAACTTACTTCACAAAAATGTAGATCTCGTTAAGACGCACAATTTATATCATATACAGTTTCTTCACAGAAATAACCATTTCCAAGATATTTCTTGAATTGGTTGCTGCTTTAAAATACTTCAACTCCTGGCCATGCAAAAGAAACGGATTTCAATGACATAGCAACCAGCTTTTAAATGACTTAACTATCACTTTAGTCTATTGCATTACCTTATTTAAATACTACTTACAAGGAAGCAAGTAATAGACAATTTCTGCTAATGTTTATATTGTTTAGCATGAAGTAGATAGAAGGATAAGCGTTTTGACAACAATTTGTTATAGAGATATAGAGAAAGTAATGTAAATGCGACACATCAGTTTTTTTTAATTAATACAGGTTAGCGCGGACCCCTAAATCATATAAAATGGATTCAATCACATATTTCGTGCTTACGGAAAAGAGAGAATTACCCGCAAATCATTTAAGCATACTAGATTTGATACTTATTTGGTACATAATTTAATCATACCTGATTTTGGTACATTGGTGGGCCATATGTTGGCATTCTTGGCTGCATAAAATACGTATATGGTGCTGGCATCTCATACCGGTTGCTTTGCTCTGGTGGGATGAAGTATGGTAGCGCTGAAGGTGCCATTTGTGTGCTGTAGTCCATAGGATATTGCAAGGCTGTACTTGGGTTTGCTGTCCCAAAGCCAAAAGCCGGCTGAAAATCATATGGTGGTTGGGGAGCATTTGCGATTAAGTTCGATGTCCTTACGCCATAGCCTGGTACAATGAAGTTTGTAGGTTGAGGATTGCTAAAATATGCAGGGTTAAAGTTCAATTTTGGATTAAAAATTGCTGACTGCTGAGGAATACCACTGTATAACTGCTGAGATTGTAAAGCTTGAGGGAGATAATATGAAACTCCGTTTCTGGGATCAACATACACCCCAAAAGTAATTTCTTTATTCTGATCCTGGGAGGCGTAACCCCTCTGCAAAGGAAATAGCGATGGTGCGGAATTCTTTAGCAGGTCACTATCATCGTCTTTGACACCGATGCCTATACCAACATCTAAGTCTCGAAAAGATGGTTCTTGATACACAGAAGCACCAGGAGGAATCACTGAAATATCACGTTGATCTCTGTTGTTTGAAGGCGCATAGTGAGAATAAAAGTTATTTAGAAACCCACGCAACTCCTGTTCTTTCATATAGCGTCCAGTTACGAACCCAAATTGAGGGAAAAGCAGTAGAGACGACAGAACGATGAAAACGCGACCCATCTTCACAGTCGGTCTCGTTTGGACTGACGGCACTGCAGCTGTCAGTAAGCTATTTTCAAGGTGCATACCCTACATGGTGTTCCATTATTTTGATCCTTGTATCCTATATGAGACGCAACTCGCTTCTTGGCAAATTACCGTCATGCATAACATTAGCTCCTGTGTAGGAGAATAACTCCCCCCATTTTATGTCAACTTCATACTACGAAAACACTTAAGGAAGCCTCATTTACTCAACTTGTTCCTGCTGAATTTTTACTTTCTCTATACGTACTACTATTGCACTCCACCCAAAAATTCGATACCGAGATTTCACCGGAAATATATTTTTTAGGGTCCCATGTATCCAAAAAAAGCATTTTCAGAAAAAGGTCCGTATGGGTGACCGTGTGTCCGTGTGCCTGTGAACACGATTACTCAAAAACGAAAAGTCGGTAAAGTACCAAACTTTGTATTTAAGTTTAATAGCTTCCAGAGATGCGACACAAAGATTTTGAGAAAAATCCACCCACCCAAAACTACCCTTTACATGGAACTTTTTTTGAAAATTTTGATTTTCTCAGAAATGGCTCAAACGATTTTGATTAATACATCATATATTAAAGATATTTACCTGACAAATAAAATGTATATCTTGAATTTTGAGAGAATAACTTCTGAAGACTAATTTATTCTGGATGAATTTTACGGAATTTTACATAACTGCTAAACCGTAAGATATAGAGAAAACGCTACCAAACAAAAATGTAGAGCACGTTAAAACACACAATTTATGTGATATACATTTGTTTCAGCGGTCGATCGTTATTTTAGATATTCCTTGTTTTTGGTTTCAGCTTTAAAAAACTTTACCTTTCTCAAAGAGGAGTTTGTCAACTCCTGTCCATACAAACAAAGGAACTTCAGTCTGATAACAAACAGCTTTTGACTATCCTTTTAACGTATGGTACTCCCTTATTTCGCTTCAACTTACAAGGAAGCAAGCAATAATACTATTTCTACTAACTTTTTCTCGATTAGCATGAAGTAAATAGAAGCATGAGCTTTTTAACAATAATTTGTTGCAGAAATGTATAGAAAGTCATGTGAATAGAAGACATCATAATTTTTTGGTAGTATTTAACACCAGTTTTTATTACTTGTGGCACCGCAGGTGACTCCTGCTTAATAACTAATAGTAATTATTGCAGGTAAATATGAAAACAACTGATAAAACGTAAATTAAATTAAAAGGATATATTTTATGGTATTTCATTAACCAAACCGGTTTCCAATTGTGCAAATCATATACAACGATAATACACTTTGTACCTGTTCAGTAATTCGTTTACGCACCGTAGCAACATTTTAAAAATATTTTATACAAGAAAGAATGTTCTATTTAGCTAGTTTCAATGGTACTATGCTATTTAATGCGTTATAAAATATTTAGTTTTTAAAACACAATAGACTGTGAATTAAAACGAACAACAGCTGTCAGTTTGTAAAACACTTTTAAATAAATATTCCATTTGTTTCACTTGTATTAGAGTAGTTTCATATGCAACAGTCATACATGTTCTCTTCGTTCAGTCCTTCCTTTACACGTGCTTAAAGCAATCCTTTATAAGTATTTTATTTCAAAAATAGTGTTTCATTTAGCTATCACAAAGACAGTACTTATATTTATTACTTAAATTAAATGAAAAATATTTACTTTATATAAAACATCATATATTTTGAATTAAAATGGGCAATACCGTTCAGTTTTTAAAACACTTTTAAATGCATTAATTTAGATGCTAAAATATTTCATTTGCTTCTCTTGTCTTTGATTACTTCCACGAATGTGAGAGGGGGAAATAAAACCTTAGGAATTTCCTCTTACGGACAAACTTCTTGTTTTCGGTAAACTTCTAGAAATATTCTTTCAGCCAAATCTTCATGTTACAGTATGTTTAAATAAACTCTACCTATTTTATCCTACCAAGGATTGGTTTAGGTATATTCATACTGTTACACTGATAAACCTACTTCTGCTTTAGCATTTGTTTCTTCATAGACCTGCACTCTGTGTTGCTTATTCTCCAATAAACTGACTTTAGGCATTCATACAGTTTCTGGCACATCGTGTGCTGGCACATAAATTTTCTCGATTTTCTGAAAGGAATGCAGTTTTTATTTGTTTGTTTTAACAACCTTTAACCTGGTAGGTTATATCGATCGACTGAATGAAATGGCTGAAATAATGTTCGTATGAGCCTGGGCTAATAGCTTAAAGTTACTCTAATTTCGTTTTCTCAGGAAGGGTAAACCATGGAGAGAAACCTTATCCGGTAAACTCACCCTAACCGAGATTCGAACTCGGAGAAGGAGAAACCTACCAAAGAGGAGAGAAAAATGCACTACTGTGTAAGATGGCAGCCAAAAGCTCGTGTTTTACTATTTTAATTGCTCCTGCTTTCATCCCTGTGTTACCCAGCATTGTGTCATTTGCCTTCGTCTGTAATATCATTTGTCACTGATGCCAAAAGATAAATCCAATAGTGCCACATAATCTGTTTTATTTATATTCAGGTGCCACAAACAATTTCAGCCCTTCATAGCACACTGCCTCGCATAATATGCGGTGAATTGTCTCATCTCCTCTCGAGTCAGAATAAAGCCTGCTGCAGTATACTTACTATTTTCTGGTTGTAATTTTTAAACTCTTAGACAACATTTTTATTGCACTCTAAATGACATTTTAACTTCTTCTACTTAGTACATAGATAGAGTATTGCATTGTACCAACAAATTAGATACTAGATTTTAGGGTCCCCTGCATAACAATATTACAGAAAAAGTGTGTCTGTGTGTATATGCGTGTCTGTGAACAAAATAACTTAAAAATGAAAAATTTGTAACATACCAACTTGATAATTAAGGTCAGCATATTCTAAGGGTCCAACATGAAGATTTCCAAGAAAATGCCCCCACCTCTAACTTACTTTTACAAGGAAAAAGTTTCGAAAATTTTGATTTTCTCAAAACGGCTCTATAATTTTTGATTAAATACCTTTTACTAAAGATACATGACAAATAAAATATTTATCTTGAATAGTATCTGAATTTCATTATGATGTTTTGCATAGTTGTCAAACGTAAGAGAGAGGCAAAAACTTACTATACAACAAATCTAGATACCTATAAAACACACAATGACATAGATTGTGTGTTTTAACGAGATCTACCTTTATAAAGAACCAAGTAATAAGACCGTTTTTACTAATATTGGTCTTGGTGAACATGAAGTAGATAGAAGAATAAGCTTTCGTGAGAACAATAAGGTAGAGAAAGTTAAGTGAATGGAACATTTATTCTTGTACCTGCTCTAAGGATAGTCACGTAGAAGCTCTGCTGTGTGTACTCAATACTTTCGTAAATATAGCAATAAATACGCGTCTAAAATGTTCGATAAAGTGCTTTATTTCATGAGGATATGTAGCTCATGCTGTTATCAACAATCTATCTTTTCACAAAACCTTTGCAATAAGTTGTTTCCATTTTGTCTAACAACTTGTTTTGAAGTGTGATATGTAATGGCGAAGTAAATGAAGGTAAGTCATGAATATTTACCACTTTTTGGAGTACGATACAACGTCATCCCTATACTCAGTTCAGTTATCTGCACCAATGAAAAACAGTTGAGCTACATCACTATGAACAAAAGGGCACACATTTATTACTTTCTCTATAGTATTGCACTCTACCAAAAAATTCGATACCGAGATTTCACAGGAAATATATGTTCTAGGGTACTTTCAAAAAAAGGTCCGTGTGTGTGTCCGAGTGTCCGTGTGTCTGTGAACACGATAACTCAAAAACGAAAAGTCGGTAAAATTCCAAACTTGGTATTTAAGTTTAGTATCTTCCAGGGATGCGACACGAAGATTTTGAGAAAAATCCCCCTAGCCCAAATTACCCTTTATATGGAACTTTTTCGAAAATTTTGATTTTCTAAAAAATGGCTCTAACGATTTTGATTGTAGTATCGTATATTAAAGTTATTTACCTGACAAATAAAATGAATATTTTGAATTTTCTGGGAATAGCCTCTGAAGACTACTTTATTCTGGATGCATTCTTCATAACTACTAAACCGTAAGAGATGGACAAAAACTTAACTCACAAAAAATGTAGAGCACGTTAAAACACACAATTTATGTTATATACATTTTTTTCGTGGAGTTGATCGTTTTTGAGATATTCATTTTTCTTGATTTCAGCTTTAAAAAACTTATACTTTTCTCATGCAGGAATTTGTCAACTCCTGTCCATACAAACAAAGGAACATCAGTCACATAGGAACTAGCTTTTGGCTTTCACTTTAACCTATGGTACTCCCTTATTTCGCAAGAAATGATACTATTTCTGCTAATTTTTCTCGATTAGCATGAAATAAATAAAAGATAAGCTTATTAAAAATAATAATTTACAGAGATATATAGAAAGTCATGTGAATGGAACACATCAGATTTTTTTAAGAACAAGTTACATATTCGACGAATTTGGATTGAAATGCTATTGTAGAGGTTGTGGACAAAATGGTGAGTTTTATTCTATATAGGAATGTATAAAAGTAGAGGATCATCTAATTCATATGGAGAGGTGATTTGGCCAGCATTACGCAGCCCTCAGTTGGCTCACGAGCTCAGGAACATTGAAGTTCCTCACTTTCCGATGCTGAGTGGACAGCGGTGATATACTAGAGACCTAGAAATCCACATACCGACGGGTCTCATCAAACTCGGGAATTATAGCTCCTCGCTTTAGCCTATAGAACCTTGATTGACCAAAAAAAAAAATTTCATGATTTACAATCACACGTCTGTCCCTATCCTCTGTCGCCTATTAGAGGGTATATATTGCATTTTAATTGAAATACAATTTTGCAGAAAAAGCTACATTACATATTTAGACACAAAGAAAATAGCGATAGTTCAATGTTTAAGATCTGGGCGCTACTTACTGGCTGTATAGGAACTTACTCTATCCATGTAATCACGAGAAACAACTAAAAGGTTAAGATAAAACTAAAGTTTAAACAACGATGGGGGTTACATAGAACTATTGTGATTTAACACTCCATCCCAAATGGAAGGGATGAAGTACAGACGGATGCAAACAGACCATAGAGTCACGCGGAAGTCGTTAACTTTGGCTGATAGTTCTGCATCTCGGCACCAGGAGCGTCACGAGTTCCTGGTGTCGGCAAGGCAAGCGTCCCCTCCCTCATGAGAACAGTTTCCACAACGCCGCTCCAACGCCGAGAAGAGCATTCATAAAGTATATCCACGCAACTACCAGCAGTACCACACACCACGAATCCAGAGGCACAACACTTGAAGATGAGGAAATGACATGAAGTAAGACGAAGGAAAAGAAGTCGTGGAGAATGAGCATCCCAGCATTTGCCTGAGTGACTGCACTAAAACTTTATAACATTAGAAAGCATATCTCAGAAAGCATAAATAAATTGTGTGTTTTATGGTGAGCTTCATTTTTGTCTGTCGGTTAACTTTACAATTATACGAAGGTATATAGAAATTCCTTCCGATGAGGAATTCACAGGCCATTCCCAGAAAATTAAAAATGCATGTTTTACTTGTCACGTAAATTTATTTACTATACAGTACATTAACAATTGTTGAAACCATTTTTGAAAATATTGAACATTTAAAAGCATGCTCCATGTAAAGAGTAGTTTGAAGCTGAGAGTTTTTCTTGAAAACCTTCGCATCACATCTGTAGAAGAGTGAACAAAATAACAAGTTTGTTATTCATACGACTTTCGTATTTGAGCTATGGTGTTCACAGACTCACACCCACCCAAAGCACGCGCGCGCGTGCACACACACATATGCAGGCCGAATCTTTTTTTTTTTTTTTTAAAAAAAATTGGTTTTAATTGACCTCAAAATATGTGTTTCTGGTGGCATCTTATTCAAAATCAAGCGTTTGGGTGGAATGCAATATCTTCTTTACCTCTATACACTTTGCAGAGAAGGTAAGAAGAATGGTATCCTATTTGAGAAGATTATAAGTAAAACCAAATAACATGTAACATCTGAATTGCTTAACTTCACAAGAAAAAATGTATTTGATATTATTTTTGTGCTTTAGTGAGAAATATGTTTTTCGGTGTAGTCAAATTTTGTTTATCTGTTACGGTTTTCCAGCAATGCAAAAGTTATTCAGAATAAAGAGGACTCGGAGGCCGAAAGATGGTTTCATTTTTCTGAAAATATATTTTAACATAGTAATAATATTTTAATAAACATCATTAAAAGTGCTTCATAGAATCAAAGTTATTGAAGTTTTTTCCATATAAATGATAGTTTGTGGAGGTTGGGGTTCCTTAAAATCTTAGAAGAAATCTCACACAGACAACACGCACATAAGTTAGTTTTTCTAAAAATCTGATGTATAACATTCAGATGACTTTCTCTACATCTATGCAAAAAATATTCTTAAAAGCTTATACTTCTATTTACTTCATGCTAATCAGCAAAAAAATAGCAGAAATGGCCATATTACTTGCTTTCTTGTAAGTAGAAGCGAAATAAGGAAGTATCATAGGTTAAAGTGATAATCAAAAGCTGGTTGCTATGTCACTGAAGTTCCTTTGTTTATATGGACCGCAGTTGACAAATTTCTGTATGAGAAAAGTTTAAGTTTTTCATAGCAGAAACCAAAAATAAGAAGTGTCTCAAAAACGACGAACTCCACGAAAAAAATGTATATAACATAAGTTGTGTGTTTTAACGTTTTTTACATTTTTTGTGTAGTAAGTTTTTGTCCATGTCTTGCTGTTTAGCAGTTATTCAAAATTCGGTAAAATTCATCCAGAATAAACCACTCTTCAGAGGCTACTCCCAGAAAATTCAAGATATACATTTTATTTGTCAGGTAAATATCTTTAATATACGAAATTTTAATCAAAATCGTCAGAGCCATTTTTGAGAAAATTGAAATTTTCGAAAAAAGATCCATGTAAAGGGTAGTTTGGGGTGGTGGGATTTTTCTCAAAATCTTCGTGTCGCATTCCTGGAACCAAGTTTGGTGTTTTACCGACTTTTTGTTTTTGTGTTATTGTGTTCACAGACACACGGACATACTGACACACACACACATGGACCTTTTTGTGAAAATGCTTTTTTTTAGATAAAGGGGACCCTAAAACATATATTTCCGGTGAAATCTCGGTATCGAATTTTTTGGTGGAGTGCAATACATTCTCTATTCACTATGTAGAGAAAGTAAAAATACCTCCAGGGAGTCTCAAAAGGAATATTTGCATGGAATTTTTGGATGGATTGCAGCACTTCCTTAAATAGTAGATGCAATTAAAACTGTAGGAAGAGGTTAAAGAAAAGAGGAAAATATAAAAAACAAAATGTGAATTAAGCAATGGTAAGAACATCACTGATAATAGTCTGTCTGCAGATCCGGAACGTTCTAGGAAATCCTGTTCAAACACGTAAACGGTTTGAATAGGTCTGATGTTGCTGCATGGAGTATGTACAGAGAGCAGGTTTCAATCAGAAGGATTATATGCTATTGTCATTAAGGCCATTACCGGTGCAGCTGTTTAAGATCCTCTCACACTGCTGTCACATGAGTATGAATATTCAAATGCTACAAACGGAATATCCGCTCCCTCTTCTACTTCTTTATGCATTCCTCAGCGTACCTGCTTTTAAAACGAAATATACCTGTATCCGCCATTTTGGATTTTAAACTCCGAGCAGCAATATAAAATCTGTGTAGAATGTGATGCTTTTAGATTATTGTAAAAAAAAAAAAAAGAAAAGAACAACAAACAAAACAAACAACATTTATAATACAGCTCATATAGAATGTACCTATGCCCTGAAAAATCTCCTGTATCCGCCATTTTGGCTTTTAAACTCTGAAATATAAAATCTCTGCAGAATGTGCTGTTTTTAGACTATTGTATAAAAAAACAACAACATTTATAATACAACTCAATTAGAATGTACCTATGCCCTGAAAAATCTCCTGTATCCAGCATTTGGGGTTTTATACGCTCAACAGCAATATAAATTCTCTGCAGAATGTGCTGTTTTTAGACTATTGTATAGCAAAACAATTACAATAAAACTCATATATAACATACCTATGCCCTGAAAAGTACCCAGAACATGCTAAACAAACTTTTTAACAAAATGGTCCGCCTGCATCCGTTTGTGAATAACGCATACAAATGAGAAAGCAAACAAATACTAAATTTAGTAACTGAGTTCGCGGAAGACAGGCGAAGTCTTTGAAGATAGGTTCCACTCCAAACAGAGCTTTGCATAACGATTTTGATTCAAATGTTTAAATATTTATAAGTTAAATTAAAGATACATCGCAGTTTTATATGAATGGACAGGGAGGTATTGTGTAGAGGGAACAAAGGCTTATCCATAAAACCAAATATCTATCTTTAAAATATCTCCACCCTTTTTGTATAGCAGTGTTTATTATACATTCGAAGTATTTATTATACACATTTTAGAGTTTCCCGGTTTTTCTGTGAAGCAGTATCAATTACCTTTTTGTAGTTTAACTCCCTTTAACCAGCTGGACGCCCTTAACGCCCTTAACTGATGAATGAAATCGATGACATTAGCTTAAATTAGCTCGGGATCTTTAGAGTTATTTGACATCGTCTTCTCAGGAAGAAAAACCCGGAAAAAAACCTTATCCGGGCAACTCGCCCTAACCGACATTCGGGCTTGGGACCACTTGAATGTGAGGCTGACACGCAACCCCCAAACTACAGAAGCAAGCCAATATTTTTAATATAATATGCGCTTCAGTTTTCTCGTATAGGCTCATTAGTACCAAATTTTAACTTACGATTTAAACATCGTGTTAAATGTCTTAATTGCAACATAATTTGAGATATTTTCTATGAAAAAAATCTAATGTGTTCCGCTCACATGATTTTCTCTATCTGTTCTATAAAAACTTTCTTTATAAAATTATTTTTATGTACTTCATGCTAATCAAGAAAGACATTGTCAGAATCGGTCAAGTTACTTACTTCTTTGTTAGTAAAACGGAAATAAGGGAATAAACTAAGCTAAAGTGATAGCCACATATTTTAAAAATTTGATGTGTTCCATTCACATGACTTTCTCTAATCACTGCAACAAATTATTCTATTTACTTCATCTAATGGAGCAAAAATTAGCAGAAATAGTCTTATTACGTGCTTCCTTGTTAGTAGAAGCGAAATAAGGGGGTACCATAGGTTAAAGTGATAGTCAAAAGCTGGTTGTTCTGCGACTGAAGTTCTTTTGTTTGTATGGGCACGAGTTCACAAAGTTCTGTATGAGAAAAGTATAAGTCTTTATAGCTGAAAAAAACAAAACAAGGAATATCTCAAAAACAATCAGCTCCACGAAAAAAATTTACATAACATAGATCGTGTGTTTTAAGTGCTCTACATTTTTTGTGTGGTAAGTTTTTGTCCACCTCTTACGGTTTAGCAGTTAAGCAAAATTCCGTAAAATTGACCGAGAATAAAGTAGTCTTCAGAGGCTATTCCCAGAAAATTCAAAATGTGCATTTTATTTATCAGGTAAATGTCTTTAATATACGATATTTCAATCAAAATCGTTAGAGCCATTTTTGAGAAAATCAAAATTTTCGAAAAAAATTCCATGTAAAGGGTAGTTTGGGGTGGGGGGATTTTTCTCAAAATCTTCGTGTCGCATCCCTGGAAGATACTAAACTTAAATACCAAGTTTGGTATTTTACCGACTTTTCGTTTTGTGTTCACAGACACACGGACACACACGGACCTTTTTCTAAAAATACATTTTTTAGATAAAGGGAACCCTAAAACATATTTCCGGTGAAATCTCAGTATTGAATTTTTTGGTGGAGTGCAGTACCTTCTCTATACACTGTGTACATAGTTCGTATAAAGAAAGTAAAACCGATCGCTTAGTGAAACAATAGAAATCCGATTCTCTGTGCTTTCAAGGTGTATACAAACGAGAGACGAAATATGACTCGTGTTTTAGAAAATTTAAAGTACCTTAAAACTGAAAACAGTAACTCGGAATATCTGAAAATGATTAACTCTACAAAGAAAATATATTTAGGACATAAATTGTGTGTTTTAATGTGTTTACACTTTTTGTGTAGTAGGTTTTTGTCTATTTCTTACGGTTAACCAGTTATACAAAAGTCATACAGAATGAAGAGGTCTTCAAAGGCTATTCCGAGAAAATACAAGATATAAATTTTATTTATCATAAACATATCTTAAACATATGGCTTTTTAGTCGAAATCGTTAGAGCCATTTTTGAGAAAATAAAAAAGTTCGAAAAATATTCCATGTAAAGAATGGTCGGGGTGGAGGAATTTTCTTGAAAATCTTCGTATTGCATCTTTGAAAAATACTGAACTCAAATACCAAGTCTGGTGTTTAACCTAATTTTTGTTTATAAGCTATGTTGCCCATAGAAACACACACACATACGAGCACACATGGACATATTTATAAAAATAATTTTTTGTGTTCAAGGCATCTCAAAACCTGTATTTCTGGTGAGATCTCTTTATCGAATTTTTGGGTGCAATACAATACGTACTTCTCTATCCACTATGTACTTGTAGATAAGGACAAGAGAAAGTAATTATAGACAATAATGTAATATTAGAAAAAAAATCTGATATGCTCTATTCACATGACTATCTTCTACATCTCTGTAACAAATTATTAATAAGCTTATTTTTTTATCTACTTCATGCTAATCGAGGTAAACATTAGCAAAAACGGTCTTTTACTCTTATAAGTAGAAGGGAAATAAGGGAATATACTGGGCTAAACCGACAGTCAAATGTTTTAAAATGTGGTTGCTATGGGATTGAAATCAGTTTCTTTGCATAGCCAGAAGTAGACACATTCCGTATGGGAAAAGTATATAACAAAGAATATCTCGAAAACGGCCAACTATACGAAAAATTTGTATGACATAAATTATGTGTTTTAAACAGATCTACAATTTTTGTGTACTAAGTTTTTGTCTATCTCTTACGGTTTACCAGCTATTTAAAATTCAGAAAAAATCATCCAGAATAAAGAGGTTTTCAGAGGCTATTCCCAGAAAATTCAAAATATACATTTATTTGTCATGTAAATATCTCAAATATAAGAGCTTTTAATAAAAATCGTTATAGCCATTTTTGAGAAAATCAAACATTTTGAATTTTTTTCCATGTAAAGTGTAGTTAGAGGTGGGCGGAGTCTCTTGAAAATCTTCGCGGCGCATCCTTGAACGATACTGACCTGAAACACCAAGTTTGGTATTTAACGATCTTTTGTTTTTGAGCTATGCCGTCTACAGAAACACACGCACACACACACAGAACGTACACGGAAATGTTCCCAAAAAGGCTCTTTTTTGGATTCAGGGTGTCCCAAACCATGTATTTCCAGTGAAATCTTGGTATCGAATTTTTGGGTGCAATACAAAACCTTCTTTATACACTGAATAGATAATATGTGAAGAGAAAGTAAAAAGTCTTGTATAACTTTTATTAGAACCAGCTGAAAAATTAAATACCACAGTCGGGATATGAACACGGTTCTCCGGCTCTCATTGCGATTGTTCTAACTACTGAACTACTATGACGACATTTCAGTGCGCCATTCATTCATTCATTCATTCATTCATTCATTCATTCATTCATTCATTCATTCATTCATTCATTCATTCATTCATTTCTTTTAAATAACCGGTCAGCCAACTGGTTTGTCTCTCATCAGAGAACAATTTAATGGCGACTTGCATTCGTAAGTACTTAGCATCCGGATAATATTAATATAGTTTTTGGCAATTATCTAGCTATTCTATTATATTTACGTTACACAAGTTAATGACTTTTACTTTCTTTCTGTACACTTGCTATGTACTAGTGTATAGATAAAGTATTGCAACCGAAAAGTTCGACACCAATGTTTCAACGGAAATACACGTTTTGAGACCCCGAATAAAAATTTAGAAAAAGGCCATTGAGTGTGTATGTGTCTGTGGACAGTATAACTCAATGACGAAAAGTCCGTTAAATACCAAGTTAAGTTAAGTATATCCCAGGGATGCGACACGAAGATTTGCAAGACTGCAAACTGCCCTTTACATGGAAGAATTTTAGAAAATTTTGATTTTCCAAAAAATGGCTCTAATAATTTTGATTAAAATATCGTATTAAAGATATTCACATAAAATATATATCTCGAATTTTCTGAGAATAGCCTCTGGAGATCTCTTTATTCTGGATGACTTTTGCATAACTGGTAAATCTAAGAGACAAAAACTTATCACTCAAAAATATAGATCTCTTAAAACATAATTTATGCGTCACATGCACGTTTTTTGTATAGCCAATCGTTTCTAAGATATTCTTTGTTATTTATTTCAGCTTAAAATACTTATACTTTTCTCATACTGAAATTTGTCAACTCCTGGCTATACAAACAAAGGGATTTCAATCCCATAGCAACCAGCTTTTGAAAGAATTTAACATCCTTATCTCCTTTCTACTTACAAGCAAGCAATAAGACTTATCAATGTTAAGAATATGAGTAGCTCAACCATGTTCAAATCCCGACTGTGGCATTGAATTTTGCAGCTGGTTCTAATAATTAAAGCAATACACACCATTATCAGTTATCTACCGAAATGTACACACTTTTTATCTTTTTAAACGTCTTATATAACATGTGCATTTTTAAACTTATTTACACTAATGCAACAGTTTCACCTATCTAAATGGTTAAGCGTTAAGAAGATCTCTTAGGCATTTCAATTAGTACATATCTAGGATGAATGGCTGCAATCACGTGTTAAGAACCTATACTAACTTAATTTGAAATATTGCCGCAAACTTACCAATTTGGGATAGAACATCCGTGAACTGCTTTATCTATCTCAGCCTATCAAAGAGCTTTCCAACTTTGAAAGGTGCACCTGTTCTTTTTACCTAAACCTTCAAATACCGCCAAAAGGTGCAGTTATTACCAGTGATACAACTCGCTTCAAAACCCACGCCTTCTAAAGTGGGTTATCAATGTATCACTCACCCAGAATTCTCACTATTAAAAAAATACCTTTCTTTTCCATTGTTATCACATTCAATCACTTCCAGCTAATCACTAATGCTTTAAGAGTTTGTTTCCAATTAAGCTGGAAATTTTAACAGCGATTATCATTCCCAACCAACCATAATTTTTTCAAGTTTCGACCAACCTCCAAAGAGAAACCTCTTGATTTACTATCAAGACATCCTCTGGAGCGCTTTATTGATAGATTTATTGATGGAGTAGGGAATTCAAAAGTTTTGGAGAAGAATCACTTGACAAAGTAATCAGCTATAGCTAATAACTACTTGGTATAGAAAGGTAGGTTTATGTTTCTTGTTTGTTGCTCCTTTCCATCCTTGATGTGGCCTTTCATTTTCTTATTAAGATACTTGGAACTTGGACTTGGGCATCATTACTGTAGCGGTCCAGATAAGAACTCATTGAAGGAGCTGGGTAAGTTGTTTTTCACGCAACAACCAATGGTGTTAACTTCAGTTGTTTTTCTAAAAATTTGGTTGTTTATTTTAAAAATATTCATAAAAGCTATTGGAACAAAAGGTTCAAGATCCGCGACAGATTGGGGGGACTTCTGGCAATTCGATTGGACTATAATTCCAAAATCACAAGTGTTCATATTGTCATTTTGGATTACTCCCACCACCTGCCATTCAACAGGCTGGAGTGTTTATGTTTATTTTAGCCCGAAGAATAACTATAAATTCCGACGGAACAAAAAGAAAAAAGTGATGCGGATGCCACCAATATGCCTAGCAACCATTATTTTTTTCTTACTACTACTACTACTACTACTACTACTACTACTACTACTACTACCACTACTACTGCTACTACTACCACCACAAACATGTATCGTTGTGAAAGTATTTCAAAGAATTATAAATATATTTGCTTAGGTTTACAATTTACATAGACAATTAAGTAGTTTGACATTGCATGTCCGCTGTAAGTGCAGAAAAAATCCGGTGTATAACTGGATCAAGCTGCTCTTAATGCGTCATCTAGACTGTCAAACGGGAACGGTAGTTATTCTTGATGATACTCATAGAAAATGTGACCTCGCAAAGATATGTCGAGCCAAAAAAAAAAAAAAAAAAGAAGAAAAAATGTTCAAAGCAACACTACCAATGATGGAGCTTTCATTCCTGTCAATCAGAATCCACAAATTACTTCAACTTGATAAACATTATTTCAAAGATATATGTTCTTGAAAATTTAAAATTTCCATTTCTAATTCTTCAAGATTACGTTTACAAAGAGCTCACATGTCCTTTCTTCAAGTTCTGTAATGCCAACTGAAGCGAATGGGTTATCGATAAATATAATCACTGGCTCAAGTATTGAAACTGGCTAAATCTGTTACATAATTCTGTGACTAGAATTTTAAGATGCTTGGCAAAAGGTAGAACTTCACATTTGCCGATATTTACGGTTTCCATAACTGGTTTAAAACTTGGAAAGTGTGACAGCAAATTTCTTCCTCTGAAGAACTTTTACAGTACTTATCATGGCTGAAATTTTGCGATTTTCCCCTTGTAATTTGAGGTTTTGCTCATTTAATTTTGAGATGGTATCTGCCAAGAAACCAAATTTTAGGAGCCATGATATCACACCAAGTTCTTGATAATATTGTCCGGACGGTGATTTCAGAAAATCTCTGATCTCCTTCAGAAGACTGTAGAATCGTTCCAGAGTTTCCTCTCTACTAAGTCTGCATGAAAATTCTCAGAATCTGTTATATCCTAAAGATTTCTGAACAGTAGATGAGAGTAGAAAATTACCTGCTTGATTTACTACACGAGTTACAATTTTCACATGATCGAACTTCAAAACGTTTGCGCATATAACTTCCTGATAATACAGTGATAAGAAAGATATTTTGTAAGTAAAATATTTTTAGCACAAATAGCAAGAAACCTACCATTCTTTTCAGTCTATGAGGGCGCTCCATCTGTTGTTATAGCAACAAGTTTAGAAAGTAGAATGTTACACCTTTTCGCAAATTTCAGGAATATATTAAATATGTATTCTTCTCCAGTGCGTTCATGAAGCGGCTGCATTTTTCAAATTCCTCTTTAGTTGTTAATTCGAGAAAAACCATTATAGTAAATAAACACAACTGTCCAATATAAAAAATATCACGCTTTTATCAAACTGAAACTAAAAATATTCACACGATTGAGATTTTAAATTCTAAGAAATCTGTTCTACAGTTTGGTGAGACAATTGAAGTCCTTTTATAGAAGACTTAAGTATCTATGTGACCATCGAACCGAGATTCCGCGGCCCTGATCATTGCTTTTTTAATGCTTCCCCGTCACCGAAAGATTTTTTCCTTTTCGCTAAAACATAATAGATTTTGTAAGGGGTCATTGTCACGTTACTATCTTGCTGAGCTGACTTTGTAAACACACTTTGCTGTAATGTTAATTTACATTTTAAGTCTCTAACTCTTTTATTTTTGTAATTAAAAATTAACAAGATATTCACTATTAAAGTCTGTGTGATTTGTCGAAAAACAATAATCTACATAACTTTTTTGGGAACAGATACATCACTGTTACATAATTTTCCTCTGAATTCCACAAAACAATACAGCTCCTTACAATCAATTTTAAAACTGTAAATTCTTTGTCTCTTAGCCACATTATATTATGAACATAATGCAACACAAGACACATAACTGAACCTACATTCTCTATCCCTCAAATTATACTGAAATTTTGCTTAAAACCTGACTCCTTCGTTCGCTATCGGTATAACTATAAACAAACGAACCTATTCGCTCGCTGTCGCTACAAACAGCAGTGTTTAAAGGAGTAAACTTACTTTTTGCGATAAAGTTTATTGGGATTAAAGCGACCTGTCTCCAATTGGCAACAATTGAAGTCTACTATTTGTTGAGTACTGCTTTGAGTGTACAAAAGCAAATGTAATGCTCATCTGTGTATACTAGGAAGATGTTTGGAAGGTAGTAATTTTGTACTGAAATTTGATTTAAAATTCAAAATTCTCAGTATAAAAAGTTTGCTCATGAAGGACGCCAGGAAATCACATTTTGGGAGCCGCGTTTGACAGGGCTGTATACCTATATGCAACTTGGTAGAGGTTGCATTTCTATACAAGAGCCCTGGTATAACTAAAACACTCAACCAATCGACTAATTTATCGCTTGAAACACTGGCGCTGGTACATTATTGAAATGGAAGGGGAAGTGAGAAGCTAATTAAAACTAACATTTCTTATTCAGTGATATTTATTAAACAAGTAACTTATAAATGCAGTTCGGCGTTTACAAAATAGCATTTCTTTATAAGGACTATGTGCAACGTTAGAATGAGCAACTCTCGCTTGGTCAGGCACTAATTACTCCTTCTAGCTAAAACATCAGTGAACTTACAGTACTATATCGTTTTTCCATGAGGAATTCCTGAGCTCAACTATCCATAACGATTGCTTTATGGCTGCTTGGTTTTACGAAATTTACCTGTGATGTCACAAAGAATAATAGGAAGTGTAAAAAAGTATTTTTCTATCGAGCTGATAAACAAAATTGTAATTAAATGCCTAGTTTAATTTTAAATCTGTCGTTTTAATCCTATGTTACTGAAATTTGTATATCGGTCCTAGTTGGGACGGAATGTCCGATTCTATGATATGGCTCACTACAAGCTACACATGGTCAAATAAATAGCAGAGAATCCTGATAATTTAAGGCCACAACAAGGTACAATATTTCACCTGAATGCAAAACCACTTGGAAGAAAGACACCAAGTTGAGGGCACACATTATGGATTCTGTTGGCGGCTAAAGTGAATTTCAGTATTCAATTCAGTAAGTCTCACAAACGGTATCGAGTGATTATGATGCTTTTGTCATAAATCGACAGCTGAATTATATAGTGTAACACACTTTCTTTTAATTTTGAATAGTTATAGCACGGATTGTATTAAATTGAAATAGTAAATTTATAACATACATGATGCGCAAATAGTATAGTGAAGTATGCTTTATATGCTATTGAACCAAGCGGGATGGTTCAAGAGATTTATTCTGGGTCCGCATTTAGGAGGTCGCGGGTGGCAGGCCTATCGACCTATGGGGTTTTCCGTGGTGTCTCCAGGTCGCCAGGCGAATTCTGGGCAGGTTTCTTCCTTCCTCCGAATTTGCTGTCGCCCCATGTCCTTTCCATTGTCAGTTCATTCATCCTTCTTCCCGTTGGTTACCTTTATGGTTGGAAATAATTACACATAATTACTAATTACACAATGACACTCGAGGTGGCGGGGCAGGGAAAAAGAATGCTCAAAGTGACTTTGGCTGGTTGACAAGTTGAGGGTCGCTCCTGGCGGGCGCATTGAGGTCCACCTGCCTGACTATTGGGGGTGCTTCAATCTGTCTTGCTGTACCAGGCTCCTGGTTCCCACCGCCCGGCGTATCCTCTCGTCTCAATCTTTCTTAATCGCAGGGCGTAATTACAGTGCCCAATCCCTTCAAACGTAACCTATCTTTCCCACCCTATCCTTGATATGCTGTACTTCAATAAATATAGAATGAGAGGTATACAGGCACGCCTTTTTCGTCATTAGACGGCAAATATCAAGGACTCAGTGTATAAGATTTTGGTTTAAAGTAGAGTCGATGACATCAATCTGGTTTGCTGTCTTCCAGCATGTAACATTTGAGCAGGAAATACACGAGTAAAGCGATATTTATGCCCCAGCTCACCGATTTACAAACGCACGTTGAATAAGTTGGAAAACTTCGTAATAGAGAGGAAAGAGGCAACGAAAAACATGTGGTAGAAGGAAGTGAGAAGGAAACAAAATACGATAAAGATGTTGAGAGAAAGACGTCGTTTCGTTCCGCATGACGATAATCTGATTTATTGTAAGCAAGACGCGCAGACGCTATTAGTAACCAGCCGCCACCGTGATGGTTACCGGATATTAGCTGCAGGGAGAGAAAAGGGGAAACGAGAGGGGTTGGTGTATTGTTAAAAGAAGATCCGCAAGAAACTATGCCAGCAGATTGGCGCCAGCTTCGATAAGGGGTGCAGTGATACAATACATACGTGGCATTCATATGTTATACAAGCGGACTGTAATCAGTGGCGGCGCGGGGATTTAACCTAATAGCTCCAGGGAAACATCTGGGATTGGATCTTGCACATTATGCTAAGTTGTAATCAGTGGCGGCGCGGGGGAGTCAAACCAGCTGCGGGCAAAAATCTATACCTGTCCTAGTGTCCCGGTAGACGGATAGTACATCTTGCATTGTCATATTGCTGTTATACATCGACTGGCGCACGACATGCAAGTAATAATAATTATTCAGCTACACATGATCATGAATACACAGACAGGCTGTTCGAAAATTTCCGTTACAAACATCTACAACTGGATGAGAAGGCTGCATATATGTGCTGAATAAAAACTAATATTTCTATTGAATGAATGCATAAGTGTATTTATTGACATAGCAATAACATACATAGAATTTCAACAATCGCACGGGTCCACAGACCGTACGTGCTTTTGTAATATACATTACAAGCAATATTAAAACAACAACAACAAAGAATTAAAAGAGTAAACACGAAAATAAAAAGACAAAGGAAATACACAGTCAAAAGCAATATTAAACAACAATAAAGAATTAAGAGTGAACCCGAAAATAAAAATACAAAATATTCAAATATATCAATTTAAATTCACAGCACAGAGTACACCTTCATAAATGCACCCTCTTATAATAGATAAAAACACTTAAAAGACATATATACACATAATATATACACCATATATAAAATCCATAGCACAACAGTGACCTAAGTACGACATAATATACATGTATGTAGAACATTGTAGTCACTTGTTTAGTTGATCTTATTCCTCCCCCCCCCTTCTCTATTGGCGGCCTCCTCAGATCTCAGCTGTCTTGCCTTAAGTATAAATTTACCTAGCCCGTCCATGTTTTCCGTGCCTGCCAGTAACGTCCAACATGCTTCTAGCCCTACATTCGCAGTGGTAAAGAATCGCGGTAGATATTTTTCCCGCCATTCCTCCGTACCCCTACATCTTGCCAAGATGTGAGTCCACGACTCTTCCTCCTCGCAAATGGGACAGATTCTCGTACCATTCTCGTCAGAAATTTTCGTGCTCCTCCATGCTCCTAGTCTAATCCACGCGAGCCCCTCTCTAATGAGTTTGGTACCTGTTTTGATGTATTGCTCCATACCCCACTCCGATTTCAGCCCAGACTGTACTTCTAATGACACCTTCTCTGTGCATTGCGCAATTATTTGCTGTCTGTCAATATCACAGAGGCGGTTCTTAATTTTTCTCCAAATACTTCGCCTATTTCCCTGCCCCGCCATCCAAATGTCTCCCATCCCAATGGTTTCCAACCCTTTCTTTAATTTTGATGCCCACGTCGAATTACCTTCCATTCGCAACTGTTCACGGTAGCAGATTGCCCTAATTAGAGATTGGTTTCCGTGAACGATTCTCATCCAATATTTAAGTGCTCTGATTTTGCACTCTATCGCAGGAGTATTTCTATTAAAACATATCAAAATATTAGGCTTTATCTTGGTTAGAATAGATAGCATTTTAATAAATTCTGGCTCAATTATATCTTTAAAATAATTTATTAATTAAAAATAAACAGTATTCATGGACGACAACAATTCAACTCCTTCCACATCTCCCTCTCCTCACACTTAGGGTTATAAGCCATATATCAGGTGCACAGATACTCTGTACGAATATTTGCCGTGTGCAGATATCCCTTATGTGAAAAAAAAGGTTTGCAGAAGAATTTTCAGGATATTCATTTTATAGGAAATGTATCAATTTTTATGCATTTAACTTGTGCATGTTTTATAGTGTCAAACTGCTTTATGTGGAATATCTTTTTTAGCAGGATTTTATTCTAAGGGTTAAATTTTAGAAGTAGTTTCTTTAAGAAATTTAAATATATTTATATATTTTTACTTTTTCCATACGCACTATGTACATAGTGTATAGAGAAAGTATTGCACTCCACCAAAAAATTCGATACCGAGATTTCACCGGAAATATATGTTTTAGGGTCCCCAATATCCAAAAAAAGCATTTTCACAAAAAGGTCCGTGTGTGTGTGTGTGTGTGTGTGTGTGTGTCCGTGTGTCTGTGAACACGATAACTCAAAAACGAAAAGTCGGTAAAATACCAACTTGATATTTAAGTTTAGTATCTTCCAGGGATGCGACACGAAGATTTTGAGAAAAGTCCCCCCACCCCCAACTACCCTTTACATGGAACTTTTTTCGAAAATTTTGATTTTCTCAAAAATGGCTATAACGATTTTGATTAAAAATTCGTATATTAAACATATTTACCTGACTAATAAAATGTATATCTTGAATTTTCTGGGAATAGCCTCTGAAGAGTAGTTTATTCTGGATGAATTTTACTAAATTTTGAATAACTGCTAAATCGAAAGAGATGGACAAAAACTTACTTCACAAAACATGTAGAGCACATTAAAGGACACAATTTATGTTATATACATTTTTTTCGTGGAGTTCGTCGTTTTTGTGACATTCCTTATTTTTGGTTTCTGCTATGAAAAACGTATACTTTTCTCATACAGGAGCTTGTCAGCTCCTATCCATATAGACAAAGGAACTTCATTGACATAGCAACCAGCTTTTGACTATCACTTTAACCTACAGTTGTCCCTTATTTCGCTTCTACTTACAAGGAAGCGAGTAATTAGACTATTTCTGCTATTTTTTTCTGATTAGCATAAAGTAAATAAAAGTATAAGCTTTTTAAGAATTATTTGTTGCAGGGATATGGAGAAAGTCATGTGAATGGTACACATAAGATTTTTTGTATTTTTTTGTCATTAGGGCTATTTGGAGTTAAAACCAGTCAATAAGGAACTGGCGTGAGGGATGTTCGTTTTACCCCTCTCAATAATTAAGCGAACCCACTGTCCTTTACTGAAAACAAGAGGGCAAAGCGAAGGTGGAGCACACTTGTTCCCCACTGACCGGTCTTACCTTCAAATAGTCCAATTGAGTTCGGCAACTCTTTTAGGAATATAGAAGTATTAATTTATTATATTTATTTATACTAAGCACCCATACAAACAATATGACTATACATCTGCCTAAGCTGGTATCTTGCCACATTCCTAACCAAGTTTTCCTTATAATTCAGCACATTTATTTTAATTATAAAGGTGATGATGCTGATGATGATAATAATAATAATAATAGTAATAGTAATAAAAGTGTACAACAGTCTTTAAGCTACTTATAAACTTATGTTTCATCCACTTCTCTTTTTGCTGACCACTTATTGTTTACTTTAGCCAAATACTGGCCTACCTTTTTGCTATCCTTACTAAAAATTTTGATTAAGGCTCTATTTCTGTCCATTTTCAGTAATTTTCCATTTATACACTGCTTCCTCCAAAGCTCTGTCCCTTTACAATCCAACACTATATGTTCTAATATCTTCCTTTTCACCACATATTGGGCACTGATTCTGCTGGAGTCCTTTTCTCATACCCTTTAGTCTCCACACACCCGCTTGTACCCAAACAATACTCTCCCTTTGTTCTTTATTTAATTTATCCACATACATTTCTCTTTCCCATGTGTTTTTATTACTTTCTCTAGCCCCATATATACAATGTACATAGAGATAGGGAAGTATTGTATTCCACCCAAAAATTGGATAACGAGGATTTCACCGGAAATACATGTTTTAGGACCCCGTGTATCCAAAAAAAGCATTTTCAGAAAAAGGTCCGTGTGTGTATCCATGTGTCCGTGTGACTGTGAACACGATAACTCAAAAAGGAAAAGTAGCTAAAATATCAAACTTGGTATTTAAGTCCAGTATCTTCTAGGGATGCGACACGAAGATTTTGAGAAAAATCTTCCCACCCCAAACTACCCTTTACATTTTAATTTTTTGAAAATTTTGATTTTCTTAAAAATGGCTCTAACGATTTTGATTAAAATATTATATATTAAAGATATTTACCTAACAAATAAAATGTATATCTTGAATTTTCTGGGAATAGCTTCTGAAGACCCGCTTATTCTGGATGAATTTTGCTTAATTTGTCATAACTAGTAAACTGTAAGAGATAGACAAAAACTTACTTTACAAAAAATTTAGGTCTTGTTAAAATACAAAAGTTATGTCATATACATTTTTCTCGTGGAGCTTACCGTTTTCGAGGTATTCATTGTTATTAGTTTCAGTTGTGAAGTACTTATACTTTTCTCAGACGGGAGTGTCCGTTCTTCTTTTGTTCTACTCCTGGCCAAGAAAAGAAGCGATTTGTAATGACAATAGCATAACGACAGCTTTTAAAACATTTGACTATTGGTTTAGCCTAGTGCATTCCCTTATTTTCTTCCTATTTATACGGAGAACGTTATAATAAGAACATTGTACTAATGAGTACCTCGATTAGCAAGGTGCAGAAAGAAGAATAATCTTACGTATGAAGTTTGTAGAACAGCTAGAGAAAGTCATGTGAGTGTAACACATAAGATTTTTTGTATATATGTTTCTAATTATATTTTCCCCCATATATTGCTGAACAATTTTTGTATTTCTATATCCTCAAATCTCCTCCTAGCTCCTTTACAGAAATCATTTGCATTGTTTGAAACTCATTCCATTTTAACCTATTAAAGGTTCCAGTCCTTCCTCTGAGTACCTCAATGCTTACTCCCATTGTTACTTATTCCCTTTTTCCTTCCACTCCAGCAGCTCACCACACATATCCTCTCCCTTCCAATGCTAGCTTAGTACCTATCAATTCATTAATAATTTCAATTTGGCATATTAATGTTATAGTTTAACTATTTGAAACAAAGGTCGTCTCCTTAGCGCGGTGGTAGCGTTGCTGCTTGCCAAGCGGGAGACCTGCGTTGGATTCCTAGTACCGCGTAGGAATTTTTCACCCGCTGGGAGACCTGGACCGGGGTGCACTCAGCCTCTTGAGGTCCCTAGGGGACCAATTGAATCGCTATTTGATAGAAAAGTAGCGGCTCCAGGTCGTGAAAACCGCATTAACTGCCTGGGGGGATCGAAGCGCTGACCACGCCTTTCCACCCAATACAGCGCCCCATCCATGACGTCTGTAATGGATATGTTTTTATTAAAAATACAGTTCCGGAGTCTGTCGGGACTCCGGCGCTGTATACCCTACTTTTTTATTTACCTAATTTTTCTAATTTGTTTTGCTGTAAGATTACTGAATTGCTGTTTTCTTCTTTTTACACACACACGCACATATACACAAACATATAACACCCATGCCCAAGGCGGGACTCGAACCCACTATCCCCTGCGCTACGAAGCACCAAAGCGAGACGCCTTGGCGAGCGCGGCCATGGGAACCGGCTATCTGAGATGGGGGCCGGGCGCTAGGCCAAGGCTCTTAGTGAGCTGTGCCAAGGAGTCATTGGAAAGAAAAGAATAATAGAGGGTTCCATTTTTAACGCAAGAATCTGCACATGTCAAATACAGGATAGTTTTGCCATCTGAGATCCACGACAGAGTTAACAGTCAACGCGAGAAGATAAAATTGTCTCAATTATTTTGGTGCAGCAAACTTTCCATACGTTGCCAACATGGCCCGTTAGAGATATACTATCATGACCTATCACCCCGGATTTCTCTCCTCTGTGAACTGTGAAGTGTAAAAGAAACCGTTCATTTGTGACATTAAGATATTGGTTTTCTATATAAGTTTATCTAATTGTCAATTAGATCCAATTCACTAAAACAGAGTCTTGAAGTGTCCACTATCTTCGTTTAATTCACTTATGTTCTGGTGCACTGGTTGAGTTACATCTGGTATTTGCTTATTCGCTTACGTAGAAGTGTCTGCGTATGGTTTGCTTGAGGAATAGGCGAGTGGCATTAAATTCGGTGATTAGCATTCAAGCAATTGTCTGCTCAACGCAATCATTTTTAGACGATTCTTTGGGCAAGATGATGTGGTGGTACGCCGGCGAATTGGAGGCATATTAGTTGACTAATAACCATTGACACATTTTCCAAGTACCTGAGTAGCAGAAGCGGAAAGTTAAAACACGTCATATTAAATACTGGTACCTCTAGCACGGAAAATATTGATTTATGGGCTTCAGTTCTGCCCAAAACATTAATTATTAATTTCCGATCAAATATCCCGTATTTCGAGCATGCGAACACTACATATAGAGGAATGTTCTTTAAAATATTTAAGGTCACACAGGCGACTATTAGAATCTGAAACTTCAATTTGTATCGTTATGCGCTCAAAAATTCCTGCCCTACTACTTTATTACCTGGAATAATTATCACTACTCGCAGCTTTTCTTTCTTTGATATTAATTATTGCACCAACTATCCAAGTTAACACAACTTAATTCCACTAAAGACACGAATAAAAGAGTAACGTAAAATATAAATTCTAGGCCAAAACTCTGAAATATTACATGAAAACGCTTACATAATAATCTCTTGATGAAACTCGCCTCAGAAACTGTATTCTGTAATATATTTATATAATATTTACTTATATTGATTCCTATAATATCTACTTTTACAATAAACAAAAATCTAATGTGTGCCATTCACATGACTTTCTCTAAATCTCTGCAACAAATTATTCTTAAAAAGCTTATACTTCTATTTACTTCATGCTAATCAGAAAAAAATAGCAGAAATAGTCTTATTACTTGCTTCCTTGTAAGTAGCAGCGAAATAAGAGAGTATCATAGCTAAAGTGATAGTCAAAAGTTAGTAGCTATGTCACTGAAGTTCCTTTTTTTTGTGTGGACAGCAGTTGACAAATTCCTGTATGAGAAAAGTATAAGTTTTTTCAAAGCAGAAATTAAAAAAAAAAAAAGAAGAAAAAAAAAAAAAAGGAATGTCTCAAAAACGATGGACTCCACGAACAAAATGTATATAACATAAATGGTGTGTTTTAACGTGCTCTACATTTTTCGTGCAGTAAGTTTTGTTTATCGCTTACGGTTTAGCAGTTATTCAAAATTCCGTAAAATTGATCCAGAATAAAATACTCTTCAGAGGCTATTCCCAGAAAGTTCAAGACATACCTTTTATTTGTCAGACTTTCTCAAAAATGGCTCTAACGATTTTGATTAAAATTTCGTATATTAAAGATATTTACCTGAAAAATAAAATGTATATCTTGAATTTTGTGGGAATAAGCTCTGAAGACTACTTTATTCTGGATGAATTTTACGGAATTTTGCATATCTGCTAATCCGTAAGAAATGGATAAAAACTTACCACACAAAAATGTAGAGCACTTTAAAACATAGATTAATGTTATAGACATTTTTTGTGTGGAGTTGATCGTTTTTTAGATATTCCTTGTTTTTGGTTTCAGCTTAGAAAAACTTATAATGTTCTCATACAGGAAATTGTCAACTCCTGTCTATACAAACAAGTCACATAGCAACCAGCTTATGACGATCACTTGAACCTTATTTCGCTCCTACTTACAAGGAAGCAAGTGATAAGACTATTTCTGCTACTTTTTTCTCGATTAGCATGAAGTAACTAGAAGTATAAGCTTTTTAACAACAATTTGTTGCAGAGATGTAGAGAAAGTCATGTGAATGGAACACATCAGATTTTAATTTATAACTTTGAAGGATATTAGTTTATTTTAACACAAAGTCAAAGGAAATCGGAAGCGCTACCATCCCCTAATTGCGAACACAAATATAAAAGAATTTAAATCAGACCCAAGAAAAATAACACATATTAATATTCTTATAAATAAAATTCTAGAATATTCTCTTAAAAAATTAAGGCGAAACCAAATGAAATATTTTTTTATTCCAATAAAATTTTATTAAGCATAATTTCTTGGAGTCAACCACATCATAATTGTGACGGACAGGAAAATCCGACACACCATATATTTTAGTATCTAAATATAGTGTCTGTGTGTCTTAGTTGAGCAGTCATTTTGTTATACCACCAGCTTTATTTTATGAACATAAAGGGCTGCATTGCTTTTTTATTGCTAATGCAATGCTATAATCGAAAAATCTGATGTGTTAAACTCACATGACTTTCTCTAGCCATTCTACAAACTTCTTACATAAGATTATTCTTTCTGCACCTTGCTAATCGAGGTATTCAGCACAATGTTCTTAATACTTAGTTCCTTATAAGTAGGAAGAAAATAAGGCAAAACACTAGGCTAAATCGATAGTCAAATGTTTTAAAAGCTGTCGTTATGCGATTGTCATTACAAATCGCTTCTTTTCTTGGCCAGGAGTAGAACAAAGGAAAAACGGACACTCCCGTCTGAGAAAAGTATAAGTACTTCACAACGAAACTAATAACAATGAATACTTCGAAAACGGCAAGCTCCACGAAAAAAATGTATGTGACGTAAGTTGTGTATTTTAACAAGCTCTTTATTTTTTGTGTAGTAAGTTTTTGTGTATCTCTTACAGTTTACTAGTTATGCCAAATCAAGCAAAATTCATCCAGAATAAACAGGTCTTCAGAAGCTATTCCCAGAAAATTCAAGATATACATTTTATTTGTCAGTTAAATATCTTTAGTATACGACATTTTAATCAAAATCGTTAAACCCATTTTTAAGAAAATCAAAATTTTCGAAAAATATTCCATGTAAAGGGTAGTTTGGGGTGGGGGGATTTTTCTCCAAAGCTTCGTGTCGCATCCCAGGAGGATACTGAACTTAAATACCAAATTTTGTATTTTAGCTACTTTTCGTTTTTGAGTTATCGTGTTCATAGACACACGGACACACACACACACACACACACACACACACACACGGACCTTTTTCTGGAAATGCTTTTTTTTTGTATTTCCGTTGAAATCTCGACATCGAATTTTTGGGTGGAATACAATACTTCTCTATCCCTATGTACATTGTACATACGGGGCTAGAGAAAGTAAAAATAGAATTTCGCGATGTAGAAAATTGTTGTATCGCATTCAGTTATATTAATATTATGAAGAACACTATTGGGGATTCAGTATTTTGAGTTACGTTTGTTCTACACATATAGGATTTCATAGTCTTCATGTGATTATTTGAAACATTTTGGTTTCAAGGTTATCCCAATTAGTATTTAAACACTTTACTTCTAAGTGCTATTCTATGGGATCTGATACCCTAAGCGTTGTATTCTATAATAAAGAAGGAAACTGGTGGAAATATTACATGTAAAAGGTATCTAATATGCAAGAAGTTAATTCAACAGCCACGTTAAATATTAAATACAAACGCTGGAAATACTAATTAAAAAATGTTTTCCGATATTAGGGGGATTCCAGAAACAATTACATGTTCTGACTGCCTCCTTGGTCGATTGGTCAGCCAGCTAACTTCTCACCCGGAGGTGCCGGGTTCGATTCCCAGCAGGGGCGGGGAATTTTTCTTTAGTCAGAATTGTTCCCTATAACCCACAGAGTCTGGAAGTATATATGTGAGTGTGTGTGTGTTTGAGGAAAATAAAATGATTTAAACCAAACGTAAAAGAACCTACAGACAACGAGTTGTTTCAAATGCAAAGCCCCCGATATGACCTTAGATGTTAAAGGGGGCTATATAAATGAAACAATAAATATATGTATATACACATGTTCTGGACTTTCTCGGGCTTCAAGCCAGGTGTAGTGATGAAGAGTCATGAATATGTTCGTCGCCAGGTAAGCTTCAGATCCTATTTTATATATATATATATATATATATATATATATATATATATATATGTTCTGAATAGTATTTTTTGAAAACTAGTATCCAGACAATGCTTCTATGCGTTGAAGTTTTTTAATCAAAATAAATTATTATTGTTTATTATTCTCCAATCTTGTTCATCTCCGACTCCTCTATGAACTCCGGATCAGAATTAAGACCTACTTTGCCATTAATAGTTTCTGATATACCTATGCTGAAGGAACTCTGATGAAAGCGATATTTATCTCCGGAGATGAGGCTATGTCTGGAGTACCTAATTGGTCACATGTACTCTCCTTAGCTCCATGCTTTGAGCCCTTGGAATCCTTAAGACAGTTATTTAGAATGGAGGCTATCTTTTTCCATAGAGAAACGGAAACAACTGGAACGAGTAGAAGTTTCAGGACGAACTTTCTTTAATTTGAAAGATCGTGGAAGGGGTACTAGGAAGGGAATAGTATGTTTAATTTACCCTTTTCACGTAATGAAATTCCATCTGCAATTTGTAGATTCAATAGCAGCACCATTAGGACGATAGAAGAGTGTGTAATTCAGATATCGTAATTGCCTTAAGAAGAAGGGTTGTGACTCGGTTCGAGGAAAACACTGCCGTATAACTGGGGAATTGAAACGTTTTAGTCAGTTTTATTACATTGCTCACTTGCAATATCGGAGATCTTATCTTAAAACTCAAAAACAGTCTTCAAAGGAATGATGACAGGTAAGAGATGATTTGTAGTCTTTTTATTCCTAGATTTCTAGATCTACTATATCCCTTGCTGAGAATTGCTGTGTTTAAATGTTTTCTACGAACAAGGTATCACAAAAATTATGTATTTAGATAGCCTTTACTTATGTAACAAGGAAAATCACAAAAAAACCTAGTTTGGTTGATAAAAAAATCTGATGTGTTCCATTCACATGACTTTCTCTACATGTGTGTAACAAATTATTGTTAAAAAGCTTATTCTTATATTTAATTCATGTTAATCAAGAAAAAATTAGCAGAAATAGTTTTATTACTTGCTACCTTGTAAGTAGAAGCAAAATAAGGGAAACCATAGGTTAAACTGATAGTCAAAAGCTGGTTGCTATGTGATTAAAGTTCCTTTTATTGTATGGATAGGAGTTGACAAATTCCTGTATGAGAAAAGTATAAGTTTTTCAAAGCTGAAACCAAAAACAACGAATACTTAAGAACGATCACCTCCACGAAAAAAATTATATAACATAACTTGTGTGTTTTATTGTGTTCTACATTTTCTGAGTAATAAGTTTTCATCCATCTCTTACAGTTTAGCAGATATGCAAAATTCCGTAAAATTCATCCAGAATAAAGCAATCTTCAGAGGCTATTCCCAGAAAATACAAGATATACATTTTATTTGTCAGGTAAATATCTGTAATATACGATATTTTAATAACAATCTTTAGAGCCATTTTTTTAGAAAATCAAAATTTTCGAAAAAAGTTCCATATAAAGGGTAGTTGGGGGTGGGGGGATTTCCTTGAAAATCTTGGTGTCGTATTCTTGGAACATACCAAACCTAAATAGCAAATTTGGTTTTTAACGAACTTTTCGTTTTTGAGCTATGCTGTCCACAAACACACAGACACACACGCACAGACACACAGACACGGACCATAGTTGTAAAAATGCCTTTTTTTGGATTCAGGGGAACCCAAAACATGTATTTCCGGTGAAATCTCGGTATCGAGAGTTTGGGTGGAATACAATACCTTCTCTATACACTATGTACATATTTCGTATAGAGAAAGTAATCAGATTTTAACGTAATGCTTTCCGAATATAGGCTTCATTGTTACTGCCGAGCCATCCTGCGTGGCTCCTGTTATTTACGAGGACTGTAACAAAATCTTGGCATTATACAGTCAGTATAAATACACTAGCTGGTATACATTAAAACAGTCAGTATGCATAATCGGATCAATCGCCCTATGCTATTTTTGTACCGGAAGGAACCATTTTAAGCTCTCGTCGGGTGCTTTGAATGAAACGCAGACCTTGGATGCTCCCACATGTTAGGTACTATTGAAGTCATTTTAATTGATGGTTTCTCGGTGAAGTCTTTTAACAAATGGATTTTTGCCGATTAATTCATTAAATATATCATCAATTGCCTATATTTTGCTCAAAACCATAAAAAAATAGGGGGTTTCAGATCTACAAGCTCTGAGAATTTGGGCGCCCAGTTTCTAAGTTTCACAGAAAAGTTAGAATGACATTATCAAGAAAAGAATTCAGGAAATGATATTTAGTACGCTAAGAATTTACTTTGTTGAATACTCTGATCCTTCTCAGATGTACTTAACTACTTGATTATATTACGCTGGTTTGATTGATTAGGCGCTGGCCCTCTGATTCCAAGGTCGCGGATTCAAACCCAGCCCAGACCGATGTTTTTTAAGAGTACTCAAACGCGACATCCCCATACCAGTAAATAGCTCCTGAGGGACGAAATTGCGATACACCGGCGGCCCTGAAATAAGCAATTGACAGTGTTGTTAAATATTTTAATTACACTGCATATATTATGACTAATTTGATTAATTATTTCGGATTTTTCAGGCAAGGTTCATCTTCCTATACTCGTATATCAAATAAATGCACGCTTAACCACTTTTAGACGCTTGAGAAACAGATTGACACAAAGAAGCTAATCATTATTGTGGTTGTAATTTCTGGTGCTGATTGAATGCGGTGCAATGGTTTCGGGAATCTTAGGCGGCGTACCACACCAGGATCTACGGTTTTTGCAGTCAGTTTAGTAATTTATGCTTAAGTTCCCAAGATTACAGCCCAAGTCACAGCTACGGAAGTTGTTGCCAATATGACATTTCTTTTGCAGTATAAAGCATTACACCATTTTGTTAAATAGTGACTTTTCAATATCAACCGGGCTACTCCCAAGAAATCCTCTCGCTTTTGAGACGGCATTTCTCTACGTCCAAGCTCTTGAATAGTTATCAGTTCATATTGAAGGTTTATAAACAATTACCAATGGTTCTGTTATTATAATTATATGCCTGTATGTGTAATTTATGGTATTTTCTTGTATTTAGTTCTTACGTTTCAGCTGTATCTCTGATAGCATTTCCGAGTCAAAGCTACAAGGTACTGCGTAGTTGAATCTAACAAAAGACGACTTGCATTGTCCTCAAAAGCCTTGAGAATTCTTGACTTTCTTTCGTAGTTTATGCGTGCAATAGGGTAACAAGTGCTTGCAGAGTAAAAGTCCCTAAAATTTTGTAAGCAGGTCAGGGATCACCTGACCAGAACACAATGAAACCATGTGACATAGTGATGCTACGAGTCAGTTTTGGAGGGAAAATTCAGCCAATGAAAATTCAGAAAGTTAAAGGCATTCATCTTGCCTCTTTTACTATATAAGTAAAAGAAAATTAAGAAAATACACAATTTGTCCTGTCTGTTCAACGACGACTCCGCGATTCTTGCTGGAAAGATTTGCATCACAGTACCAAGTTTTATGCAATTCTACGCATTAAGTATCAAAGCGTGACGCGAGCATAATGTTAAAAGTGTTAATTGTAAGTCTTATTCAAGTGTAAACTGTCAATATTTAAAGTGTGTACGCAAATATACCGAAATGTAGAAATGTACATAAAAAATCTGATGTGTAGCATTCACATAACTTTCTCTATATCCGTGCAACAAATTATTCTTAAAAAGCTTATGCTTCTATTTACTTCATGCTAATCTAGAAAAATTAAGATTTTCGATCCTGAAAACAAAAACAAGGAATATCTCAAAAACGATCAACTCCAAGAAAAAAATGTATAAAACTTAAATTGTGTGTTTTAATGTGCTCTACATTTTTTGTATGATACGTTTTTGTTTATCCCTTACGGTTTAGCAGTTATACAAAATTCCGAAAAATTCACTCAGAATAAAGTAGTCTTCAGAGGCTATTCCCAGAAAATTCAAAATATACATTTCATTTGTCAGGTAAATATCTTTAATATACGCTATTTTAATCAAAATCATTAGAGCCATTTTTTAGAAAATCAAAATTTTCGAAAAAAGTTCCATGTAAAGGGTAGTTTGGGGTGGGGGGATTTTTCTCAAAATGTTCGCGTCGCATCCCTGAAAGATTCTAAACTTAAATACCAAGTTTAGTATTTTACCAACTTTTCATTTTTGAGTTATCGTGTTCACAGACACACGGACACACGGACACACTGACACACAAACATACGGACACACACACGGACCTTTTTCTGAAAATACTCTTTTGGATACAGGGGACCCTAAAACATATATTTCTGGTGAAATCTCGGTATCGAATTTTTTGGTGGAGTGCAATACCTTCTCTATACACTATGTACATAGTGCGTATAGAGAAAGTAAAAACGTTCAAGAGTTTTGTCGAAGTGACCTCACCAAGAGTGCAAGATGTTTATTGAAATAAATAGTTGAGTGAAATAAGATCCTGATGCAATTATTAATTTAAAATAAGTGTCCGACCAGAATCTTTCCTGTAGCCACCCCGAGAACTTCACATGCTCTACTGAGTCAACGAACCGTGAGTTAGCTACGCTTCACCTACAGAAAAAAGGTACCTTATACATACAGGACCTAGCATCGAACAGGGTGCACTCCATCTCAGTTCTATTGTATACTGTCAGTAAATCACTTAACTGACACTCCTAGGTTAGCATATAGAAAGTGCCTTCCCACATCATAATTAATCATAGAGTAATAAAAAATACTATGTGGGAATCTAAATGTATACATATACACAAAGATCTGATGTGTTCCATTCACATTACTTTCTCTACATCTCTGCAACAAATTATTGTTAAAAAGCTTATGCTCCTATTTATTTCATGCTAATCGACAACAAATTAGCAGAACTAGTCTTATTACCTGCTTCCTTGTAAATAAAAGCGAAATAAGGGAGTACCATGAGTTAAAGGGATAGTCAAAAGCTGGTTGCTATGTGACTGAAGTTCCTTTGTTTGCATGGTTAGGAGTTGACAAATTCCTATATGAGAAAAGTATGTTTTTTAAAGATGAAATCAAAAACAAGGAATAACTCAAAAACGACCAACTCCACGAAAAAAGGGTATGTAACATAAATTCTGTGTTTTAACGTGCTCTACATTTTTTGTGTGACAAGTTTTTGTCCATCTCTTACGGTTTAGCTGTTATGCAAAATTCCGAAAAATTCATCCAGAATAAAACAGCCTTCAGAGGCTATTCCCTGAAAATTGAAGATATACATTTTAATTGCCAGGTAAATATATTTAACATAGGAAATTTTAATCAAAATCCTTAGAGCCATTTTTGAGAAAATAAACATTTTCGAAAAAAGTTCCATGTAAAGGGTAGTTTGGGGTGGGGGGATTTTTCTCAAAGTATTCGTGTCGCATCCCTGGAAGATACTAAACTTAAATACCAACTTTGGTATTTTACCGACTTTTCGTTTTTGAGCTATCATGTTCACACACACACGGGTCTTTTTCTAAAATGCTTTTTTTGGATACAGGGAACCCTAAAACATATATTTCCGTTGAAATCTCGGTATCGAATTTTTGGGTGGAGTGCAATACCTTTTCTATACACTATGTACAGAGTACGTATAGAGAAAGTAAAACAGACAAGAGGCACGACGACAAAAAATTGGAATATTAACGCACATATGGAAATATTAACTACGATTTTGTAACAAATATAATGTGTGTTTTTCATCATTGCAACTTTTAGTCAACAACCACGGTTTTGCACCAAATATGAGATTTATTATTGCACCACATTACTCATTTTGTTGCAATATTTTAGTTCTCGTAAATCACAATTTTGCACAAAATCTAAGGTATTTTATTACACCATATTGCTCACTTACACTTCTAATCAACCATGATTTTGAACAATACATAACGTAAATTATTATGCCAGGTTACTTATTTTATTGCAGACAATAGAACTTCTAATTATCAATGATTTTATTCTAAATATGGCTAGTTTTATTGCAAACATTAAATTTTATTAATCAACCTTAATGACAAAAACAGAGAGAGAGAGAGAGAGAGAGAGAGAGAGAGAGAGACAGAAAATATAAATAACTGGTAAGAATGCTCATTTTTATAAGTTCAAACATTACTAAGAAAATTCACATTTTATTAATATTGATGAGTTAACATCTACTTTCATAGTGATAATAAATTACTTAACGCGTATGCTTGTCAATTATTCCTAAGTTGTGTAAGTAAACTGTATTTCAAATTCTATTCTTTTGGCTCTGGGGATGTTTTATAACTGTGCTGAGCATTAGAATTAAAAACATCATTTTTTAACAAAATGCCAACGCATCAGCAGTTAAGAAATAGCGTAGGGATTTTACAAGCATTATTATGTTACAGCATCTATTCTACACACACACACACACGCATACACACGCACACACACACTGTGAAAAGAAAGTATAGGTTTAGCAGTGCCTCGGATATCCACCAACCACGGACATATATCAGACGTTAGGTGATTGTTTACATAACAGGACACACGTGATTGGCCCTTCTCTGTCCTGCCCGACTATAGGCAGCGTGAAGAATATAGATTGATCTGAAACTTCAAACTGAATAAACTATGCATTATTTTCATACAACATTGCTGATTAGGATTTGCAATGTATTCACAATTCAACTTAAAACATTAAACACAATTTCATTATTATGTTTTAGTTAAATGTGATTTTATTGAACAAATACATAACACAAACCAACATGCAAGCATTTGCACTTCTGTTATTTAAACTAAAGGTTATCCTCACTGCTCTTAAAACGGTGAGAAATTAAAATTGAGCCTCAACACTTTAAAAACTTTCAAATCGAAAAGGGAATTTGTGTCACAGGTTCTTTGATAGACTGTAGTGAACATTCGTCTTTTTGGGAACACTATTTAGAAATCACTGATGATACAGTCCCTCGCAGCGTTGGTACATTCTCAGTTGCAGCGTAAATTAAATTAATATATGCTAATTCATCGCATGTAAAACTATTTAATGTGTAAAGGAAAGTTTGCGACTGAATCGGTCTCTCATTTCCTCACTGCGAGTACGTGAATGCAGGTCGGCGGTGTAGGAGTTTTATTAAACACAGGAGCTGCCGTTAGGTGAACATAGGAGAAACATAACGCAAGGCGATTCAAAACACAATAGACCCTGAAATTTGCGTTACATTTTTGACAATGCTGTTAGTAAGCAACAAAAAGAGATACCCATATGTGTTATACGCATTTTTTTCTGCCACATATCAAATTATTCGCACTTATTCACCTACCATCCTGGGTATAAATATAATTTCTTATATTGTAATATTTGTTTTAGAAAACTGCAGCATCTATAGCAATGCCAGAGGCCTCATTTGAACCGTTAGCTCAAAAGGTCGGTCAAACTACCAAAATACTCGACATTTTGTTTTATTATCTTAAAATTGCGAATAAATGCAATCAATTATCACAGAAATCAAGATACATAGAAGAATGTGTAACATTAATTTTCAGAAGCCGGTGTTTGAATACGGTTGGTTATATCGTTTTCATATTCATTTTTTTACTGTTATATAAGTTTGTTTTGCAACAACGGAAAGGCATTCGGTACATTCTTTGCCATAACAAATGATATCCCGGATAATGACTTTAAGGTACACGAACAAATTTATGGTTACATATAAGCTTTTTTACCACTTCTGGTAAACTTCCTTCAGTATTGTCAGTTATAATTTATAGAATATAACAATGTCCATTCGAGTGTGTTGTGTTCAAACCTCGTAGAATAATTAATTTGCTTCAGTAAAAATCATTAAGACATTCAACAATGTTGACATAGACAGTTGCATCTGCTATTTTAATTATCATAATATCTTCTGGAATTGATTTGCATAAGTGAAAAATACTCTACATAAAAAACAAAATTGAAACGTTAAAATAACTACATTCAAATGTATTCTTTTCAAATGAAAAATTTATTTTCCTTGCACTTAAAATTAAGTTATTAGGAAACGTACTATAACACCGTGGCTTTTAAACGCTCCGCACTGGATAATAAATAGTACGTTTTGCTTCTTATATGTGTTAAATTAGTGCTGCAACCAGTATAAACTGTTACCAACCATTCTAAAGTGAGTGGTGTTCCATCTGGTCCACATTGTGTTGTGATTCAGCCACATAATGCAATTAATTTGCTTCAATGAAAAATATTAAGTGGGATTTAACTGCTACTTCTCTTAACAGAGATACGCAGAATTTGTAAGTAGCTTTATTCTTTACTCTTATTTTTGTTTTGTGTGTTTCTTTTTCAAGTTTGTAATAGCTGCTTGTGCCGCTACAGACAGCTAGTTAATATACTTCAGATGTTTACTCAATAGAGCGTTATTTGTGTTATGTATGGTGGCTTTAAAATTGTGTCTCAGCGAAACGATGGAATTAACTTATGAAAATGTTCGTGCGATGATTTAGTATGATTTGACGTGGATTATCAACACATCATAAGTGTTCAGTGATAAACTTACTACTAAAACGATATAGCTCCATCCTTTGTTACTGTGCAACGCTGGTATAACGAGTTTAATCGTGACCGCCGTTCACAATGCGTGGAGGTCGTCTAAAATCAGTTGTGCCAGAAAACATTGATGCTGTGCAAAAACTGATATTGCAAGATCGTCATGCTATATATTGTGAGATGGGGGCAACCCTAAGTCTGGCCGCCCCATGGCCGAGTAGTTAGACCTCTCGCCTCTCACCTAGACGGTTGGGGTTCGATCCCAAGCAACAACAAGTGAGAATTGTGGTGGACAAAGCGGCGCTGGGGTGGGTTTTCTCCGGGAACTCCGGTTTCCCCCGCCATCGCATTCCACCGGTGCTCCATCATCATTCATGTATCATCAGTGTCATAAGTAGTTAAAGCGGGCGTTAAACACTACAAAAAAAAAAAAAAACCTAGGTGTTAGTTCTACCAGCATTATATAAAATATTGCATGCTCTGTTAGCTGTGTAAAAAGGTTACGGCGTTATTTCCGCTGAAATCATGGTGTCGAATTTTTGGGTGGATTACAATACTTCTCTATACACTATGTATGTAGTACGTGTAGAGAAAGTAAAACAAACCTAAGAAAGTCTTAAACGTTTTGTAGCAATGTATTATGCTGGTTAAACGTGTAGAAATAAAAGATGGGTAATAGATCTACAGGCAGTTTTAGTACTGAAACAGTTGACGATTGATAATATTAATGATTTTATACCTATAATAATAACAACAGAAACTCCTATCAATTATCATCGGGATATTGCTGTATTAAAACAATAACACCACAAGTAAAACATCTGTGTCACATCATAAATTCTTAGAAAGTATTACATTTGTCTGCCCATTATGTGCCACCATATGTAGATTTTTCTTGTAAGTTTTACTCGGGTTAAACAGTGAAGTTGAGCACTCGTGTTTGTTTCAGTCTGAGGTTTCTCTGTGTCTCGAGGGGTTTCCAAACTTCTATTTTTCTCAGAAAACAGCGAACCTCTCTCACACGGAAGAGGGAACAACGTCAATATTTGCAGCATTCCTGTTTCTCCACCTCCTGAATCACAGAGTTGAATATAGTTGGCCGTGCAATTGTGCGTCTGTGGAAGTTGGAAAGCGATATTAAGGACCTGTAAGCCTGTTGCTACTTATTTTTCTATCTATACACATAATAAAACTATAACTGGGATTTGTATGACTATTGGTTCTGGATGAATATCTATTTGTTGCTGATCTCAATAATGCAGTGAAATCATATGTTTAAAAATCTGATGTGTTCCATTCACATGACTTTCTCTATATCTCTGTAAAAATTATAGTTAATAACCTTATCTTTTATTTATTTCATGCTAATCGAGAAAAAATTAGCAGAAATAGTCTTATTTCTTGCTTCCTTGTAAGTAGAAGCGAAATAAGGGACTACCATAGGTTAAAGTGAAAGTCAAAAGCTGGTTGCTATGTGAGTGAAGTTCCTTTGTTTGTATGGACACGAGTTCACATTGTCCTGTATGAGAAAAATATAAGATTTTATAGGTTAAACCAAAAACAAGGAATATCTCAAAAACAATCAACTCCACGAAAAAAAATGTATACAACATAAATTGTGTGTTTTAATGTGTTCTACATTTTTTGTGTGGTAAGTTTTTGTCTCCCTCTTACGGTTTAGCACTTATGCAAAATTCCGTAAAATTCACTCAGAATAAAGTAGTCTTCAGAGGCTATTCCTAGAAAATTCAAAATGTACATTTTATTTGTCAAGTAAATATATTTAATATACGATATTTTAATCAAAATCGTTAGAGCTACTTTTTAGAAAATCAAAATTTTCGAAAAAAGTTCCATGTAAAGGGTAGTTTGGAGTGGGGGGATTTTTCTCAAAATCTTCGCGTCGCATCCCCGGTAGATACTAAATTTAAATACCAAGTTTGGTATATTACCGACTTTTCATTTTTGAGTTATCGCGTTCACAGACACACGGACACACACACACATACGACTTTTTTCTGAAAATGCTTTTTTTTGGATACAGGGGGTCCTAAAACATGTATTTCCGGTAAAATCTCGGTATCGCATTTTTGGTGGAATACAATACTTCTCTGTCTCTATGTACATTGTACATACGGGGCCAGAGAAAATAAAAATTGTTCCTTATAAGTATGCTGAGTATATGTATATGTTGTATTTCTTTTAACAAAGTTCGAGTCTATTGGTATAATTGTATAAAATTGGGTTACATTAGATACCATTTAGATTCTTTATACTATTTAACACACTTACTATCCTAATACATCCCATTCTAATGATTTGTCATCTTTTAATTGTCGCATCTCACTCTCAGGATTGTTAAAGTACTTATACTCAAACCCTTATCATGGGAACTATTATCAAAACACATATTTATTACGACTTTGCATATAGACATAGATTTGGCATCTATATTTGTCATTATTTCCTTGAAATTTGCGTTTCTATTTAGTCATTTTCTTGTATTTACATTGAATGCATAAAGATTTATACGCTTAATATTATTAATTTTTATATTTTCACCACAACTAAAAAATAGAGTAACGTTATTAATCGATTACTCGCATTCTTAGGTAAAACTGACATTTCCTATTTAAAGGTTAGTGTGGCAGGGATTATTTGTGGGTGGAGATGTGGCTGTGGTATATAGAGCAGGTAGGGAAGTAGGGGAGCAGATATATAGAGCAACTGTCCCGAATTAGGAATGAGGCAGCTCAGCATTTCCTTTTGGCGTTAATGAATAACGTGGCACTATCGTATGAGGCCGTTTTCAGTTCGTCTTGGAATGTGAGTCGGAAGGACTGCAGGCCTTGGAATGCGAGACTGACACATAGATTCAACTAGCTTCCAGAAATTTCTGTGGCGTCATTCACAGCTATATAAGGAAGAGCTACAAGGCAAGTTGCGGGGGGATTCGGAGCTTGAACTTCGAGCTGTACACATGGCAAAGAAGAAACTCCGCAGAGCCGCAGCTGCTAAGGCAGCCGCCGAGGAGGCAGCATCTCCGAAGCCATTGGTCGCGGCAAGCCCTGTTTCGCCGCCGACCGGCACCGCAGTCTCGCTGCAACTGCAGCCGCAGTTGCCGCCCTCACCACTGCCACCGACGTCTCTACCCAGCTCCACGACGCCGCCACCCCGGTTCAGTGCTGTGGTACGGGGGGTCCCTAGGGACCTTTCCACCCGGCATCTGCTCACCGCCGTGCAGTCGCGGTGGTCTTCTTGCTTGAGGGCCACCCGCATATACTGCGACCGGGGGCCAACGCCGCTCGTTCGTCTGGAGTTACAGGACCAGGCTGACCTGGAAGCTGCCTTGGCATCAGGGTTGCCCTTATTAGGACGACTACTGGTCGTCGAGGCTAGCCGACAGGAACGCCATCGGCCCTGCCGACGCTGCTGTGCTTACGGTCACACAGCTGAAGTCTGCTCTTCGCCACCGAGATGCCACCTGTCGTGACACAGGACACTTCACCGGGCAAGCCCAGTGCCCTCTCTACCCCAGGAGCAGACCACTACCACCACCCGCCCGGACTACACCACCGCCGACCATTATCAACACCACACCACCTGCACCCTCGATAGACGCAGCGACACGGGACGTCATTCAGGATCTCCACGCGGAGATCTTGAACGTCGGCGCCCGTTTAGCTGCCCTTGAAGAGCTGTGCAGTGTCATCACTGAAAAGGTACAGGACCTTCAAGCTGCCACCACCGCCGCCATCGCCACACTACAGTCCACCATTGCTGAGCTGTCCAGCCGGATAGCTAGTGTTCAGCCACAGCCTCAGCAGGACCTCCAGCCGCAGCAGCTCCACTCCGCCGAACGGCCCCACTTCAGGGGCCAATCACACATCGGGGCTGTTACAAGACCCGGACCTGAGTCTTGGATTCTTCGTTCACGGCAGTTACGACTGGAGAAGAACCAACACTAGCTCCAACTCAATCCTTCACCCTCTAATTCCTCTACTCCTCTCCCTGAATATTCCGCGGTGGCAGTCTGGGCCTCGGTCAAGTCTGTCTCCCGGTCCTCATTTCACCCCTCTGACTACGCCCTGCAGTCAGTTATATTATCGCCTTGAATCCGCGGGTGCAATCATGCGGTACCGCCTCTCCTTACTTCCTTCTAATACCGGTGGAGGGGTTTTTTAGTCGGTATGCCCACATGGGAGACCCCGACACTTCGGGCTTGCCCGGGTCAGTCCTTAAGGTGGATTTTTCCCCTCCACTCGAAACTTTAAAAAAAAAAAAAAACAAAAAAAAAAAAAACAAGTTGCAAGTCAGTCTTCGGCTGGAGTGTTAGCGCGCAGTGGCATGAGAAACCTGGCATGAGAAAGCGTTGAATGTTTAAGCGTCGAAGCGTCGAGTGAATTGTTTGTAGCAGTGCATTAGAAACCAGGGTATTTGATTGTGAAGAGTAAGCGGGTTAATCTTTTGTATATTTGTTAGTTTATATCACTTTAACAACTTGGTCATAGCACGACGGAATTGTTCTATAAGGTACCTCATTTACGAGCATCAATGGTTAAATAGGAGTGAACCTCTAGAAGGAAGGACGCTGCAAATTTGTATAATCTAAGTATTTAAGAGAGTTAATAATACAGCTTTGTAACAGCTGCATTAAAAGAATATTCTTTTCAGATTCTTCAAACAAAAACCTGGAACTAATATACATGTTTAATCGTTTCTAACTTTTTTGCTATAATTATTATAACAACTACATTTTATGCTAGTACGAGTATAACAGTGATATTCCATGTATAAATTAATTTATAAATTTGTATGTAATAATTTTAATATCCTGAACTATTTCTTAATTTATATGTAATTTTTGTAATATTGTCATGTATAAATTTCAATCATTTATGACCCATTTTCAAATATTTTAGATCATAATATCCGAGTCATGCTGATAATACGTGAAATAATTGGTAAAGAAAACACGGGGAGGGAATGCACCAGGCCTATATTTAAGGTACCTTCCCGGCATTCGCTAGTTAGTACACTGAAAGGAACCTAGTAAAATTTTAACCAGGATCATTCTGGTTAGATTTGAACACAGATCTCCCGTACGTGATATGTCTAAACGACTTTGGCCTGGCATCTATATACTATAATACCTATCATTTTAATGACATCTCCCTTTTGTTTATAACATGAAAATAAAAATCTAAGTCTAAGTACTATCAAAAGTACGTGGAAGTTTTGGCAATAGAAATGAATTATTGCGGAAGGTCAGCAAGGGTTTAAAACAGAGAGCGAGTAAATAATTATATAATTAAAGGATTGTGCCATTCGCTTCCGTTGGCATTCCCTTTCGGTTCTTCCCAGTTTTACAGTATCCTCTCATTTCTCTCTCTATATTGCTGACGTCAATCTACCATTTTACTGGAGTGACAGGTTTGGATAGTTCGAGAGGGAAGTGCGTTTGTTGACGAAAAGTGCTGGTGTGTGCGCGGGGAGTTGCAGTGGGTCTATTCCTGGGTAAGTGAGGCACCGGCTAAGCTTCTTCTAGTAGATCATGAATCTCTTACTCAGGGGGGAAAGAATGACAAGGGCGTGTAACACTGTTGGTAGACCCAAATGACAGAGAAAGTTCACTTAATTCACTGCATACTTCCTCTATAGTGAATTGTTGTTCGTTTGAGGCACTAACCCTACGCGCGACTCCCGACATACCTGATCGCGAACTTGATGAAGCCGTTTTCATTGCGTGCTGATTCCACTTTTACGGAGTTATTATAACTTTACATTAGTCACTGTGGTCTGGAGTTTCTCGGTTCGTATAACATTCACGATGATGATTGCACGTCACATTAATTTGTAAAACACTGATTTTCTGCAATATACGGCGCGCGAACTCCTACATGATGTGTCGTACTTTATGAGCCTTGTGTGTTATGCGTTGTGCTTCTGAACCCTGTTAGCTACATTGTGAAACTTGCTACTCTGATTTCTTGTCCGCACATCACTTATATACAAAAAGGTCCGAGTTTTTCCCTCTTTTTTGATTGGCTGTAAAAGGGCGCGTGAAGTAGCGTCATCACATGACTATCGGGGACTTTTCTTTATTTTACACCCACGTGACCTTGTTCTACAATGCGAAATTCCCTTTCTCCAGTTTCAAAGGGAAAGTACCTAGCTTCCTCTTAAGGGCTGTTACTTATGTCCCTAATGCATTAAAATGTATGTTATTTTCAACAAAGCCCGTAGCCTTGACGAATACAAAAGGGATTTTCTAGCCTCCACGGTAATGTTTTCCACTGAGCATATATTTTTTATGTTAAATATTATAAACTAATAATTAAACTAATAATATATGCGTCGTACTAAAATACTGTCGCACACTTAAGGTGAGTTTTTTTTTCACGACAAAATTCTGGGCTTTCCGATTGATTGTGAGTTTTCGGTAAAAGCTTGTGACTATTCTGGCTTCAGTTTAAAATACAGTTGTGTGGCTTCTCTGTGTATCAGTTTACTGTTATGTCAGTTGGAAGTACTGAGAGTTTCACCATTCATGGCGATCAGTCGACAGAGTTTAAATTCTTAAAAATGTGCTATGGTTAATCCATCTAAGGTAATATCATACCCCATTTTACTGTTGTGTGTTGCAGTAATTACCGTTGTTTACGTTAACCAGTTTTACATATTGCTATTAAGGCTTGTTTAAGACTACATCCAATGTAGTCAGGCCTGGTGACCTAAGTTCACAGTTAGTGTATGCGATTCAGCAGATAGGAATCAATTTAACGGTCATTCTATTAAAATTACTGGTAGAAAATAATGAAGATTTCATTTTGAATAGTTTACATGAGTGACTTTCATATAGTCACCATTCGGTTCACAATTTATTTGTTCATAGTTTACACGCATTTTTAGTACTGCTTACTGGGTGAAGTGATTAGACCTGGTATCCTTTATTGCAGTTAGTATATGCCATTCAGTGAATTGGAATAATTTTCAGGAGCATTATAGCTCAATAAAGTAGTTGGCAAGAAATAATGTACCTGGTATTTTGAATAGTTTAGATGCCCGAATTTCATATAGCCACAATTCAATTCCGAATTTATCAGAATTTTCAGTTTTGCTTACTAGGTGAATTGGTCAGGTTTGTTGACTTTTGTTTAATTTAATGTATTACCTAGGAATACTTTTCGGAGCATTCACCTCATTATAGTTATTTACAGGAAATAATGCAGCTGTCATTTTGAACAGTTTACAGAAATTACTTCCATATAACCACAATTCAATTCGTATTGTTTTAGTTTTGCTTGCTGGATGAGGTGGTCAAGTGGATTAATTTTCAGTAGCTTTACAGCTCTTAATGTTATTTATAGGAAATAACGAATCTGGCATTTTGAATAGTTAAGATGAGTGTATTTATTATAATCATACTTTAATTCATAATTATAATGTCTTACTGGAACGATATAGAACTTTTTGTATTGCCTAGTGAGTTACCTCAGCTGACGTTCTCACTCGTGTTTATATGTAATTAGTGCTTTCTATTAGTGGTCAAGCATCGCCTTGAGTAAATATTATTTTAATTTCTATGTATTTTATGCGTGTCTTTTGACCGTGTTATTCTACCAGGTGAGCTTTAGGATTTGCTTTTTCAAATATGGCGCGCTATTTAGGTTTGGTGAGTGCATGCAGTGCATTCATTCAGGGATTTGTCTTTTGTTAGAAGAGATTTGTAAAAAGTTTGGTAATTATTATTTGATCTATGCTCACCCTTGGTAATAAAACGTTACATCCAGATTATTTGGATATTATGTACAAGGTGGTCTCAGGGCGGTACAACAAACTCTTGGAAAGTCCAGTGGCTCGATGGTAGCAGAAGGTGATTACACTTTAGTTTTGGACTAGCTGAGAGTGTGCCTTGTAATTTATGGTAATGTTTACATTTATTAGTGGTCATAGGGACTTTACCTCAGTTCGACCTGTTGCGGAGAACTGATTTACACTTTGAGTTATGATTAGGGGGTTAAATTTCTCCTCTGAGCCAGTGCAAAAGATTATTGAAGAGTTGAGGAAATTTGAGCCAGTCATGTTGGCTGCGGATAGTTCTGGAGTAATTGGTGCACTTGATGCTTGCCTGTTGGCTGGAGTTGAGTTTAAGGAGATAGTCGAACATTGGGGACTACAGTTGATGTCGAGAAAGAGCTTAAACGTATAAAACGTATGGATCATTATATCGAACAGGTGGACTATTTTGAGCTACATTTTACATTCCTATCGTTGTTTCAATAACTGAAGGGTATATGTTGGAGCATTTATCAGGTTGGGCGAACAAATCCAGGGTATGCCCAGTCAGGGTGAAGCGGTCGGTGAGATACGTTCGTAGGAGTTTCAGCCTTACTATCGGCCAGCCTGATTTGGCGCTTGCAAACATTAAGCAGCCACTATAACAATTCGTTGGGGGTCCAAAGTTCGAGGTAGTGCATGGTATATAGGTTATAGAATTTTCTGATTTCTCGTTCCACATGGTACAGATAGGGCATATAAAGTACACCCTTGTACCGTCTAGGAACTGGTGAGCACCCGGCTAAAGTGTAAGTACTTAGGCTAATGTAGCCTCAGGTCCGTTGCACTACTGTGATCGACGGGTATTACAGTACTTTGTGTCGACTAGGGACCTAGCCGAATGGATACTTAAAGCATGTTGAAGTTCTCAGTCCGAACAACAAACAGTTAGGGCTTTCGTCATCAGGGCCAAGTTATTCGCCGGTATCTTCCTCACAAAATACTCAGACCGGAATATTATTTATCTGATTTTAACCGGACTTAATAAGACACGCACG